>VDFB02271358.1:425327291-425339223 GCA_007258455.2 Sequoia sempervirens | reverse complement strand
AAAATTACAAAAAATATGCATCACATCGAGACATGAGACATCTACCTATATCTTAAATATTATAAAAAAATATTCTCATTTTATTATGGTTAGGGTGGTCAGACAAACACCTACTTCTTACTTTTTCCCTAAAATTTAAGTACTACTCCATTGAAATTTCAAATTTTCACTAAATAGATTTTCTTTTTTAAAAATACACCTAGTAGTTTAGAAACTACATTCAAGTTTCTACATATTCTATTCTTACACATTTTTGAAATAATATAGATAACTTATTGAAATTTTTACGTCAAGTTGCCTAACTCTATTTTTTTATATTTTTTTACCACTTAAGGGCTTATTTTTTCCATGATGATCCTGCACATGCATATCTATTTCATCATGTTTTGAAGATATAATGGGGGATGATAGGTGTAGTCATATTGCATACACTAAGATCTCATCTCCTTCATCTACTAGTGTACTTGGGGATGCTTGTGATCCAAAATTTTTGGCTCCTTGTGATTTAGTGCAACAAGACATACATTATCTTTCAGACTTGGCTACTTGTGATGACTTCTTGACAAGTATTTCAAACTTGTTTGTGGAGTCTCATATTGCATATTTTGGAGACATCATCGATAATATTCATTTTCTCTTTGATGAAGTTGCTTCATCTTCTTCAGATGTTGAGGGGAAACTTTTTGACCCTCTTGTTCTTTATCCACATGATCATTCATCACAATTTGACATTACTGTGGTCACTATTGAGCACCATTTGGAGGAGGCACCTGGTGCATGGGCACCCAAGCTCCTTAAGGATCACTTCAAGGGTCAGGAGGATGCAGGGGTCATGAAGACCTATAAACCATTTTAGATCATCAGTTATAACATTTTGAAACCTATAATGGCTTTTGGAATGGATAAAGACATTAGAGGAATCAAAAGTCATGAGGGTCCTGATAAGGACCCTAGGACCAAAATGAAATGTAAGTGGACCAATAGTGTCCTAGGGGTCTAAATAGGTTTTACTTATGTCAATTAAGGTTGAATGATAGCATGTAATAGGTTTGGAGAGTTTTTAGTTAGTAGAGTTCAATAAATTACAAGTTGGAAATTCAAATTTTTGAAATCCAACGGTTATTTTTGATTTGGGCAAGAAAGTAGGTTTTATGAGTTTAAACAATAGTAATGAAATAAAATCAATCCAAAACGGTTGGAGTAATTGGGAGATAGGTATACAAAGTTTGGAAAGTCATTTTTATGGAAGAGTCGATGACATTGGATTTTTTGTACCGTTTGCTACAGGAAAAAGAATAAAAACTTCAGTTTCTTGCAATTTTTTTGGTGTTTTCTTGATGAACTATTGATTTTTTTTGAAGATATGTTCTATTGGATGAACTATGGAATTTTTTTTACATGTTTTAAAACCCTTTTTATGTCTTGAAATCAATAAAAAATAGTTTCTTTGTACAATACATTGACTGTCCATAGGAAAGTTTTGATTTTTCATTGATTTTGAGAGTCTTCATGAATGAATGATCCATTTCATGGGATATTGTGACTGTAACTTGTGAAATGGATCGTATTTAACATGTATTATACAAAACTAACAAGTAAATTTGCATGAAGGGAGGATTCTAGGGTGTACACCATGATTTGACAAGGCAAAGTGCATGGAAATGGTGCCTCAAGTATAGCAGTAGGAGTTCTACCTGAACAAGGGGTATGTTTATGGGTTGGAAATGTTTAGAAATTTTTATTTAATGTTGAAAAGTTAAAGAACCATTTCTAGAAGTGTTTGGAAGGCCAAGATCCAAGAAGCCCTAGTTTTGGAGCAATTTATTGAGGTTTTTGTGTTTAAGAGTCTTAAGGGTATCATAGGAGTCTAATACCTTGAAAATAATTAGTTTGGAGACATTTTGAGAAACTATAGAAAGTTTCATAATCTGGAGTTAAGATTTGAGAAGGGTTGCTTTGGAAAAGAGGGCTAATTAGGCCTTAAATTTGTGGAAACAATAGGTTTTGGAAGGATTGGTCTAAAACAAGTTCCATCAGGATTTTAGTATGTTGTGTAGCATCACAAAATACAATTGAATTAGTCATTTTTTTTGGGATTCCTTTGGAAAAGTTGTGAGTAAAGTCAAAAAAATAGTTGTTGGAGACCTAGTTGGGCTAGAAGCCTAGTCAAGGTGAAAACGTGGGTTTGTGTCTAAATCAGATGCTTGGGGCTTTGTAATAATTCAAGGTAGATTTGATTGAGTCTCTTAAGATCATTCCAATGGTTTGGGTCCATAAGGGAAGTTTTCAATTCACAAGTGAACCATTGAGCCTTATCTCCATAAGGGTGTCTGGAAGAGGGTTTGAGAGTGCATCATTGTAATCCTTGAAATCACTGTGTTTTTCCAAAAGTCCCATAGCCTCTACATCAGCACCCTTTTCTTCAAAGGAGATATCATTGTCTTTAAACTTTTTTCTACATCCATCTCCATTAGGTTATGGATTCTCATCTTTTGCACTATGGCCTAGAATACCTAATGTGATGGTGACATCTTTCAGCATCAACATGGGGACACCTGAGTAGAGTTTAGAGAAATAATACATCATTCTTCCATCATTTCCTTTCATGAATGGGAAGATATCCTACATGCATCTTTGGTTTTCTTTCTTTCTAAGGGGAGGAATATTGTTTGGAAATCCTAGATCATCTTCAACTTCTTGTGTTGATCATTCACTAATAATGTAGAAGATTCTACATTGGGGGACTATATGATCTCTCTACTTCTCTCTTATGGGGTGTCTTTTTCCTCACATGCGGTTTTTACCTTCGCATGCATCATTGAGAGCATTTTATTTTGTATCTTTTATCTCTCTTTTGGGGAGGAGTTTTGTCCCACTGGGTTTTCTCCTTATTTCCATTTGTGATAGATTTATTTTCATCATTGTACATGGGTACCTAACATGGCCTTGTAGCTGGGACCCATCTTTGCATTGTTTCATCTTTTCACTCACCTAAGCTATGCTTAAGGGGGGATGTTATTGTAAGTTTTTTAATACTATTTTTCCTACACATTATTAAGCATACCTTAGGTTAGAGGAGACATGGTTTATGTGAGGACACATGGCATAATCCATTGATTACATATGTTGTTCTCACCCACACTTGGGTGGTTAAGTTTCACACCCAATTTTGGACTTTTATGCCACCTCACAAAACCACTCATTTGTCTCCTTCTTAGTAGGCTATGCCACCTATTTTGTATTTTCCAAGTAGGAATAACTCCCACCTAATTTGGTTCTTTGAGAGTTATTAACCCTCTTAGAATTATATGCCAATATTCAGCTATATAATCAACACTCCCTCTCCCTCCTATCAAGTTCAGATGAGTTCATATCAACTCAGTTAGTTCAAGGGAGATTTGAGGAATATTGTATCATTTAGTGTGTGATAATAACATCATTCTATTATTGCACCATATTCAAGAATTTTATCTATTCTTGCTCTCATGTTGAAGGCTTATCTTGGTTTTTCAGGTGATCCTAGGTGCTCGAGTTCATAAACAAATCTTACAGATCTTTATCTTGAAACATGATTTTAAAAAATGCCATTGAATGCTTGAATGATTCTTGAAAACTAAATCAACATATTAGCTCAAATGACATGCATGACTTGGACATGATAATGGATCTTGATTCCTGCAATAATTATTCTACAACACATATTACAACACTAAGTTAAGTCATAATTTAGTCCTTTCATTATTAATATTTCCCAAATTAAGTGTGGAAAAGGGATAATTTTTTCCTACACTACATTTAGGCCCCACCTTAGTGAGACTATGACCCCATGTAAAACTCACACTAAAGTAGACATTCAAAACACATATGTATGCAATAATGAAAAAGAAACTTAATCCTACACTATCATTTGAACCCCTAAAAGAGAAAAGAGAAATAGATCAAGCTTTGACTATCCCACATGATTTGGAACATTTCTACGCTATTTTTCCAAGAACATTCACAAGAATAACTTGATTTCCACTATGAAAACAACTCATACACTCACATGGCCTAATATAATTGTAGAGTGCCGACTAGGTATCGCCTCTATCTAGGATCTTATTGTAATTACCATACCAAAGGTCTCCCTCAGATAATCTTGATAGGGAACCACAAATATTTTAGTTTTGAGATTCATAAGGCCTTACAAGCTACATTTATGCTAAGCACTAATGAGCATGGGAAAGGATCTACTAGCAAGCAAGGTTTGTTACATGATTTGTGGCCTTAAATTTATAGGCTCGATCTTCACAAGGTCAACAAGTTGTATTATACCAAATAATTATGAAAATTATATTTATATGCAGGTTTGTTCAATGGGAATTTTCTTAGTTGATGTAAGGTCTCTTCTTAGTGATCATCATTCCTAATGTCTCCAAGAGAGGAAAAATTAAAAAAAATCATGTTGTCAAAGGATATTAAACCAAATGACACCACCAAGAAAAGGACGCATCACAAGAAGAAAGAAAATCACATAAAGAAATGTAAGTGTCAATGTATGCCCCACTTTAAAGTGATTGCTAACATCATTACTATGAGAAATCAACTTTAGTGTAGAAAATATTCAATGCTAACCATAAGTTGGATATAAGTGCTTATTCAGAAATCCCTATGCAAAGTCATATATTCTTGACTAAAACAACATCATGTAAGGGGAAGGGCTTGCCCCAAAAATGCGATGCTAAGGATAACATAGAAAGAAAGTTACATCACATGTGAGCCAAATTAAGGCATGTCATCCACATCCTAAGCTTGCTCTTATGTATACATGGAATGTGGTCAACTAGCCAAAAGACGAAATCAACAATTGCCATACGAGGACAAGGCTACCTAACCCCCTTGCCCCCTCTTAGTGAAAGACAAGGGTGAGCCGAGGTGATTAATGAGAAACATGAAAATTAGTATCAATTAGAGGAACTATGTGCTTCAATACAAGGAAGACCACCACAATTCTTAAGATGTTGAACTCTATTACTCAAAGCCATACATTCACTAGTAGAATGACCCTAAACTCTATGATATATACAAAATGAACTCTTGTACTCAAATTTATTTCATGTTCTTGGATAGAGAGGTATATTAAACAATCATGGAGAAGTCTTGAAAAGATACTCTCTTGATCAATAGTAGAGGATGTTCCTTTATTTTGTAACAAATATATCTCTTGCTTAGTACTAGGTATCATACTTACACAAGATTGTGAGATTTTATACTCTCCCTTAAGGGAGGGTGTAAAATCTAATAAAATCCAATCATTACTAAAACATGTCCTAGGAGGGTTTTGTGTGACGACATTGATATTAAGTAAAGATTTCCTTGATTCTTTCCTTTCTTTCAAAGGAAAATAACCAAGACCAATAGTTTCTATTGGTTTAGGATGAAATAATGTTAAATTTTTTCGAGGATAATATTTTGTAATAACCTTGGTATTGAGTGAAGAATTTTTTTATGATTTTGTTTCTTTCAAAGGATAATAACCAAGACCATTAGTTGGTTTTGGCATGTTAGGATTTATAGCGACACACATACCTTTTTTCTCTAGAATCATATAATTTTCCACTATACCCAAGTTGTTTCATAAGTTCATAACCTCTTCCATAAAGGTTTTTCATTTCTTTTGTATTTGGTGGGTTTTCATAATAAAATTCATTCAAGTGTGTTGTGTAATTTGTTTTGTTTTCTGAAGTGGTCAAGGTGCATGCTTTCAAAGCTTCTTTCAAATTTTGTGTTGACATTACCACTTTTTATTTTCTCTTTTTAGGTTTTTTAGTTTCCATCCTATATTCTCCCATGCATGTTAGTGTGAAATCTAGGGAATCCCAATCATCTTCTAATAACTTTGTGACATCTTCAATATTCTTCTCGTTTTCTTCTTGTGTGGTTTCAAATTTTGAAATTAGTATCAATGTTTCATAGGGCTTTATTTATCCTTTTTAGTGTGCAAACAACTTTTACGTTTAGGTTTTTCATTAAGTTTATAAACTTGATTGTTCAAAATATACTTCATTACATGATGAAGCATACAAGGCTCCGCCTACATTTCACGAATCCATGGTTTCCCTAAAAAAATATTATCTGAAATGTCATAACGTATAACATGCATAGTGGTTTTCAATGTAGCTTTCCCAAAGATAATAGGTAATGTGATCATGACAAGTGATTGTTTTCCTATGTTATCAAATCCATGAATGAAAAAGGAGTTAGGTCCAATCTTACTCTTATCAATTACAAGATTATCCAAAAGGTTCACACTACACACATTAAGGGTTGGGCCATCATCAACAAGGATTCTCTCAATAATGGCTATGATCATGAAAGGTTCATAGTTTTTTGAAATTAAAAGGAATGTAACTCACGTTCATTAAAAAATATCTATATTAACCACATTCATTCCTTGAACAAGGGCTTCCACATCATTTCACTTTGCACTAGGGGAAACTAGAACTTGTTGTATTGCATTTTAAAGCATATTATGATAACTAGGCGAGGCTTGAATAAGATCCCATAAGGATATTGAGTAGTAGGAGTGTTTTTAAGTTGTTCAATAAGATCATACTCATTTCCACTATGTAGAGAAAACAAGGAAAACTAGGAAAAATAGGTTGACACAATGGTAATGAAGTGGGAGTGGTTTGTGGTGGCCTATTGTTCCTTGTATTATATGTGTGAGAAATGGTGTTATAACTATGTTGATGTGAAAAAATTTTACTATAAAGTTTCCTTTTAGGTGGTTCTAAGAGAACCACATGTTTATTTGTAACTTGTGCTTGTTGTCAGGGTGGATTGAGGATAATAACTAGTTTAGGAGAGCACTTCAAGGGATATCTAATGTGAACAACCTAAAATTACTTGTCCTTATTTTAATAATCTCTTATTGTAAGGGAATCTAATATCACTTCATCACCTTCATCTAAGGAATCCACAATACTATTGTTTGAAAGACATGTATTTATTATATCATTCTCTTGCACCATGATATATTCCCTACTAGGATACCTTTTAGGAGAGGAGCAAATAAAATTTTGATCATATTCCTTGGTCAGTTTTGTAAGATGCCTTCATCATAAGTAAAGGAAGCATCAAGAGAAGAATAACTATGATTTTCTTGCTTATTAATTATTGGATCCTTTCAATCAAATAGATCTTTCCAAACATTAGGAGCATTAGGAAAGGGAGAACCAAGGTCCTCGTGACTCTCAAGAAGAGTATCTTCTAATACCAAAATATCTTCTTTACAAATGGGAGAGATATTAGGAGATGAACAAATATGATTGTCATGGTTATCTACACTTATGTCCCAATATCCTATAATTCCTTTCCAAGTAGGAGAGGTAGGAGAAGAGAAAAAATAGGATTTTCATAGCTCTCAATTATTAGATCTCTTAACACCAACATATACTCTTCACAAATGTGATTTTCATGATTTTTCACGATTGTATCCTCTTTCACTAAAGCATTATCATGAGTAGGAGAGATGTTAGGAGCTGAAAAAATACTAGGTAAAGTAATGTTAAGAAATTTTTCAATGATCTCATATTCTTGTCTCAATATATCTTCCGAAGTGGTAGGAGGAGAGGGAAAAACAAGAATTTCATGATTCTCAATGATTGCATCTTCTCTCATCAAGACACCTTTGTCACCAATAGGAGAGATATTGGGAGAAGAACAATTATGGTTTTCATGATTGCCTATACTTGTATCTTAACATCCTCAAAGATGGGAGAGATAATAGGGTATGAGTGAGGTATAGGAAATGTGATATTAAGGATTTTTTCAATGGTTTGATTCTCTTGCTCTATGATTTTCTCATAACTAGGGAAGATAGTGGAAGGATGGATAAAATGTTTCTTAATGACCTCATTTTTATGCTCTAAATTGAACTCATAAGAGCAGATGTTGTACTTATACAATCTGTTATTTACTATATCCAAATCACATCTCTTAAGGAAACATTCTAACATGAAAGATAAACTATCCCACTTATGTAATGCTTAAAAAATGTAAGAAAATTTCATATATTTCTAAAAAAAAATTCTTCTTAGATTATTTTGGGATGATTTAAAATTGACTACACTAAATGGATGTTTAGAACTAGATGCATAAAACATAAATTTATGAAACTTTCTAGAATGATACTATAGGTTACTAGTAGGGAAAGGAAGTGTAGAAAACCACTAAAAAGCTAAGAAAATTTGTATTTTGCAAGCCTCAAATGGCTCATTTACCAGGGGTGAATGGGTCCTAGTGCAAGGTTTTTTAAAATTGAAAAATGTAATGTATGAACTTGATTAGATACATGTTCTTTGTTCAAGATCTAAGACTTGTATTTATATAACAAAATTTTCTAGGATTTAATAACGTGATGGAAGTAAAATTAATTACAAAGGATGAACTATATGACACTTTTTGAAATGTAATTTTGATCCAATTTTTGAATATGAATGATGAAAAGTACACTAATATGTAAACACTGCAAAATTAGTCTAACATTATGCAAATTTTGTTAAATTTTTAGATCTAAAATGAATACAAAACACAAGTTTATACCTAAAATGAAATGAAAATTTATGCCAAATTTAGAATCCTTGAATGCAATTAATTAATGAAAATCCTAGATATAGGGGTTGAATGCACTCCAAATCATAAATTAGAATGTTCAAAACTTGGGTTCACCAAAATGAAACATAGGAAAATGGGTGTAGGGGTTCAAACACATAGGGTTTTATAATAAATTTTTGATGTTTCACCAAACTTACTATAAATATAAAGGTAAAAATTAGTGTAATGAATCCACATATTCTTATATTCCATTCAAGGAATGAGATCCCCTTGAGTTGTAATTACTGCAGCAGTGACATCTAGCATATAGTTTCAACAATTTATCCTTTGAAGGAAGGCATTAGGAATTTAGGGGTATTTGAGTAAATTAATGTTAAATAAGGTCTTTGAGGCTATTATTCATGTAATTGGGGGGTTTTTAAGGTTAGTTGTTCCAAAAATACAAAAGGTTGCATAAAAATGTACTTATTGTCAACAAATTGTTAAAAGTGCAAAACTAGGCAATTAGGGGTCTAATTGGTAAAAAGTTAGTTTCCAATGTCCAAATAATTAAAATTCCAGTTGGAGGATGTTTGTAAGGGTGGTTAGATGTTAAATAAGCCTCTCATGGTCGAGGTATGGTTGTTGAATCATTTTTTTGAAGTTATAATGAAAAAAAGGCTGCTTTCTGGAAATTTCTGTGTGTAAATTTGCTGCTAAAACGTGTGGTACAGCCTTTGTACGACCTATACGGGCTCAACCCTATTATGGTTGGAAAGAGGAGAGTGTCAGATTTCATTTGAAAGTGGTTTGGTGAATTTTCATTGAGTTTAGAGGGTTTTATCAACATTTTACTGAAACTGCCCTGTTTTGGTGTAAATTGGTGGTTTGAGAGTAATAAAATGAGTTTTTAGGGCATTCCACCTACTGTAGCAATTGTAACTCGGTGGAATGACCCAATTTGTTGTAAAATAGGTTTCCAAATTATTTGCAGGTCAGAGGAAGTGTGTTTGTGGGTTTTGGGTGTTGCCCTAGGTTGAATTTGGGTGATTTTCCTTGTGAAAGTGAGGAACTAAATGATGGTTTATGAGTTTTCTGGAAGAAATAACCTATGTGATGAATTTTAAAGCTTGTGCAAGAATAATTATGAGTGTTTGAATAGGTGGCAAGGTCTGGAAAGGTCTGGAGGTATGATTTACAATAAACCCTCCTTTTGAAGGCCTAGAATCAAGGGTTTTTGGTTTTGCTATGTTGGAAGAGTGATTTCTAGAAACTAGTGGTGGATTTAGTAGTTTTTGGGCATTTTAATTGCTGCCCCAAGGTTTCATAAGGTTTGGTGGAGTTTAAAGTGTACCTTCTTTGTAAAAGTGGGCTAATTCTACTAGCCCTTGGACACGGTGTCTTAATGTTTTTCTATGTTTTGACAAATGAATCTTACTTGTAAACTTGGAAATGTCTTTTTGATGGAATATGGATGCTATATGGATGATCAGTGGGTGTTCTTATAGTTTTCTTTGAGGAATTGGTCTTTCAGTTGCTCAATTGTGAATTGGAAAGCCATAGAGCTGACCCTATGGAAGTTGTGCTAGTTATTTGATTTTGAGTTGGTGTTTGGTTTTCAAAGCTTGGTTGATTGTTCCTCCATCCTGCTCTGCATCACTTTCAACTCTTAGGTGAGGGAATTTTTTGAGGAATCTTGCAATTTCCCTTTTTGTGTTAGGGAATTGGTCTAGGCTAAACATCACTTTGGGGAGAAAGATTAAAAGTAGTAAATCAACTCCAAATTTCAATAGATAAAGTGGATTGAGAAGATTTACCATAATAGTAATGAAATATAAAGAATTTTTGGAGAATCTAGAAGAGATCAATCTTGTGTACCTCTTACAAAAAGGTATTTTTGAGCTGATTATAATTTATTCACCTTATGTTGAATGGGTCATGGATAGGGCTTTGTGAAAATTGTTTTTTTTTTCTTCTCCTATTTCTACACTCTTGAATCCTCAATTTTCACATTTAGAAAGACAAAAATAAATCCTATAGGTTAGTTTCTATGAAATTGCAAGAATGGTGAAAACAATTGAAGCTTTTACAACTTTACAAGTTTTCTCATTAAGAAATCTTCTATAGGTAAAATCTATAAACACAAATAAAGAGGGAAAATGTTTTTATTGTTCATGAATGGAATTTTTCCATGATCAAACCTATTTGGGTGATTAAACGTTGTAATGAAATGAAATGGCATGAAAGGAATGATGAATGAACAAGCCTATGACACAACTCACCAAATCCTTGTTTGAACCTAGGAATATATATCTAAAACTAGCATGAATTAAATTCAATGGAGGTGGATCTTTATTTTGAAACTTGATTTGAAACAATGCCTTTCAATGCTTGGATGGATCTTGAACACTACATCAACATATTAGCTCAAATAAAATGCATGATTTTGACATGGAAATGGATCTTGATTGCTGCAATATTTAGTCTATAAATATTATCTTAAATACCTTAAAATGCTCTTGATCTCATAAACTTTCCATAGGAATGATTTATTCAAATTTTTCTATTTGAAACATAGTGAAATGACCTCTTATTTATACATATGCTAAAATTAATTCCCAAAATTCAAATATTACATATCGACATGTGAATATACATTTGAAATCATTGAAATATGACCAAAAATATACTTTAAATTACGGTCCTAGGTCTAAGTGAGGACCCATTTTACAAATGGGACCTAGGTCACTCACGTAGGACACACATTCTACAATGATAAGTGTTATGTCATGGAATTTATGAATTTTGTGTTTTCCCCTTCCTAAATTGCAATTAATTAGGCTTGGATTTCAATCAAAGGGGCCAATTAAGGAAAATTAAGGTTAATTATTTAATAAATACCTAGATGAGTGTGAAAGTATAAAGATAAACTTTAAAACACCAAAATTATGGCACAACTAAGTCCATTTTTTTTAAGAAGTACTTAAACTTAATGTGAATATGTAAAATACATATTACAACACTAAATTAAATCATAACTTAGTCCTTTTATTACTAGTAGTTGTGTGTAGTGACATGCAATGATGAGTTGATAGGTAGAGGGGAATTCCAAATGGAAGGGATGTGTACACACATTCAAGAAATTAAGAATAGGATACATACATATTTCTACGTAGGGAATGATAAGCTGTATTTTAAGTGTTATATGGAAAATTGATGTCACTATTGATCGTAGTGACTAACAATGCCATGTGGAGATTTTTATGTATGTCATAGTAGATGCAAACAACATTGATATATTGGACATTCCCTTGGAAATTATAAGTCATATTTGAGTGTTATAAGTGGAACATTG
>VDFB02271358.1:425286864-425327191 GCA_007258455.2 Sequoia sempervirens | reverse complement strand
AATAAATCATATTTTTGTGTTAAACTACTAAAGGTACTATGATTAAGTTTTTGTCATATTTTAAAAAAGTTAAATTTTGGACACTTCTCTATGATGAGTCACACCTTGAAACCTTAGTTGTAGATAGATAAGAGGCAAGTTCACATTAAAAATAAAACAAAAAAAAAAGTTCCACAATATTCCATGCAACCACTAACCCACACCACTACTAACCCCTCTCCTTTATTCTATACATATCCATACAATTTATAATTATTATAAAAAGATATAACATCGGCCACATAATGAACTGTTCTTGTGCTTAATATCCAATTAAGCTCATCTGTTCTTCAAGAAAAAATTAAAATCATCCTGCCTCATTTTACATGCCTCAAGATACTTAATAATAACTCTATAACCTCGTCATTTTCAAGTTTGTTTCCCATCAATTATTTAAGAAAAATATAACCCTTGCTATCCAAGAAAATAAAATCATTTGGTGTTAAAAGAAAGCTATAAGTATTAAGAGTTTCATAGGAGGAGGAAATACCATTAATATGTAAGGCATTAAATACATTAGAGCTGTATAAAGCTATAAGTATTAAGAGTTTCATAGGAGGAGGAAATAGCATTAATATGTAAGGCACTAAATACATTAGAGCTATATAATATGAAGCCATACACTTCACAATTTAACAAAGAACATCCCTGAGGATTACATGCAATGACTCTGCTCGTTCATAGATTAAGGAGAAACACTACATTCTAAAGAAAATCAGGTCATTAATATGCATACTACATATAATTCTTAAGTCAACTTTTGTGATCACATTTTTCTTACTCGGATTTCAATGGCCATGGGAATATGGATAACTGTGTCCAACTCCTGGACTATGACCTTCCTGACGATTCATCGCAGGCGGTGCTGATTCATTGTCATCCTCAGTCTTCCGGTAAACTTTATATTTTTCGTCCTTCGTATCGGCTCATCACGTCCATTTCCTACCAGATCATTATAGATTGTTGTCTCTTTCCGAGAAAAAAATGAAATCTAAGTGGATATGGGAGCAGGAGTAGGAGCAGGCACTAAAACTGCAGTATTGAATTCCTTTATTGGACGAGCTTCAGAAATTAAAATAACCCAACAGAGGAAAGAAACAGAAAGAACGAACGCAAGAACAAGTTTCATTTTCTAATAAACGAAGCAACTCAAACGAGTTATATTAGAAATGATAACATGGACAACACTTGGATGAGACAAATAGCTTGAGAAGGTCTTAGACCAGTAGTTGCTACATTTCGGCATACCCTATGGCAGTATATATAGACTTATTGGGCTCAAGATTCTCTGCAGAGGCGCAAGCCCTAATTCTTTCATGGTGATTCCCTGTTTGGCATAAATTGAATAAACTAGATTCCTTACAGACGGTGATTCCCGGTTTCCGTGGCTTAGATTCAATTTCCAATATGTAAGGTGTTACAGAAGAATATACTTTTACTATTTTAATATTAAATTGGTTTCCGTACACTTTATTTAAAGTGTCCACTATCCTCCGATTCCAATGTCGGAATTGTTAGATTCTCTAGATACACACCAAGTACCAACTTGTTATTAAAAATATAATTGATTGATAGGGACAGCCTTCAAATGAATTAAGGCCTCACAAATGTAACTGACACTGCAACTTAAAATTGTTTGTCAACCTCCTTGATTCTGCAGCTGTAAATAGTATATGATATGTCCACATGCATCCCACATGCAGCTGTAAATAGTATATCTCTGCTGCATGGTTGTTATCACGACTCTAGAAACTCTATCATTAGTTTCTTGGTTTCCTATAGTTAATTTGCATTTTCCAGTTTTCAGCTCATCTAGTTAAATTTTTTAACTTTGGTCGGAATGAAACAACTGCATTACTGCTGTATACTTTCAACACTTAATGAAACATATTTTCATTGCAAAGAATTAAAATATTGAAAGCTGCCACTAGGTACTCTTTGATGGTGGAGATTCTAACAATTAATATTCTTAGTACTATAAAAGTGTGTCGCTTTGCTTTCCTAATATTTGGAAAGCTGATACAGCATATAAATATTTCATTTATATCATTTCATTAGGCACCCTTGAATAACAAAAAGGCTGCTATGTCCCTCAGTTCAGGGAGGGACCATAAACGAGCAAGAGATAGCTGCAGTACAGCTTCAATTCCTATCCAAATTAGGTATATATGTTACAAAGAATGAATTACAACAGAAACAAAAGTTATTGTGAAAAGGTTTTGTTTCCAAATCAATTATATAAGTTAATTTAATAAAAAATTTAAAGGATATAGTTAAAGGGTAAGAATTATCTCAATGGATATGATCTTGAATTTATCAACAATCTTTAATGTTGTTGGCAATATTGATACTTGCAACCTGGTAGCACTGATTGAAATTCAGAATTAAATTTGTTCGTATAGATTTTTCATTTAGAATTATCTAAGGTGGGTCAAAGGATTTTATACATATTTTTTTAGTAAAGTGGTGAATAAATGATTCACTATTTTTACTTCTCTTGAGAAATTCTTATGTGTTGAATCTAATCATTCTATCAAGCTTTCCTACAAAAATATGTATGTTGAAATTGATCTTTTCAAAGATTTGTAAGAATCTTTGGGTCTCTAGATTCAACATTTTTATCATATCCAACATCTATTATACCTTAACTTTCTCACTACTTATCTTTTTTATGTGAATCTACTAAGCATATAAATAAAGATTGTTATTTGGTTGTTCCTCATAGCAAATCAACTTTTTAGCTGATTGAGTCTCCTCCTTTGTAAATAGAAAAAAATGACCATAGTAACAAACTAGAATAAAATAACATGTTTTCGATATTGGCATGGTGTGATGGTTTATGGGTGGTATTGTTGTTCTTGCCACCAAGTTTCAAACTCTGCTGCGGTGGTATTGTTGAATGGTTGTATTCTGGTTCATCGCTCCAGTCAAAACTGTTTACCCCTTGAATAAATAAAATAAAATAATATTTCAATTCCAAAAAAATTCAAATAAAAACCTAGCCCAATCTTGACCACCCAGTTTCTAAACTAAAGCCTGATATTTTTTTAAACCTTTGTACGAAAGGGAAAAATTCATTCCATCTAATGGTTATCATTATTTTAGGTCAAGATTCTCTTGAGCCATTTAGATAAAAAGTGTCTTATCTTCTTAGTCAAAATCTATTTTTCATTCTCCCCCTTCCCCTAATAGTTTGTGATGTATTCATAGTGCACCTAGGCAGTTGTAGGAGGGAGAATACATTGAAGAAACAAAAATTATTTGCAATTTCAACCAATCAATTACATAGTATTTTGATAAAAAAAAAAATTATAGTATTGTTATTCTTTTTTTCAGTAATCAAATTGTTGTTAGATGCCTCTTGATTTTAGTTGATAAATTATATTCTAGCAATCATGATGCTATCTTTATTCTAACAAAAGGTCAATATTTCTAGTTTTTTTTATTTTCTACTACTTTCTCTATCATTTGGAAATATATCTTTACTCTTTATAGCAATTATGATGCTAGTCATGGAGCATTTGTCACCTTTCTCTCCTAAGTGGCTTCAACATATATTCAACTATGGTTTTAACCCCATTAACCACAAGAAAGTTCTCTTCAATGTGAACTTTTTTTCCACTATCTAATTATTTTTTGTAAGCCCTTTGATTCTACCATTTAATGGCACAAGACTCAATATTATAAGAAATATCTTCTACCCGCACCTTCTTCATTCAATTACTATGGTTAGAATGGACTAACCATGGTAAAATATTTAGTTTCATATGCATTTATTTTCTTCCCCAAAATATATGACATCTTTGCGGAATTTTTTTCTTGCTAGAATTGAAAAAAAATTGCCTATTGAGGGACTAAACCCTTATCTTTGGTGGGAAATTTTAGCTTTTTCTTATATCCTCATTTTTACTCATATTTACTATTCTTCATGATGGATTCCTTCTAAGGTTTCCTACACGAAGCTATAAAATATTTTTCATTACTTTATATGGGCTCTTCAAAAAATCATAGTAGGCATAAACAAGTGTCTTGGGAATTTTTTCGCCTTCTACATGGGCATGGAGGATTCAGATTATTATCCACTCATTGATAGGCATTATATCTCTACACTAAGTGGATTATTGATGCTTTTGAGGGAAATCAAATCTAGAATTTTTTTATGTGGCATTATATGTTTTTTCAACATCCTACTAGGAAACCCACTTAAAAGTGGATTGGGCTTCAAATCCTTCTAAATTTAAAAAATGCTACTATTGTTTAAGGGACTTTTGTGATCAAAATAATGTGGCTAGCTATGGCTAACCTTATATTTTTTTAATTTTTGAATTGGCTCTAAGTTTCATAATATTTAGTCCACAAAATAGTAGAATATTTGTTGGTCTCCTATCTTCTAAGGAAATAATCACCCTCCTATAAAGACACATTGGGATTTTTATCTAAGGTTTTGTATGAGAGGAATTAAAACTAATAATGAATTTTTTTCCAAGACCTCTATTATAAGTGTCATTTCCTATAATAAATCCAAAGCCAAATTTTATCTTTCTAAGAAAGATTTTGAATCTTTTCATTCAACTATTAGTTTTATTTCTGAAAATGAAAATTGAAAAAGTCTAAGTGCCATGAAGGTAAATATTGCTTATTTCTAATGATTTAAATTTAAGAGAAGCTTTGAAAACTTAAAATGTAATGTAAAGACATAGGATGAAATGTAAATTTTTTTATTTCAAACAAAGTAATTTACTAATGACACTATACCATAATCTGAAAGAAGAAAGATTGGAAGTCAAAATATGAATTTTAACAATACATGAAATGAGCTAATGTAAGCTAAATATAATGAAATGCATGATATAGAAAGTTATCCAACTGATACACATAAATTATGACAACAAACAGATGGATAAAACAAGGTTTTTAGCTCTATAGAAGGCAATTTCAGGGGTCAAAAGGGATTGATTCACCCAGGTTGGAAAATGAGTCCCAATGGGAATATTTTTGAGATTTGTTAAATTTTTCTAAGGGATTTTTTATGTTTTCTATGCTGTAAGATGTAGAGCTAAGATGAAAATGCAAAATTTCAAAAAAAAAATGAATGATTTTAGATGCCAAAAATGCAACCTAAATTCACTTTTCATGAATGAAAAATTTGAAACCTAGCATGCAAATTTTCATGCAAATTCTAATGAAAGATCAATTCAAGAATATATCTATGATGAGCGAATCCAAATCAAAAATGAAAAGTATTCAAAAAGTAGGTTCACCAAACTATAGCAAATATTTTGGCATCTAATCCTTTTGAGTGCTTGTAGGGTTTTTCACCTAAAAGGAGAAAGAAGGGCCAAAATGAGCACTATTACACTCAATGTCAGTGCAATATGTATAGAATATGGTTGTAATATACCTCGATGCAATATTTTAATGCAAGAAACTGATAAGATGGATTGATTATTAAACCATAGATTTTTGGGTTCCTATGACTTTTCTTGCTCTTCTAGGGTTTTTCACCTAAAAGGAGAGTGATAGGGCCCAAAACTACTAAAGGTTTCATTCAAATTAAGTAATGTATGATGTTATATGAGCTAAATGAAATGATTTAAATGCAATTAAACTATGAAGTTGACCAAATATGAATGCAAAAACTATAATATGTGATTTGTTTGAAAACACATTATGTAATGCAATAATGAACTAGAAATGAATGCAAAGCTATACAAAAATGAATGAAACTTGAAGTGTGCAACTGGAACCTTGAAGGAGATTGTAATTTTTTTTGAGACACTTTTGATGCTAATTTTCAAGCTTGAAGGGACTCATTCACCATTTTGGGCGAATCAGTCCCAGTTCTACCAAATTGTACTAGAACCTGTTTCTAACAAAAGGGTATCTAAAAATGTAAAAATCCAAAAATTGACCTAGGGATGGGACTCATTCACTATGCATGGTGAATGAGTCCACTTTTGAATTTCTAGATTTTTAAAGGTGGATTCCAAAGCTTCTGATTTGCACTTTGATGCACTATAGGTGTCCACTTTTGAAACTCTTATTTACAAGTCTAAAAATGAGATTTTGTTGATATTTTAACTTGTTGAATGAGAAGAAGACTTGAGCAACCTTGTAACTTGATCTTCACTAATTTATGAGCTTCCAAGAGTCATAGATCTACAAACACATAATGTAAGAGAAAGAGATGTTGAATGTTAGGTCATGGGGGTTTGCCTTGGTTAAACCCCATTTAGGTAATTAAACCAAAATGATGAAAAAATAGAGTGAAAAATGAAATAATGGAATATATTACCTTTCCATGATATTGATCTTGAATTTCTATAGCAATGGAGGAAGATTCATCCCTTGAATGTCTTTAGGAATTTTCTTGATGTCTTGCAATAATAAAACCCTAAGTTGCTTAACTTGAGATGAAACATTGGTGGATGAATATGTGAATTAAGTTAATAGATGTAAAAATAAGTTAAGTGAGGTGATTTTATAGGAAATTCACCTTATTTTCCCGTTAATTGGATCCCTAAGGTCAACATGGAGAAAAATTAAACTTAAAACCTAATTTTTCCCACTCAAAACCTTGAAAAATGGCTCAAATGGGACTCATTCGCCACTAATGGTGAATGGGTCCCACCTATATGGGACTAATTAGGCACTAATAGAGAATGGATCTCACAGTGGCCATTTTCACTAGCTAGAATGTTGAGAAGTAAGGAAATTAGGCTTATATGATGATTATGTTAGTTATTTGATCAAATTATGTCTCAGGATACATAAAATGGGTTATTAGGGGCCTATTATTGATGGTGTAATTTTCAAATAGGGCTTGGGACACAAAAAAAAATGTGAAAGTGTGATTAAATACACTTTACAACACTAAAATGAGGTCCACATAGCCTAGGAATTCACAAGAACCAATGTGAATGTGCAAGACACATTATAGCTAGCTTATCGTTAAGTTTAAATTAAGAACCTTCTAGATTGATGTAATAATGTTATTAAACACATTTTATAATATTGAATTAGGTAAAAATAGATTAATTAAGTCTAGAAAAGCATGAAAATCCTTTACAATACTTTACCATACCTTTACAAGACGTCATTAAAATCATGTTATTTGATTTGCAAGGGTCCAAGACCTAGTGTGGACAAATAAAATGCCTCACAACACTATATTAAGACCTCATCAAGTCCAATTATCATGAATTTTTCTCATGTCAACCAAAGGGTTCTTTTTTCTACAGCACATTTAGTCCCTACTTTAGTGAGAGGATGAACTTGCTTCAAACTCACACTAAAGTAGATATTCAAGAGAGATCCACATGTACAAATATAGATGAAAAAGAATCACAAGGATCAAGGAGGTTGTACAAGGCCCCAAGATCCAAGATCCTAAGCCAAACCATCAAGATACAAAATCATGCAAAGACAAGATGAAAAGGATGCACTCACTCTAGGGCCACAAAACTTCAAGTCGTCTGTGGGGTGAGAAGTTTGCAACATACTCACTCTGGGGCCATGAAACTTTTGGTCGTCCATAGGGTGAGAAAGCCCAAAAAGGTAAGATACATATGCTAGTTGGTATGCACTCACAAACACAAAGGTGGATATGGGGAAAAGTCATGTTGCTAGGTGGGCTTCCCATTCAACCATGTCAAAATTATATCTCTTGATAACTTTAACTAGGCGCCACAAGAAAATTCTCATGAACAAAAAGAAAAGGTACCACATTCATGCAAGTTGCACTATGCAAGGTGGAAAAAGAAAATGCAAAATCTAAAAATGACAAAATATAAAAATGTAAAGATGTTAAATGTTTGAAGGATTCTTGTCCAGTTCATGCAAGGTTAGTCACTTAGGGAACATTGTGTCTAATGTCTCCAAGAGAGGACCAATCAAAGAATAGTATATTCACAACTTAGGGGATGTAATGTGTTGCATCAGGCCACCAAGAGGAATGTAATATGCTTAGAAATATCACACTTATGAAGGACATCACACCCAATGTCATCCACAAAGTGACGAATGCATTACGTAAACTACAAGGCTGCACTAGGAACCAATAATGAAAATTAATTATGGTATTTTATGCCCCCCACTATAAAGAAATTGCTACACATCATTCTATGAGCAATTACTTTAAACTGGAGAAAAAAATAAAATGAAAAAATAAAACATGACATGAGAGCCAACTTAGAAAGCAATATGCCAAGTTGTATGTTTCTAAGTTAGGCTATGTCATGTCATGAAAAATGAAAATAAAATAAAGGTTGTATGTCACATACGATTCAATCTTAAGACATCTCATTCACATCTCAAGCTTGTTCTTATATGTTCATGAAAAATTAACGAGTATTCAAAAGAGACAACAACAATTGGCATACAAGGGATAAGGTTATCTAACTCTTTTCCCTCCACTTAGTGCGAGACAAAGGTGAGCCTAGAATGGATGAGGGTATGCTGCCCCTTGTGGTGGATGTAAAACATGAAATGGTGATTATGCTATGATCCTAAAACTATTACATGGCAAGGAGCATCAACTAATGTTATTTATGTGAATAAGGAAGAATCTTGGAAGAGTCTTCTGTGATAGTATTTATGGTGAGTGAAGGTTTGGTGATCTTGGTCAAAGGAGAATAACCAAGACCATGAGTTGTTTATTGTGTGTTTGGATCTATAGGGTTGTGAATACCTTGTTCTCGAACACCATAGGATTTTCCATTATACCCATGTTCTTTCATGAGTGTAAACCCTTTTCCATAAAGTTGTTTCAATTCTTTGGAATTGGGTGGTTTGTTGTTGTGTTCATCAACGTTTGTTGTGAAGTTTGGTTTGTTGTCTAAAGTCGTGGAGGCGGATGCTTTCAAAAGGTTTTCTGAATGTTGCATTGGCATGATGGTTGGTTGTCCTCGTGTCTCACCTTTTATTTAGTGTGACTATGTATTTTCCCATAAATGATGGTGTGAAGTCTAAGGATCCCCAATCATGACCAAATAATTTAGATCATGATCCCTTATCGTTGTGTTCAATTTCAATAGGATCTATGTTAGATGTTGGAATCAATGTTTTCAAAGGACTTGTAACCCATTTTTCAAGGTGCAAGCAACTTTAAGGCTCGAGATCTATTTCAATTTGATAAATGTTATTGTTATAGACATATTTCACTATATGATGAAGGGTTGAAGGCACTGCATTCATCTCATGAATCCATGATCAACCTAAAAGAAGATTGTATGAAAGATCATAAGCCATGACATGAATAGGAGCTTGCAAAGTAACCACCCCAACCATAATAGGAAAACTGATTACACTGAGAGGTTTCTTTGTTGTATTATCAAATCCTTGAATATAGATAGAATCGGGTATTATTTATGACTTGTCAACATGCCATTTATCAAGGAGATTCACACCACACACATTAAGGGAAAAACCATTATCTATGAGAGTGTGTTTGATACATGTGTGATTGAATCAAGAAATTATCATAAATGCATCATGTTTTTTACACAACTCAAAAGGAGGGAACTCATGTTGATGGAAGGTAATGTCAAGATTCTTTTTCTAGATGAGAGCTACCACATTATTCAGAGTTGTACCAAGAGGAATTGTGATTTTTTTAAGAGTATTTGAAGAATTTTGTTGTAGTTTGGTGAGTTATGAAGTAAATCCCAAAGGGAAATTTTATCAGGAGTATTCTTTAATTTTTCAACAAGATCGTACTCCTTTGTGTGTGGGCTATAGCGAGGGGCACTAGGCAGATTAGGTAAGGGTAAAGAAGGTGGGATTTGTTTTAGTGGTTTTGGATTATTTCGAGCATTATATGTATGAGAAATGATATTATAACTCAGTTGTTGGAATACATTATTTTGATGTGGGTGGAGGGTGTAGTGAGATTTATTTGAAGGATGAAGCAGATGTGAAGGTGGGTAAAGTGTGTAGTGAGGTTTATTGGAAGGATGAAGTTTATGCAAGGGTGGGTAAAGGGTGTAATGAGGTTGAATATTTTTAACATCCCATAACATGTGAGATGCTTCATTTTCCTTGAGGGGTATTTTATCTTTGTCTTGGGTCAAAATATTTTCCCTAGAAGGAGAGTTCTTAGGAGAACAACAAACCATGTGTTTGTGACAATTAAGGTTTGGTTCATCCAAAATAACTTCATCACAACCAAGAGAGTTATTAATGGTTGAATGTGATTGATTAGGGGAAGAATTTATGCAATAATTTAGTGTTTTTAATTTCTCATTCTCACATTGAGTTCACCAAAATGAACTGTATATTTATGGGTTCCTATGAATTCTCTTGCTCTTCTAGGGTTTTTCACCTAAAAGGAGAGAGATAGGGCCCAAAAATGCTAAAGGGTTCATTCAAATTATGTAATGTATGATGCTATATGAGCTAAATAAGATGATATACATGCAATTAAGCTATGAAGTTGACCAAATGTGAATCATCTTGTGGTAGTGAGGGTATGCTTGAATAAGGTCCCATAATTATGAGTTTGGGTTTTTTTTTAGTTTGTTGCTTGTGTGATGGTGGGTAAACAATTAGAAGATTCTTAGGATGTACCATAGGGTATGTATGAGGTCCATTAATCAAGGGGGATCTAATGGATACTTGTGCATTCATAACCTTAGTAGTCTTGGTTTGATGTATCTCCAATAAAAGGAAATATAGAATCACATGTTTGTCATCAACTAAGGAAGCCACCTTATTATTGTTCTCATTTTCTTGCACCATGATATTCTCCCTAGGATGAGAGTTGTTAGGAGAACTACAAACCAAATGTTCTTTCCATTCAGAGGTTGATTCTTCCAAAATGACTTCATTGCAAGTAGGGGAATGATCAATTGTTGAATTGTCTTATTTATCAATTATGGGGATATTAGGAGAAGGATCTATTTGATTGTCCTTTTCCTCTAAGGTCTCATTCTCTTGTACAATATTATCTACCTTAGTAGGAGAAATTGTAAGATGTTCATCACATTCCATGTTTATATTTGGTAAAGTAGTTTCATCACAAGTAGGGGAGGCATCAAGAGAAGGACAACTATGATTTTCATGCTTACTGAAGCACCTAAAAATCTGCAAAATCTCATAACCTCAAACATGGGTTAGTCATATGCAAATTCCCCAAATGATCCTATGAAATAACATGTAAATGCTTAAGAAAATGCAACATATAACAAAAGGGATCAAATAGGCATTGCAAAAGCATAACATGTACCTATTCCATATTAGATTGGTGTCAAATGCGCAAATGACCCTTTCCCAATCCTTGATAAAACTCAAATGATAAAATGCAATGATGAAGAGAAAAATTAGTTCTCAATTTAAGAGAGTAACTTTGCATGAGAGTGTAGATGATTTGATGAAAAAACAGCCCTTTATTTATAGATTTTCAAATTGGAAGAGAGCTCAAAATAGAGCAATGTGGGATAATGTTTTGGCCAATGAGATGAGGTCACTTGTCAACTTGTCATAGGTTTAGGAATGTACAAGTTTTGGCCAATGTTCCCAAGAGGAGGAGATTCAAATTTGAATTTGTGAATTAAATTTTGAGAGGGGGACATGAAAGAGAGAATTTATTGCAATGTTGGAAGAGACAAGTCAACTTGTCTTCATATTCAAACTTGAGGGAATATTCCATTTTTATGCCAAGTTGAAAGAAAATGATGAATTTATAAATGAATTAAAATTATTTATAGGTGCAAGTGGGAAAAGCTAGAGGATGTGATGGGTGGTTAGGTTAGGTTAATCAGGATTAGATTAGCTTAGATGATGATTAGGTGATTTTGACCCTTTTGACTTGATTTTTTTTTATTTATTTAAATCAAGAGGGACAAATATGACTTTTGAGATTTAATTAAATAAAGTTTGGTTTATTTAATTAAAAGGTTGATGTGATAATTTGATTTATTTAATTTAAATGAATAAACTTAGGAATGAATTAAATAGTCTTGATTTACTTGGTGAATGGATTTGATGAGCTTGATTAATTTAATGAGTAGATGAATATGAACTAAGTGCATAATGCTAATTTAACATGTCTACATTTTTCCCCTTTGAAGCAATGTACTTGATGCATTGGTTCAAAGAATAAACTTGCCATGATCAAAATTCAAAAAAAATCTGATTTGTTTTGGTTGCCCTAGTGGAAAGAAGTACACTAGTACATTTCCCCCTCGAGAGATCAAGCAAAAAGATTCGATTTGAGGGTCAATCTCACGATAAAGAGATTGAAAATGGATGGTTATGGATAATGATGTAAATGATATGGTTTTAAGATGCTTAGAATAAAAAATCTATATTATCTTAAACAACTTAAATGATGATATGATGTGATGATGGATGAGATGATGTGATATGCTATGATTATGAAATGGATGATTTATGCAAATATATGATTTTTGAGATATTAGACTAATAGATCTATATTATGATGATGATAATGCAGAATATTGATGGTTCATGGTTGCAAGATGAATGCACTGGTGATTATGATTAACTGGTCATGATGTGATGTTAGTGTGGAAAAGAAGACATTAGATGATGACAAGAGGATCCAACAAGACAAATTTATGAGAGATGATGATGAGAAATGATGATGAGAAATAGATGATTTTCTTATCAAGGATTGGGATTTAAAATGGTCACTTACCTTATGTTTGATAACACACATAAGTATGATGCATCAAGGTATAAAGGATCAAGATGGTGTGGTGCTTAATGTGATGGACTTTGACTTGACAAATAGATAGGAGTATTCTTGTTCATACCTGACATACAGAAACCTTGCTAGGATGCATTTTAGAAGTTTCAAACATCTTAGACCAAAACACAGAAAGGTATAACCAATCAATGCAATAGTCAACAAGTTGTCCAAAACATCCTCTATACATATCTAACAAAGCAAGTATTCACCAAGTTATTTTAAAACAATGTCAAACAAGCATAGCAAAAAAAAGGATAATGATCGTTGCCCCATTCCTATCTCTCTAAATCCTTCGTTCGGATATCATCAAGAGGTCCTTCGACTGAGCACAATAAGATAAGTCAAAAGACAAAGATAAAGCACACAAACAAGTTGATGTTCTTCAATACCACTAACTAAAAGGGAATGTGTTTTTAAGGATAAGAACTGAAACTATTGTCAAAATATAATGCCCATTGTATGAAGGATACATCATAGGACATGTTAGTGGATGGCGGCAAGTCATTTCATTTATCCAAAGTGTTCTTTCTAATAAATAATGCCCATTATAGGAAGGATTCATCCTAGGACATGATGTTATCAAATGATTGATATGGGACTATTTGGATGATGGACTATTGACAAAAAGAATTGACCAACTTGTTTACGTACTGACTTAAACTTGACACTTGACGTTTTTGAGTTTCACTTTTAAGCTACTAGACTTGTTTCTAACTGTTTCACCAAAGGTTGAGGATGACGATCAATTTATTATGGATGGTGTTATTGCAGGTGCAAGCAAGCTGAGGTGGATGGATTTTTTCAAATATTTCGATGTTTTGCAATGCTTTGCAATGTTCTGAGGCTATTTTTGGTATTTTTTGAGATTTTCAAAATGTTTTGATTTTTGATTTTCCAATGTTTTTTGGGTTTCCTGAGATTTTGACAGAGAGACTAACCTAAAGACCTATCATAGGGGCCTTGGGGGCTGATCAATAGATTAGCCTTTCCTATGTTATACATGCAGAGACCACATAGTTTGACTGATGACTTGATTGATTTACCGATGAAGATATACATGATGAAATGTCAGTTTATTATGACAAACTCCTAAAGGACTGACCTAAGTGTCTGGGGAGATGATCAAAGATCATCCTTGCCCACGTTCAAGGTTAGAGATGACATACTTCGAAAAGACGACTCTATTTTTGACTTTTTGAATGACTTTTTGACATGTTTTTGGGATTTTGATATGTTTTGATGTTTTTGGATTTTCTGATTTTTTGATGTTTTTTGATTTTTTGATTTTATGATGTTTTTGTATTTTTTTATATTTTGATGTTTTTGGATTTTCTGATTTTCTGATGTTTTTGGATTTTATGATATTTAGGATTTTAAGAATATACATGAATTTGATACAATAAGAACATGCCCCCAACCTGATGCAATAGACTACTCTGATAAAGGCAGGAAAGTCTAACCTTGAGGATGGGCCAAGTAGTACTAGGAGAGATCATGATGTGAACATAGGACCAAGCTATGATGTAGATGTAGGTGGATGAGTGATGGATGGAGACCTGGATGCAATGGATGATGGAAGCAAAATGGATGGGTGATGCAAAACAAGCCATAAAGATCCTGGTGGATGGAAAGTGCTTATTTATACAAGGAATTTTTTTTCCAGGTTTTCACCAAGGTACTTGCCCAAAGTGCCACGAAAGTGGTTTTCACTAGAGGACAATTTTTTCTCTTTACTATTTTTTTTATCCATTTTCTGATTTTTTTGGATTTTTTGCTTTTTTGATTTTTTTGTTGTCACCAAGACACCTGTTTTCTAGGATTTTGCCAAAGTAACCATTTTTTCAAGAATTTTTTTTGATTTTTTTAATTTTTGGTTCTATACCTTGAAAGATTTAGGCATAAATTTTTTTGAGATGAGAGCTATTCATGGGCTCTTGCAGAGGTTCCCCTTCGGATGTTGATAACTGATATGCCCCTAATTTGTAACTTGTTGTGATGATGAATGGTCCCAGACAATTGGTTTCAAATTTTCCTTTGCTGCTTGGGTTTGGGAAATTCTTCTAATTTTCTTTTAAAACCAGTTCTCCAACTTGGAATGTCCTACTTTTGATTTTCTTATTGTAGCTCCTTTTGAGTATATTTTGATAGACTTGCAAGTGATTTAAAGCATCTATACGTTGCTCATCCATTAGTTCTAGCTCATTCAATCTTGACACCCGATACTCTTCATCTGTGGTGAGGTTCTGTAGTGATATCCTCAGTGATCGGATCTTGATCTCAATGAGGAGTATTGCTTCTGATCCGTAGACCAAGGAGAAAGGGATGGCATTAGTGGGTGTGCAGATACTGGTTCGATAGGTCCAAAGGGCAGGATTAAGCTACAAATTCCAGTCACAACCTGCATCATTAACTATTTTCTTGAGGATTTTTCAAAATGGTCTTGTTTGTATATTTTGCTTGGCCATTGCCATGGGGATAGTATCGGGTGGAGAAGCAAAGTTGGATTTTGAATTTTTCACATAAGTCACATACATCCTGATTTTTGAATGGTGTCTCATTACCTAGGATAATGGCTTGTGGGACACCGTAGCAGAAAATGAGATAGTTTAGGATGAACTTTGAAATCTACTTCCTAGTTATGTACATCATAGGTATGGCTTCCACCCACTTGGTAAAGCACTTCATTGTGGTTATGATGAATTTGTGGCTGTTAGATGAAGTGGGCATGCTTTTTCCAATGAGATCAAGTCCCCACTGTGAAAAGGGCCATGGTGTGACAATAGGATGAAGCTCTTGAGCTGGAGCATGGATGAGGTCCCCATGTTGCTAACATTGTAGACACTTTCTAACATAATCATGTGCCTCTCTTTCCATTATGGGCCAATAATACCCCATCCTCAAAATTTTCTTGGCTATGGTCATTCCACTCGAGTGTGAACCACAGATACAGTTATGTACTTTTGTTAGAGTGGTTAATGCCTCCTCAATATTTAGGCAACGTAGGAGGGTTCCTTCTATGCTCCTAGGATATAGGGTATCACCTAGGATGACAAATTTGGATGCCTTTTTAACAAAGGTTCATTTTAGGTTTGAAGGTAGGTCAGCGGGTATGACTCCGATTCAAAGGTATGTGTAAATGTTGTGATACCAAGGATCACTAGGATCAACAATTTCACACAAAAATTCTGATTTTGGTACCTTGAATGTAGGCAAGAGAAGTTGCTCTATCAGGAATTCATATTTTGGAACATTGTTGGGGATGTCCAGTAGGGACCCAATTGTTGCCATGGCATCTGTTGCTCTATTGTTGGCTCTAGGTATCTGCTCAAATGTAATTTCGATGAAGGATTCTTTGAGAGTCTTGACCAATTTCTTCTATGGAGTGAGCTTTTCATCCTTGGTCTGGTATTCACTGTTCACTTTATATGATCAATTGAGAGTCTCTGTACATTTTGAGAGCTATGATGTTCCATTACACTATTATCCTAAGACCTATAGTTAAAGCCTTGTATTCCATGATGTTATTGGTGCAAGGAAATGCCAGTTTGTATGACCTTGGTATGCAATCCCCTTGTTGGGTGATGAAGAAGACACCAGCTCTTGATCCATGTTGTGTGTATGAGTCATCCAAGTATAGTTTCCAGTGGTCAGCTACGTTGAGGTTGAAAATAGATTCATCTGGAAACTATGAGACAAGAGGATTCTCAAAATAAATAGGTGCTTCTGCTAGTTGGTTTGTGATGACTTAGCCCTTGATTGCTTTCCTCTCCACATATTCAATGTCATATTCTAACAATATCATCACCCATTTTTCCATTCTTCTTATGAGCATTTCCTTTGATAGTAAATACTTGAGAGGGTCAACTTTGGAAATGATCTTTATTTTGTGTGGCAACATGTAATGTCTAATTTTTTGTGATGCAAACACTATTGCGAGGCATGCTTTCTCAATGAATGAATAGTTTAGCTCATGCCCATCCATTGTTCTACTGATGTAGTAGATAGCCCTTTCCGTTCCATTTTCATCATGTTGAGCTAAGAGAGCTCCAAGGGCTGCTGTTGTTGCTAACACATATAGAATCAATGGTTTTCTTGGGATTGGTGGCATTAAGACTAGCAGTGTCAGTAGATATTCCTTGATTTTGTTGAATGCCTCTTCACACTTGGTATCGCATTTGTACGCTACTCCCTTGTTGAGTAGGTGAGAATATGTGTTTTGTTTGTCTGCCAGTTGTGCTATGAATCTTCTAATGGATTGGATTCTTCCTTGTACACCTCTTAGTTGCTTTAATTTTTTTAGTTCCTTCATCTCTAGGATTGCTTTTACCTTTGCTGGATCTACCTCAATACCCCTCATCGACACTATATATCCTAGGAGCTTTCCTGATTGTATGTTGAAGACACATTTCTTTGGGTTTAGTCTAACCTTGTACTATTCCAGTCTGTCAAAGATGACACTTAGGGTTGCTATGTGATCTTTTCTTTTTCTAGACTTGGCTAGAATGTCGTCAACATAGTCTTGAACTATCCTATGGATCATGCAATGGAATATCAATGTCATGGCCCTTTGGTATGTTGCTCCTGCATTATTTAAGCCGAATGGCATCATATTGCAACAATAGGTCCCCCATGTGCAAGTGAAAGTTATTTTATGTTGGTCCTCTTTAGCTATCATGATCTGATTGTATCCTAAGAATTCATCTATTAGTGACAACATCTCATGTCATGTTGTCATGTCTACTATCATGTCGATGTTGGGAAGCGGGAAGTCGTCTTTTGGACATGCCTTGTTCAAATCTCTGAAGTATGTACAGATTTTGATATTTTAGTCAGGTTTTGAAATAGGTACCATATTTTATACCCATTCTGGATAGTCTATCAGTCGGATGAATCCTACATCTAATAGCTTCTTTAGCTCCATTTTGACTAATAGGGAAATTTGAGGGTGCATTTTTCGAAGCTTTTTTCTGACAGGATTTGCTTCTAGATACACTGCTAAGTGGTGAACCACGGTCTTTGGATCAAGTCCTAGCATGTCAGCATAACTCCATGCGAAGTTTATCTGTCTTTCCCTTAAGAATGCTGCGAGGAGCTATTGCTCTTCTGATAGTAAGGATTCCATGTAGAATGTGATATGTGGGGTCTCCTATGTTACTAGGTTGACTAGATTGCATTTTTTTGCCAAGACTGCTGACTTTTCTTGATGAATAGCTCTTAAAGGAAGATTGAATCCCCCATCCTTAGGCACCTCAAAGAGGTTTTCACCGCTGGATGCATCCTTTATTTTTACTTTTTTCTTGTCAGAGAGCGCCACAATGTGGGTTTCACTCAAGGACTTAGATATTATTCTTAATTTCTCACTTTTATGACTGAAGGATTCAATCATTTCCCCATAATAGGCATGTGTGTTCAACTCCATTATAAACCCTGCTTTGTGATCTCCATCTAGACTGTTATCTCGCAGTCCCACGAATTCTTAGAGTGCCTCATCATTTTTGAATGTATCAAGAACTGGTGGTCCTTGTTGGTCATAGTCGATGAGTTGGGGATATACTAGGCAGATGTCATGACTTTGGTGGTCTGATTCAAAAGATATGGTGCTAATCATGCAAAGAGTGGTATCCTTAAATAACCTAGGTAAGTTAGTGAGGTGATCCTCATCATCGCTACTACTACATATGTTGGTTATATCCAATGTAAAGTTGTATATGAGTCTACTTGTAGACACTGGTAAGCGTAGTTCTACTGCAGTCGACTGAGGAGGATTATTAACCATTATAACCAGAGGACTTCGACAACGTATGGTTATACTCTAAGGGGTACATCCAAGGCCAAAATTGGTTATTGGTTGTGTCTCTGGAATGATAGGTACTATGATCCCATTGTCGTTTTGTCCAAGTCTTTGGTTTCTGTCATAGCCCATTGGGAGCATCATTTGTAGACCCTTGCTTCTATCATCCATTGGTAAATCTGGTGTTGGTCTTTCCTCTTGATACAACATATGAGATGGATTTTCCTCAATATCTTCTCATCCAAGATCTCCCCAACTTGTAAAGGTGGGATAGTTTTCGTGAGATTTTTGGGATGTGAAAGCTTCATTTGTTTGTGGGCATCCCCATGATCTAGGAGATTGTGGTAACTCTCTGACCACAAAGGCATTATTAGGGATTTTGTAGTTTCCACAACTATTATCTTGGATGATGAGCTTGATGTCAGAGATGGTGGGGATGGCGGGAGTGGCAGGTGTCTCTGTCGCAGAAGTGAACGTGAAAGTGGTGGGATCGATGTATGGTGTGGGTGGGCCCTCAACATTTTTTGGTACTTGGGGGATTTTGTAATACTTTGCTTCAAGATTTTTGCAATAGGAAAAGGGTTTGGGGTCTCTGTGGATGGTAACTTCTTGTCCCTCATATGTGAATTTCACACATTGATGGAAGGTTGATGCTATTGCTTTCATCGCATGAATCCATGGGAATCCTAGGAGGATGTTATACGGCAAGTCAAGGTCCAAGACCTGACAAGTGGTTTCCATGAGAGTCAGCCCTACTTGAATAGGGAGTCTAATCATTCCCTGAGACACTCTTTCTTGATCATCATATGCCCTTATTGTGATACCCTTACCTTTGTTGATGGAATCCTTTGATATTTTCAATATCTTGATGAGACTTAGGGAACAAATATTCAAACCCACACCTCCATCTACCAAGACCATTTTGAATTTGCTCTTATTCACGATGGCTTCCAAGTGAAGTGCTCGGTTGTGAGATAGTTAAGAAAGGAAATCTTGATTAGAAAATGTAAGAAGATTAGGTGTAATGATATTTCTGACCATAGCTTGGAATTGCTCCGTAATCAAGATTTGTGGGGAAAGTGGATGAGGCCAACACTTCTTCAAGGATTTTCTGATGGGTAGATGAGATTTTTAGCAACTCCATGATGGAGATTTGTGCTAGTATTCTCATGAGCTGGTCTAGGACATTAAAGCCATTACGAATGGATCTAGACATAGGGACTTTGTTTGGCTAGGATGATCTTGCGATGGTTACTTTTTTGCCTCTTGTGGCGACTCCAAAATATTTGGCATAGGCACCCTTGATAGTAATGACCATGCAATTTTCATCTAGGAAGGTGACAAATGTTTCATACACATGATTTATGCTTGAGTGGGTGCCTTTCCCTTTATCTTTGTTGTTGTTATTCCCTTTATTGCCATGATTCAACATTGGATTCGTATATATCTTAAGATCCTAATTTCCTGTAGGTTGTTCCACATTTATGATTCTTTTATCGATGAGATCTTGGATGATGTTTTTTAATATCATGCAACTGTTCATGGTATGGCCTTTTATTTTATGGAATTCACAAAGTTGATTCTCATTATACCAAGAAGGTTTCGCATTTGATTCTTGGTAATTCTCAAATGTAGGAGCTTTGATGAGTTTTTCATTTATCAACTTTTTCATTATGTCCTCAAGTGGTTCCCCTAAAGTGGTGTATTTTCTCTTGGGATAACTCTTGTGTAGGGGTGGTCCTCTTTTCTCATTGAGATTATTGATTGTTGGATTGTTGTTTGGTCGGTGTGTTATGTGATGATTGTTTTGTGGTGCAGGTGTATGTTGGCGAGAAGCACTAATGACCACCTTGGCATCAAAAACACCATCATTAGTAATGTTTTTGTTCCTTTCCCATGGGTGAGGTTTATCATTGTGATTGGATGGTGGGTGGTTTTTTTTTTGTTCGGGGTATGATGTTGATTCTGCGGGTTGATTCATAAGGGCTCTTTTGATGCTGAGCACCTTGGGGATCAACTGATCATATGTGGTGATGCCCTGAACCTTGAGATGAAATTCCAAGTGGCCCTCAAGGTTGGAAATGATGGTGCAAACTTGTTCTTCTGGCATGGTCCACTTGCTCTTATTGGCCTTGGATTGCCATCGTTGTAGGAATGAGGTGAATGATTCACCCTTTAATTTTTTTAGAGCTGAGAGTTCTTCTAGACTAACATCCATTGCAATGTGCATGCATAATTTTTAATGAATGCATCCATAATTTCTTGGAATTTTCTAATGAGAGAAGGTAGATGAGAGAACCATTCCATAGTGTGGCCAGCCAAACTCCTAGGAAATAGCCACATCAGATAAGTATTATCATATGTGACTTTCATGCAATGAACCTGGAATTCCCTGATGTGATCTTTAGGGTTTCCTATCCCTTGATATTTATCAAATTTGGGGATTTCAAATCCCTTGGGGAATGGTTTCATCACTAGGCTCATGTTGAATGGATATAGACACAAGTTGCTTGGTGTCTTTGTTGTTCACCCTAATTGAAGATCAAACATTTGTTGGGAGAGAAACCTGATTTATGTTGTGACATCATTTTGTGGATCAGGGGCTAGGATGAAAGTGTTTTGGGGTGTTTCAATCATGGGTTGGATGGGTGGGTTGGTTAGTGTGTTGTTCGATGGTATCTGTATGTTCTGCAAAGGGAGGTAGGATTCCACCTACTATTGTATGAACAATGCTTGTTGTTGATCTTGTTGTTGATGCACTAAGATTTTTGATTACTATTGTGCTTGTTGTTGTTCCAACAACGCTTGTTGTTGTGCTTGCTATTGTTCCAAAAATGCTTGTTGTTGTGCTTGTTGTTGTTCCAACAACATTTTTTGTTGTACTTGTTGTTGTTCCAACAATGCTTGTTGTCGGGCTACCAATTCTACTGCTTCTTGCTGCTCTTGATATTGCTTTATTGTTTGTTGATATGCTTACAATTGCATTGCTTTTCTTTGTGCAAGAAGTTGTGCTTGTGCTTGGTATTGGGCATTTTCCTGAGCTTGAGCTTGTGCTTGCACTACTTGTGCTTGGGCTTGTGCTTGTTCCACTTGTTGTAATAGATCTTGTGCTTGAGTAGTCTTTTGCACTTGTAATGCTTGAGAAGCTTGGGTGGCTTGTTGTTGTTGCAATAAATCCTGGGCTTGTATGACTTGTTGAGCTTTTAATGCATCTTGTGCAACTTGGGCAGCTTGTGTAGCTTGAGAAACTTGTCGAGCAGCTAGTTGTATGGCCTTTTGTTTCTGCACTTGTTGGAATCCCCTTTGAAAAGCAGCTTGCAATGTCGTGTTGTATTGACTTGATATGGTGGAAGTTAGTGGTGGTGGATTTGGAATGGCGTTTGTGGTGGTGGTGAATGGTGATGTTGTGTTAATGATTTGAGTGGTAGATGGTATTGTTGATGTGGTGGTTTGAGTGATAAGTGGTGCTATTGATGTGATTGGCCTTTGAGAGACCATGCTTTGCGATGTTATGGTGGTGTTTCATGATGTTGAAATTGCTTGTGCGTTTGTCATCTATTGTTGAGATGTCAACGACAAATTTTGAGTATTTGGCATAATGCTTTGATTGATATTAGGGTTGTTGGTTTGGTTGATAGTTGGTAGGGGGAAGCCCTAAGCCATGGAGTGGTGTGGATGATGATGGAAAAAGTGGAAGTGGTGGAAATGTAAGGGGTAAGAGTCCTTGCGAAAATGTTGTGGTGTCGAAGATTCCCCCTAGTTTGAACATGTCTCCTTCCTGTTATGAATTTGTGAGGAGAGAAGTTTGGGGTGTTGCATGGAAGAATGATGGCAATGGATCATGATGGAAGGTGAGAGGAATATTCCTATGTAATGGGTTTTTAGGTATTCTTTGTTCCAAGGTGGTGTTTGCATCCAAGTTTTAATTATTAACAAGGGGGTGTGCTTGAATAGCATTGAGAAATGCATTTCCCTTATTAATGTTTGGTTGGGTTAGAGCAAAAGATGTCGTGATTTGTGAATGTTTTGGGTGACGTTTTGGAATGGTGTAGATGAGATGGGAATGGTGGATGAGATTGGAGGAAAAGATGTCTCCACTATGGTACTCAAGTCAAAATTCGAAGGTAATTTGGCCCCTTGTTTTGCTAGTTCAAGCATGTATAATGAAGGGTTGAGCCTCATCATGATGTTGATGATTTTATGGTTCTCTAGATTTTGGAGCATTTTATTTATTTCTTTGTGGGACATCCCAAAAGTAAGATGTTCTCCTTGGTTTTCTTCTTGCGGATTTTGCGATGATGTTGGAAGGTTAACTGTGAGATTTCTAGACCCAATGGGATTCACTTCAGGAGTGGTTTGACTTAAATCACTTGAAGTGGGTGTTTCTTTGTTGGCTTCCATGCTCTTCTTGTATTGAGATGTAGTTTGAACCATACAACAAGGATCAATTTTTTAGAATGGGAGATGAATCCCTTGATTCTTTGGATTGATCTTTATTTTATGCCTCAAAGTAGAAAATTTTAGGATATCTTGAGGATCGAAAGGTGATGATACGATGATGTGTGGGATGGATGATGTGAAATTTTTAGTCTTTTGGTAAATCTTGAAGGAGATACTAGGCTTTTAGGACTTTCGGGTACGTTACAGATTTTTATTTTGATTTGATTTTGGATTTTGGATTTGTCCTTGATTTTGATTTTTATTGCTTTTTATTTTGAATGAATAGACCCTAAGATGTTGGATGATTTATCTAAGGGATAGATTTTTTCAAAGGATGATAATTTGAATACGTGTAGGGAGAAGGATGCATCTACCCACACCTATCCAACTAAGATGATAGTTTCACTAAGCATACAGAGAAGGATTCATATACATATACTAAGCTAAACAAGATTATTTTGATAACTTTGACTAAACATATGCAAAAGGATTCATCTACACATACCTAGCTAAAGGTGATTTTGATAATGTTTTCAAGGATTTCATCTCAATGATTTTGATGATTTGGATTTTTCCAAAAAGCATAGCATTAAGGATGATTTCAAGATTTTCCAAAAGGTGATTGTGAGATGATGTTTATTTTGATTTCTGAAGGATGGATGAAAAATATTTTTATTTTCTTTGATCCTAAGATGAACCAAAAAAACACTCTTGTTTTCCTAGACCTAGGTATTGAATAACATGTGATACTCTAAACAAGATGTTCAAACTCTCTAAAAAGATTTGGGTTTTGGGAGTAATAGAATGACTACAAACTAGGGTTGTTCCTTGAAGCCTTTCTGTAAAAGTTGAAAATCAGTCTTTGTCTGAATTCATATAGCATTGAGAGACACTTTTGATGGTATTTTAGACTAAGGGCTTTCACCTTTGGTTTCTTAATCTTGATTTTGCATGAAATCATTGGAGACATATGTGTGGGGTCAAATTGTCTTTAATCTTTTCTTAATGGATTCTTTTTACCACAAACACTTCTTGATTATCTTTCAAATTGAATGTCCAATGTCTCAACTTCGTCTCATTTCACAAGGTATATTATGCAAAACTTTGATTAAATTAAGGCAAGGGTTACCTATTGTTTAACATTAGTGGGAAAATTGAGATGTAAATTCAAGTGCTTAGAAACCTTTAAGGATGTAATCCCAAGGGAAAGCAATAACATAAGAATTTGGTCAATGGTATTTTCCTCCTAAAGGGTTTGAAATTTTGAGGATCATGTTGAATGTTTCTTTTCAAATGTTTTCAAATAAGCAAAGCATTTTGTAACCAAGAACAAGTACAACCCTATGGATGTGAAAGATAGTATTTGTTGGATCCCCACTTGGATAAGTCTAGGTGTGCTTATCTTTAGTGAATGGTTAGATGCTTGACCCCACTAGCTCCCCTCCATGGCACTCACTTATATGGGGCAAGCAAGCATCAACACATATGAAACTCCCATGGAATTTTTTCCATTTCTAATAAAGACCGTAAAAATGTGGGGTGGCTTCAGAATGACCGTTCTTCTACCAACAAATAGATTAAAGGATTTTGGAAAATTCTAGCACATAGGTTTTAATAAGGACTTTCTATTCATGGAGATTGACCCATACAACAAGAGTCCCCTTTCGGATCCATCTTGTCAGAATCAACTGCATGATATTGGCATTTACTCCAATACCCACATTTATATCCTAGATGGAAATACTCTTGGCTTTAGAGTGTTACCATTTGAGTCGTTACCATTTGAGTCGTTCCCTTGGGTGAGTACCTTTTCCCTAAGGTAGGCCCTCTAGGATAAACAAAAGAGAGTAAAGAAAAAATCTGTAACTCGATCAATCTTTGATGGAAATAAAGAGAGAGAATATACGCGATAATGCTCCCACTCACACTCACACAAGATCTTGTTCAATTTTAAACCCAAATCGAAGTGTGGAGGTGATTGATTTATCTCACCCTAAAGTCATGAAAAATGCCTTTTGATTCTCAAGATTGCTATAAAGCGCGAGAGAAGCGCATACATCCTTTTTCATTGCCTTTAGTTTAAGTAAGCCTTCATGAAAAACAAAGTTGCACTTGTTATTTTTAAATCCACAAAGAAAAATGTGAGTTCTTTTTAAGCACCAAAAAGACGAGTGAGAGATACTTTGTTCAATTGTTAATCCAAGAAACAAAATCTAGTAAGTTGCATTCCTAATGTTCATTTTAGCCTTTAAAAGAAGAAATTGAAAGATTCTTTTTAAACCCAAATGACATTAGTGTTCTAAGAAAGAAAAGATAACAATTTCTTGCAGAATTGTTTAAACAAACACTTAAAGTGGGCGAGTGCATGAAGTTGGTCACACTTTTGTGGTCAAATGGGAAAAAAAATTGGAAACATATAACGCTCTCGCGTTATAACGTGAGTGCGTTATGTGCTTTTAAAAGAAAAAAAAAGTGAAATGTGTATCATTTGCTTTTAACTATTTCTCAGCTTTGCCCACAGCCAAAAACTCTCAGTTTTGCACTCGCATTCTAGGAGGAAGGACTTCTACAAATTTCATCAAGAATAGTTGGATTTTGTCTACAAATATGGCACCACGACGACGAAGAGATGTGGGAGGTAAGTATTGTTTACTATTTGTTTTGAACTTTTTAGTTTGAAATTGATTTTGTTTGTTTTAGGTTAGATTTGATTTTTTTTTTTAAATTTGTAGGAAATCCTGCAAATCCTCAACATAAAAATCCTCAACAAAATCAACCTCCCCCACAATTCTCTCAATTCCCTCTTGGCACTCAAGAAAATTTGAGTGAAATTGAGAACAATAGAAAACAACTTGAGGATCTTATTAGTAGGTTGAGTGATCCAAATGCTTCAACCATAGAAATAATGCTTCTAGCAAATTCATTGAAAGACATGTTAAAAAATGTAGATACAATCACCCAACAAATATGTGTATGGAAAGATAGGAGGCAGACAACCAAGGCATATTATGCAGAAAAATTATCATATAAATAAGTAAAAGATTTGAAAATTACTAAAGGTGATTTTTCCTCTCTATTCACTGACCCTAAAACAAATAAAAATATTAGCCTCAATGCAAAGAGGTTTCCTATTCATTGGTGCCACCACCAAGAGATTAAGAACTATTTTAATGAAAGATGGTATATGGTCTTTGATTACCCACCGTGCAATAATTGTGAAGTCCCCCAATATTTTCTTAGGAAACTATACGGTGAGTTTGTATTGAACCAAATCCCAAATTATTTTTTAATGAGGGAGTTCCAGGTGAGAGATGGGGGGTCAGCTCAGGATAGGCTCGGTGCACAGCCAGATCCTACGCGGAAAGGGAGATGACCTCTCGCTAGGCTGCCTCGTGAGAAGATTGTGATTCCTATCATTGCGAAGGAGAGTGCTGACATAGAGACATTGTAGGAGATCAAAACTTTGAACCGAAGTGTCATCCATCACACTAGCCCTATTGTATAGCGCCATCCACGGGAGTCTTTAGGTGGTGGCCTTTCTAACCCATGTGTGTCAATCTTGTGGGGTGACTTGTTTGTATGACCATACCGGCACTCAAGAGGGTGCTACATAGGATCCATATGCTACTACGTAGCCTGTTCTATATGCATCTACGGGGATGGACAGGATGGTTGACATTTTGCATGATGCATATGGCATTGACACTCAGGTAAAATTCAGCATGTTCATTGAATTTAATTTATTAAATTTTGATTGTGAAATGCAAGATTAACTAATTTAGTTTTATTATTTTAATAAAATTGTAGGGTCATAGTGTAGAGACTGGATACACCAGTCATCCACCTACTTATTTTTGTAGTACACCTATTGGTGGGGTAGGTAAAGTTAGTAAACAATTATAAATTTATTACATGTGTTAATAGCATTGTTTTATGAATGGTATTTTAATATGTTATTTTGGATGTTGAACAGGGTACTGTTGGAGGTTTCAAGGAAACACCTCTTAGTGCCAATAGATTTGATCAAACGTTCATAGAGGTATTATATAATTTAAAGAGAACTTAAGTAATGAATTCTAAGTTTCATAGATTTGTGTAGTTTATATTCATATTGTTGACCTTACATTGCATTACACATCATTCAAACTCAAAGAATTACTTAAAATTTGATAACTAATAATAAAAAATATATATGTTTAATACTTGTACTCAAAATTTTGTTCATTAGATCTCATACATTATAAGTCATTACATGGATCGCTATTGTAACTTTTTTGTGATTGAATAATTTTTTGTTTTATTTTAAGATGTTGGTGACAGAAACACTGCCAAACATTACGAGGGAAATGGATATTGGTGGTGTTTCCTCTGCTATACAATCCTCGATGGCTCTGATAGAGGAGGTATGATGCAAATTAATAAATTTCAATTTACATTCATTGTTATAGATGAACTAGTTCTAGTGAAAAATCAAACCATTATTGATTCGTAGTTTAATTCCTATTTGTATAGTTTATACAGGGCTTTAGCATGCCTAAGCATTGGCGTGCAAATATTTCCATCAAGGAGAGTGATCATGAGATGGTCGTAAGTGATTATTTTGTTAAATATATTAAATTTTATAATGTAATTTCTATATATTAATGTATTTACTTCTTATTGTAACAATTGAAACTTCACTAGAAGCTAAACACTAGGAGGAGCAGCAGGAGCACTCCTTGAGCACAACAAAAATGGGTGACAGACTTATCGCCATCGGATCGCCCAGCAAAGGGAAAGAAAATTGTATTTGAACCAAAGCATGGAGAGAAATGAATTTTGAATGCACAAAGCCCTTTGTTGTATGCCTACATGGCAATTTTGTACATATTTTGTATTGGATATATTTGACATTATATGCCTATATGGCATTCTCGTAAGCCTATATGGCTATTTTGTAACTATATTTTATACTTATATCAACATATATTGATGTATGCATACATGGCTATTTTCTTAATACAAATATTTTTATTGATGTTGTCCATATTTGCAAATTATAAATTCATGGTTCAATAGATATGAGTTACATGTATTCAAGTGTATACTTTACAACTTATGCACATATATTTTTTGACTTACATGTGAACATCGAAAAGTGTGAAAATTTATGTGTTTGGAAGTCAAATGTAAGCCAATTTTGCAATTCTTGGTTCTTGCATACTCGATCTTATGGATTTATTCCTTCCTAGCACATATTGTGAATATTTCTCATTTGGTGCAGAAGACAGATTCCTCATTTTTGAACCACTCATAGGAAAGAGATTCACAATAAGACTTTAGCTCATTGGAACACTACTCCGTACTTCTCTTGTCAAGACCATAAAGGATTGAAAATTCTTAATTTGATGCAATGAATATAGTTGTGAGATGATAATTTATATAACCATTCCTATTTTGAAACTTTGCATCTAATACTGCATCAACAAGAACTTAAGAATTGTTGCATAAGAGTGTTAGGTTTGATAGGCCTTCTCTTCCCTAAGGGAGGAGAGCCTGCATCTTGAATTTTGAACAAAATTTTAAGAAGAAAATATTTTACCTAAAAGCTTCAAACCTAGATGACATATTTGGCTAAGTCTATCTTAAAAATTATCAATGTGTTCAAACTCTAAAGGAGATTTTCCCTGAAAAGAAAACTTTATCCTTTTTCCCAAGGAAAGAAATTGCAACAAGTTGCATGTGATTTATCTTATTTCTTTCTCATAGTTCCTGGTCATTCATTCATGGATTAGGATAGTTCTGTTCCAAGGAAAGGACACCCAAACAATCACTAAGATTCTTCTATGATCTGCAAGAAAAAGGTTTTGGCTCTTTCATAATGTAAATAATTATGTAACACTGCTTTCTTGTTTTCCTTCCACCCAGAAAAATGTTCACACTTTTCGACATTTCTGATTACTATTGAATAGATTTATTTTGAATCCTGACGACATTTGAGATGGTTGAATGATTGACAACGAGAATAAAGTTTCCCAAACCGGTGAACCAGGTTGTCAAACCCGATCCCAAACCCAAAACTGAATAGGTAACTTAGTAAAAAATAGATTTTTGTAGTTTATATTCATAACGTTGATTACACTACATTGCACATCTTTCAAACCAAAAGCATTTCTTCACATTTCATAACTAATAACTAGATGCTGATATATGACAAAATTTCAATTACAATATAGTTTCTACAAAGTCAACCTAAGCAGTTATGCAATTACTTCACATTGCATAACTAATAACTAGGAGCAGCTGCTAATTGCATTTGGTTGTCATGGAATTCTATGAGACCACATTTCTTTGAGGAATTTTTCAAATAGTTCACTACCTTGTCTATACTACCACATTTTTCATACATGTCTACCAAAGAATTTTGTCAAATAGTTCAAGTGTTGCCTTGTTGCTATGGTTGAAAGCCTAAAACAAGTTCTTTCGAACAAGCTATGGATGCTTGGAAAAAATATATCAAAAGTATAATAGTAAGAAATATCATAGACAAGGCAGTGAGCTCTTTGAAAAAATGCCTAAAAGAATGAGGTCTCATGACCTGATGGAATTCCATGAAAATAAAATGCTTTTGATTGTCATGGCATTCCATCAGGTCATGAGACCTCATTTCTTTGAGGCATTTTTTCAAAGAGTTCACTGCCTTGTCTATGCTAACAAATTTTTCATACATGTCTATCAAATCATTTATCTAAACAATTCATTGCCTTACCACTATGGCTAAAATCCTTAAACAAGTTATTTTGAACAAGCTATGGATGCTTAGAGAAAATCTATCATAGCATAATAGTAAGCAATAGCATAGACAAGGGAATGAACTGTTTGAATAAAATGCCTCAAAGAAATGTGGTCTCATGGTGGTGGAATTCTATGACAAGTAATTTTTTGTGGATTTTCATGGCATTCCATCACCATGAGACCACATTTCTTTGAGGGATTTTTTCAAACAGTTCGTTGCCTTGTCTACGCTACTACATTTATCATACATGTTTACCAAAGAATTTTATCAAACTGTTTGGTTCCTTGTTGCTATGGCTAAAATCCTAAAATAGGTACTTCCAAAAAAGCTATGGATGCTTGGAAAAAATCTATTAAAGCATACTAATAAGCAATAGCATAGAAAAGGCAGCAAACTGTTTGAAAAAAATCCTCAAAGAAATGTGGTCTCAATGGTGATGGAATGCCATGACAATCCATAGCAATTTTCTTGTCATGGAACTGGCCATGCATTCCATCACCACGCAGACCTCATTTATTTGAGGCATTTTTCAAAGAGTTCATTTTCTGTTCATGCTAACACATTTTTCATACATGTCTATCAAACGCTTCATTGCCTTGCTGCTATGGCTAAAAGCCTAAAACAAAAGTTTTCGAACAAGCTATGGATGCTTAAAAATATATCATAGCATAATAGAAGAAATAGCATAGACAGAATGAACCGCTTGAAAAAATGCCTCAAATAAATGTGGTCTCATGTATGGTGGAATGCCATGAAAAGCAAATTGTTGTGATTGTCATGGGAATTCCCATCACCATGAGCATCTCACACTTCTTTTGAGGAATTTTTTCAAACAAATGCTGCCTTGTTCATGCTTACTACATTTATCATACATGTTTACCAAATCATTTTATCAAACAAGCCAGCTTTCCCTTTGTTGCTATGGCTAAAAGACTAAAATAGGTGCTTCCAAAAGCTATGGATTCTTGTGGAAAAAATCTATCAAAGCATACTAATAAGCAATAGCATAGAAAAGGCAACAAACTATTTGAAAAAAAGCCTCAAAGAAATGTGGTCTCAATGGTGATGGAATGCCATGACAATCCATAGCAATTTTTTTGTCATGGCATTCATCGTGCCATTCCATCACCATGAAATCACATTTCTTTAAGGCATTTTTTCAAAGAGTTCACTGCCTTGTCTATGCTAACATATTTTTTCATACATGTCTATCATAGCATAATAGTAAGCAACAAGCTGATGCAATACAAAGATTTCCAAAACAATCAACAACTCAAGGTACTCTTGTCCCAAACTCATCTTGGAGAAGATCAAACAAAATTTCAACATTTCATCAGAAATCTACTTTTCATCCACTCAAATTCTTTTATCATTCATCATTCACCCTTCCACAAATATGTATTCCACATGTTTGGGTGCAAAAGAGGACAATGCCTAGCGTAAACATGACTATTTAGATGCATTGGAATAGTCCATTTGGTCACACGAGTTGCAGAACAAAAATTGCACCACTTTGCAACTTTCCACTACTTCCATTTGACACTTTTTCCATCAACTGAAAACTTGAGACTAGGCCAAAAGCACTCTGAGATAATGAAAATAGAGAGAGGTTATTGTAGAGGGGCCTAATGTGATCCCATAGGATCAGATAGGAAATTTCTAAACATCACGGTGTCCGAGTAACCTCATGCTGAATTTTGCAGGCAATTTTCCCTTTGGACCCTTAAGGGATCGATCTGGTTGAACGTAGCTCAAAGAGATCCCATGTGTTTGGGTGAAAAAGAGAACCATGCCTAGTGTAAGAATGCCTATTTAGACATATTAGAATAGTCTGTTTGGTCACATGAGTTGCAAAACAAAAATTGCACCACTTTGCAACTTTCCACTGCTTCCATTTGACACTTTTCCCATTAATTGAAAACAGCAGACTATAGGAAAACCACTTCGAGATAATAAAAACCGAGAGAGGTTATTGTAGAGGGGACCAATGCAATCCCATAGGATTAGACGAGAAGTTTCTAAGCATCACGGTGTCAGAGTAACCTCATGCTAAAGTTTGCAGGCATTTTTTGCTTTCGACCCCTAAGGGATCAATCTAGTTGAACATAGCTCAAAGTGATTCCGCGTGTTTGGGTGTGAAAGAGGACCATTCCTAGTGTAAAAATGCCTAATCAAATGTGTTGGAATAGTCTGTTTGGTCACACGAGTTGCAGAACAAAAATTGCACCACTTTGCAACTTTCCACTGCTTCCATTTGACACTTTTTCCATCAACTGAAAACTAGAGACTACAGGAAAACCACTCCAATATAACGAAAACCAAGAGAGGTTATTGTAGAGGTGCCCAACATGATCCCATAAGATTAGACATGAATTTTATAAGCATCACGGTGTTCGAGTAACCTCATGCTAAAGTTTGCAGGCATTTTTCACTTTGGACCGTTAAGGGATCAATCCGGTTGAACGTAGTTCAGAGCAATTCCATGTGTTTGGGTGTGAAAGAGGAACATGTCTAGTGTAAAAATTTCTATTTAGATGTGTTGGAATATTCTATTTGGTCACAAGAGTTACAAAAAAAAAATTGCACCACTTTGCAACTTTTTGATGCTTCCATTTGACACTTTTCCATCAACTGAAAACTAGAGACTATGGGAAAAACACTCTGAGATAAGAAAACCAAGAGAGGTTATTGTAGAGGTGCCCAACACAATCCCATAGGATCAGACAAGAATTTTCTAAGCATCACGGTGCCTGAGTAACCTCATGCTAAAGTTTGTAGGCATTTTTCCCTTTAGACCCTTAACGGATCGATCTGATTGAACGTAGCTCGGAGTAATTCCACATGTTTGGGTTTGAAAGAGGATCATTCCTAGCATAAAAATGACTATTTAGATGTGTTGGAACAGTCCCCTTGGTAACACGAGTTGCAAAATAAAAATTGCACCACTTTGCAACTTTCCACTGCTTCCATTTGACACTTTTTCCATCAACTAAAAATTGGAGACTACAAGAAAACCACTCTGGGATAACAAAAACAAAGAGAGGTTATTGTAGAAGGGCCCAACATGATCCCATATGATCAAATAATAAGTTTCTAAGCATCACGGTGTCCAAGTAACCTCATACTGAAGTTTGTAGGTATTTTTCCCTTTGGACCCTTAAGGGATCGATTCGGTTGAACATAGCTCAGAGTGATTCCACGTGTTTTGGTACAAAAGAGGACCATTCATAGTGTAAAAATTCCTATTCAAATGCATTGGAATAGACCGTTTGGTCACATGAGTTGCAGAATGAAAATTGCACCACTTTGCAACTTTTCACTACTTCCATTTGACACTTTTTCCATGAAATGAAAATTAGAGACTACGGGAAAACCACTTTGAGATAAAAAAAAACTAAGAGAGGTTATATTAGAGGGCCCCAACATGATCCTATAGGATCAGATGAGAAGGTTCTAAGCATCATGGTGTTCGACTAACCTCATGCTGAAGTTTGTAGGCATTTTTCCCTTTAAACCCTTAAGGGGTTGATTCGGTTGAACGTAGCTCAAAGCGATTCCGTGTGTTTGGGTGAAAAAGAGGACCATTCCTAGCATAAAAATTCCTATTCATATGCATTGGAACAGTTTTTTTGGTCACATGAGTTGCAGAACAAAAATTGTACCACTTTGCAACTTTGCACTACTTCCATTTGACACTTTTTCCATCAACTAAAAACTAGAGACTACAGGAAAACCACTGGGCGAGATAACAAAAACCAAGAGAGGTTATTGTAGAGGGGCCCAACGCAATCCCATAGGATTAGATGATAATTTTCTAAGCGTCACAGTGTCTGAGTAACCTCACATTGAAGTTTGTAGGAGTTTTTCCCTTTGGACCCTTAAGGGATTGATCCAGTTGAATGTAGCTTGGAGCGATTCCTCATGTTTGGGTGTGAAAGAGGACCATTCCTAGTGTAAACATGCCTATTACATGATAAATGGTCTATAAAGCCCTATTTTAACACAAATAACCCTAAAACACCTAAATTACAAGGTTCACCACCTGAATCCCCTTATTGATCAACTGCTTTACATCATGACTCAATTGACCTAATACATATAAAAATGGTATTGAATCCTTATTAAAAGAAATAGAATGACCTCAAACCATCTAAGAACACCCTAAATCATCAAATGACCAAATAATAGAAACCACAAGGGTTCAAGTGTTGAAAAGATGGAGTTGGTGCTCCTGCTTTCAAAAGTATGATTTCCAACAACATACAACATTCACAAGGCCTTTTTGAAGGCATATCAACCTCCTCAACTAACTACAACCACTTTTCAACTTCTTTTACAAGTGTGACCCTTCAACTTCTAAGTATTTGCAAAATGACAACTTTTGGTTTGACAACATTACATTGTTATGTGCAACTTTTGACATATTGATGTAAATGACTCCATACCTAAACTAGTGACCTTATGATGGCCTCATTACATCATCTTGACCCTTACATTATGAATTTACATACATTTTCACATTTAGGCAATTCAAGGCTTCATTACACCAAATTGACAACATCCTAACATGACATTGCAACCTCATATCCTACCAACATAGATTGACTTAAAACACCATTTTGCATATACTTACAAATTAATCCAATGAACCATCTGGGTCTTCTCTACTCTTTATTGTTTCAAGTATTGCCTCATGGTCAGACTCACAGACCTTCCATAAGGTCTTGTTCAAAGGTCTACCCTGATATTTTCTCAAATGAACATTGGATGCCACGACAAGGTTTGAGTAATGAAGAATCTTATGATGCATGTAAAATGATGCATGTAAAATTCCTCAAACAACCAATGTTTAACACTCTTATGTGGGCACCTTCTCAACCACATTCTAGTAACAACAACTGAGCCTATAGGGTATTCAATGGTTTCTCCATATATAATTGGGGATTCCAATTTCCTTTTGCCTCAACACAATGACACAAGTAATATTTTGTACCCTCTTCGTTGTCTTCATCTGCAATAACTACATAAACATGCCCTACATTTATATGTGTGGCATATCTGTTGAAATTAGTCAACATTATGAATATAGTACAAAGTAAGATAACATATGGAATTTCAAATACTAAGCAAGTAGATATATTACCTAGTTGAACTAGATTCGATACATGGTCAAAGTCGACTAATGATTCTATCTATGTTAGTTCCAATGCCATCAGAGGGTGATACGTGTGAAGTGGGATAAGATAACTTGTCAACCATTTGTCAACCCACTCCCCTGACTCACAATCATTCCAGGCTTGCATTGTACATGAAGAACAAAAGCATGCAATCTTACGTGTATCAATACTCCATGAACTTGCATTTGAGCTAAGGAAAGAGTGCAACTCACTCGATCCTATTAGTGTACAACAATCCTCATATGGTGCAATGTTAGTATCATCCATCAACCAAAAAAATCTATGAACTAAAGATGTACCTTCATTACCTGGACCCATCAAACCATTACACCACTCGATGATTGATCTTGCATTTGTCAACTATGCATTGTCTTTATACTTTAACTCTTCTTGTGCTAATGCTCTTTTCATGCATGCTCCTGCACTGTCATGCTCCCCCTTTCCATGTTTGGCCTCACAAAAGTTCCACATATGTTGAACATGTGTAGTGAGATGCATCCTACACAACCAGTAGAACATGCACATGTTTTTGAACTGTGTTGCACAATTATCTAACCATATTATATGTCAATCATATGATATGCCCCTCTAAGCCAAATGATTGTAGAACATCTAGAAGAAACCTTGCATGAACTCTAGAGAATGCATGCGATCATCACTAATATAAAAGTGATACTCCCTCAATACCTTCCTTTCATCCTTTGTACTTTTAGCTACATGTATGAATGCTATGTGCACAAATATCAAAACCTGTGTGGAGTTGTAATACTATGACTGCACCTCATGGTGTGGCTATAGAGTGTATTTCTCTACAAATTCAACCACTGATACTATGTTTCCAAGTGGAAAGGTGTCCTTGCATAGCTTGAATTGCATTTCTAGCCATCGGGCTCTATGGGTATGCCTTGCATACTCATACACTAGATTCTCATGAAACATGGACATGAACTGATACACTGGAATCTTCTGAATAACCAACTCACACCTTTTTGCTTCAGACCCATCTTTTGTAGCATATGCCACTGTTTTATGCTTCCCAAACTCTACTAGTTTTTGTCCCACCTCATATGTGCTTTCCATATGTTGACATACTAGCATTCATTGCAAACCACCACAATGCTCGCATGAACCATCCAAGCATGTTGTCCTATAAAATATTTGGCCATCCTCTATTCACATAAATTTTTTGATAAGAACTCTCTTGAATATTTTGGTGGGGCTTTTATGCCACAATCCTGCAAAACATCGTTAGTATGAAAATCTAAACATATAGAATGATAAACATTATAATGGTTAGAGAATTCAATATGTAGTTTACAACAAGAATTAGTGCATGTGTGATTTATCTTGACATAAAAAGGTTTAATCATTTCAAAAAATATTTGAGAAATACTAATTTGAGGATAAGAATTTTGAAATTTATGAAAAATTTGGGTTTGAGTCATATCCAAAAAATGCTTTGAATGTGGTTCGCTGTTTCGATTACCGATTCTCCTTATGACATCCCTTTTGGAGATGGCCTTGTATTATTCTTCCAATAATATTCAATTAGTGTTCTCAATGCTTCAACAACTTTTTTATCTTTGTGTGGCAGTCTCCCCAAGAATGCCCATAATTCATTTGAATCGGTGCCCTTAGTTCTTTTCCACCTTTGAACGAATTTTGATAATGTTTTTCTACTAATTCCCATTTGTTCACTTGTCTTTTTAATGAGGCGAGATCTCTTTTTTTGATAGCTTACCAAAGTCTATGTAATGACACGTCCGGTGACATTACTATCATTTGAGTGTGAGGTCTTACCCACACTGTCAAAAGCATCCATTAGATTCTTCACAATAGTGTTTTCACTTGATGCATTCGATGTTCTCAACCCAAGAGTCTTCATGATGTTTCTGTACTTTAAACCCCACATCATTTGAAAAAATAGTTGACATCTTGCAGTCTCATTTAGACTTTCAAAGAACATTTGCCAAATCTTATCAGCATATCTTCTACAAGTACATTTTGGAATCTTACCTTCCATGTGCTACAAAATATCCTCATCAATATTAATCAAAAACATTGGCTTTCTACACAAAATTCTAGGTGGTGTTCTCTTAGGTACATACATCTCAACATTAGCAATTTCATCAATATTGAATTGAGGTGGGGTAGATTGCGTACCTTCGATCAAGGGTGGAATAGAAGACATACCTTGAGTTTCACGTGGGGATGATGGCATACCTTGTTCCTCAACTCTGAGTGATGATGTACTCTCAACTTCAGATGTGGTGGATGGTGTCCAACCATACTTGTGGTAGATGGTGTCCCTCAATATTCACTCGTGCTTAATGGTGTCCCTCCATATTCACTTGCAGTAGAGGGTGTGTCTCCAACTACGGTGTCTACATCTCCCCTAGCATGACTCTTTCGCATTTGTGCCCTTTGTGCTACCAATTTCTTTTCTCTTTTTGACGGTTGATGTTCCTCTTCAATTGGCTTGTTTTCATCAATCGTTCCCAATTTATGCTTTTCACGATATTCCCTCATCCATTTTTTCTCTTTATCTCTGATGGCTTGGAGCTAATCATCTGATAGTTTTTTCCTTTTAACAGTTCATTTCTTCGGCAGGACGAATAATTTTACCTGTGCAAAAAGTGCTAAGTTGTCAAATTAACTAATTGAAAGCTTTGAAATCATACACATATAAAGCCAATGAAAGCTGGTTTGTATAATTGTTTGACAAAATAACTCAATGAAAGTTTTGGAAGCATACACAAAGAAATTCAATTGTTAAATTTAACAAAATGCCTCAAAGAGATGTGGTTTAAAAATTTAATAGGAAAGTGTATTGAATTGTGTGATTTAAAATTTCCATTGACAACGTAAGGTTGTAACATGACAAACTAGTGCAGGAGCACCTAGGTCATGAAATTCCTTCAAAAGGCTAGTTTGTTCAATTTGTAATGTTCAAGTAAATATGATGAGTGAAGGTCATTAAATGATGAATTTCAATGTATTTGCACCATGAAATAGGTCACTAGGTGATATTATTGAAAAGTTGCTTTTATAACAAAGTTGTCAATTATTGTAAAGTGTAAAAATTGCTAGGAAGGTGAAGAGTCTTTTTGTGGAAGGGAAAGGATGGGTTGATGAAGATGAAGAAGTAGTTAATTCAACTGATTTAGACACCTTTAAAAATAATTGTAAGCTCACGAAAGGAAGATCTTACATATCCCAAAAATCCATAAAAATTAATAAAAAAACCACTGCTCAGTTATTTTGGAAAGCTTTTCTATTCTTGTTTTCAGGTTGCATAGTGATTCAAGCATTCTAAGATTTGATTCTTGTCAGGGAAAGAGACTTCTTTCATTCTTGAAAGTTTTAGGAATTGTAATTCAAATAATCAATCTAGTTTGAACTTAGTTTCCTAAGTCTCGGTATGTGGTTTCCTTAGAATTATTTTGAGAGTTTAAAAAGTGATTCTTAGCCATTCCACCGATGTAGGGCTAGTAGGTTAGTGGAATGGATAATATTTAGTGTCTTTTCAATGTGAAGATGTGTGTGCCAGGGGTAAATAGAAATAAGAAGTCGATATACTATTGCACATGAACAAAATTCTGAATTTTCTCATTCAAAAAAATGGTGTAGAGGAGCTTAGAAATGATTTCAAAATAACTTGCAAACATAATGAAGCATGTTTCAATTTTTGGGTAGAGTATAAACTTTTATAGTATGTTGAAATAAAATTTCTACTCTCTTTTGTGAAATAAGTGTATAAACTTGTATAGTATGTTGAAAAGGATCAAAATAGCCCTGAGAATCTGTATTGGGATTGTGTAAATTCTTTATGATAGAAAAGGAATCACCCAATTACATGGAATGTTGGCCTCCTAGAGATATTTGGCATTGTTTGCTAAAAACAAAGAATATGTAGAAAAAGCGAAAGGAATGTTGTTAAGTGCTTGGGAGCAGTCTCATTTGTGATGCCACAATTGTCTCTATGCTTGGTAATGTTTTGAAGGTAGATTGTGAAAGATTTAATGATTTGGGCATATGTTTCCAATATATGGCAATGGTTTCTTGAATGCAAAGTAGTCATAGTGTGTTTATACTGATATATTTGAATATTACAATCAAAACATGATGAAATTGGTATCTTAAAGGTCTGGTGATAGTGTTAAACTAATGCTACTTGTTGTTGTTACAAATGGTGTTGAAGTGAAAATAGGATGATGGATGTGCTTATTTGAGAAAAGATATCCTAAATGGTTGGGATGATGTTTGATTGCAGGTCTAAGGAATAGAGGTGTTTTATTATTTTTTCCTTGAAGGGGTAAGTTGAGTTGATGAGTGATTGTTGTATTGTTTATGACAAGAACAAAGTTGAAAGTTGATTCTGAAAATGGTTTGCTAAATGGAGATGGTGATTTGGCTACTAATAGCCTTATAACTTGAAATGAAATAAATGGATTTTGGTTGAATGAAAAGTAGTTTTGGATGAATTTGACAAAGTTTGTATAAATTGATCTTTTACTCTTTATTGATTTGGGAAGCAAGTTCCCTAAAGAAATGATGTTGTTGAGTGGCTTGGAAATCTGATATTGCATCGCAAACAACAAAAATGAAAGAAAGCCATAATAGAATGAAAGAAAATGTACAAAGATTTCACATACCTAAAAAAGAAAAGTTTCAAATAGAAGAGTTCTACCAAATTATGCAGCCTTTGCTTCTTCCTTCCTCAAACTCCTCAAAAATTGGACTTCTTCAAAAGCTTGTTCCCCTCCAAGTTTCAATTGTATTTCAATTATCACTATAATTCAAACTTGAATTGATATTATATGCCTCTCAATGTGAAAACTTTGCTATTTCATGCAGAGGTGATGGAAGGAACATTCAAAAGGTGATGGAATCTCAAAATCATGCATGAAAAATTCACTCAATCACCAAAAAGCTACTTTTTGTCGGATCACGTGCAAAACTAGGAGAATATGTAGAATGTGGGCCAACATCACGAGTATATTGTGATTTTTTACCATTTTTAGTGATAACACAAGTGCATTATTTAATCCTAAATGAACATATCTCTACTGGTTAATAATGTGCTTGTGTTATGATAAATTTGGTTTTTTTAAGCTTTAGATGGTACATTTATAGGGTAGAGGATTAAGGGTACTAGGGAGAGAGCTAGAGGGAGTGAGAGAGAGAGATACCTGAGAGAGGGAGATACAAGAGAGATAGATAGAGGAAGGGAGTGAGAGAGAGATAAAGTAGGGAATGGCTAAGGGTAGAGGGTAGAGGATTTAAGGGTGAATATTTTAATGTTTAAAATTAAGGGTAGAGGGGAGAGAGACAGAGGGAGTGACTGAGAGGGAGAGACCTAAGAGAGGGAGAGGGGTTAGGAGGGATAGGGT
>VDFB02271358.1:424880639-425284080 GCA_007258455.2 Sequoia sempervirens | reverse complement strand
CACTCTCTCCTACCCTCTCCCACTCTTTCCCACCATCTCCCACCCTCTTTTCCACTTTCTACCACCCTCTCTCCCTCTCTCTAGCTCTCTCCCACCCTCTCCAACCCTATCTCCCAATCTCTCCAACTCTCTCCCACCCACTCCCACAGTCTCCGAATCTCTCCCACTCTCTCCCACACTCTCCCATTCTCTCCCACCATCTCCCATGGTATCAGGACATAATAACCCATCCAAAATAACCTTGGACAGAATAACCTGACCAATATAACCCAAGGAAAGAATAACCCAGGGTCATAATAACCAATGGACATAATAACCCATGGTCAAAATAGCCCATGGACAGAATAACCCATGGTCATTTTAGATCAAGCTAGTAAACTAGAAATGACATAAAATAAATTATAAAATAGTACATTTAAAACAGTGCCAAGTATTTTTCAACAGTTGTACATGATTCTTGGGTTGAAAACTGATGCAATATTTCTACTCATTTATATTCTTATGAGAAACAAAAAAAGAACCACTTATACACAGATACTTGAAGAATTAAAACAACTTCAACCTGATCTAAACCAAAAAACTATACTTATTGATTTTGAATTAGGTTTCATGGGAGCTATTTCTGAAAAAAATTCCAAATGCCACTATTTGGGGATGTTTTTTCCATTTCTCTCAATGCTTGTGGAGGAAAGTTCAAGAAGAAGGTCTAAAAAAATGTTATAGTGTCGATGAATTATTTGCATATGAGATCAAGAAACTTGCTGCATTAGCGGTACACTTCAACAATCTCCTTATTATACAGAACATGAGGAGACCCTACAACCCATAATTGATTAATTTGAAGACACATACATTTGCAGACTAACCAGAAGAGGCAACAAATGATCACCAAGTTTCCAATCACAATATGGAATTGCTATTCAACTACTCAAGATGATCTTCCCATAAGCAATAATACTATTGAGGGATGGCACAAAGGATTTAGTAAATTTCTTCAAGCATCACACAGCTCGGTCTGGAAATTCATCAAATCAGTGAAAAAAGAACAATCTCCAAGAGAATAGAATAGAGAAAACACTGGGCAACCAAGTAGGAAAAAATACCATGAACTCAAAGAAAGACTAAAAATTTTGGTTGATGGTTATGACAACCATAACATTTTAGATTATATAAGAGACATCACTCATAATTTGACACTTTAATTGAAAATTTGAATAATAAAGTTCTTTTAGCAACATACATGTAATTTATAAATTTTGTTTTCCTTTCTCTATATTTTTATGGGGATATTTTGTCCATGGGTTATTTTGACCACGAGTTATTTTGGCTTGGGTTATCTTCCATTCCATTCCTATCCCTCTTCCATCTCCTTCCATTCCTTCCATGTTCTTTCCTCCATTCCACCCTTCCTCTTCCTCCACCGTCCTCCACTCTCCTCCCTCCACTCACCCCTCTCTCTTTCCCTCTTTCCACTCCACCCCACTCACTCTCCCTCCAGATCTCCCACCTTGTCCTCCACTCCATCTCCTCCACTCCAGCCACTCCTCTCCTCCACCCACTCTCCTTTCTCACCCCTCTCCACCTATCTCCTTCCTCCACCCTCCTCCAGCCCTCCATCCTCTTCCTCCATCCACTCTCCCTCTTCCTATCCTCCAGCTCTCCATTCTCTTCCCCCCCTCTCCATTTCCTCCCTCCACTCCTCCCATCTCCTCCTTCCATCATCCATCATTCCGCCCCTAATCCCTTCCCCACCTCTCTCCCACTCTCTACCACCCTCTCCCACTCTGCCACCCTCTCTCACTCTCCCACCCTCCCACACTCTCTCCCACTCCCACCCTTTCTCACTCTCCCACCCTCCCACACTCTCTCCCACTCCCACCCTCTCTCACCTTCTCTCCCATAAGCATAAATACATACATACTTCTCTCCCATAAGCATAAATGCATACATATAGGCATACATACATGACAAACAAGAATACATATACATAGAAACATATATTTTTTTTTGAAAAACTTGGCATTTAACTTGAGGAATAAATAACGTGAGCATGTTATTTGTTGTTAAAAATGTTCCACAAAGAAGAAAAGGTGAAAACTAGTAAATAACGTGCTCGTGTTATATTTTTCTTTGGTATTTTCCTTGGAACACCAACCAAAAGGTTTGGAGGGCATTCCCAACCACGGGAGTCATGTTTTTTGCAAATTCTACAATTTTTCACATAATCTAGTTCATGCTCACTGTCAGGATTGCATTTGGTTCAATATCGATGAAATCAAACACATGGGTAATGTTAAGTTCTCTCTTAGCTTTCAAACGATATAATTTTTTTCACTTTCTGACAATGTGAGGGCTTTCATCCATTATTTTTTTTTGTATGTCTATTTTTTTTTCAAAATGCATTGTTTGGTTTTTTTTTTGTTATAAATTAACCATTCATCGAAACTTCAAATAAATTACATTTTTAGAAATAAACTCCATTCTACAAATTTTAAAAAATAAAAATTTAAAAATATATATTACTTTCCAAAATTTGTAGCGGGAGCATGGCCAAAAATTTTCTTTTTAGGAAGTGCCCACTTAGAAAATTAGTAAAAAATCAAATATTCATTAAAAATTATCAGAAAAAAATTTGCACCAACTAGAAACTGTTTGCTAACTTCTTACCATAGCGATTTTAAAAATACTTAAAAAAAGTCACCGTGCTCAGGTCATACAAGAGTTGCTATGTTATGCTTTTCTGACAAAAACAACACTAATTTGTGTACATCCCTTTGTTGAACCCGTTAATCTCAACCGTTTTCAAAATAAATTAGTAGTTTAGAAAGTAGAATCAGAGCACTTTGATCCTTGTTTTTGTTCCATCTCAAAATTTTGAGTGTAACTATCCTCAATTTCATGTCCAAGGTCAACATTTCCTGATTTTAGAAAAAAAGTGGCCACTTAAGCCCCCTTTTTAGGAACCATATTGGTTGCACACTTACCCAAGTGTTTAAAAACCCTTTGATCTTTCAAAATATCATCCTCATGATTCTCCTCCTTTCATTTTCCTTTCACCTTCCTTTGTTTTCCTTTTTCGCTTTCCTTCTTTTACCTTCGTTTTCATTTTTTTCCTTGTACCTATTCCATCACAAATAAATTTTATGCATGTATTGTAAAATGATAAAGACATATACAAAACTTATCATCCATTGGAAGAATCCCTTTAAAGAGTGGAGTAAAGTACAATTGAATTGACATTTATCATTGATTTAATGATAAATGTCAATACACTTTTAGTTTACACATGATTTCCTTTGAATTAATGATAAAATGTCGAGACACTTTTCTTTATGCTTGCTTTATAAAAAAAGAATGGAGTTAAAAAATTTATTATTTCGAAACAAAATCAAATCATGTATCAAGTCAAGCATAAAAAGAAAGTATCATATAATGATCAATTTCCTTGGTAAAAAGAAAAATAGAACATGACCAACCTCTTGATTTACGTCAAAAATTATCTATTTTAGCAAGCTTACAAAAGGACAACTAACAAAGATCCTCAAAGATTTTTCAAAAAAAAAAATCTTTTGACATTTGAAGCTAGGACTGCTACCTAAAAATTTTCACCATAATGCATTTGACTAGTTTAAAACTATGCCCACCAACTTTGTTTAAGAAACATGAAAATTAAAAGGGATCTTAGGGTGGTGGTTGTGATCTCTACCATATTCTAACATCTCTCCAAATTTGAATAGTGATCGGCTTTATTGAAGCATGAATTCGAGCCAATGTAATAATCGAAGAACTGATCAACAAGAACACCTTTCTAACAACTGTCAAGTCTAAGTTTTTATGTCAATCATAAATATGCAACAATGATATTATATCAGTTTCAGACACATCCTTTCAAAAGGTAAAACACCATATAAAAAAAAAATCATCATATCTTCGGTGCCATAGGTAGAATCCAACCAATTCTAACTTAAAACTTAATAGTTTCAAGCTTTCTATGCAAGATAAGAAAGAAGGAAACAAACGAAAGAGAAACATGTGTGCAGGGATCATCAATTATAGAAATCAGATTTGAAACTTTTTTCTATAGAAGTTAAAGAGAATGGGGATAGATCGTTGTAGCTGGAGAGTTAAATGAAAGTTAATTGCAACGCCATTTGTCATGATGTTCAAAAAAATTTAAAGACAAGATAGCTCATTAATGAATACGCCTAACACAAAGCTATCTACACACCTCAAATGTAAAAGGAACAAGATGTGTATTCACACAAGATACCTCTGCAGACTTACAAGAGACCATTGCGCAACACATGTGATAGTGAGATACATGCATGAGGAATAGCTTTTCAATTTGATACGATTAAAAAATTCTAAGAGGGTAAAGTCAACAGATGAGTTCGTAGTATTTATCATTGAATTCCAACACCAATCAATAATGAAAGGATGTGCTTTCATCCATAAATTTAAAAAAAAAATGAATCTTCCTCCTATAGACAAACAGATCTACTGAGACTTAAAAAAATGTACTTGGTAGGTTCAAAGTCAAATCTGGGAGCGAATTCAATGGTGGTTGAAAAGAAAAACAAGAGAATGAGTCCAAGTTTACTTAAAGAGTCTTCATGCTAATGTAACTGGTAAGGATGTGCCTTTGTTGCAACAAATTTCAAGAAATAAAGAATAGCATATGAAGCATGATGAAGCATATTAAAATCATAGACATGTAGTATCATGGTGAAGCATATTAAAAGCACAGTCATGTAGTACCAACATAATGTGTACTAGTACGTAGAAAAGATGTCTCGACAAGAGAACAAGTTGTAAGAGAAATCTAATCACTATGAAAAAAGATCTTCTGAGGTGGCCATACATTTCAAAACAAATAGACTCATAGCTGCCAGGTCAAAATTATAGCCTCAAACAACTCAAATATGTTATCACTATGTGTTATTAATATTAGAGAAAAAGGAATACTATGTTTCCATAGATAAAATCATGTATATAGTCTATAGATGTGGGCAAGTGATTTACATCGATGCCTTTAGAATATGAAAAATAAAAGAGACAATAAATTTCACGTGTAAACAAAAGTCTAGTATTTAAACATAAAAGCATATGCCTTTAAAGTCTATAAACAATAGAATCAAAGATTGTATTCATCATTTGGGGGTGCTTCCCTCCTTCTAGCGCCATGATGAAGTACCATAAAATCTAAACACTCTCATAACCTCAAACATGGGTCAGTCATATGCAAATTCCTCAAATTCTCCTATGAAATAACATTTAAATGATTAAGAAAATGCAACAAATAACAAAATGGATCAAATAGACATTGCAAAATCATAACAAATACCTATTCCATATTGGATTGGTGTCAAATGTGCAAATTACCCTTTCCCAATCCTTGCTAAAACTCAAATGATGAAGAGAAAAATTAGTTCTCAATTTAAGAGAGTAACTTTGCATGAGAGTGTAGATGATTTGATGAAAAATCAGCCCTTTATTTATATATTTTCAAATTGGAAGAGAGATTAAAATAGGGTAATGTGGGATAATGATTTGGCCAATGAGATGAGGCCACTTTTCAACTTGTCATAGGTTGAGGAATGTGCAAGTTTTGGCCAATGTGCCCAAGAGGGGGAGATTCAAATTTGAATTTGTGAATTAAATTTTGAGAAGGGGACATGAAAGAGAGAATTTATTGCAATGTTGGAAGGGACAAGTCAACTTGTCTTAATATTCAAACTTGAGGGAATATTCCATTTTTATGCCAAGTTGAAAGAAAATGCTGAATTTATAAATGAATTAAAATGATTTATTGATGCAAGTGGGAAAAGCTAGAGGATGTGATGGGTGGTTAGGTTAGGTTAATCAGGATTAGATTAGCTTAGATGATCATTAGGTGATTTTGACCCCTTTGACTTGAATTTTATTTATTTATTTAAATCAAGAGGGAGAAATATGACTTTTGAGATTTAATTAAATAAAGTCTGGTTTATTTTATTAAAAGTTTGATGTGAGACTTTGATTTATTTAATTTAAATGAATAACCTTAGGAATGAATTAAATAGTCCTGATTTACTTGGTGAATGGATTTGACGAGCTTGATTAATTTAATGATTGGATGAATATGAACTAAGTGCATATTGCTAATTTCACATGTCCACACTTACCAAATATATTGTCCCAAATGGTAGGATGATTAGGGAAGGGAGGTAAAATATTCCCATGACTCTTAATAGGTGCATCTTCTAACACTAACCTATCCTCTTCACATTGAGGAGGGATATTAGGGGAAGGATAATTTTGATTGTCATGGCTATTTATGATATCATGTTCTTTCACTAAAATATTCTCACAAGCCAAGGATGAATGGAGATTAGGAAAAGTGGTGTTTATAAATGTTTCTATGATCTCATCTTCATGTTTTCTAATATCTACCAATGGGGGATAAGGAGAGGGAAAATAAAGACCCTCAATGCTTGTATCTTCTTTCACCAAGATACCTTTGTCACTAATAAGAGATGTATCAGGAGAAAACAAGTATAATTGTGGTGACTATCAATACTACCATCCTCACCAATGGGCAATGTAATATAATGTAATATTAAGGATTGTTTCAATTGTTTGATCCACTTTCTCTAGGATGTTCTCATAATTATGAACAATAGTAGAAGGATAATTAACATGTTTCTTAATGACCTCATTGTTGTACTCTAAATTGAACCCATAAGAGGGGATGTTGTACTTATGCAATCAATTTTGAACCTTATCAAAGCCACATCTCTTGAAAGAAAACATGTTATCATGGAAAAGTAAAGAAAGTGCAATGCAATGACTTAAAGTGAACTATTTAAATGCATTTTTTAGATTTAAAACAAGCTAAATTATTGATTATGGGTATTTGTAGGATCACGATGGGCCAAAAAGTGGCAATATGATGGGTATGTGTAGGGTATGTGGTTGATGACTCTTTTTTTACCCAAAATTAATGAAACAAAAAGGGTTTTTAAAGGAGATTCTTATCTTTCCACCAATATAAATTATGCTTTACTTTGAATTTAATAAATAAATATTATTCATTTTCTATTTGAATTAGGAATAAAGTCTTGGTTGATATGCTAGTTGAAAACATTTATAGCTTTTAAATGGTGTCATATTTTTTGAATCTGAAACATGTGTCACATTCTATAGGATTCAAAAAAGAAAAATTGAATTTCACGAAGTTTTGACCATGTTAAGGTGGTCAAACATACGATTTTTTTATATTTTTTAAAAGTTGTAATAAAAAAAATCATAATTAATTATTTACTTGGAAAAATTACAAAAAAATATGCATCACATTCGGACATGACTCCTCTACTTATATCTACAATCTTATAGAAAAATATTATCATTTTATTATGGTTAAGGTGGTCAGAAAGACACCTACTTCTTATTTTTTCCCTAAAATTTAAGTACTCAATGAGTGGCATAGAGGTAAGAGATCTACTAGAAGGGAATCCTAGCATATGATTTTAGATTACAAGAGGGTTCACTAACAAATATAAACCTAGAAAAGATAATTACCTGCAAGATGAAATGTAAAACCTAGTTTGATGCAATGCTTCACTAAATGACCTAGAAATACAAACAAAGCAGAAAAAAAACTGTAAAATAGAAAGTGTGCACCTAGAAACTTGTTGGAGATGGGATGGAACTTTGAAATCCAAAAAAACATGATTTACTTGCCTAGTGAAACTCATTTTCCATTCGGGGTGAATCAGTCCCATATATGGGTCTCTGCACAAGATCAAGTTTTAGCCAAATGGGCATCCACATCTACAAAGATCTCTAAAAAACTCCTATAGTGGGACTCATTCACCACTTGTGGTGAGTGATTCTAGTTTGGCATTTCTAGAAATTCAAAGTCTGGTTTTTCTCTCCTTGGTCTACTCAATCCATTCCTTTGGGTGTCTAGATCCAAAACTTTGATTTCGAGGCTAGAGATAACCTTTTAGTGCATATTTTAACCTTCCAAATGGGGAGACAACTCCAAAAATCTTGTAACCTAATATTCATTGATCCTTCAAGTCTTCAAAGAACCTAGATCTACAATTACAGAAAGGAGAGAAAAAGTGTTGATTGTTAGGTAATAGGGGTTTTCCTTGGTCAAACCCCTTTTAAGTAATTAAACCAAATGATGTAACATTGAAACAAGGACATGAAACATGAAACATATGATATGAAACAAGAACAATGATACCTTAAATGACGATATCTTATAAATCTAGAACTTAAAATGAAATGGCCATGAAGGATGTAGATATTGATCTTTGACAATAGCAATAGAACAATGCTTGCTCTTGGATCTTCAATGCTACATCACAACACTAGCTCAATAACATGCTTGATGCTTGACATGCTTGAGGGTATGTGAAAGATCATGATGGGCCAAAAAGTGATGGGTATGTGTAGGGTATGTGGCTGATGACTTTTTCTTACCCAAAATTGATGAAATAAAAAGGGTTTTTAAAGGAGATTCTCATCTTTCCACCAATATAAATTATTCTTTACTTTGAATTTAATAAATAATTATTATTTATTTTCTATTTGATTACAACTAAAGTCCTGATTGATATGCTAATTGAAAAACATCTATAGCTTTCAAGCAGTATCACATTTTTTGAATCTGAAACATGCTTTGCATACTATAGGATTAAAAAAACAAAATAATCAATTTCATGAATTTTTGACCAAATGAAGGTGGTTAGACATACAAGTTTTTATATTTTATAAAATTTGTATTAAAAAATCATAATTAATAATTTACTTGGAAAAAATTACAAAAAAAATTGCATGACATCAAGACATGAGTCCTCTACTTATATCTAAAATATTATAAAAAAAATATTATCATTTTATTGTGGTTAGGGTGGTCAGACAGACATCTACTTCTTATTTTTTCCCTGAAATTTAAGTACAACTACATTGAAATTTAATTTTTTTACCAAATAGTTTTTTTTTAAAAAAATTAACCTGGTAGTTTAGAAACTACATTCAATTTGCTACATATTTTATTCTTACATATTTTTCAAATAATATAGATAACTTATTCAAATTTTTATGTCAAGTTTCCTAACTCTAATTTTTCTAAAATTTTGACCACTTAAGGGCCTTTTTTCCATGATGATCCTACACATACCCTTGACATGATGATGGATCTTGAATTGTTGCAAAAATGGATGAAGAATTCTACGCTTCAATGCTCTTGAAGATGCTTGAATGCACTTGTAAACTAAAAAATTCTATAAGGATGAATACTTGAATGCTTGGGGTTAATATGAGAGAAAGAACCTTGTATTTATACTCGATTATTCAAGAATTCCTTAAATTACAACACTGGAAGCTGATATTAGATCTAGGAGAATAAAATACCATTGGAAATTTGATTGAAATTTGATTTTGGGACCAAAAATCAAAGGTTCTTAGAAAAGTGTAAAATAAGGTTTGGAACCCAAAACTCTTGGTGGGACACATTCACCCAAGGTGATGATTGAGTCCCAAAACACTAAATATGGGCCACACAAGCTAGAAACACCTGAATTATGATTGGTTACTAATTGGTGTCAGGATTATCCTTGAAAAGATGTAATAAATGAGGCTTATGGATTCAAAATGGGGCCAATTAAAGCATAAGAAAGCCCAATTATTAATCAAAAGCCTAGAGAAGTGTGAAAGTGTGTTAAAAAACTCCAAAAAAGGAAAGATTAAAGTTAAATTTGATTAAAAGGAGGTTTATTATGATTAGTTATTTGATAAAACACTAGAAAAGTGTGAAAGTGGGTCACAACATTTTATGACACTTTAGAAAGGTACCATTAAAATCCATTAGTTCACAAGGGACCAAGACCTAATGTGAATGTTCATCCACATTACAACACTAAATCAAGGCAACATTAAGCCAAAATCAACAATGAGGACCCAAACGAGTGTGAAAATGTCAAGGGATCCATTTTTCTACACTACAACATTATGTATAGGTTTTTGTTTAAAGGGATTTCACTTCATTCATGCAAGGTATTCTTCTTAGGGATCATCATGCCTAATGTCTCCAACAGAGGACAAGTCAATAGTAACATATTACAACTTAGGGGATGCCTTGTGTCACATCAAGCCACTAAGAGAAAGTCATGCTAAGAAATATCACACTCTTGGAGGACATCAAGCCCAATGACACCACCAATAAAAGGATGCATCACAAGGAAAAAGAAAATTGCACAACAAAACATGCAAAATGTTGAAAGATATCATCGATGTAAGCCTCCACTTTAAAGTGGTTTCTAACACCATTGTTGTGAGAAATTTCTTTGAAGTAGCCAATGTTTACTCTGAAAAGATGAGAGCTTTCCTCAAAAAATCTTATGCCAAGTCGTATATTTATGAAAGAAAACTATATCACAAAAAAGGAGGGAGGAGTTTCCCTTAGAAATACATAAGGGATCTATAGATTTAGGGTCAGTCAGTCTTTTCTAGAATGTTGTCATAGAGCTCAAAAATTTGATATTTCCCCAAATAGTCATAGAACTAGAAGAATTACACAAAGAGCAAAAATAAAGAAAATACCTTCAAGTCAACATGGAAGAGACCTAACTGTCTAAACGCCTTGTGTCATCCCCAAAAGGAAAACACAAGACAAATGAAAAAAAAGGAAAAGGAAAGCTTTTGGGTCAACATGGAAGAGACCTAAATATCTTGACGCCTTTCATCATCCCCAAAAGGAAAACACAAGACAAATGAAAAATATAAATTGTTTATGACATAGAGAATAAATTAGGTACTTACATAGGAATGCACAAAAAGAAAGAGATATACATCAAATGAAACATCACTTTGAATCATATTACACATATGAAATCATGTAAAGAAACATGAAAAACCAAAAGACTAGTAAGGCACATGCGACTAAACCTATAACAACTCATCTACATTGCAATCTTAGCCTATATAAATGGAAGGAAAACAACTAGCCAAAGCGATAACAATAAGTTCCGAACTAGGCGAAGCACCAAGTTCAACACTCTTTCTAGGATATTTTTCATTTAATCTCATAGAAGAGGAAAACAATGTGTTCAATTCATTATGCACTTTTTCATCAATCTTTGTAATGTTACTGTCATTGTCTAGATTAATCACAATGGGAGGTCAAATTATAATGTCCATGGAAGGTTCTTGTTTATGTTGCGGTGACTGTATAGAATCATAATGCATTGCTTTAGGTAAGTTTGAATTTTGAGTTTCTATGTTATGCTTGTCTTCTTTAGTTTGTAACATATGATCAATAGCATGACGTCTATGCCTATGCCCTCTAGCACTTAAATTTCTTTTCAATATATTGTCAATTTGTGCTTATGTAAGAGCAGTTTTTTCAATCATAGGTTCTTTCTCTTATGTGGGAAGAATGGAAGAAAAAATAGGAGGTTGTTAAACCACTTTCTCTTTAGCTTTGTAAACTTGTTTGATTTTTGGATGGAAAATGAGATTGCTTTGGTTATCACGTGGTCTCTTATAGGAAATTGTAGGAGGATTTTTTATAGGTTGATCTTTGATTTTTTGAAGGGATTTTGGTTCAATCATTGTTTTGTCAAGGATGGTTGGTTAAGTCATAGTTTGAGACATGTTTTGGAGGGATAATTCTATTATACATTTTTCCTTAAACTTTTGATGATTTAAAAAAGTTCTCATGAGGCTTAATAGGTTCCATAGGCTTGGGTGAAAAGAAATCTAATGAAAACTTCCCTTGGAAAGATGTAATATTAAACCCAATGTTATGTATAGTAAATATATCATTTCCAAATGGAAAGTTTAAACATTTATGTACGACCTAAGGGACTCTATTCATGAAGTGAATCCATGGATAACTTGACTTCACATGAATTATTTTTGATTGCAGGATGATGGTGAATGATACATTTAATGTTTTCAGTCCATCTTTTAAAGGAAGATCTATCAAGTCAATCATAGGATAAGTGAAGCCATTATGCATCTTCATCCATGCTTTCATTTTATCATATGTATCTTGGTAGAGTTAAAGCATGAATTAAAATTATTCAGTGATCACATTCTTTCCACAAACAAGATCAATTAATATCCCATAGTGGACATATCATTGATTTGGCCAACTATGTAAAGAGGACCATTAGGTGCACAATTAAGTATGCCATTTTTTGAGAAAGTAATATCAATAAGCTTTTCAGTTGATCCCTTATGAGGTCTAGATTCAATAAATTCTACTACTTTAATTGGTTTATCAAAAATTTCATCTGTTATGTTTTCATCTTCCGTGCCAACATTCATCACATAATTCTTTGTTTCACTAGGTTTGACAAATAAAATAGTGTGCTACAACATGGGATTGCTAAAGATTAGTAATTTTTGGTTAAGAGGGGCTATAGACTCATTACCTTGATCCTTCACACCTCCTATTTGAAGTTGATTATTGTCAATAAGGTCTTGCACAAGATGTTTAATATGCTTACAGTATTTTGTACCATGTCCATTTTGTTGGTGATAATGACAACAATAGTTTTGTCAAAATCCTATGGGAAATGGCATATTAGGATCATGATCTTTAAGAAGAGGTAAGCTAAGCATATTGTTTTCAACAAACTGCAACATGATATTATGAAGGGTATCAAATAGACAAGTGAACTCTCTATTCCTATCCCCACAATAATATTTTGTCTTTGTAGCAGCCACTTGGTTATGGGTTTTATGATTTGATTGAGGGGAATTCATTTGTAAAAATACCTTATTCTACTTCTCAAAAGGTTGGTAACTATTTTGGATTGTGGATTTAGACATTTTAGGAAAACTAGGGGGAAATTTCACATCATGGCAAGAAGTCATATTTTGATAATCATGAAGTGTTGTACATAACTGTGTAAAGGATGGAAATATCAACATTTCAAGTTTACTTGGGAGTTTGTTTTGTAAGTTTGCAATAAGAATTCATTGAAGGTCAGCATCAGGAATCTTAGCGTATACTTTTGAATAAAGTGTTTGGTATCTTGCTATAAAATCAGTCACTTTCTCATCATCATTTTTTTTACATGTCATTTAATCAACAATGGTCAACTTATGACCCATGTGAATATGGAAGTTGTTGTAAAAGGCATCAATGAGTTCATTGAATGAGCCAATTGAGTTATTCTGTAAAGAAGATAACCACTCTAAAGTAGTATCTTTCAAGGACCTAGGAAATAGCTTACCCAATAGTTTATCTTGAAATATTAAATCACTTGAAAAGGCCATGAAAGTGAAACCATGTCTAACAACATATCCTTTCCCACCATATTTCTCAAATTAGGGAAATTCTATTCCTTGTGGCATTTGTGCTCTTAATATCTCCAAGGATAGCGGATTGGTTTTGATGTATTATGAAGTATTACTATTGTTTTTTTGTAAGGTTGCAACTTGTAGTTGGAGGGATGTCATGGATTGCAAAAGTGAGTTACGGAAGGGATCATTTTGATTGGAAGATAGAGGGTAATAAGGTGGAATAGTGTATGTATGCAGAGGGCTAGTGAATTATAAGTTGGTGAAGATGGGTGGTTGGGGATATATTGTATTTGAGTGCACAAAGCTAGAAGGTTTTCCTATGGAAATACTTAAGGAAGTGTAGAAATTTCTAGTAAGGATGAATGTTGTGGTAGGTTGAAAGGTTGGGGTAGGTTGAAGGATTGTGGTAGGTTGAGTATTAGTGTATGTAGGAATGGAAACCAATATTGTAATAGATGGAATAGGAGTTCCACCTTAGCTATGAGTACACTCCAAAGCTTTAGTACATGTGGTGATGGCACAAATGGTGTTGTTAACATTAAGTGTATTGGTTGTAGGAAGTGTAGTCAAGGGAAATGAAGTATGCAAACTATGAGCCATAGAGGGTTCATTATCAACAATATTGGAAAGAGAGCTAGAAAACCCAAGATCCATGAAAAGTGAGATATCATAGGATGACATGAGCCTCAAAACACATCTTATAATAGATTTCTAGTAGAACACCAAATTGTAAAGCTCATAAAAGTTTTAAAAACTTAGTGTGCAAACCCAAAATGGAAAGAGGTAATGCAATGTAATTTTCAGATTCTAAACAATGTAATTTACTAATTACACTATGTAATAAATTGAAAATGAAATGTTGTAAATACAATTTTAAATTATGAAAATGCACTAAATGAAGAAAATTAAGCTAAATTTAATGAATTTAATGAAACAGAAAATTAGAAAAATTGAAATAGAAATATAACAACAACAAATGGAAGCATAAAATAGATATTTTGAATTCCATAAAACTCATATCAACACCTGATCATGGAAAAATTCACCAATTGGGGTGAATGGGTCATGGATGAGGATTTTTGAAATGTTTTTTCACTGATTTTTAGGTGTTTTTCAATGAGTTTTAGATGCCAGAAGATGCAATTAGATCTGATTAGGGACTCATTCACCAGTAGGGGTGAATGGGTCCTATATAAGGGTTTTTTTAACTATTTTTTATTTATTTTTAAGCTTTTTCCAATGTCTTTCAATTTCAAGTCTATAAAAGTAACTTTTGGTTTTATATTTTTGCGAATTTACTATGAAATGCAATTTGAAAAGGTAATGAAATGATCAATGAAAAGAGCTCATTTGAAATGCAGTTTTGTTTTGATTTTTAAATGAAAATTTATGTGATCTAAATGATATACAAAATTACTTGTTTTTTTTTGTATTTTTCATAATTAAAGAATGCAAAAAAATGTAATTCTAAACCCTAGATGAGATGCAAGTTTGAATGAAAAGTTGGAAACCCTAAATGAGATCTAACTCAATGCAAACGAACATAAATGAGTGCAAGATCTAACCTAGGATGCAAGTAAATATTCTAAAATCATAAATCTTCAATGTTTAATATGTCAGGTTTGCCATTATGTTTATGGTGGAAAATAGGGCTCAACAAAATGAATCAACAAGATGATGAAAAAATATTTTTTCCTCACAAAATATGTAATCGCGTGTATGATATGATGCAGATAACAATCATAAAACACTCCTAACTATTATAGAAACAATAAGGGAAGTTTTGAGAGGCTAAAATAATGTGTACCTGGTTGAAAACTTTTTTTAAGGTCACAAAGGACTCATTCATCTTTAGTGGTGAATGGGTTCCTATTAGGGTTTCTAAAAACTAATATCTAGGTTTTGTTCCTTGATGTCTACACTTTCAGCTCCTCAATGCTTAGCTCCAGAAAAATTGAAAAAAAAATTGTAGCCTTGTTTTTGTGTTCTTTCAATGTATATGACAACTTTACAATGTGACAATTTTGACAATTTTTCTCCAATCTTATTCTCCACTTGATAGTTAGGAAGTTGATAGGAAGAATGCAGATCTTGATCTTGAATTGGATTTGAAACAATGCTTGCAAATGGATCTTCAATACTCCATCAACAATATTAGCTCAACAACCTCCTTGATGAATTATCGCTTTGACATGTATTATGATATGATCTTGAATTTTTACAATAAAACCTAACTAATTTTCCTTTGAATTCCTTTGAAATTTTCTATAATTATCTTGCTCTTGATTTCATGAAGTCACATAAATTTTCTACAATTTCTTAGATGAAACTATGTGAATTAACCTTATACTTATATTAAATCTAAGGATTAACTCCGAAATTCAAATAATCCAAGATGACATTAGATATAGGATAAAAACCATTAAAATACCACCAAAAACATATCAAGTAAGGGGGGATCCTAGGGTTAAGTGAGTACCCATTCACCATGTGGTTAATTGGTCCTAGCATACCTAACTACGACACACTTTGGGGGTTGTGAAATGGTATGTGGAAATAGAGTCCTAGGACCTAGTGAGGACCCATTGGCTAGGTGGAAATTGGGTCCTAGATCACTAACCTTGGGCACACACCTTATAAAACTAAGTTTTTTGTAATATTATTTGTGAATGTTGGGATTTATCCCTCAGAATCTGTAATTAACTAGGCTTTGATTAGAATTAAAGGGGATAATTAATCTCAATTAACCTCAATTAATTAATAATCCCCTAGATTAGTGTGAAAGTGTAAAGAAACACTTTACAACACCCAAAATAAGGCATAATTAAGTCTATTTTACTTAGATGGGCCCTAGAATTAATTTGACTATGTAAAACACATTACAAAACTAAATCAATGAAAAATTAGGTTCATTTTATTATTAATTATTCCCAAATTAAGTGTGAAAATTGGATTTTTTTTTGAAACTACATAATATAGAGGTCTTAAGGTTTTGATGATCTATAATGGGAAATAATAAAAATTCAAAGGCAAGTTTTTTGAGGAAGATGAGAAATTCATGAGTCTATAGAATGGTTATGACAAGGAGAATTTTCTTACCCCTATAGTTTGGTAAGTATTCACCTAATCCTTTATTTCATTCTCAAGGACATATATGCTGCTATTTATGGTTAAAATTTTTCATTATTAAACCATATTCATCACAAAGAATAGATAAATGTGTCGTTCTCTTGATTTCTTCCCTTATATATTGCATTGCTAAGGGTGCCTCTCCACCTCTCCATCATGGCTAAATATATGCCCTCTATAAAATTGTGTATGATGCTACCCATAGTAAAACCCTACTCCCAATTTTTTTCCTTTGAAGCATTATAACTTAATAAAAATCCCTCATAGTCTTACCATAAAGTGTTGCCATTAAGTTCTAAACAAATATCCAAAAAAGGGCACCCCTCACATCCACTTCCCCAAATCCCCCTTTTGGGGTCATCACAGACACTAAAAACCCTCAAAAAAAAATTCCTCCTCACCTCTTAAGGGTGTGAAAAATCAAAAGATGGAGCCCCCTAGCTCTATAACTATTAAAATTTGTGATGACCTAGAATCTTGTCATCTAGGTCTTAATAGTAGTGGGTTTGGTGAGAGACAATATGTCATACTAGCAAGTGTAAGAAAGTAAAATAAAGGGAAATACACTAAAGGTAATTATTAGATCTTGTTGATGAGGATATGGATGAATCAGATGATGATTTCCTTCTTGAGTGTGAGGAAGATAGTTAGGACAACACTAAGATGGAGGACGAAGAGGAGGTTTTTAGTATTGAAGAGGAGAGGGAGACTAGCAATGATGAGGAAATCTCTAGGGAAAAGTATAAACAAGATTCATAGGAACTAGTGTGGGAGGAGGATGTTGGAAATGATAACCTTAATGCAAAAATTGTGGAAATGGAAAACATAGATGAAACTCACATTGCTCCTACCAAAAAGTGGGAGATAAAGAGTAGAAAAATGCCAGCAGCTCCCATAAGGATGAGCTCAAAGGTCACAGTGAGTACATCAAAAATAGGATTTTGGTCCTTGAAGAAGCCATTAGAAATATTTATACAATGATGGATTGGATCATTCAACATGCTATCTTTGGAATGGTGTTTGGGATGTCTAAAATAAAAATAAAATAAAAGGAAAATTCGGCAAGAGCTAAAGGAGACAACCTAGAGGCCCTCAATTTTAGAATCTATTAGTGCAAAGGAGTTAATGGTGGATGTGGACTTGTTGAAGGCTAATTGGGAGCTCGTTTCCTCCTCTAAAAAGTGATGGTTCTATTTTTTGTCTCTATTTTTATAGTTTTTTGGTTTTTTGTCTCTGTTGTTTCCTTGTAGTTCTAGCCTCCATGCCTACTTTACTATTTTGGATTGTCTTTGAGGTCTAATTTATAAATACATGCATGATGGATTTATATATATTGGATGGTTATAAATTCTTTAAAAAAGAATAATTTTAGGGGAGAGGAGCCAATAGTTATCTAGGGTACAATTTTGTTATAGCACTTGTTCTTTATAATAGTCTCTCTTACCACATATTTATACTTAATATTATAACTAAATAGTTCACATGTAAATATATTCTAGGTAAAGATTCTCTCCAATCATTTAGATAACAAGTGTTTTATCTTCTTATCCAAAAGCTATTTTTAATTCTCCCCCTTCCTCTAGGAGTTTGTGATGTATTCATAGTGGTCCTAGGCAGTTGGAGGAGGGAGAATACATTGAAGAGACAAAAATTATTTGCAATTTTCACCAATCAATTACATAGTATTTTGATAGAATTTTTTTTATAGTATTGTTATTCTTTTTTTCAATAATAAAATAGTTGTTAGATGCCTCTTGATTTTAGTTGATAAATTATATTATAGCAATCATGATGCTATATTTATTCTAACAAAAGGTCAATATTTTTGGTTTTTTATTCTCTACTACTTCCTCTATCATTTGGAAAGCTATCTTTACTCTTTATAGTAATCATGATGCTAGTCATGGAGAATTTTTATATTTCTCTCCTAGGTGTATTCAACATAGATTCAACCATGGTTTTGACCCCATTAACCACAAGAAAGTTCTCTTGAATGTGAACTTGTTTTCCACTATATAATTATTTTGTGTAAAGCCTTTGATTCCAACATTTAATAGCACAAGACTCAATATTATAAGAAATACCTTCTACCCATAGCTTCTTGGCTCAATTCCTATGTTAGGAATGGAATAACCATGGTGAAATATTTATTTTAATAGGTATTAATTTTCTTTGTCAAAATCCATGACATCTTTGGGGAAAATTTTTCTTGCTAGAATTGAAAAGAAATTGGCCAATTAAGGGACTAAACTCTTTACTTTGGTGGGAAATTTTACCTTGTTTTAATATCCTCACTATTACTCATTTATTATTCTTCATGATGGATTCCTTATAAGGTTTCCTACATCGAGCTATAAAATCTTCATTATTTTTTATGGGGTCTTCAAAAAATCATAGTAGACTTAAACAAGTGTCTTGGGGATTTTGGTGCCCTCTCCATGGGTATGAAGGATTTGAGTTATTATCCACTCATTATTAGGCTTTATATCTCTACACTAAGTGGTTTATTGATGCTTTTGAGGGTAATCAAATCTAGAAATTTTTATGTGGTATTATATGTCTTTTCAACATCCTACTAGGAAACCCACTTAAAAGGGGATTGGGCTTCAAATCCTACTAATATTTAAGGGACTTTTGTGATAAAAATAATGTGGCTAGCTATGGCTAACATTAGATTTTTTCAATTGGCTCTAACTTTCATAATATTTATTCCATAAAATAGTAGAATGTTTGTTGGTCTCCTATATTCTAAGGAAATAACCATCCTCCTACAAAGACACCTTGGGATTTTGCTCTAAGGTTTTGTAAAAGAGATATTAAAACTAATAATGACATTTCTTCCTAGACCTCTATTAGTGTCATTTCTTATAGTAAATCCAAAGAAAGTTTTTATCTTTCTAACAAAGATTTTGAATATTTTCATTCAATTATTAGGGCCATTAAAACTAATATGGTTCACAAAATTCATATTGATTCCTAGAAACCTTGACAAGAAGATAAGAAATGGTGTCCAAAAAGTACTTTATAGAATTTTAATTCTCAACAAGGTTATCACTATCTTTCTCCACATTTTCCTATTGTGCCCAATTTGAATCCACAATTATTAGTTTTTATTGAGCAACTCATATTTTAGACCATCTAGTTAGTTGTATTTGAAATTAGCTCTAATTTATAACACTTTGAAGTTTATAACTTTGAATTTTCCTATTTTTGACAATAGGAGTCTCTCAAGCACCTATTTTGGTTTCATCCCAAAACTAAAAATATTGAGACATAGATAGATGAGTTTGGTAAGTCATTCAAACTAGAAACATTCTCAATCACATATGGTTGTTTTAGGGGATTGGCCTCATATCCCCCGCAAATTTACTCAAATTTGACACAATTTACTCAAATTTGGCACAATTTATGGTGAAAATTATGTTTAGCTTATCAAAATATTAAAACTTTATTTTTTTCGCTAATTTTTTTATAGATTGTCAAATTTTTCTATATGCTAAAACTATGTTTTATTATCTTGTTTTACTAAAAATTTAGGTGCAACCCAATAAACTTGCACTTGAACTAGCTCATTTATAGATATTATTAGATTATTGAAATAATACCTCTTGTTTTATTTCTTAAGTTCCTCCATCTCCCTCCTCCTCTCACAGTTGCTACTCATGGGAACATTATTTCTACTCATGGGCAGCAAGAGAATTTTTTATAGGCTTCTCCTCCTGCTATAAGAAGGGATGTGATTAAATGGTGAAAAACTTTATGAGATCGACCCTACACCGCTGTATCAACCTTATCGACGCTTCATTGTCGGGTGTGCTCACAAGTTAACAAAGAACTCAAACCCTCACAGCCCATTGGCCAGACTACTAGCTGCCACCATTCCTACTTCCCTGATACCATTGCTTTTAAAGTGAAACAATATACACTTTCGATGGCCACCCGGACTTGGCATATGTGTGTAAGCCTGCCACTACAACCTATGTTTTGCTATATTGTCTCCTACAGGACTAGCCATGTCAGACCCGGCTAGATTAACTTTGACAATCCATCTCCTAATGAAAATGTTCTCAGCGGTCCGATCTAAAGCGAGAATGACCTGTGCCTGCGGATGTAACGAAGGCAACAGTAGAATTTTATTTGTGAGTAGAATTATGAACATCATACTTTTAAGTGCCAACTCACATGCACAAAATTGTAACAAATTAAAGGGGAGACATAAATTAGAGAGTTTTGTGCGTGCTAAGCTTCAATGATTTTTCACAGTTTCAAGAGATGGTCTACACTTTCTGGTGATGATCTAAATGCATACTTATCGACTTTGCGTTTGTTGTAGGCATGCTATATTAATTACGAGATTTTATGACCTGTGCAAAAAAGGTTTAGTACATTAAGTTCTTAATCTCAACGTATTAAATATTGTATATGTAGGCTTCATGACTCCCAAGAGCTTGCAAGCTTCGCATTTGGCAACAAATCACATAAGCAGGTCACTGATACAATTCAACGGTAATAATAAATTATTAGCATCTATTTAAAATTTTGTGAGGTGAATTATAATTCGAATTTGAACATGATCTCGACATTGAAAGAGGTGGTACTTTATTAAGTGGTAATGGTAATTGTTGAATTTCGAGTGGTTTTCTTGGATCATGAAGTGGTTGTTAAACATGAAGTTAGGGAGATTTGCATAAGGGCAGTAGTGTTGTTGTTCTAGGTGACTGGTTTCAAGAAAGAGCTAATAGCAGTTTGTACATGAATGTTTTGTATATGAATGTTGAAAGGATTTAAATCTCTGTTCATATTTTATAGAAAATTTTGTATTTATTTCATGGATTTTTATATATTAGGTTTTACTTTTCATTAGAACATTTTATATTTGTTTTATATGCATGCGGATGTATCAGGGGGGAAGGAGGATGGTGAGATTGGCCTGGAGGATATTTCAAGTCAGGGGCTCTGGCTTTCCGAATAAGGAAGCCAATTTGTTGATGGAGTTTGGGTTTCCCTTCATGCCCTCTTTTTTTGGAGGAAGAGGCCTATCTAGTCAGGAGTCTGGTTAGGAGCTAGAATCAATAGATTCTTAGGAAGTTGTTAAGGATACCTTTGAGGACTCGAGCTAGTCTCAGGAGAACTTGAGTAAGATTCTAACCCAGTATAACAACGGTCAGATGGATACCCTCCCTTTGAGTGAAAAGGGACTCTCAGATAAGGAGTGGGAATTAGGAAAAGAGATTGAAAGTCAAGAAGAAAATGATAGAGATGATTTCACCTCTTATAACAGGAAGAAGAAGAAGAAGAAAAATAGACAAATCAGTACTTTGAAAGGTGTCTCAACCAGAACTAGAGCTAAGGTAGATTGTGGGGCCACAAAGAATAGTCAAGGAAGGAGATTTGCAAGATGGCATAGGGAGAAAGAAAGCTTTAATGATATTGTGGATGGGATTCAGAAAACCATTCCCAAGATTTCAAAAATTCAATTCCCTAGTAAGCTATGAAGATTATGTCTTGGAATATAAGGGGGCTGAATAGCCTCCATAAGCAGGATGTGTTGCACAATTTTGTTAGGGATCATAAACAACATATCTTACTTATTTAGGAATCCAAAATGCCTAAAGAGAAAGTGGAAAAGATTAAAAATTTTAAGTTTTGTGGCGTGCATGGTAATAGTTCTGAAGGTTCCTCTGGAGGAATTGTTACCTTTTTGAATCTGAACTTTATCAAAGGGGAAACTATGTTGGAGAGCACGAATCATGTGGCTACCATATTTACCCACATCAAAGACAATTTTAGTTGGATCCAGTCCAAAATCTATGCTCCAAATGGGAAAGGAGCCAGAAAGACCTTTTGGAAAAAGATGGCTGCTTTCCAAAGGAATTTCAATAATGAAACTTGGGCTATTATGGGAGATTACAATACCCCTCTTTAAGAAAATGAGAAGTTTGGGGGATCCAAGGTGAAGCTCAAAAGTAAAATGGATCTCTTGTATTTTATTAATAATCAGGTGATGATTGACCTTGAGCCACAAGGAGCCTCTTATACTTGGTCAAATCATAGAATTGGTAAGGATTTGATTCAAGTAAGATTAGATAGAACTTTAATTTCTGACCATTGGTTTTTAAATTATTTTTGTCCCTTAAAAGCTCTCCCAAGGGTGGGTTCTGATCACTATCCAATTAGTTTTGTGGAAGATCCTATTGAGTGCAAGAGGAATTTCCCCTTTAGATTTGAACAAATGTGGTTTTCCCACCCTCAACTCCTTGATGAGGTGAGGAGGTGGTGGAACATATCTATTGATGGGACTGTTATGTTTAGGGTTGCCAAGAAGCCGGGGGAAGTCAAAAATAAGATAAGAAGATGGAACATAGAGAATTTTGGCAATATCTTTGGTATCAAGTCTGAATTGCAATGTGAACTAAAGGAGATTCAAGAAAAAACCTAGCTTGAGGGATACATTGTTGATAACAAGAGGAAAGAAAAACAACTATTAGTGAAGATGCATGATATAATGTCGAAAGAAGAGGAGTTTTGGAGACAGAGATCTAGGCCTTTGTGGCTTTCAACGAGAGATTAAAATACTAGATATTTTCACATGAAAACACTTAAACACATGGCTGCTAATAGGATCACTCACATTGATTCCAATGGTGCCTGTTTTGAGAAAGATGATGACATAAGAAGACAAGCTGTCCTTTTCTTTAGTAATCTTCTTTTGGCAACTAATGGAGTTAATCATGCAATGCAATATTATCTTTCAGAGGCTATCCCAGAACTTGCTAAGGAAGAAGATAACAAGATGCTAATTTCCAGCCCATCTAGGGAAGAAATCAAGAAAGTTGTCTTCTCTTTTGAAGGCAATAAGGCTCCATGACCATATGGGTTTCCTATGTTCTTTTTTCAATGGTTCTGGGAGATTGTTGAAAAGGATGTGGTGAATTTTGTGGAGTTCTTTAGCTCAAGGAGTCTCCTAAAAGAACTAAATGCCACTTTCCTAGTCATTATCCCCAAACCCACAGAAGCTGCTGACTTTGAAGCTTTCATACCTATCAGCCTCTACAATTCCTTCTATAAAATTATCTCTAAAGTGTTGACTTCAAGGCTTCTGATTATTTTTCCTTGATTTCTCCTCAGTAGAATAGCTTTGGTCCTAGAAGGTAGATTATTGATTTGATTACTACTATCCATGAAAATGTTAATTTTTTCATAGAATCTAAGATTGGAGGTTTCCTTCTTAAATTGGACATTTTGAAAGCCTATGATCATGTTGATTGGGATTTTTTACTTAAAATTATGAAGGCGTTTGGTTTCAACAATAAAGTCCTCTAGATGGTTGGTCAACTCATTTCAACTACTTCCATAGCTATCATGGTGAATGGATCTCCTTTACATTTCTTTTAGAATTATAGAGGACTAAGGTAGGGAGATCCTATCTCCCCTATCTTATTTACTATTATGGAAGAATGCCTTGGAAGGAACCTAGAAAGAATGGTTGATCAGGGATCATTAATGGGTTTGAGGCCTTCATCTAGTAATCTGTTCTACTCTCACCAATAGTTTGTGGATAACACCATTTTGTTGGGGAGATCTATTGTGGATAAAGCAAGGAATCTAAAAAAGGTCCTGGATGATTATGAGGGAATGTCTGGTCAGATGGTTAACAGACATAAAATCTCCTTATTCTTCTTCAACACACCGAAGCTTAGACAAAATAAGATTACTAGAATTTTGGGATGTAGAATGGAATCTTTACCTTCTATTTATCTTGGCTTTCCTTTGGGCCTCAAACCTCCTGAATCCTTTTGGAATGCTCTAGTTGATAGGTTTAGTAGAAATCTTGTTGGATGGAAAGGAGCTCTTCTCAGTCAAGTAGGTAAAATTTAGCTTCTCAAAGCTACTCTTTAGAATCTTCTTGTTTATGCTTTAAGTCTTTTCAAAATTTTGGCCAAATATGTGGATGGTATTGAAAAAATCCAAAAATGCTTTCTTTGGTTGGGTGTTGAAGAAAGAAAAAGAATGCCTCTTATTGGGAGGGAATCTATTTGTAGACCCAAAAACTTGGGTGGCCTGGGTCTTAGAAGAATCAGAATGATGAATAAGGCTCTTCTTGCTAAGAAAATTTGGAGAGTTTTGTCATCTAAAGGACAGTGGAATGACATTTTAAAGAGAAAATACATGGAAAATATTGAATCTCTCAAGACTCTTCTTGACTCTCCAAATCTGCCCTGTGGTTCAACTTTCTAGAATGATATGACCAAAGGGAGATACATTATTGATAAAGGAGTTGGTTGGAGCATAGGAAGTTGGAAACAATCCAGGTTCTAGGAAGACTGATGGTTAATGAAGGATCCTTTAATTTCATCCCAAAGCTTTAATGGATGGGCTAATATTTGCAAGGCCAATTTTGGGATTCATGTTAAGGATTATTGGAGAAATGGGAGTTGGGTAAATCTGTGTTAGATTAGTGTGGACCTTGCTTTGATTCAATCCTCCTTGTTGGCTATTAGAATGGGGTCAAGCCAACAAGATGATCTTTTAGTTTGGACAACTAACCCTTCAGGTAGTTACTTAGTTTCTTCGGCTGTGTCTTTGTTGTCATTTTCTCCTGCCTCCCATCCCTTTTGGTCTAAATCTTGGATTAAACACCTAACTCCTAAGGTTAACATATTCTTTTGAATTCTTCTTCAAAATAAAGTGCTCACAGTTGATAACCTCTGCAAGTGTGGCATCCAGATCTCAAATCGATGCTACTTGTGTAAGGAAGTTGTAGAATCTGCAAATTATCTGTTCCTCCACTGTCTGTACATGGCTTCTATATGGGGAATATTTCTCTCTCTGGAATCTATTGTGGGTGTCTCCTAGCACTATTGAAGACCTTTTTATGAAGTGGAACGCCCCCTCCCAGAATCTAGTTATCTGTAGACTATGGCCTTTTATTTTTCCTTTTATAGCCTGGGGTGTGTGGAAGGAGTGAAATAATAGGATCTTTAGGGACAAGCAGGCTATGGAGAGTATTGTGTATGAAAAAATATATATGTTAATTATGGACAATATTAACAATATCCCTAATCAAGAGACTAAGATGGAAGTTGTGGTTTGCTCAGAATATGAACTAAAGATGGCTAAAGAGTGGAATATTAAAAATGAGATATCTAAGGCTTCAAGACTAGTGAAAAAGAACTGCGAAGGGGTTAGCTGAAGTCACCTACCTAGGGAATGGATAAAGGCTAATTTTGATGTGGTGGCTAAGGGAAACCCAGGTCAGGCTGGGAGTGGAGGTGTGATTAGAGATCATAATGGCAAGTTTGTGGTGGCGGTGGCTATCTCCTTTGGCATGTAGTCCAATCATGTAGTAGAAGTCGTTGGAGCTTTACAGGTTATTGACCTTGCTAAAATATTGAACTTTAAAAATAAATGGATCGAGGGTGACTCCAAAAATATTATTGATTGTTTCCTAGGCAAGTCCCCACCTCCATGGACCATTAAAAGTTGGATAGAGGAAGCTAAGGCTATTTTATCCAAATTTGATAAAGTTAGAATATCCCATGTATTTAGGGAGGCTAATAGCATCACAAAAAAATTTGCGAATGAAGGAGTTAAACAAATGGGCATCATACATGGTACAACTATAATGAACTAGGAGCTGACATAAGAGCCTTAATAAACTATGATATCATGCATGGGAGGATTTTCGCTTTTAATGATGAATATAAAAAATAATGCCAAGTACTACATAATCATTAGATACTATGGAGGCATCGTAATTAATCCTATGGGCTGTAAAGGTTGGCATGTTTTATGGGTGCTTTGGTTCTATTGTTGGGTCCCTGTTAGATTCACTTGCCTTGCTAACAAAAGAATAAATATTACTACAACTATGGGGGGAGTATAAAAAGGGTGGAGCCAATGAGTGGAGAGAGGCATAGGAAGAACTCAAAGGTTTGGAGGTACATTCAACGAGCTGGGCTACGACCCTTCATTGATAAGCTCCATGGCCCTAACCCTTAAGTCACTACGTATTTTGATAAAAACTGGAAGAAAGGAGAAATCATTCTCTTAGAAAGAAAGGTTAAGGTAGATGAAGAGCTCATTGGGGAAATTGCTATACTCTCGACTAAGGGGGTGAAGTTTTACTATGACAAAAAAAAATTCTAATGAATTTTTTCTCTTTCCCCAAAACAGAGAAGGAGGAGAAGGCTCTAGCTAGAGTTTCTTCTAGTTACTTTGATGTTGGGATGGTCAAGAATGTGTGGAGGGAGGTGCTCAAAATCATCATGGAATACATTACCCTAGACGATAGATTTACCAAAGTCTTTGAGTACCACATTTCCCTCCTCAATCTTTTTCGGCACAAGGTAAGGGTTTCCTTTCACCACTATCATCTATGTTCCTTAAATAATTGTATTGAGGAACATAGAAAGAGTCCTTGGAATAACCCAGTCTTGCATACTAGTCTCATTAGGGTTATTCATGAGCATTATAAAAACATGTTGGGCATGTCTAACCTGTTAATGACCTCGGGATCAGATGGAGATGATACGAAGACTAGCTCATCTAAGGATAAAGAAGATTTTGATGCTGAGTGAAATAAGGAATAGTCTCCCTCCCCCAATCAGAAGAGTAAGAAAATCCCTCAAAAAAAACCCTCACAAAAAACTAGGAACTACGAAAACCCCAAAGGGCACACCTCAGGAAGCTAAAAGCAAAAATGATCCCCCTGTGAATAAGCTAGTTTCTTATTCAGAGGATTATCTCGAGGAAAAATTTAATCATCATAATGCTACTGAAGATTCTTATACCTCTTACCCTGCCACTGATAGAGAGACTAGACCTCAATATTCCCTAGAGACCTCAATCCTAATGACCACTATTTCATGTCGGACTGAGAATTTCTAGACGATATTATGGCTATAGCCAGAAACAGGGCTATTGACTACTTTAGGATCATAAAATGGGTTACTCATGAGATTAAGGATCTCAATTTAAAAAATAGGGCTCTCACTAGCAAGATAGATGATTTGGAAGTGAAAGGATCCTCACAAAATACTACTGGTGTTTTGTGGACTATGGAAGAGAAGAGGGCTTTTTCCAAGCACCTTCAAAGAAATGTTGAGCTTATGGACAAGATGAAGAAGGATAATGAGAACAAGGTCAAATAGCTCAAAGGGGAAATTGTAAAAATTTGGGATACTATGAAAAATTTTATGGAACACTGCCACAAAGTTGTTAAACAAAATGCTACGATCATGAGGACCATGGTGAAAAAGATCGATAATACTCATCAGGGGTTGTTGTTTGTGGATTTGGATGCTAACAAGGATAAAGGAAAGAAGGAGGATTCCAACCCTTCAAAAAGGACTAGAGCCAACCTAAAAAGAAAAGTGGATTCTTCGTTGTAGGAGATCCAGGACCTAAAGAAGGTTACTTAGGAGATGTGCAACCTTGAAGCTGATGTTGTTGAAACTTTGAAGTCTTTAGTTAGTTTAGGCTGTGTTGGGTGCTAGCTTCTTGCTAGTTTTTTTATGGTTCTTGGTTTGTGGGTGTTGTCCTTTCTATTTTTTGTGTCACAACCTTCTTTTTGTTGGGTACTTTGATGATTTATCTTTCTATTACTTGTAAACTCTGTGGTTTCGGGTCCCTAAAAAACCTATTTTTTCCTTTATCAAAAACATTTTATATTTGTTGTAGACTCATTATGTGTAAGATATGTGACATAATATTGTGATTTACATCACTTTTTATGATGTATAATAATTTTGTAATATACATTCAATAAGCAATAAACCTGTCATAATTGTCAACTATGATACTTGTAAAAAACAAATCTTATGGTATTTTCAATTTTAAAATAAAAATTATTTCAACATATTAAAGCATTGAACTATTTTTTTTATTTTATTCATTAAAAAATCCATATTTATATATTTAAAATATTATAATAAAAAATATAACAAAAATACATGAATTATAAATGATTGAGAATGTAAAATTTAAAGAACTAATCAATTGATACTACATGCACATGAATAGGATTAAGATGCACTCTAATTGGTCTCATTCCAAACAGCACATAAATTTTTAAAAATAAATCACTATAATTATTTTAAACATAAAATGAATATTATTTTTTCTTTCAATTTTGAAATTTCAATTAATTTTATTAAATAGATCAATAGTTTAAAATAAATAATGGAGTTTCAAGATAATTATAAATCAATATAATGGTCTCATTGGACTAGAATTAGTGTCACTAAAAACAGAACATTGCTTTCACACATTAGCTATTTTCTAATGATACCCTATAATATGGTTCTTTGACACTTAAGTAAATGGAGGAAATCGGGGCACTTCAAGAATATTCAAGATGTTTGGGGAAATGATAAATAAAGACAAATCAAACATAAATTTCTTCAATGCATGAAAGGAACACAATGTAGGATGGTGAAGATGAATAGTTTCTTTTTTGGATCGCTCTCAAGTACTTATTTAGGCATCTATTTGCATAAAGGAATCACAAGAAATTTCTATTGGATTGATGTAATTTCTTATGCAAAAAAATAAAAATCATGGCATAGAGGTGGCTAACTTTAGTAGGTAGGATCATAATCATAAAGGACTTGTCATTGCAGTAATTTCATTTTATATGCTCTCTTCTATGGGGATAACATCCAAAGTAGAGAAGGGCATAAAAAATATATAGAGGTGCTTTTATGGGAAGGATTTAAAAAATTAAAGAGAATCTCCTTAATTGCACGGGATACAATCATGAAAATTAAAAAAAGTGGATGTGCAATTATTAGAGATATTTATTGAACTGAAGGAAAATAGGCATGTCAACCTTTTAAGAGATGGACAACTTTGGCACCTATTTCACTCTTCAATTGATTAGGAAACTGAGATCCCTCAACCAAGTGACTTAATTGACAAAAGAAATACAATGGTTTCCTTGGGTGTTATTAAACGAGGGGTTCACCATTGAAATGAAGTTTCAAAGGAGAAATGCAAACTCTAATCCACTAAACCTTATAAAATTGAAAGCATGTAATCAGACTAGTGAAAAAAGAAAGACAAGAAATTACCAGGAGTGAAGATGTCTAAACAAGATTTGAAAATTTTGAAGATTGTTGTTCTAGAAGTTCACTGGGACTAATACACCAGATTGAGTTATTTAGTCCCAGTTTAGGGTTTTTTTGAAGAATTTGTAATCTTCACGTGACTAATCAAAATACACTAAAAGATGCCAAAAGGTATATATAGGGACTCACGCCCAATGTGGAAATTTAGTCCTGTTACTAAGGTTTGTCTAATATTTTTGTAGCCTCTAATGATCTATAGCTTTCATCTTGTCAGATCTTTAGGTCTGAAAAGTCTAATTTTTTATTTGTAGGTGAGTTTCTATAAGATGAAAACTTCTTGAAAACTTTGACAACTTTCTTCAATCTTGCAAATTTTTCATCAAATGATCTCCAAGCTCCAATTCACTGAAACCTGTAAACAAACATCAAGAGGAAAAATGTTGTTTTGTTAGGGAATAGGGGTTTGCCTTGGTCAAAACCTGTTTTGGTAATTAAACCTTGAAATGAAATGAAATAGCATGAAGGAATGATGAATGAACAAATGTAATGTTGTAACTCACCAAACCCTTGAAATAAAGGCTGCAAACTTGTAAGAAATGGCTAGCATATATGTGGATCTTGATTATTAATTATTGATATGAGATAATATCTTTGAATGCTTGCTTGAATCATGAACACCTACATCACAAATGTTAGCTCAAAAAAACACATGATGCATGAAGACTTTGACATGATGCTTGAATCTTGAATATTGCTCCAAATTCTTAATGATCAACTCTTGAATGCTTTAATAAACTCTTGCATGAATGCTTGAATACTTGAATTTATAGATCACACTCGCTCATGAAAATTTTCTTGCTCTTTTTCTTTTTGTTAGGGGAAATTATGAGAAATAATCTTGTATTTATACTTGTTTATGCCAAATTTCCTGAAATTACAACACTACAAGCTAGCATCAGATTTAGGATAATAAAATACCACCAAGAATTTGATTTAAAATAAGTCCTGGTTAAAGCAAGACTCATATGGTAGGTTGGGTGTATGAGTCCCATTGTCTTAAACACGAGACACAAACTTTGAGAAGTTTTATGTTCAATGCAATATTTGAAATCAAGCCCTGAGACCTAGGTGGGACCCATACACACAAAGTGGAATATGAATCCCATATCACTAGATCTAGAGCACATAACCGAAAAAAATGAATTGTGATTGGTCATTTGTTAAATGTCTTGATTATCCTCAAAAAAATGCATTTAATAAGGCTTGTGGATGCAAAATAGGACCAATCCAATCATTAAGAGGGTATTTTTAAATAGGGAGAGCCCAAATGAGTGTAAAAATGTAAAGGGGTACATTTTATTACATTACATTTATAAACTAGAATATCTTATTAAGATTAAAGTTAAAATGGAGAATGTTTAAAAATATAGAGGAAAAATGGTATCAAACAGTAAGAAGAAAATATTTAGACACCAATGAACCAAATTGAATCATCGCATTAGCCAATCCTCCACATGGATCACAAATATAAAATTTTGTGATGAAGTCAAGACAGATAATAACTGAACATCAGTCATGAATATTCAATTCAAGAACCAAGGTCTCTTTCTAACATGATTTTTGGAATGAACATAAAATAATGTATAAATGAAAAATAAATAAACTAGAAGAAGGTGACAAGCTATCTAAGGCTCATTATGGAAAAAATTTAAGGGACCATTTACTCACCATATATATGGAGAAAAATCAAACCATCAAATGGAAAATTTTCAATTCTTCTTGGCATCAAGAAAAGAGGAAAAAATCAAGAAACTAGCATCAAGACGTATTTTATTAGCAAGCCAAGATGATAAAAAAATTGTGTGAGACCAAATTAGAAAAATATTCAACCATATTAGGATATGACATATAAAATATGGAGGAAAAGGATAAATGATTGGGTAGTTGATTTATTTTTGGGCATAAGTATGATTCCAAAAGTAGCAAAATTTACATGAGCTTCATTGCATGAAAGAATGCTAATAGGGGAAATACTACAAGATATTAGATTTGTTGTACTCTATATATGTCTATTGTGTGAAAACAATGAACAAATAACATACCATCCTATTTATTGGTGTTAGGTAGTGATAGAATGTTGGATAAAAATCTTATGTAAACATGGTTGGGTTGGATCTTTACCTTTTTCAATTTTATATCTATTCCTCAATTGGCCTAAATTGTACATAAAAAATCATTATGAGGAGGAATATGGAAAACTACTCTATAAAACATTATATGACACATATAAAAGGAAATAAACTCTCGCATATTCACTAGAAAAATAACAAATATAGAATCACAAATAAATAATTTGAGGTTTCTATTTGTGTGTTTTAGAATACAAGAGCAAAAAAATAAAGTGACATTTTTCAAATTGGAATAACAATAACCTTTTCACTTGGAAACTGTTAAACATTTCAAATGAGGGATCCAACAATTAGTTCAAAGTGGTTAAATGACGAATCCATGCTAAGTAGCTACTACCACTTAGTGGCCTATTAAAGTTAAATTTTGATGGTTCCTCACATGGAATCCTAAGGACTCCTATTGATGGCTTCATTATATGAAATGAACATGGTCATCTATGTTGGGTAGGAGAAATCAAATTAGATATTGAAACCAACAACAATATAGCTCTAAAAGAAGGTCTCAAATGTATAAAAAAATATTAGGCATCTAGAAATAGAAGATTCCCTATTAGTTGTGAGGATAGTATTAAACAAAATAATTTCAAATTGGGGATGACAAGGAAAATCTAAAGTAGATAATATGACGTAGATAGTAAGGAAATGCATGCTTGTATGCACAATATGTGGTAGAAAGATTATTTATCTAATCAAAAGTAATTGTGTCAATAAAATTTTTCAAGAATAGGTAATAAAAGTGATTGAATGTATTTCATGGGATAGGAATGTCATAAGCAAAACCATTGTGTGGGATGGGTGTTTTATGTTATAATTTGATACATAAACTATAAAAAGAAGTGGATATGATAGAAACTTGTCATATGAAGATGAACTATAAACATAATTATATTTGGGGAGAATCTATGGGTAGTGTAGAATGGTAGCTTTCTATAAGAAAAAAATGACAACTTGTAAATAAAATGAAGAAAAAACTGAAGGTGAATCTAGAACAAAGAGCTCTCATAGGAACTAAAATATATTCTAGTGAATCTAAATATTATGGGAAACAATCTTAATAAAATATCACAAAGGGATTATGGATGCAAACACAATGTAGTGAAACAAGTGGAGTAAATCATGAAGGCTATCAAGCCACTTTTAGCGGAAGGATGATTTCATATATGAAATGGTGGATTATCTTACAATACCAAACATATTTTGTCACGAGAAACAAGAATATCTAATCAATAAAATGAAGGAAGTCTTCAAGTTGATATTGGATGTGGATTGGGAGGCTATCACACTAGCTATCCTTTCCTATACACTTGGGGAAATGGAAAAATGAATATAGAGGCATGCATCCTTCTTATGGATACCCTATTTGATGCAGGAGCATCCAGTGGTGTGAGGGCAATCTTGCATCACCCAAAAAAGAGGATTTCCATTTTGTTCATGTTGTTTTCTTTTTATAGATGTTTTTGCATTTCTAGATACCCTTTTCATCAAATAAGAGTTTCCAACTTTCAGAACTACTTTTATGCTTTTTCTGCTCAACTGCTATTTTTAGCATGTTTGAATTTGAAGTCGTGGGAAGATAGAAATTTATGGGAAGGTTTAGGATGGAAAAATACACAGTCTGGTGAAAGAATCAGGTCAAGATCATTCACGACTTGAAAGTTATTCAAGTTCCAGTTTCTGCTTTTTGCCCTAAAAAACCTTCCGAGCTCAGTTTGAGGCACTAAACGATCCTGGATGGGCCTGAAAATTTGCAGAAATGCCAAAGTAGTCTACCAAAGGCCTACTTTGCAAGAAATCATCTTTTCAAGAGCTTTCCGAAAAGGTATTATCATTGGAGATCCGACGGTCGGATTAAAAGTTATGGCTGCCGGAAGTTTGTGCATATTTTAGAAATGTGCTAATTTTCGACTGTGAATTTAAACTTGAATTTCAAATTGTAATTTTGGCGCCAAACCATCAAAAATCTTATCTCGAAGGTTGTTTTTGGTTCCAAACCAAAATGGGTCTATTTAGGGGCTTGTTTCTAATTTTTGAGTAACTTTTTGGGGAAAGAAGTTCGCATGCTGTGAAAGGGGATCTAGGTAATTTTCTGTAAGTTGGTAATTTGCATGTATCACAGAGCTCGAGGATTTGTGATCCTCTGCATGTAAGATTTTTCATTGTTGAATAATAATAAATTTTTCTAGTTGTGTGCATTATTTATGTGTCTCGGGTCTGCTTCCTCGTCAGGTGGTATCAGAGTAGGTTTTCTTGAGCGTGTGAACAGATCGCCGATCATGAGGCAGTTTGCACCAGGACCATGGTTGTGGGTTCGAGGTATTCAAGATGCCTCCAAGAGTAATGCCTGGTAGGCGTGGTGGTGCCAGAGGTGGCAGAGGTGGCATAAATTATGGTGGAAGAGATCCATTGGCGGTCGAGGGTTTCATAGCCCTCCAAAGACAAATTGATGCATTGCAAGAACAAATGAGAAGAGGGTTAGACCTAGGAAGAAGAGGAGAAAGCGAGGATGAAGAAGAGGTGGATGATATAGATGCAGAAGAGGAAGAAGAAGCTATTGATTGAGATCAAATGCAGCTGATTAGGGCCATTTTGAAGATTGGAAAAAGACCTAGAATAGAAGTCCCTAGTTATTCCGGAAGTCTGAACCCGGAAGAGTTGATCGATTGGATCAATGAGCTAGAAGAATACTTTGAGTATGAAGAAGTAGAGGACCCAGATCGGGTTAAGTTTGCAAAAATGAAGTTGAAGGGCCATGCCAATATTTGGTGGAAAGAGGTCCAGTTGGAGAGAAATCAAAGAGGAAAAGGAAAGATCAACAATTGGGATTGCATGATGGAGAAACTGAAGAAGCAGTTCATACCAGTGGACTACGAGTTAGATATGCTGAAGAAATTGCAAGGACTGAAGCAAGGAAGTAGATCTGTGAAAGAATACACCGAAGATTTTCACAAGATGATTATCAGAACAGGCCATGCAGAGGCCAACAAGGAGAAGGTAGCTCGTTATCTTAATGGGTTACGACCGAGCATTCAAGAGGAGCTAAGCATGGTCAGAATGACCACCATTGAGGATGCATACCAGTTTTATCTAAAAGTTGAGGAGAAGCTCAACAAAAGATTTGATAGCAAGCAAAAAGGCCAAGGAGGTCAAAGTTGAAGAGGTAGTGGAAGATCTTTTGGGAGCCGAAATGGGGATGAAAGGAAAAATGAAGATGTGGGTACTAGTTGAGGTCAGAGGAATGATAACTTCTACCGCCCTTGTGATCAAAACAGTGGTGATCAAAGGGGTAGAGGATGAGGAAGATCTGGGCCAGGACCGGGAAGAGGTGGTTTTATAGGAACTTGTTTCCATTGTGGTGAAGAAGGGCATCGGGCCTATGAATGTCCACAACACCAAGGAAGGACAGACAGAGGCCAGAAGGTTGTGGAAGGGTTGCACATACAAATGAGGAGGCTCAATCCGAGCATTCATATGATGCTGAAAGGGAAGAAGCCCTAGTGGTTAGAAGAGCCCTGGTGACTGAAGAGAAGGAGCCAGAACAGAGGAAGAATTTGTTCCGCACAAGGTGCAAGTGTGAAGAAAAATGTTGTGAGGTCATTATTGACAATGGCAGCACTGATAATCTGGTGTCAGAAGAGATGGTTACGAAGTTGAAGCTAAAAAGGGAAAGGCATCCACATCCATATCAGATTGCCTGGTTGTAGAAAGACCACAAAGTTCTGGTCAATGAGCAGTGCATGGTGAAGTTCAAGATTAGAAGCTATCGTGACGAAGTACTCTATGATATCATCCCCATGGATGCATGTCACATGTTGTTGGGGAGGCCATGGCAGTTTGATAGGCATGTTGTACATGATGGCCATGCAAACACTTATTCTCTGATGAAGGATGGAATTCGCCATAAGTTGAAACCCTTGAAGAAGGACGAAGAAAAGGTATGCAGTAGTGCTAGAATTTGTTTTGTTGATGGAAGGAAATTTTTAGAAGGCATGAAGCATGAGCGTATGTGTTATGCATTGATTCCTAGAATGGATAAGGAAGGTAGTGAGAAGGTACCAATAGAAGTTTTTGGACTATTGGATGAGTTTCAAGAGATTATTTCTGATAACGTACCTAGGGTTTACCACCAATGAGGAAGATCAGTCATCAGATTGATTTGATCCCTGGAGCCAGTTTTCCAAATAAGGCAGCTCATAGAATGACTCCTGCAGAGAATGAGGAGTTGAACAGACAAGTTCAAGATTTGTTGAGGAAGGGTTTGATTCGAGAGAGTTGAGCCCATGTGCAGTACCTGCAGTACTAGCACCGAAGAAGGATGGGGAGTGGAGGATGTGTATAGACTCCAGAGCCATAAATATGATAACAATCAAGTACAAATTTCCCTTGCCAAGGATGGATGACCTGATGGACTATTTGAGTGGAGCACAGTACTTCACAAAGATTGATCTAAAGAGCGGATATCACCAGATCTGGATTCGTGAGGAAGATGAATGGAAGACTACCTTCAAGACCAAAGAGGGCCTGTATGAGTGGTTAGTCATGCCTTTTGGGCTAACCAATGCACCGAGCACATTCATGCGGCTCATGAATGAGGTACTAAAAGAGTTTCTAGGGAATTTTGTCATTGTGTACTTAGATGATATTTTAATATTCAGTAAATCCCTAGGTGAGCATTTGATGCATATTCATAGAGTCTTTGAAAAGTTGAGAGAAGAAAAATTATTGATTAATCTAAAGAAGTGTAGTTTTTTAAAGAAAGAGTTAGTGTACTTGGGGTTCGTTGTCTTGGCAGAAGGTCTAAAGATGGACCTGGAGAAGGTGAAGGCTATTCTGGAATGGCCCACCCCAAGAACTGCTACTGAAGTGAGATCTTTCCATGGTTTGGCCAGTTTTTATAGGAAGCTCATTAGAAACTTCAGTAGTATTTGTACACCCTTGACTAAAATAATGAGAGGGGATAGAAAAGAGTTCAAGTGGAGCACTAGAGCAGCAAAGAGTTTTGATCTATTGAAGCAAAAGGTGACAAAGCAACCAGTTTTAGCCCTCCCAGATTTCAATAAGGTATTTCAGGTGGATTGTGATGCCAGTGGTTGTGCCATTGGAGCAGTGATGAGCCAAGAAGGTAAGCCCATTGCCTATTTTAGTGAAAAGTTAAATGATGCAAAGAGAAAGTACTCTATGTATGATCAGGAATTTTATGCAATAGTTCAAGCATTAAAGAAATGGAGACATTATATGTTGCCAAAAGAATTTGTTTTGTTTACTGATCATCAAGCATTACAGTATCTGAGTAGTCAGGGAAAGTTAAATTAGAGGCATATGAAATGGGTAGAATTTTTGCAGAGTTATACCTTTGTTTTAAAGCATAGGAGTGGCAAGTCAAATAGGGTTGCAGATGCCTTAAGTAGGAGGCAAACATTGTTGACAGAGATGTAGAGTGAAGTGGTTGGGTTCAATGAACTCAAGACACTGTATCCTGAAGATCTTGATTTTGCAGAGGCTTGGAAAGCTTGCAAAGAGCCTATTACAGATTGACAGACGAAGTGGCTAGATTTCATAATCCAGGATGGCATGTTGTTTAAGGGAAGCCAATTGGTGTTCTGAGGAGTTCCATGAGGGAGAACCGATAAAGGAGAAACACAGTGGAGGAATGGCAGGACATTTTGGTCGGGATAAGACCATTGCCATTATCAGTGAGCATTATTATTGGCCTCAGTTATCACAAGATGAAGTTTGTGTTGAGCTGGGTATGTGGATGGCTAAGGAGTGAGCCTATACTGGTTATAGCCCACCCGTACTAGAGAGGCCATGGGAGGATATAAGTATGGACTTTGTTCTTGGTTTGACAAGGACAGAGAGGGAATGATTCAGTATTTGTGGTAGTTGATGAGGTTTTCAAAAATGGAACATTTCATCCCATTCCAGACCCATGATGCAGTCCACATTGCTGACTTGTTCTTTAGAGAGGTGGTGAGACTACATGGTCTTGCCAAAGAATATAGTCTTAGATCGTGATACCAAGTTTGTGGGATACTTTTGGAGGACCTTGTGGAAAAGTTGAAGACAAAGTTGAAGTTCAGTTCTGCACACCATCCACAAACGATGCAGACTGAGGTTGTGAATATAAGTTTGGGCAACCTACTGAGATGTTGGGAGATAAACCTAAGGGATGGGACTTGATCTTACCCCAGGAAGAATTTTCTTACAACAATTCTGTCAATAGAAGTACTGGTAGATCACCATTCCAAATTGTGTATGGAGGTAGTCCCAGAACCGCTCCAGAATTGAGGAAGATGGACCAAGAGAAGAAGACTAGTGCTGAAGCTGAAGAATTTGCAGAGCACATCAAGAATATACATGAGAATGTCAGAGAGCATATCAACAAGATGAATATGCAGTATAAGGCTAAGGAAGATCATAAAAGGAGGTATAAGGAGTTTCATATTGGTGATGAAGTGATGGTCCACTTGAGGAAAGAAAGGTTTCTAGTGGGAACCTATAACAAACTGAAGATGAAGAAGTTTGGTCCCTGTAAAATTGTGAAGAGGCATGAATCAAGGAATGCATATGAGGTAGAGTTGCCAGATGAATTTAACATTTCCCCTATGTTCAATATTTCAGATTTGAAAGAGTATCATGAAGGTGGCACAGAGGAAACACCAATAATGGAACAGTTTGGCATTCCAACACCTGCTTCAGAGAAGGAGGAGATTGAAGAAATCCTGGATAGCCGTGTGGGAAGGAGTACCAAAAACAGGCAGTATGAAGAGTATCTGGTAAAATGGAAAGGAAGGCCTGTGGAAGATTCTTCTTGGTTGTCTAAGGCAGAGGTTGACCTTTTGGGTTTTCCTCAACCATCTGAGACGTGACGGAGTCACTTCTCAAATTACCCTGGGTGTCTGATGTAGGAGCATCCAGTGGTGTGAGGGCAATCTTGCATCACCCAAAAAAGAGGATTTCCATTTTTTCATGTTGCTTTCTTTTTGTAGATGTTTTTGCATTTCTAGATACCCTTTTCGTCAAATAAGAGTTTCCAACTTTCAGAACTGCTTTTCTACTTTTTCTGCTCAACTGCTATTTTTAGCAGGTTTGAATTTGAAGTCGTGGGAAGATAGAAATTTATGGGAAGGTTTAGGATGGAAAAATACATAGTCTGGTGAAAGAATCAAGTCAAGATCATTCATGACTTGAAAGTTATTCAAGTTCCAGTTTCTGCTTTTTGCCCTGAAAAACCTTCCAAGCTCAGTTTGAGGCACTAAACGATCCTGGATGGGCCTAAAAATTTGCGAAAATGCCAAAGTAGTCCACTGAAGGCCTATTTTGCAAAATATCATCTTTTCGAGAGCTTTCTGAAAAGGAATTATCATTGGAGATCCGACGGTCGGATTAAAAGTTATGGCTACCGGAAGTTGGTGCATATTTTAGAAATGTGCTAATTTTTGACTGTGAATTTAAACTTGAATTTCAAATTGTAATTTTGGCGCCAAACCATCAAAAATATTATCTCAAAGGTTGTTTTTCGTTCCAAACCAAAATGGGTCTATTTAGTGGCTTGTTTTTTATTTTTGAGTAACTTTTTGGGGAAAGAAGTTCGCATGCTGTGAAAGGGGATCTGGGTAATTTTCTGTAAGTTGGTAATTTGCATGTATCACAGAGCTCGAGGATTTGTGATCCTCTGCATGTAAGATTTTTCATTGTTGAATAACAATAAAGTTTGCTAGTTGTGTGCATTATTTCTGTGTCTTGGGTCTACTTCCTCGTCACTATTCCCCCTTCCATTTTCTTAAGATATAAAAATAGAAAGTATGCTAAAATTTTAATGGGGATATCACCCTAGGTATTTCTTATAGTATCTTTTGAGATCTAATTTATTGAAATTTACTCTTAGTGGTGGTGTTATTTATAATGCCCATGAGCCTTTGTTGTCAATTTTTCTCTAATGATATTAAAAATTTATGCACTCCCTAAAGTGTGGTTACCAATTTTTCTATCATTATATTAAAATATGCTCCATGATTTTAAACTTTTATGTAGTCTGTGAAGCGTTATTTTAAAAAATAAACCATATATGTTCCATAATAGAGCTTGTAGGTATATTAAGTTGAGTAATTTTTACATATACATGTAGTATAACACAAATTTCTAGTTAATGGATCCATATGTCTCATGAGTAGACTACCATAATATAACTTGATATCCTGAAGGGACCTATCATTCATTGATTTTATATTGATACCTATCATATCACAACTTGCTATTGATGTGTATGTTGTGCATTTGGTGGATGATGCTTGGGAATTGATATAACCATACATATTGAGGTCTCTTTACCTTGTTGACTCAAATATTTAGTATGAACATTTATTTTTCTATGTCCATGTTATGCTTTTCTTATGTGTGTATCTTGTTTGACTCATATATTTCACATGATTTATTTACATATTTCATGTGTTTCCTCTACATATTTCACTTGTGTTCTTTGTGTATCTCATGTTCTTTCTCCTTGTGTTCCCTATATGCATCATGTTTTCTTTATTTATGCTTTTTGTATTATTTTATGTGTAATCCCTTTATTTAACTATCTATGATTGAATTGTTCCTTTTCTTACACATGAAATTATTTCTTCATATTTATATGAACATTATAGAATAAAATGATCCTAAGTTGGGGGCTTGCAGATCCCTCAACTTGGTGCCATCCTGTGTCTTCAGTATTTCAATAAAGTAATTTATTTTTTTACCATGATTATAAATGTAAGATCATACTCTCACTAATGTGGCCTAGGTGAAATATCTAGAGTCATAAATTTTCACCCTTGGAAATTTCACACAACTTGAATACAATGTTTTTCTTATAACATTAATTATGCTAATAAATTATTCATTTCTAGGTCATATTGGGAAAGTACACTAAAATCCCTAATATTTTGACAAATTTGGGAAAAATTACCCAACCAATGGTGGTAGCACATTTGAACTTAAAGGTGACCTATTTCAAATAAACTATATTATTGTTGGTCCTTGGAGAATTTAAAATATCTTGGGTTAAACTATAGTTATAAATATCAATCAAAATGCATATATATACTAGTTTTATTCTCATTTAAATATTGAAAAAGAGAAATAAGGAAATTATGAAGAAGAATATATTATATGATAAGTCAAGAAAAGCCATCCAGATGTATTGAGTTATCATATTCATGCTAGCTATAGCAATCTTTTGTGTTTTGTGGACTAATGTCTTTGCAGGTCTATCAAGCAATTCAAAATCCACCAAAGAATCTTTGGTGGTAACTTATGTTGTGAATATCACTTTGACAAGAACTTTATACCTATCATAATACTTTCATTTACCATTTATCATTTTAGTTAATTAAGTTTTTAGGGTTTTCCCAACCTAGGGTACACCTTGTTCATAATCATCATTTGCTATATGTAAAAGTAGAAACACCAAAATGGGGTTAGAATTAGGAAAGACCATATACAATAGAACCTTTCCCCATTTTTTCATGTATGTACATTAGATCCAAAAGTTATATAAGAAGTAGGTTATAGGAATAGAAAGTAGACTATAACCTACCATCTAAAGTTTGAAGATCCTAAAAATAAAAAATATGGACTTAGGCTCCCACATCCCTATCCACCAAATTTTGATTCAAATTTAAATCACAAATTCCTCTTTTTATTAATTTTCTATATCTAAAATTATTTCATTACCATTTATTTTCATGTGTGTGATAAATTATCTTTTCAATGCTAGGGTTTTATGTCAAATAGGATTATTAAAACATACATCAAATCTCTCCTCTTTACAACTAAAGAGAACAAAATCATAAGAGATTGGATCTCTATTGTTGCATCTATCCAATAATGAAACCCTATTTGGTTTGTCTTTAAGTGTGGATTCAAAGAAAAAGAGCTAATCCTAGTTAATCTACTATTTAAAACTAGGATCTCTTTTGGTACTCTACAATTTGTGAGAGGGAGACTTTCATGTCGAAGGATATATGTACTCCTTTCTTGTAGATAGATCACACATATAAAATGGTGGTTAGGATCTTACATGAGGGCATATGACCTATGGTTTCTATTGAGGTTTATTTGGAGAGATTATTTTAAATTGAATACCCTAATTCCCTTATTGATAAGTTTTTTTCTTGGTTAGTGAATTTTCTTGTTGAGATATTCTACATCAATTATCCCAAAATTAATACTATCAAAATATGGATGCTCTAGTTTTGAAAACTAAGAGGCTAGGTTGAGGTAGCTCAAATATTGAATATTTTTTTCCATTTTTCATTTTCAAGTCTTGATGATTTATCAAGGACACTTCTTAAAGGTCCTTGGTTTGTGGGGAAGAATGGCCTCTCTTTAAAAATGGTGTTCTGGCTTAAACCCAATGGATAATGGCATCATAAAGTTTCATGTTCTGGATAGACTATCAAGGCCACCTTTTGAATATTGGGATGATGAGGTTTTATGCATATTACCAATTGTTCTGGGAAGTATTGTGCTATTGATTTAGTCACCAAATTCAAGAATCACTTTTTTCTTACAAGATTTTGTATGCTTTGTAAGAAAAATAACATGATCCCTAGTTAGATTATTTTTCTCTTCAAAATAAGGTGATTGGTTGTAATAGATTGAATTCAAATACACTTTTGTTGATTGCCATATTTTCTCTAAAGCAAGTCATGCTACTACTAGTTTCTCGAGAAACAATAATTATATTTGGGGAAAAAGGAATGAAAGGCTACTACTATTGAGTAGTTCATCACAACCATTGATTAGGTTCTTAAGGAAGATTAATGGGGAAATTCTCTTAAAGATTGCTTGATGCAGGATACCTCTTATAAGGCTTCAAGGTTGGATACAAGATCCTCCTATGATTTTATGAATGTCCCTTGTTATAAAAAAAAAGGTTTTGCAGATAAGGATCAATGCACTATGGTAAAATAAAATAATATTTGAAGAATTTTCTAAACCACAGTGAATTTTAGTTGATAGTTTGTAACATTTCAAAATATATAGAATTTTGTAGAGTCATCACTATTCTTCTTGGTTGTCTTTTCTTGTCTTTCTATTTTCAATGCTTTTATTCTCTTTTTCTATGAAGGTTCGATCCGTACATACATGAATGAAATAAAAAATACTATCTAAAAGTAAAAAAAAAAAAAATTGCTCTATATGAATCACAAATCATTATATATTCACAATTTTGTAATGGTGTAAAATTGCACCCCTTATAATTTCACATACAATCATACATCTACTTTAGTCTCCACACCATTACCTTCTTGTGTAGCCTCATTTTAGCCCTTGCATCAACCTTTCTCCCTCTCAGGATCCTCAAAAACCCCTTTTCAATAGCTACCCTCATGTGTCAACTTTGCGTCAAGCCTTGTGCTTTTCCTGTTCTCATCATTTTGTAGTGTGACGTGTCTAGACACTAGCACATTATGTAGACATCTTTGTGCCATGCTAGCATCCTGTGATATTTCAAGATTCAAACAACCATTTTAGTGAATGTTTTCCACTTTTCAGGTCCTCTTATCAATGGTAATGACCTGAGATGCCTTATAATAGCACAGGAAGCTTCCTTTCCCTCTTTAAAATTTATCTTTTCAACTCATTTGGCCTTCTTCTCCTTCTAGGATTATCTCTCCAACATTCTCCTATCCTTCTCTTGCTTGCACAACTCTCCTTTCATGCCACAACAACAATCTCAAGCTCTTACAATACTCTTTGCAACATCTGTCTCTTGTAGCTATCTTGTTCTCCCTCTTTGGCTTTCTTTAGGCTTGCAAAACATATCTCCCTTTTCTTGTGCTTGTGAGCATCCTAGGATTCACATATCTTCTATCAATTGCATATCTATTTGGTTATATGGGTTCTCCTTCTCAAGTGGAGATTGCTTTTACCACTCCCTTTTTCATTTCTCTCTATCTATTTGGTTGTCTGTGGAGTTAGGAATACCAAAATGGGGGTTTGACTAAAGCAAACCCCTATACAACCCCAAAGTTTTCTCCTGATCATATGTATGAAGGTATTGGAGACATTCATTTGCTAGAGACCCCATTACTTGAGTTTTTGTGAGGATCTTCTATCTCTCATCCTCTTTAACATTATCATTTGTATTTTACTTCATTTTAGTTTTATTATATTTTGTTACCCTCCCATATTTTGTAAGTCCTCAATAATCTAATTGTTAGTAGACACTTTTTTGTCTACACAAGACATCAATGTGCCTTTGGACTCCACCATGCCATGTTGTCGTCCATGTGTTGTGCTAGTGTTCTTTGGCCAATATACCATCATTCTATCTAGAAAAATTCTATGATTTTACTCTTTCTAATTTTGAAACTCTCGTGTTGTTCCATGAGGTAGTTTAGGGCACTTCGCCCCTTGGGAATCTCTTGATAATAAAGAAACTCATGAGTAGTGAATCCCCCTTCTCTACAAATTCAAATCCTTTTAAAATTCTACTATAAATTAAATTTAAAATAAATAAATATAGAAAACTTTTATATTTTTCCTTACTCCATTAAAATAGATTCAATAACATGTATGTCACTAGAACAAGTTTCAATTGCATATCATAATCAACCAACCTTTCAATACATAATTTTATATGGTGGAGAAATAAATATGACCTCTTCCTATAAGTATCAAATATGCATTGACCACAATATATTGGAAATTAACAATAGGTGTTGTATCCATAGGCCTTCGTGTTCTTACACCTTGCTTAAGTCTCAACATATGTTGCACTTCTTAATTTTTTTCATATAATTATCCAAGCATTATAATCCATATACAAAAGGTCTATTGACATAATCTATGAAGATAATTAGAGACTTGATATTATGTGTATTTGGGGAACACCATTTATGAGAGTGTGGAATGTTGAATGCTTTTGTGATCTTCAAATTGTGTTGGTTCTGAATGCATCTCTAGATTTATTTCATCACTTTCATATTCAAAGCATCTAATGACATCAATTGAATAAAACATAAAAACTGTTGGATGTTGAAGCTCAACAGTCACTATGGCTTTTCCTTCCAATTCCATTGTCTCTTCATATTTTCTCTTTTTTGAATGTCTTATCCAAAGTGGATAATGTAATTAGTCCATCATATAAGTATTGATGTTATGCTTTTGTAAATGTATTCAAACATTTGATATAATAAAGATATTTCCCCTTCTTCAAAGTAGATGTAGCCAAATTGGTGAACCACTATAAGTCTTTATGTTCTTCGTGTTAGCATATTATCTTAATTCTGATTTTATTTTCTACAATCTCCTTTTACCTTTACTATGAAAAATTCATCAACAATTGGTATTAGAGCTTGGTGAATTGGTGTTTGAGAATTGTGATAATTTTTCTGGGAAATGGAGGAAGTACTAAATGAAAGATAGAGAAGTTCATAAGACAGAACTTTGAATTGTGGAAAGTGAAAATGGAGTCTTTACTAATTAGAGGTGATATTTCACTCATGTTGAAAAGAAAAGTGAAGAAGCCAACTATAATGTTAGATGAATATTGGAAAAAATTAGGTAAGAAAGTGAGATATATAATCATCTTATCCTTATCTAGTAATGTTGTCTTCAATATCATAGTAGAAAAGACTTTGAAAGAGTTGTGGGATAAATTGATAGGAATGTACGAGATGGATTTAACATCCAAAATTTTTTATCTCATGACAAAACTATATAATCTAAAATGAAGGAAGGCATCTAGTTATGTCAAATCATTTGAAAAATATTAATATTTTAATCAGTCAATTGGTTTCAATAAGTATCAATTTGGATGATAAAATAAAAGTGTTCTTACTACTATGTTCTCTTTAGGATAGTTGGGAAGGTGTTGTGATGGAAATCAACACCTTTGTACTTGAGAAAGAAAAGCTCAAGTTTTATAAGGTAGTTGTACCTCTTCTTAGCAAAGATATATGAAGGATAAATCAATGAACTACATCCAATGATGCCTTGATTTTTTGAAATAGAGGAAGACACCAAGAAAGGGGGCATACATAGTCATAAAAAAAATCAAAATTAGTGAAAATATTAATGTCAAGGGGGAAAATGGAGGTTGTCGATTTTGCCAAAAGGAAGGCCATTCAAAGAAAAATTGTTGGTCTTACAAAAAGGTGTAGAACGAATTAAAGGAGATTGAAGTGCACACCATGTATGAAAAATATGAGGATGTTCTTGTATTTTCAATGGGTGAAAACACAAAAAAATTGTGGGTGTTGGATTCTGGTATATCCTTTCACACAACCTCCTATTGAGGTGCCTTCTAAAACTATCAAGAAGGTAAATTTGGTAAAGTATATATCGGTGTTAACAAGGCATGTGAAGTTATTGGAAAAGGTGATGTGATGTTGAATTTGAAAATTAATAAAAAATGGTTGTTGTTCAATGTAAGAAATTTTTCAAGGATAAAAAGAAATCTAGTTTTTGCGGGTGTATCAAAATTTATTATTGGTAGGCACTCTTGCACTTTTAGGGTTTTGCTCCTAAAAGGAGAAAGGTAACCCACAAAAACTTGGTTATACACTCAATATTAATACAAATAATATTGAAGTATTTCTAAATGCAAAGAATAGATAAAAGAGATTGATTATTAATGCAAAACATAAGAAATAAAAGATATTTGAAAACACATTGTGATATGCAAAAACACCTAGAGAGATGAATAGAAATGCAAATAGAATAGAAAAAGGGAAAAAAACATAAAGCATGCACCTAGATATGTGTTGTATACTAAAATGGAAATTGAAAATACTATTGATCCTAAAATTTTGGCCTATTGGGGCACTTATGCCATTTTGGGCTACTTAGTCCCAGATCTAGAAAACTACACCAAAGCCCGTCTTGGCCAAATGGGTATCCAGAACTATAGAAATTTTTGAAAAGTAGGTACATAGGGAATAAGTCACCACTTATGGTGACCTAGTCCACTTTGGATTTTTTGAAAATTTGAAAGTGGAAACGGAAGCCCTCGATCTGCACTTAGTTTTCCTACAAGTGTTTGGTTCTAAAAATTTGATTTTCGACACTGACTTTTTGTGTAAATTTTGACCTAGCCAACAAGAATATTTCTTCAAAAACTTTGCAACCAATTCTTCAATTATTTCCAAGCCTTCAAGATACCTAAATCTACAAACACACAAGGAAAGAGAAAGAAATGGTGAATGTTAGGGCATGGAGGTTTTCCTTGGTCAAACCCCTTTTTAGGTAATGAAACCAAAATGAAGAAACATTGTAATGAAGCATTAAATAATGGAATTAGAGACTTTCCATGATGATATATCTTGATTTTATACAACAAAAGATGAAGAATCTTCACTTGAATGTCTAAAAAATGCTATCTTGGTGACTTGAAATGTTAAAACCCTAGCTTGGTTGACTTGAGAGAGAAGATGAAAGATGAATGAAAATTATTAGGTTATGAATTATGGTTTAGATGTGTGTATTTATATGAAATTATCCTAGAGTTCCCATTAATTTGATCCCCAAGGCCGACATGAAGGAAAAATAAACTTATTCCATTTTTTCTCACCCAAACCTTGAAAATAGCGCAAATGGGACTAAGTTTCCAATCTGGGTGACTTAGTCCCATTTGTATGGGACTAATTCACCCAAATGGATGACTTGGTCCCACAAAGGTTATTTTTCTATTTGGATTGTCGGGGAATGAAGAAAATAGGTTTATATGATGATTTTATCAAGTCTTTGATCAAATTAATGCCTGGGATGCACAATATGAGTCCATAGGGACCTATTAATGATTATGTAAAGGGTAATTAGAGCTAGGGACACAAATTTCAATGTGAAAGTGTTATTAAATACATTTTTTATCATTAAAATGAGGTTTTCATAGCCTAGAAAGGCACAACATTCAATGTGAATGTGTAAGACACATTACAACACTAGATTAGAATTAGGTTTAATTTACAAGCCTTCTAGATTAATGTGATAATGCAATTAAATAAATTTAATAATATTGAATAAAGGAGAAAATAGGTCCATTAAGTATAGAGAAGTGTGAAAGTCTTTTACAACACTTTTACAATACATCAAAAAATGCATTTTATTTAGTTTGCAAGAGTCCAAGACCTAGTGTGGATGTGTAAAATACCTCACAACACTAAATCAAGGCCTCATTAAGTCCAATTTATCATCAATCACTCCCATATCAAGTGTGAAAATGTCAAGGTATACACTTTTTAGTGACACATTAATCCCCCACTTTAGTGAGAGGATGAGCCTAGTTCAAACTTACACTAATGTAGACATTCAAGAGGGGTCCAATTGTACCAATGTGGATGACAAAGAATGCCAAAAATCATGGCATCAGTCAAGCCCCCAAGATAAAAAATCCCAATTCAAGCCACGATAAGCATTAAAGGACACATGCAAGTGTATAATATACAAAAAGATAAGATACATGATCATATAATGGTAGGAAATAGAAGGACGTGTAGAGAAAAAAATAAAAAGGTGGATCAAGTTTTGACTATTTGTCCAACACATTGTGGATCAAATTTAGGTTGTTTATCCAAAAATGCATACTCACTCAGAGGTAATGAAACTCTTGGTTTTCCGCTAGGTGAGAAGTTCTAAAAGGTGAGACACATATGGTTGATATGTGCTCACACACACACAAGTGGCTATGGGGAAAGTCATGCCTTAGAATGGGCTTCCCACTCAAACTATACCAAAGTTATACCTCTCAATAAATTTGGTAAGGCACCACAGTGAAAATGGTCTTCGAGTGCTATGAGGTAAGCAAGAATTTGTATGCTTCACACTCATAGACATTGTAAATGGTGTAAGGAATATTCAAAGGGATTTTTCTTAGCTTGTGCATGGTATGATCTTAAGGAACATTGTACCTAATGTTTCCAAGAGAGGATGTGTTAAAGAAGTATCACACTCTTAGAGGGAATCAAGCCCAATGACACCAGCAAGAAAAGGATGCATCATAAGAAGAAAGAAATTGGACAATGAAACATGAAGAGTGTTGTTGTATGCCCCCACTTTAAAGTAGTTTCTAACACCATACTATGAGTAATTAATTTAAATTAGAAGAAGACATGAGAGCTTATTCAGAAAGCACTATTCCAAGGCATATGCTTTTCATAAACTATGTCATGAAAAAGAGTAGTATGTAACATGCGAGCCAACTTTAGGCATGTCGTCTACTTCCCAAGCTTGCTCTTATATGTTCATGAAAGGTTAACGAATATCCAAAAGAGGAAATGACAAGTGAAATATGAGGACAAGACTACCTAACCCCTTGCCCCCACTTAATATAGGACAAGGATGGGCCAAAATGATTAATGAGATGTATGGTAGAGTGAAAAACAATATCAATTAGAGGAATTAGATTCCCATACATAAGGGATAGCACCAAACTCTTTAAGATGTTGGATTTTACTACTCAAATCCTTACATTCATTAGTAGAATGACTATGAACTCTATGATATGCAAAAAAAGAATTCTTGTAATAAAATATCTTTCAAGATCTTAGAGGAAGGGATATCAAGTGATCTTGGAGGATTCTCACAAAAATACCCTCTTGATCAATGGTAGAAGGTGTTCTTGTAGTTTGTTACAAAGATACTTCTTGCTTCAATGTCCAAGATGTCATATCTACACAAGGCTTGTTAGATATTGAGATTTTGTTCTCTCCTTTAGAAGAGGGTGTAAAATCTAACAAACTTAAAGCACTGGCGTTTTGCAAGATGACATTAAAATTAAGCAAAGATTTCTTTGTTTGTTTCATTTCTTGCCAAGCAAAACCATCAAGACCACTAGTGTCTATCTGTTCAAGATATATGAAAGTTAAAGTTATCTTAGAAGGATGGCTTGTGATAGTGTTGGTGTTGCGTGAAGGCTTGGTGATTTCTATCAAAGGAAAATAACCAAGACCTTGAGTTGTTTCTTGTGTGTTAGGTTCAACTAGGACATAGATACATTTCTCTCTAGCACCACATCCTTTTCCACTATTTCCAAGTTTCTTCATAAGCTCATAACCTTTTCCATAAATCTTTTTCATTGCTTTTGGATCAGGCAGTTGTTCATGGTTAAGGTCATTAATTTTTTTGGTGTAATTTTCTTCATTATCTAAAGTGGTTGAGGTGGATGCTTTCGAAGGATCATTTGACTTTTTTGTTGACATTACTTTTTTGGTTCCCTTTTCAGAGTATTTGTTTATGATCTTGTATTCTTCCATGAATGTTGGTATGAAATCTAAGGAACCCCAATCATAATCTAAGAGCTTCATGATTCCCTCAAATTTTTTTCTTTCTTGCACGGGTTTGACTTTCGTAGATGGTGTCAATACGTTTAAATGATTTTGTTCATTTTTCTCAATGTTCGAGCAATTGTTTGGATTGGGGTCAGCTTCAAGTATGTGCACTTTTTTTGTGTAGATGTACTTTATTTTACAATGGAGAGTAGAAGGCACCCCATTCATCACATGAATCCATGGTCTTCCTAAAATGAGATTATATGAAAGATCGTTAGGTATGACATGGATTAGTGTATCCATTGTAACCTCCAAAACTATAAGAGGAAAAATGATCACAACAAGTGGTTGTTTGCCTAGATTTTAAAATCTATGGATAGACAAGGAATCAGGTTGAATTTCTAATTTATCCACATGCAGCCTATCCAAAATATTTACACCACACACATTAAGGGTTGAGCCACTATCAACAAGGTTTCTCTTTATTGCTATTCTTTTGTATTGGGTTATTATTTTGAAAGCTTTATTTATTTTTTTCACTTCCAAAGGGCGGAGTTCACTTTGGTGGAAAACAATGTTAGCATTCAATCCTTGAATTAGGGTTGCTATGTCATTTGGTTGTGTATTAGAAGGGATAGGAATTTTTTGTAAGGATATTTGAAGCATAGTGTTATAGTTAGGTGAATTCTGAATTAAATCCCATAGGGATATCTTTGCAAGAGTATTCTTAATTTGTTCAACAAGATCATACACTGGAGTAAATCGAGGATCTTTAGGAAAAATGGGATTAGGAAAAGGTAATGGTGTTGGGGTGGGTTGTGGTGGTTTTAGATTGTTTCTAGTGGGGTATGTATGAGCAACTCTATTATGACTCAATTGCTATGAAACATTGCTCATAGGAGGGAAAAGGACAAGTTCAGGCTTATTTTGAGTTGAAGGTTTTTTTGAAGGTGGATAAACGATGAGTTTAGGTTGGTTTTGAGATTGTTGTTTTTGTAGCAACGAACATACTGACCCCAAATACATAGATCCTTTATGTGTTTGGTGTGCTCTTTTTTGGGGGGCAACTTTCTTTTTCTTTAACTTTTCATTGACATGACACAACCATACTTAGAAACATATGACTTGGCATAGGGCTTTCCAAGCTAGCTCTCATATCTCATTTTCCTTTTGCATTTTCTTTCCTTTTCTACTTTAAAGTAATTGCTCACAGAAAGATGTGTAGCAATTCCTTTAAAGTGGGGGGCATACATTACCATTAATTTATTTGCATTCTTGGTTCCTAGTGTAGCCTTGTCATTCATATGATATGTTTGTCACTTTGTGGATGACATTGGGTGTGATGTCCTTCATAAGTGTGATCTATCTTATCATATTACATTCCTCCTGGTGGCTTGATGTGACGTACTGCATCCCTTAAGTTGTGAATATACTATGTTTTGATTGGTCCTCTCTTGGAGACATTAGACACAATGTTCCCTAAGTGACTGAACTTGCATGAACTTAACAAGACTCTTTTGAACATCTTTTACATTTTACACTTTTTCATTTTTACATTTTGCATTTTTTCCACCTTGCATAACACAACTTGCATCCCTGTGGTACATTCCATTTTTTTCTTGAGTTCTAAGCATATGGAGCTTTGCTTGTCTTATGGAGAAAAAACCAACATATTTTTTCTTGTGGCACCTTGTTAAAGTTATCAAGAGGTATAAATTTGATATGGTTGAGTTGGAAACCCATCTAGCGGCATGTCTTTTTCCCATAGCCACCTTTGTGCTTGTGAGTTCATACCAATTATCGTATGTATCTCCTCTTTTGGGCTTTCTCACCCCATGGATGATCAAAATTTCCATGGACCCAGAGTGAGTATACTTGGCCCTTCTCACCTGGCGGACTATCATGAGTTATGTCACCCCAGAGTGAGTATACATTCTATTTTAGCCTAGATCTAATCCACAACTAGTTGGAAAAATGATCAAAGCTTAATCGAATTCTCTCTTTCACTTTTGTGTTCCTTTGTTATTATGCTTAGTTTGACATGGGATCTTCATCCTAGGGGCTTGATCATTCCTCTTTATCATTGTTATTCAATCTTGCCAATGTAAGTGCATTTGAACCCTCCTCTCGATGTTCATGGATACTTTAGTGTGATTTTGAAGCAAGTTCATCCTCTCACTAAAGTGGGGGTAAATGTGCCATAGAAAAATGGCCCCTTGTCATTTTCATGGCCTTTTGGCTCTTGTTTCATGATGTTTGGTCTATTTTGTTTGATTTTACATTGTAATGTGGCTTGAACATGTATATTTAGGTACTAAAATTCAAATATTGACGTCTTGTGAAGGTGTTGTGAAGTGTTGTAAAAAAATTCTACACATTTCTAGACTCTATACATTACAACTTACCTAAAAATCACCTTTCCATCACTAAACAGGTCCTATTTTGAAGTGTTGTTAAGTCTTGTAACAAGCTTTCACACTTTGCTAGGAACAACTTCACTATTTATCCCTTTCTTATGCTTTATTTGACCCCTTTATGCCCTTATAAATCTTAATTAGGTGAATTTTTTAATGTAAGCCGAACAAACAACATTAAATACAAGATAATTCTTGACATGCATTTTTAGGTCCTAGGTGGAACCTTTTCGCCATGGGTGGTGAATGAATCCCCATTGGCTCCAAATTAATTTTTTTTTAAATTTCCTTTTGGGTTTTTATTCAAAACCACTTGATGTTAGCTTGTGATGGGGTATTAATGGGTTAGTAAGGCACAAGATTGTATAAATGAGTGATTTTACATCCATTTCAACTCCCATTCATTTAAGCATTCAATCACACATCACATTCAAGCATTCAAGCATCTTACAACATCAAATCAAGCACTATTCAAGCATTTTGGAGCATCCATTGACACTACTTTATATTTTCATCATCAAGGGTTTGGTAAGTTGATAGCATTTGCATGTTATTTTTTTATCATTCCCTTGCATTTCATTATTTTATTAAGGGTTTGATCACCAGGGTGGGTTTTGACCAAGGCAAACCCCTATTTACTAAGCCTCAACCATTTTTCCCCTCTTGTATGTTTGTTTGTAGACCTTTGTATGTATATTTAACAAGAATTTAGGTGATTGAAGATTGGTTAGCAAGTCAACTAGGTGCTTCAAGTCAAATCTATAATATTTCAACCTTGGAGAAGGTTTTTTGTTTTTTTCCTACAGAATTGACTTTGGAAATATGACAAGCAGACATTTTGGTGTAGGCACAGTAGTAGAGTTCTCAAAGAGAGCAATCCAGACTGTGCATCAATAGACACACAATAGAAGAAACACAAAATATGGAGGAAAATAAAAATTCAAACATTTTCATTAATAGAAATATCAATTACAATTGACCGACAACATCTGAGCTTACAGATTTGGCTCACAAGTCTAATATAACATGCTTAAATAAAATATTCCTATATTCTCCTTAACATGAGTAAAAATATTACATATCAAATCCACATTAATCTACCTAATAAACTTATCTATTCTAATGATCTATTACAAGATTTATATCATATCTGCAGGTCTATAATATTCCACATTGGCCAAAGATCATCACAATCTCCAATAAAATAAAATGTAATGTGCGCATGAAATAGGTCGGCTTAAAATTTGAATTTCTCCTCGACAAGTGCATAAGATGAAGTGTGGACCTATAATTAAGGTCAAGTACACTCCATGAATCAATTCGAAACACACCGTAAGGATCTGCAAATTACGAGAAAGATCCATGAGCGATCAAACTAGTCGTTAGGCTTGAAAATTATTTTGGTGTTGGTTCAAGAAACTACCACTAAATCTAGAAGTGATAACTTGCCGATAAAAGATCCAATCACGCTCAAATCTTGGGATAAGGAAAATGAATATGTCCATGATGAAAACATACATCCATCATTTCTAGTAAGAAAATATGATGAATCCACCAACATGAACTAAGAAAGAACAGAACAAGAACAAAAATTCAAAGAAAATATTTTTAGTTGATGCAAGATTGCCAAGAACCAAGGATGCTCCTACATCACATTTCCAAATCCGGTGTTGCAGATTTGTCTCATGATTTCTTAGAATTTTGGGAGAGGACTGATTTTCCACCAATGGCGGATGAGTCCCACCTTAGGACTAAAATCTAGGTTTTGTCAGATTCTAGATCCCGACAGTTAGAAACTAGTTCTTGACAGTTTTTCACCAATAGCAGGACTAATTTGTCACCCTAGGTGAATGAGTCCCGCTATTGATATTTTATAACTTCAAACAACATTCAAGACATTCTAGATTCCTCAAATCTTTCTCAGGTGCACTCTGTTTAATCCCATTTCTTTCTATTTTGCATTTATTCATCTCTTAGTTCATTGTTTGCATATCAAAGTTTATTTTCTAGCATAGCTTAAATCTTATTTTTACATTCATAATCATTCATATAGGTCACTTACTTGCATTTAGTTCATTTCATTTATTCTAAACATCACACATAACATAATTTGAATAAACCATTAGCATTTTTGGCCCTACCTCTCTCCTTTTAGGTGAAAAACCCTAGAAGAGCTAGATAAGTGCATTGGTGTAAAAAATATATAGTTCAACTTAGTCTTGGATCTTCAATTCTACATCACAACACTAGCTCAATAACATTATTGATGGTTGATATGCTTGACATGATTATGGATCTTGAACTTCTGCAATAATTCATGAAGAATTATGCCATTGAATGCTCTTGAAGGCACTTGAATGCACTTGTAAACTCAAACTTGCTATAAGGATGAATACTTGAATGCTTTGGGTTAAAATGAGAGAAATAACCTTATATTTATACTTAATTATGCAAGAATTCCTAAAATTACAATACTACAAGATGACATCAAATCTAGGAGAATAAAATCCCATTGTAAATTTGATTTAATTTTGGTTTTGGGCCACACAGGGGTCATTCACCCAATATTGCGAATGAGTCACATCTGGCATAATGTATGGGACCAAAAATATAAAGTTCTTATAAAGGTGTAAAAACAGGTTTGGAACCCAAAAATATAGGTGGGACTCATTTTCCCAAGGTGGTGAATGAGTCCCAAATCACTAAATATGGGCCACACCTACCAAAAACACTTGAATTATGATTGGTTACTGATTGGTGTTAGAATTATCTTCAAAAATATGCCTTAAATAAGGCTTGTGGTTGCAAAATGAGGCCAATTAAAGCATAAGAAAAACCAATTATTAATGACAAGCCTAGAGAAGTGTGAAAGTGTGTTACAAAACTTTACAACACTCCAAATAAGGAAATATTAAAGTTAATTTTGATTAAAAATAAGTTTATTATTCTTAGTTATTTGATAAAACCCTAGAAAACTATGAAAGTGGGTTTAAACACTTTATGAAAATTTAGCAAGGTACCATTAAAATCCATTAGTTCATAAGGTCCCAAGACCTAATGTGAATGTGCCATCCACATTACGATACTAAATGAAGGAAACATTAATAAAAAATCCACAAGGAAGACCCAAATGAGTGTGAAAATGTCAAGGGATCCATTTTTCTACACTACAAAATTATGTATAGGTTTTTGTTTTAAGGTACTTTAATTTGTTCATGCAAGGTATTATTTTTAGGGATCATTGTGCCTAATGTCTCCAAGAGAGGGCAAGTCAATAGTAATAGATTGCAACTTAGGGGATGCTTCACGTTGCATCAAGCCTCTAAGATAAAGGTGTGCTAAGAAATATCACACTCTTGGAGGACATCAAACCCAATGACACCACAAAGAAAAGGACACATCACATGAAAAAGAAAATTGCACCATTAAGCATGTAAAATGTTCAAAAGATATCATTGATATATGCCCCCACTTTAAAGCGGTTGCTAAAACATATGTTGTGAGAAATTTCTTTAAAGTAGTCAATGTTTACTCTAAATACATGAGATATTTCCTTAGAAAACCATATGCCAAGTCATATGTTTTTGAAATAAAGCTATGTCATGAAATTGAGGGAGTGGTTTCCCCATAAATACATAAGGGATCTATGGATTCAGGGTCAGTATGTCTTTTCTACAATGTTGTCATAGAGCTCAGAACTGTGATCATTCCCCAAATAGTCATAGAAGTCGAAGAATGACACAAAGAGCGAAAACAAAGAAAAGATCTTCACGTCAACATGGAAGACACCTAAATATCTCTATGCTTTGCATCATCCACAAAAGGAAAACACAATAGAAATGAAAAAAAAAAAGAAGGAAAGCTTTGGGTCGACATGGAAGAGACCTAAATATCTTGATGCCTTTTATCATCCCCAGAAGGAAAACACAAGACAAATGAAAAAGATAATTTTTTTACGACATAGAGAAGAAATTAGGTACTTACATAGGAATGCACAAAAAGAAAGAGAGATACATCAAATGAAACATCACTTTGGATCACATTACACACATGAAATCACATAAATAAAAAAGAAAAATAAAAATACTAGTAAGGAACATGTAATTCAACCTATAGTAGGTCATCTATATCCCAATCTCAGTCTATGTAAATGAAAGGTAGACGACTAGCCAAAGGGACAATGAGAAGTTCCAAACTAGGGGAAGCACCAAGTTCAACACTCCTTTTAGGATATTTGTCATTTAAGCTCATACAAGAGGAAAATAATGTGTTCAATTCATTATCCACTTGTTCATCAATCTTTTTAACGTTAATGTCATCATCTAGATTAATCACAATGGGAGGTTGAATAATAATGTCCATGGAAAGTTCTTGTTTATGTTGTAGCGAGGGTATAGAATCATCATGCATTGCTTTAGGTAAGTTCGTATTTTGAGTTTCTATGTTGTTCTTGTCCCCTTTAGTTTGTAACATATGAGCAATAGCACTACATCTATGCCTATGCTCTCTAGCACTTTAATTTATTTTTAATATATTGTCAATTTGTATTTGTGTAAGAGCAAGTTTTTCAATCATAGGTTTCTTCTTTTCCTTGGCAGTAATGGATGAAATAATAGGATGTTATTCAACCACTTTCTCTTTAGCTTTGTACAAAAAAAATATTTTAGGATGGAAAACAAGATTTCTTTGGTTATCTCGTGGTCTCTTATAGGAAATTGTGGAATGATTTTTTGTAGGCTAATCTTGGATTTTTGGAAGGGCTTTCAGTTCAATGATTGTTTTTAAAGGATGGGTGGTTTAGTAATAGTTTGAGGCATGTTTTGGAGGGATAATTCTACTACACGCTTTGCCTTGAACTTTTGATGATTTAAAAAGGAATCCCTCACAAGGCTTAATAGGTAGCATAGGCTTGGGCCAAAAGAAATCTAATGAAAAGTTCCCTTGGCAAGATGTAATATTAAACCCACTATGATGTACAGTAAAGATATCATTTCCAAATGGAAACTTTAAATGTTTATGCACAACTAAAGGGACTACATTCATGGAGTGAAGCCACGGATACCCTATCTTCACATGAAATTATTCTGATTGTGGGATGATGGTGAATGATACATTTAATGTTTTCTCTCCAACTTTTAAAGGAAGATCTATCATGCCAATCATCGGACAAGCAAACCATTATGCATCTTGATCCATGATTTTAGTTTATCATATGTATCTTGGTAGAGTTCATGCATGAATCATAATTATTAAGTGATCAAATTCTTTCCACAGACAAGATCAATTAATATCCCATTAGTGGGCTTGTCATTGATTCAAGCAGCTATGCAAATAGGAACATTAGGTGCATGTTTAAGTATGTGATTTTTTGAGAAAGAAATATAAAGATGTTTTCTGGCTAATCCCTTATGATTTCAAGATTTGATAAATGCTATCGCTTTAATCAGTTTATCCACATTTTCATCTTTTATGTTTTCATCATTTGTGTCAACATTCATCACATCATTCTTGGTTTCACTAGCTTTCACAAATAAAATAATGTGCTTCAATATGGGATTGCTAAAGATTTCTAAATTGCACTACGAGGGGCTATAGAATTATTACCTTGATCCTTCACACCTTCAATTTGAAGTTATTTATTGTCAACAAGGTCTTGCACAAGATGTTTAAGATGCTTAAAATATTTTTTACCATGTCCATTTTGTTGGTGATAATGGCAATAAGAGTTTCATCAAAAGGATGCAGGAAATGGCATATTAGGGTCACGCTCTTTAACAATAAGTAAGGTAAGCCTCATTTTTTCAACAAGCTACAACATGATATTATGAAGGTTATTAGGTAGATGCATGAACTCTCTATTCCTATCCCCAAAGGAATTTTTCATCTTTATAGCAGCCACTTGGTTATTGGTTTTTTGAATTGTTGAGGGGAATTAATTTGTAAAAATCCCTTATTCTACTTCTCTAAATGTTGGTAACTATTTTGAGTTTTGAATTTAGACTTTATAGGATGACTAGGGGGATTTTTCGCATCGCGATAGCAAGTCATATTTTAATAATCATGAAGGGTTGTACATAACTATGTAATGGATCAAAATATCAAAATTTCAAGTTTACTTTGGAGTTTTTTTTGTAAGTTAGAAATAAACATTCATTGAAGGTTGGAATCAAGAATCTTAGTGTTTAATTATGAATAAAGTGTTTGGTATCTTCCAATGAAATCAATCACTTTATCATAATCCTTTTGTTTACATGTCATTGAATCAACAAGGGCCATCTTATGGCCCATGTGAATATGGAAGTGGTTGTAAAAGGCATCAACGAGTTCATTGAATGCACCAATTGAGTTATTTGGTAAAGAAGAGAACCAATCTAAAATAGTATCCTTCAAGGACCTAGGAAATAGATTAGCTAATAGTTTATCTCCAAAGATGAAATCACTACTCAAGGTTGTAAAAGAAAAAACATGGCTAACAGGATCTCCTTTCCCACCATATTTATCAAATCGGGGAACTTCTATTCCTTGTGGCATTTGTGCTCTTAATATCTCCAAGGATAGTGGATTGGTTTTGATATATTGTGAAGGTTTACCATTTTTGTTTCGTTGTAAGGTTGCAACTTGTTGCTGGAGGGATTTCATGGTTTACAAAACTGAGTTAACGAAAGGATTATTGTGATTGTAAGATGGAGGGGAATAAGGTATATATGCTGAGGGGTAGTAAATTATAAGTTGGTGAAGATGGATGGTTGGGGAGATATTGTATTTGAGTGCACAAACCTAGAAGGATTTCCTATGGAAATACCTAAGGAAGTGTAGAAATTGATAGTAGGGATGATTTTTGTGGTAGGTTGAAAGGTTGGGGTAGGTTGAAATCTTGTCGTAGGTTGAAGGATTGTGGTAGGGTGATTATTAGTGTATGTAGGAATGGACATCAGTATTGTACTAGATGGAATTGGAGTTCCACCTTGGTTATGAGTACACCCCAAAGCTTGAGTATAGATGGTGATGGTAGGGATGATGTTGTTAACATTAAGCACATTAATTGTAGGAATTCAAGTCATGGTAAATGAAGTATGAAAAATATGAGCCATAGAGGGTTGATTATAAACAATATTAGAAAGAGAGCTAGAAAACCCAAGATCCATGATGAGTGAGATATCACAAGATTACATGAGCCTTGAACTACATCTTGCAATAGATTTCTAGTAGAACACCAAGTTGTAAAGCTCATATAAATTGTAAATCTCATACAAGTTTTATAAACTAAGTGTGCAAACCAAAAATGGAAAGAGGCAATGCAAAGAATTAGAATGAAATGCAATTTTCAGATTCTAAACAATGTAATTTATTAATTACACTATGTAATAAACTGAAAATGAAATGTTGTAAATACAATTTTGGATTTTGACAATGCACTAAATGAAGAAAATTAAGCTAAATTTAATGAATTTAATGAGTTAGAAAATTAGAAAACTGAAATAGAAATATAACAACAACAAGTGGAAGCATAAAATAGAGATTTCAAATTCTAGAAAACTCATATCAACACCTCATCAAGGACACATTTTCCAATTGGGGTGAATGGGTCCTAGATGAGGATTTTTGAAATGTTTTTTACTTATTTTCAGGTCTTTTTCAATGAGTTTCAGATGCCAAAAGATGGAGTTCATATTTGATCAACGACTCATTCACCAGTAGGAGAAAATGGGTCCTAGATTAAGGTTTTTTTACTATTTTTTATTATTTTAAAGATTTTTCCAATGTCTTCTAGTTTCAAGTCTATAACAGTAACTTTCAGTTTCGTATTTTTGCAAATGTACTATGAAACACAATTTGAAAAGGTAATGAAATGATGAATGAAAAGACAGAATTTGAAATGCAATTTTTGTTTTGATTTTCAAATTCAAATTTATGTGATCTAAATGATATGAAAAATTACTTATTTGTTTTTGTATTTTTCAAACTTAAAGAATGCAAAAAAATGTAATTCTAAACCCTAGATGAGATGGAAGTTTCAATGCAAAGTAGGAAAGCCTAAATGAGATCTAACTCAATGAAAATGAATGAAAATCAGTGCACGATCTAACCCAGGATGCAAGGAAAGATTCCAAAACCATTAAACTACAATGTTTAATATGTTGGGTTCACCATTATGTTTATGGTGGAAAATAGGGCTCATCAAAATGAATAGATAAGATAACAAACCACTATGTTTTCCTCACAAAACATGCAATTATGTTTATGATATGATGCAAATAACAATGAAAAAACACTCATAACTATTATAGAAACAATAAGGGGAGTTTTGAGAGGCTAAAATAATGTGTACCTTTTTGAAAATTTGTTGTTTTTAGGTCATAGAGGACTCATTCATTTTTAGTGGTGAATGGGTCCCAATTAGGGTTTCTAAAAACTGAGATTTGGGTTTTGTTCCTTGATGTTCACTCTTCTAGCTCCTTAGTGGTCAGCTCTCGAAATCTTAAACAAATTCTATAGCCTTGCTTTTGTGTTCTTGCAATGTAGATGACAACTTTGAAACTTGATAATTTTGAAAAAATTTCTCCAATCTTGTTCCCCACATATCTTAAACCTAAAAAACTACCACACAAATCAAGGGAGAAGAAAAAAATGTTGATTGTTAGAGGATATTTTTTTCCTTCATCAAACACCTTTTAGGTAATTAAACCTTATGACGAAATAATGAAATAGGAGCATAGAACATGAAAGGATGAACAATGATACCTTGGAAGATGTCTTGGAATGTACATATGCAAACTAATATGAAGTTTCCATGAATAATGTAGATCTTGATCTTGAATTATATTTGAAACATTGCTTGCAAATGGATCTTCAATACTACATCGACAACATTAGCTCAACAACATGCTTGATGCATTATCCCTTTGACATGATGGTATGATCTTGAATTTCTACAATAAGACATTAATAATCTAACTTTGAATGCCTTAGAAATGCTCTATAATGCTCTTGCTCTTGATCTCATGAAGTCACATAAAATTTCTAGGATTGCTTAGATGGAACTATGTGAATTAACCTTATATTTATATTAAATCTAAGGATTAACCCTGAAATTCAAATAATCCAAGCCAACATTAGATCTAGTATTGAAAATCATTAAAATACTACCAAAAACATATCCTAAGGGTGGATCCTAGAGTTAAGTGAGGACCCATTCACCATGTGGTGAATGGGTCCTAGCATGCTTAACTAGGAAAAACATTAGGGGTTGTGAAATGTTATGTGTAAATAGGGTTTAGGACCTAGTGAGGACCCATTTGCTATATGGTGAATGGATCCATGGTCACTAACCTTGGACACACACCTTATAAAACTAAGTGTTGTATAATATTATTTATGAATGTTAGGTTTTATCCCTTAGAATTTGTAATTAACTATGCTTGGATTTGAATTAAAGGGGCTAATTAAGCTTAATTAACCTCAATTAATTAATAAATCCCTAGATTAGTGTGAAAGTGTAAAGAAACAATTTACAACACCCAAACTAAGGCATCATTAATTCTATTTATTTAGAAGGGCCCCAAACTTAATTTAAATGTGTAAAACACATTAGAACACTAAATCAAGGAAAAATTGGGTTCATTTTATTTTTAATTATTCCAAAATTAAGTGTGAAAAAGGGATACTTATTTTGACACTACACAAATGCAAAGGTATTAAGGTTGTGATGATCTATAATGAGAAATATCAAATATTCAAAGACAAGTTTTTTGAGGAAGGTGAGAAATCAATGCGTCTATAGAATGGTTATGACAGTGAGAAATTTCCTACCTCTATAGTATAGTAAGTATTCACCTAATCTATTATTTCACTCTCGAGGACATATATGCTACTATATATGGTTACCATTTCCCATTATTAAACCATGTTCATTACAAAGAATAGAGAAATGTGCCTTTTTCCCAATTTCTTCCCTTATGGATTGCATTGCTAAAGTTGCCTTAAATTTATGTATGATGATACCCCACAGTCAAACCCTACTCCCTTTTTTTCCTTAGAGGCATTATAACTTATTAAAAATCCCTCATAGTCTTCCCATAAAGTGCTCCCAATATGTTCTAAACCAATATCCAAAAAAGCGCACCCCTCACTTCCACTTCCCCAGATCCCCCTTTTTGGTGTCATCACAAAGACATAAATCCCTTAAAAATGACTTTCCTCCTCACCTCTTAAGGGAGTAAAAATTCAAAAGGTGGAGTGCCCTAGCTCTATAACTTCAAATTTTGGGATGACCCAAAAACTTGTCATCTAGGTCTTAATAGTGGTGGGTTTGGAAGAGGCAATCTATCATACTAGCTATTGTATGAAAGAAAAAAAAAAGGGAAAGACACTAAAGGTAAAGTATTAGAGCTTGTTGATGAGGATATGGCTGACTTAGATGCTAATTTCCTTCTTGAGTGTGAGGAAGATAGTTAGGACAAAACTGAGCTAGAGGACGAAGCAGAGGTTTTCAGTGTTGAAGAGGAGAGGGAGATTAGTGATGATGAGGAAATATCTAGAGAAAATTATAAAGAGGAGTCAAAGGAACCAGCGTGGGAGGAGGATATTGGAAATAATAACAGACATTGTGGAAATGGAAAATATAGATGAAACTTGCATTGACCCCAACCAAAATGTGGGAGAGAAAGAGTAGAAAAATGCTAGCAGCTCCCTGAAGGATGAGCTCAAAGGTCAAGATGAGTAAATCAAAAATAGGATTGTGCTCCTTGAAGAAACCATTAGAAATATTTATACAATGGTGGATTGGATCATTCAACATGCTATATTTGGAATGGTGTTTGAGATGTCTAAAATCAAAAAAAAAAGAAGCAAAATTGGGAAAGAGTTGGAGGAGATGACCTAGAGTACCTCAGTTTTAGAATGTGTCAGTGCAAAGGACTGTATGGTGGCCGTGGACTTGCTCAAGGCTAATTGGGAGTGATGGTTCTATTTTTTGTCTATATATATATATATATATATACTTGTTGTCTCTGTTGTTTCCTCATAGTTCTAGCTTACATGTTTGCTTTATTTTTTTGGATTATCTTTAAGCTCTACTTTATAATATAAATACACACATGATGGATATACACATTTTTTTTGTTATATACATATATTAAAAAAAATACTTTTAGGGGAGAGGAGCCAATAGTTATCCAGGGTACAACTTTTGTTATAGCAATTGTTCTTTATAATATTTTTTCTTGCCACATATTTATACTTAATATGGTAATTAAATAGTTCACATGTAAATAGAAAAATAACTGAAAGCTAGCCAAGGTGCACCCATATTTGAGCACATATGAACCTATGTATGTTATATAAAAAACATAAATATATTCATGAAAAAATTGAATAAATATTATTGTCTGAAATAAAATATCATAACTATCCACTACAAGTCTGTCATTTATAAAATAAAATGTTTGTTTAATAAAAAATGACACTGATTTAAATAAGTATTGTTATCACAGTGAAAAAATATTGTTCTTCTGTGTACAACTATTGGGATAGCAATGTACAAACATTGGAGTACTTCATATTAATAATTGGTCCTATCACAAATATAAAAGGTTAGCACAATAAGTAAATTATTTTTTCTAATGAAATTTGAAGGATTTTCAAAAGGTTTTAGTGTTCAACTATTGGTCTATTTTTGTTCAATATAAGTTGTATTTTAAATAATTATCTGATGTTCTTATAACAACAAATATTTTTTTTGTGTTCAACTATTGGTCCATTTCTATTGAATATAAAAGTTCCAGATAACAAAGATTTATGTTTACCAATAGGTATGTGGTCCATTTAGGTTGCACATAAGTTTTACTTGAAATAAAATTATGATATTTTACAAGCAGCAAATGCTTTGTGTTCAACTACTAGGGGTACCATGGTTAAATTCCAGTCATATTTTTAAAAAGTCAAATTTTGGACACTTGTCTATACATGTGCTGATGTAGCAAGATACATGATGAGCCTTACCTTCAAGCCTTAGTTATAGATAGATAAGAGGCAACCACTACATCCAGACAAAGTTAGCCCACACAACTACCAATCCCTCTCCCCTATTTTATACATGTCCATACAATTTGTAATTATTATGAAAAGGTTTAATGTCGGCTACATAATCTTGTGCTTAATATCCAATTAAGCTCATCTGTTCTCCAAGAAAAAATTTAAAATCATCCTGCCAAACTCCACATGCCACAAGATACTTAATAACTCTCTAACCTGATCGTTTTGACATTTGTTGCTCATCAATTACAACAATTGTTTAAGAAAAATATAACCCTTTCTATGCAAGAAAATAAAATCATTTGGTCTTAAAGGAAAGCTATAAGTATTAAGAGTTTCATAGGAGGAGGAAATAGCATTAATATGTAAGGAACTAAATACATTAGAGCGATATAATTTGAAGCAATACAGTTCACAATCTAACAAAGAACATCCCTGAGCATTACATGCAATGACTCTGCACGTGAATAGATTAAGGCAAAACACTACATTCTAAAGAAAATCAGATCATTAATATGCAGACTACATATAATTCTTAAGTCAGCTTTTGTGATCACATTTTTCTTACTCGGATTTCAATGGCCATGGGAATATGGATAACTGTGTCCAACTCCTGGACTATGACCTTCCTGACGATTCATCGCAGGCGGTGCTGATTCATTGTCATCCTCAGTCTTCCGGTAAACTTTATATTTTTCGTCCTTACTTCTTATCGGCTCATCACGTCCATTTCCTACCAGATCATTATAGATTGTTGTCTCTTTCCGAGAAAAAATTGAGACCTCAGTGGATATGAGAGCAGGAGTACGAGCAGGCACTAAAACTGCAGTATTGAATTCCTTTATTGGACGAGCTTCAGAAATTAAAATAACCCAACAGAGGAAAGAAAAAGAAAGAACGAAAGCAAGAACAAGTTTCATTTTCTAATAAACGAAGCAACTCAAACGAGTTATATTAGAAATGATAACAGGACAACACTTGGATGAGACAAATAGCTTGAGAAGGTCTTAGACCAGTAGCTGCTACATTTCGGCATACCCTATGGCAGTATATATAGACTTATTGGGCTCAAGATTCTCTGCAGAGGCGCAAACCCTAATTCTTTCAGGGTGATTCCCTGTTTGGCATAAATTGAATAAACTAGATTCCTTACAGACGGTGATTCCCGGTTTCCGTGGCTTAGATTCAATTTCCAATATGTAAGGTGCTACAGAAGAATATACTTTTACTATTTTAATATTAAATTGGTTTCCGTACACTTTATTTAAAGTGTCCACTATCCTTCGATTCCAATGTCAGAATTGTTAGATTCTCTAGATACACACCAAGTACCAACTTGTTATTCAAAATATAATTGATTGGTAGGGACAGCCTTCAAATGAATTGAGGCCTCACAAATATAACTGACACTGCAACTTAAAATTGTTTGTCAACCTCCTTGATTCTGCAGCTGTAAATAGTATATGATATGTCCACATGCATCCCACATGCAGCTGCAAATAGTATATCTCTGCTGCATGGTTGTTATCACGACTCTAGAAACTCTCATTAGTTTCTTGGTTTTCTATAGTTAATTTGCATTTTCCAGTTTTCAGCTCATCTAGTTAAAATTTTTAACTTTTATCGGAATGAAAAAACTGCATTACTGCTGTATACTTTCAACACTTAATGAAACATATTTTCATTTCAAAGAATTAAAATATTGAAAGCTGCCACTAGGTACTTTTTGATGGTGGAGATTCTAACAATTAATATTCTTAGTACTATAAAAGTGTGTCGCTTTGCTTTCCTAATATTTGGAAAGCTGATACAGCATATAAATATTTCATTTATATCATTTCATTAGGCACCCTTGAAAAACAAAAAGGGTGCTATGTCCCTCAGTTCAGGGAGGGACCATAAACGAACAAGAGATAGCTGCAGTACAGCTTCAATTCCTACCCAAATGAGGTATATATGTTACAAAGAATGAGTTACAACAGCAACAAAAGTTATTGTGAAAAGGTTTTGTTTTCAAATCAACTATATAAGCTAATTTAATAAAAAATTTAAAGGATATAGTTAAAGGGTAAGAATTGTCTCAATGGATATGATCTTGAATTTATCAACAGTCTTTAATGTTGTTGGCAATATTGATACTTGCAACCTGGTAGCACTGATTGAAATTCGGAATTAAATTTGTTCATATAAATTTTTCATTTAGAATTATCTAAGGTGGCTCAAAGGATTTTATACATATTTTTTTAGTAAAGTGGTGAATAAATGACTCGCTATTTTTACTTCTCTTGAGAAATTCTTATGTGTTGAATCTAATCATTCTATCAAGTCTTCCTACAAAAAAATGTATGTTGAAATTGATCTTTTCAAAGATTTGTAAGAATCTTTGGGTCTCTAGATTCAACATCTTTATCATATCCAACATCTATGATACCTTAACTTTCTCAATACTTAACTTTTTAATGTGAATCTACTGAGCATATAAATAAGGATTGTTATTTGGTTGTTCCTCATCACAAATCAACTTTTTAGCTGATTGAGTCTCCTCCTTTGTAAATAGAAAAAAATGACTATAGTAACAAACTATGAATAAAATAACATGTTTACGATATTGGCATGGTGTGATGGTTTATGGGTGGTATTGTTGTTCTTGCCAGCAAGGTTCAAACTTCGTTGCGGTGGTATTGTTGAAAGGTTGTATTCCGGTTCATCACTCTAGTCAAAACTATTTATCCCTTCAATAAATAAAATAAAATAATATTTCAATTCCAACAAACTTCAAGTAAAAACCTAGCCCAATCTTGACCACCCGTTTCTAAACTAAAGCCTGCTATTTTTTTAAACCTTTGTATGAAAGGGAAAAATTCATTCCATCTAATGGTTATCATTATTTTAGGTCAAGATTCTCTTGAGCCATTTAGATAAAAAGTGTCTTATCTTCTTAGTCAAAATCTACTTTTCATTCTCCCCCTTCCCCTAATAGTTTGTGATGTATTCATAGTGTGCCTAGGAAGTTGGAGGAGGGAGAATACATTGAAGAAACAAAAATTATTTGCAATTTCCACCAATCAATTAAATAGTATTTTGATAAAAAAAAATTATAGTATTGTTATTTTTTTTTTCAAGAATCAAATTGTTGTTAGATGCCTCTTGATTTTAGTTGATAAATTATATTCTAGGAATCATGATGCTATCTTTATTCTAACAAAAGCTCAAAATTTCTAGTTTTTTTATTTTCTACTACTCTCTCTATCATTTGGAAATCTATCTTTACTCTTTATAGCAATTATGATGCTAGTCATGGAGCATTTGTCACCTTTCTCTCCTAAGTGGCTTCAACATATATTCAACTATGGTTTTAACCCCATTAACCAGAAGAAAGTTCTCTTCAATGTGAACTTGTTTTCCACTATCTAATTATTTTTTGTAAACCCTTTGATTCTACCATTTAATGGCACAGGACTAAATATTATAAGAAATATCTTCTACATGCACCTTCTTGGCTCAATTACTATGGTTAGAATGGACTAACCATGGTGAAATATTTAGTTTTATATGCATTTATTTTCTTCCCCAAAATCTATGGCATCTTTTGAGAAATTTTTTTTGCTAGAATTGAAAATAATTGGCCTATTGAGGGACTAAACCCTTATCTTTGGTGGGAAAATTTAGCTTTTCTTATATCCTCACTATTACTCATATTTATTATTCTTCATGATGGATTCCTTCTAAGGTTTCCTACACCAAGCTATAAAATATTTTTCATTAATTTATATGGGCTCTTCAAAAAATCATAGTAGACATAAACAAGTGTCTTGGGAATTTTGTCACCTTCTACATGGGCATGGAGGATTCAGATTATTATCCACTCATTGTTAGGCATTATATCTCTACACTAAGTGGATTATTGATGCTTTTGAGGGTAATCAAATCTAGAATTTTTTTATGTGGCATTATATGTTTTTTCAACATCCTACTAGGAAACCCACTTAAAAGGGGATTGGGCTTCAAATCCTTCTAAATTTTAAAAATGCTACTATTGTTTAAGGGACTTTTGTGATAAAAATAATGTGGCTAGCTATGGCTAGCCTTATATTTTTTTGATTGGCTCTAAGTTTCATAATATTTATTCCACAAAATAGTAGAATATTTGTTGGTCTCCTATCTTCTAAGGAAATAATCATCCTCCTATAAAGACACCTTGGGATTTTGCTCTAAGATTTTGCACAAGAGGAATTAAAACTAATAATGACCATTTTTCCAAGAACTCTATTATAAGTGCCATTTCGTATAATAAATCCAAAGCCCAATTTATCTTTCTAATAAAGATTTTGAATCTTTTCATTCAACTATTAGTTTTATTTCTGAAAATGAAAATTGCAAAAGTCTAAGTGCCATGAAGGTAAATATTTCTTATTTCTAATGATTTAAATGTAAGAAAAGCTTTGAAAAATTAAAATGTACTATAAAGACATAGGATGAAATGCAATTTTTCTAATTTCAAACAAAGTAATTTACTAATGACACTATGCCATAATCTGAAAGAAGAAAGATTGGAAGTGCAAATATGAATTTTAACAATATAGGAAATGAGCTAATGTAAGCTAAATCTAATGAAATGCATGACACAAAAAGTTAGCCAACTGATACACATAACTTATGATAGCAAATAGAAGTATAAAAACAAGGTTTGTAGCTCTATAAAAGGCAATTTCAGGGGTCAAAAGGGATTGATTCGCCCAAGTTGGAAAATGAGTCCTAGTGGGAATTTTTTTGAGATTTCTTAAATTTTTCTAAGGGATTTTTTATGTTTTCTATGTTGTCAGATGCAGAACTAAGATGAAAATGAAAAATTTCAAAAAAAATAATGATTTTATATGCCAAAAACGCAACCTAAATTCACTTTTCAGGAATGCAAAATTTGAAACCTAGCATGCAAATTTCCATGCAAATTCTAATGAAAGATCAGTTCAAGACTATATCTATGATGAGGGACTCCAAATAGAAAAGGAACAGTATTAAAAAATTAGGTTCACCAAAATGTAGCAAATATTTTGGCATCTAATCCTTTCTAGTGCTTGTAGGGTTTTTCACCTAAAAGGAGAAAGAATGGCCAAAATGGGCACTATTACACTCAAAGTCAGTGCAATATGTATAGAGTATGGATGTAATATACCTCAATGTAATATTTTAATGCAAGAAACTGATAATATGGATTGATTATTAAACCATATATTTTTGGGTTCCTATGACTTTTCTTGCTCTTCTAGGGCTTTTCACCTAAAAGGAGAGTGATAGGGCCCAAAAATGCTAAAGGGTTCATTCAAATTAAGTAATTTATGATATTATATGAGCTAAATGAAATGATATAAATGTAATTAAACTATGAAATTTACCAAATATGAATGCAAAACCTATGATATGTGACTTGTTTGAAAACACATTGTGTAATGCAACAATGAACTAGAAATGAATAAAGAGCTATACGAAAATGAATGAAACTTGAAGTGTGCAACTGGACCCTTGAAGGAGATTGAAAATTTCTTTTGAGACACTGTTAATGTTGATTTTCAGGCTGGAAAGGACTCATTCACCATTTTGGGCGAATCACTCCTAGTTTTGCCAAATTGTACCAGAACCTATTTCTAACAAAAGGGTATCTAAAAATGTAAAAATCCAAAGATTGGCCTTGGGATGGGACTCATTTGCTACCCATGGTGAATGATTCCACTTTTGAATTTCTATATTTTCAAAGGTAGATTCCAAAGCTTATGATCTGCATTTTGATGCATTATAGGTGTCTGATTTTGAAACTTTGATTTACAGGTCTAAAACTAATATTTTGTTGATATTTTAACTTGTTCAATGAGAACAAGACTTGAGAAACCTTGCAACTTGATCTTCAATTATTTTTGAGCTTCCAAAAGTCATAGATCTACAAACACACAATGTAAGAGAAAGAGATGTTGAATGTTAGGTCATGGGGGTTTCAAACCCCATTTAGGTAATTAAACCAAAATGATGAAAAGATAGAGGGAAACATGCAATGATAGAATATATTACCTTTCCATGATATTGATCTTGAATTTCTATAGCAATGGAGGAAGATTCGTCCCTTTAATGTCTTTAGGAACTTTCTTGATGTCTTGCAATAATAAAACCCTGATTTGCTTGACTTGAGATGAAACATTGGTGGATGAATATGTGAATTAAGTTAATAGATGTAAAAATGAGTTTAGAAAGGTGATTTTATAGGAAATTAACCCTATTTTCCCATTAATTAGATCCCTGAGGCCAACATCAAGAAAAACTAAACTTAAAACCTAATTTTTCTCACTCAAAACCTTGAAAAATGACTCAAATGGGACTCATTCGCCACTAATGGTGAATGGGTCCCACCTATATGGGACTAATTCACCACTAATAGCGAATGGATCCCATAGGGCCATTTTTCCTAGCTGGAATGTTGAGAAGTAAGAAAATTAGGCTTATATGATGACTATGTCAGTTATTTGATCAAATTATGTCTCAAGATGCAGAATATGGGTTATTAGGGGCCTAATATTGATGACTTAATTGTAAAATATGGATTGGGACACAAAAATCAATGTGAAAGTGTGATTAAATACACTTTACAACACTAAAATGAGGTCCACATAGCCTAGGAATTCACAAGAACCAATGTGAATGTGCAAGACACATTACAACACTAGTTTATCATTAAGTTTAAATTAAGATCCTTCTAGATTGATGTAATAATTTTATTAAACACATTTTATAATGTTGAATTAGGGATAAATAGGTTAATTAAGTCTAGAAAAGTGTGAAAGTCCTTTACAAGACTTTACCACACATTTACAAGATGTCATTAAAATCATGTTATTTGATTTGCAAGGGTCCAAGACCTAGTGTGGACACATAAAATGCCTGACAACACTAGATTAAGACCTCATCAAGTCTAATTATCGTGAATTATTCTCATGTCAACCAAAGGGTTCTTTTTTCTACGGCACATTTAGCCCCCACTTTAGTGAGAGGATGAACTTGCTTCAAACTCACACTAAAGTAGACATTCAAGAGAGATCCACATGTACAAATACAGATGATAAATAATTACAAGGATCAAGGAGGTTTTGCAAGGCCCCAGGATCCAAGATCCTAAGTAAAACCATCAAGATACAAAATCATGCAATGACAAGATGAAAAAGATGAAAAATATGCACTCACTCTGGGGCCACAGAACTTTAGGTCATCTACGGGGTGAGAAGTCCACAACATACTCACTATGGGGCCATGAAAATTTTGGTCATTTGAAAGGTGAGAAATCCCAAAAATGTAAGATACATACGCTAGTTGGTATGTACTCACAAACATACAGGTGGCTATGGGGAAAAGTCATGTTGCTAGGTGGGATTCCCATTCAACCATGTCAAAATTATATCTCCTGATAAATTTAACAAGGTGCCACAAGAAAATGCTCGTGAAAAAAAAGAAAAGGTACCACAGCCAAGCAAGTTGCATTATGCAAGGTGGCAAAAGAAAATGCAAAATCTAAAAAATGAAAAAATATAAAAATGTAAAGATGCTAAATGTTCGAAGGAGTCTTGTTTAGTTCATGCAAGGTCAGCCACTTATGGAGCATTGTGTCTAATGTCTCCAAGAGAGGATCAATCAAAGAATAGTATATTCACAACTTAGGGGATGCAATGCATTGCATTAGGCCACCAAGAGGAATGTAATATCCTTAGAAATATGACACTTATGAAGGACATCACACCCAATGTCATCCACAAAGTGACAAATACATTACGTCAACTACAAGGCTGCACTAGGAACCAATAATGAAAATGAATTATGGTATTGTATGACCCCACTTTAAAGAAATTTCTACACATCATTTTGTGAGCAATTACTTTAAAGTGGAGAATAAAAGAAAATGAAAAAATAAAACAAGACATGAGAGACAACTCAGAAAGCCATATGCCAAGTTGTATGTTTCTAAGTTAGGCTACATCATGTCACAAAAAATGAAAATTAAAGAAAGGTTGTATGTCACATGCGAGTCAATCTTAAGACATGTCATTCACATCTCAAGCTTGGTCCTATATGTTCATGAAAATTTAACGAGTAGTCAAAAGAGACAACAACAATTGGCATACAAGGGATAAGGTTATCTAACTCTTTTCCCTCCACTTAGTGTGAGACAAAGGTGAGCCTAGAATGGATGAGGGTATGCTGCCCCTTGTGGTGGATGTAAAACATGAAATGGTGATTATGCTATGATCCTACAACTATTGCATGGCAAGGAGCAACAACTAATGTTATTTATGTGAATAAGAATCTTGGAAGAGTCTTGTGTGATAGTATTTACGGTGAGTGAAGGTTTGGTGATCTTGGTCAAAGGAGAATAACCAAGACCATGAGTTTTTTATTGTGTGTTTTGGATCTATAGGGTTGTGAATACCTTGTTCTAGAGCACCACATGCTTTTCCATTATACACAAGTTCTTTCATGAGTGCAAACCATTTTCCATAAAGTTGTTTCAATGCTTTGGAATTGGGTGGTTGTTTTTTGTTGTGTTTGTTAAGGGTTATTGTGAGGTTTTCTTTGTTTTCTAAAGTGGTGGAGGCGGATGTTTTTGAAAGGTTTCCTAAATGTTGCATTGGAATGATGGTTGGTTGTCCTTGTGTGTCACCTTTCTTTTGTGTGACTATTTATTTTCCCATAAATGATGGTGTGAAGTCTAAGGATCCCCAATCATCACCAAATAATTTAGATGGAAATCCCTTATCATTGTGTTTAATTTCCATAGGATCTAAGTTAGATGCTGGAATCAATGTTTTGAAAGGACTTGTAACCCATTTTTCAAGTTGCAAGCAACTTTGAGGCTCGAGATCTATTTCAATTTGTTAAACGTTATTGTTATAGACATATTTCATTATACGCTGAAGGGTTGAAGGCACTACATTCATCTCATGAATCCATGATTGACCTAAAAGAAGATTGTACGAAAGATCATAAGGCATGACATGAATAGCAGTTTGAAAAGTAACCACCCAAAACATAATAGGAAAAGTGATTACATTAAGAGTTTTTTTTGTTGTATTATCAAATCCTCTAATATAGACAAAATCGGGTATTATTTGTGACTTGTCAACATGCAATTTATCAAGGAGATTCACACTAGACACATTAAGGGCATAACTATTATCTATGAGAGTGTGTTTGATACCTGTGTGATTGAATCAATAAATTATCCTAAAGGCATCATGTTGTTTATGCAACTCCAAAGGAGGGAACTCATGTTGATGGAAGGTAGTGTCAAGATTCTTTTTGTAGATGAGAGTTGCCACATCATTCAAAGTTTTACCAGGATGAATTTTGTTTTAAGGCTATTTCAAGAATGTTACTGTAGTTTAGTGAGTTCTGAAGTAAATCCCAAAGGGAAATTTTATCAGGAGTATTCTTTAAGTGCTCAAGAAGATCGTACTCCTTTGTGTGTGGGCTATAGTTAGGGGCACTAGGTGGATTAGGTAAGGGTAAAGAAGGTGGGCTTGGTTTCGGTGGTTGTAGATAATTTTGAGCGTTATATGTATGAGAACTGGTATTATAACTAAGTTGTTTTGATATATTAGTTTTATGTGGGTGGAGGCTATAGTGAGGTTTATTTGAAGGATGAAGTAGATGCGAAGGTGGGTAAAGTGTGTAGTGAGGTTTATTGGAAGGATGAATTTTATGCAAGGGTGGGTAAAGGGTGTAATGAGGTTGACTATTGTTAACATCCCATAACAAGTGAGATGTTTCATTGTCCTTGAAGGTTATGTTATCTTTTTCTTTGGTCATAATATTTTCCCTAGAAGGAGAGTTCTTACAAGAACAACAAACCACATGTTCATGACAATTAAGGTTTGGTTCATCCAAAATAACTTTGTCACAACCAAGGGAGTTATTAATGGTGGAAATTTTTTGATTAATGGAATACTCTATGCAATCATTTAGTGTTTGTAATGTCTCATTCTCACTTTGAGTTCATAAAAATGAACCGTATATTTCTGGGTTCCTATGACTTCTCCTGCTCTTTTAGGGTTTTTCACCTAAAAGGAGAGAGATAGGGCCCAAAAATGCTAAAGGGCTCATTCAAATTATGTAATGTATGATGTTATATGAGCTAAATCAAATGATCTAAATTAAATTAAGTGATGGAGTTGATCAAATGTGAATCATGTTGTGGTAGTGAGGGGATGCTTGAATAAGGTCCCATAATTATGAGTTTGGGTTTTTTTTTAGTTTGTTGCTTGTGTGATGGTGGGAAAAGGATTAGAAGATTCTTAGGATATCCCATAGAGTATGTAGGATGTCCATTAATCAAGGTGGATCTAATGGACACTTGTGCATTCATAACCTCAGCAGTCTTGGTTTGATGTATCTCTAATAAAGGGAAATCTAGAATCACATGTTTTTCATCAACTAAGGAAGCCACCTTATTATTGTTGTCATTTTCTCGCACCATGATATTCTCCCTAGGAGGAGAGTTGTTAGGAGAACTATAAACCAAATGTTATTTCCATTTAGAGGTCAGTTCTTCCAAAATGACTTCATCGCAAGTAGGGGAATGATCAATTGTTGAATTATCTTATTTATCAATTGTGGGGATATTAGGAGAAGGATCTATTTGATTGTCCTTTTCCTCTAAGGTCTCATTCTCTTGTGCCATACTATCTACCCTAGTAAGATAACTTGTAAGATGTTCATCACATTCCATGTTTATATTTTGTAAAGTAGATTCATCACAAGCAGGGGAGGCATCAAGGGAAGGACAACTATGATTTTCATGCTTACCAAATAGATTGTCCCAAATGGTAGGATCATTAGGGAATGGAGGAAGAAGATTCCCATGAATTTTAGTAAGTGCATCTTCTAACACTAACCTATCCTCTTCACACCAAGGAAGGATTTTAGGGGAAGGATAATTTTTATTTTCATGGATATCTATGATATCATGTTCTTTCACTAAAATATTCTCACAAGCGAAGGATGAATGGAGATTAGGAAAAGTGATGTTTATAAATGTTTCTATGATATCATCTTCATGTTTACTAATATCAGCCAATGGGGGATGAGGAGAGGGACAATCAAGACCCTCAATGCTTGTATCTTCTTTCACCAAGATACCTTTCTCACTAATAGGAGAGGTATCAGGAGAAAAAAAGTATGATTGTGATGACTATCAATAGTACCATCCTCACCAATGGAAAATGTAATATTAAGGATTATTTCAATTGTTTGATCCACTTTCTCTAGGATTTTCTCATAATTATGAACAATAGTAGAAGGATAATTAACATGTTTCTTAATGATCTCATTGTTGTACTCTAAATTGAACTCATAAGAGGGGATGTACTTATGGAATCAATTTTGAACCATATCAAAGCCACATCTCTTGAAAGAAAAAAATTTATCATGGAAAAGTAAAGAAAGTGCAATGCAATGACCTAAAGTGAACTATTTAAATGCATTTTTTTAATTTAAAACAAGCTAAATTTTTGATTAGATACTATGCAACAAGATGAAATGTTGTAAATGAAAATTTGGAATTTGAGCAATGAAATGGACCAATTTAAGCTAGAATTAATGAAATGCATGTAATAGAAACTAAGCTAACTAAAATACATAGTTAATGGAAGAAAACATAAGTGAAAAAACAAGGTTTTTAGTGTTGTAAAAGGAAATTTCAAGGTTGCACTAGGACTAATTCGCCCAAGGTGGCAAATGAGTTCTAGTAGGGATTTTTTCAAAATTTTCAAAAAAATTCAATTGATTTTTCATGATTTTTAGCTTGTATGATTTGTATCCTAAATAACTAATGAAAAACATAATGCAAAGTCAATGCAAGATAGATTTAGGATGATGATGGACTCCAAAATCAGTAAAGAAGGTGCTCTAAATGCTAGTTCACCAAAATGATTAGTAGGAAAAAGGGATGCTTTATGGTTTAAGACATAATACATAGAACATCACTTTTCTCCAACTAACATTCATGAATGCCCTAGAGATCTCAACCCAATGAGTCACATAGAGGAAAGAGATCTACTAGAAGGGAATCCTAGCATATGATTGTATATTACAAGATGGGTTCACTAAAAATTCTAAACTTGCAAAAGATAATTACATGCAATATGAAATGGAAAAACAAGTTTGATGTAATGCTTCACTAAATGACTTGGAAATACAAATGAAGCATAACCAAAAACTATAAAATAGAAAGTGTGCACTTGGAAAATTGTTGGAGATGGGATGGAGCTTTGAAATCCTAAAAAACATGATTTACTCACCTTGGGAGATTCATTCACCATTCGGGGCAAATCAGTCCCATATCTAGGTCTCTGCCCAAGATGAAGTTTTAGCCAAATGGGTATCCACATCTGCAAAGATCTCTACAAAACTCCTATAGTGGGAATCATTCACCACTTGTGGTGAGTTATTTTAGTTTGACATCTCTAGAAATTCAAAGTTTGGATTTTCTCTCCTCGGTCTACTCAATATGTTCCTTCGGGTGTCTGAATCCAAAAATCTAATTTTGAGGCTCAAGATGACCTTTTAGTGCATATTTTGACCTTCCAAATGGGGAGACAACTCCAAAAATCTTGTAACCTAATATTCATTGATCCTTCAATTCTTCAAAGAACCTAGATCTAAAATTATAGAAAGGAGAGAAAAAGTGGTGATTGTTAGGTAATAGGGGGTTTCCTTGGTCAAAGCCCTTTTAGGTAATTAAACCAAATGATGTAACATTGAAACAAGGAAATGAAACATGAACAATGATACCTTAAATGACAATGTCTTGTAAATCTGCAACTTAAAATGAAATAGCCATAAAGGATGTAGATATTGATCTTTGACAATAGCAATAGAACAATGATTGATCTTGGATCTCCAATGCTACATCACAACACTAGCTCAATAACATGTTTTATGCTTGACATGCTTGAGGGTATGTGTAGGATCATGATGGGCCAAAAAGTGGCGATATGATGGGTATGTGTAGGGTATGTGGCTGAAGACTTTTTCTTACCCAAAATTGATGAAACGAAAAGGGTTTTTAAAGGATATTCTCATCTTTCCACCAATATAAATTATGCTTTACTTTGAATTTAATAAATAATTATTATTCATTTTCTATTTGAATTACAACTAAATTCTTGATTGATAGGCTAATTGAAAAATATCTATAGCTTTCAAGCGGTATCACATTTTTTGAATTTGAAAATATGAATCACATTCTATGCTTTGGATACTATAGGATAAAAAAAAATGAATCAGTTTCATGAAGTTTTGACCAAATTAAGGTGGTTAGACATACGAGTTTTTATACTTTTTAAAATTTGTAATAAAAAATCATAATTAATTATTTACTTGGAAACAAATTACAAAAAATTATGCATGACATCAAGACATGAGTCCTCTACTTATATCTAAAATATTATAAAAAAATATTATCATTTTATTGTGGTTAGTGTGGTCAGACAAACACCTACTTATTTTTTCCGTGAAATTTAAGTACTACTGCATTGAAATTTTAAATTTTCACCAAGTAGTTTCTTTTTTTTAAATAAACCTAGTAGTTTAGAAACTGCATTCAATTTGCTACATATTTTATTGTTACATATTTTTGAAATAATATAGATAACTTATTCAAATTTTTATGTCGAGTTTCCTAACTCTGATTTTTTTGAAGTTTTGGCCACTTAAGGGCATGCTTTTCCCATGATGATCTTGCACATACCCTTGACATGATGATGGATCTTGAATTGTTGCAAAAATGGATGAAGAATTTTTCCCTTCAATGTTGTTGAAGACAGTTGAATGCACTTGTAAACTCAAAATTGCTATAAGGATGAATACTTGAATGCTTGGGGTTAATATGAGAGAAAGAACCTTGTATTTATACTCGATTATTTAAGAATTCCTAAAATTACAACACTACAAGTTGATGTTAGATCTAGGAGAATAAAATACCATTGGAAATTTGATTGAAATTTGATTTTGGGACCAAAAGTCAAAGGTTCTTAGAAAAGTGTAAAATAAGGTTTTGAACCCAAAAATCTAGGTGGGACTCATTCACCCAAGGTGGTGATTAAATCCCAGACCACTAAATATGGGCCACACAAGCTAGAAACACCTGAATTATGATTGGTTACTAGTTGGTGTTAGGATTATGCTTAAAAAGATGTAATAAATGAGGCTTATGGATTCAAAATGGGGCCAATTAAAGAATAAGAAAGCCCAACTATTAATGAAATGCCTAAAGAAGTGTGAAAGTGTGTTAAAAAACTCCAAATAAGGCAAGATTAAAGTTAAATTTTATTAAAAAGAAGTTTGGGTTTGTGTAGGATCATCATGGAAAAAATAGGCCCTTAAGTGGCAAAAAAATTAGAAAAATTAGATTAGGCAACTTGATGTAAAAATTTGAATAAGTTATCTATATTATTTAAAAAATATGTAAGAATAGAATCTATAGAAAATTGAAAGTAGTTTCTAAACTACTAGGTTTATTTTTATTTTTTAAATTCTATTTGGTAAAAAAATGAAATTTCAATGGAGTAGTACTTAAATTTTAGGAAAATAAGAAGTAGGTGTCTGTTTGACCACCTTAACCACAATAAAATGATAATATTTTTTTATAAGATTTTAGATATAAGTAGAGGAATCATGTCCGGATATGATGCATATTTTTTTGTAATTTTTTTCCAAGTAAATAATTAATTATGTTTTTTTTAGTACAACTTTTAAAAAATATAAAAACTCATATGTCTGACAACCTTAACTAGGTCAAAACTTCGTGAAATTCATTTTTATTTTTTTTAATCCTATAGTATTCCAAGCATAGAATGTGACACATGTTTCAGATTCAAAAAATATGACACCGTTTGAAAGCTATAGATTTTTTTCAATTAGCATATCAATTAGGACTCTAGTTGTAATTCAAATAGAAAATGAATCATATTTTTTTATTAAATTCAAAGTAACACATAATTTATATTGGTGGAAAGTTAAGAATCTCCTTTAAAAACCCTTTTCGTTTCATTAATTTTGGGTAAAAAAAAGGTCATCAACCACATAACCTACACATACCCATCATATCGCCACTTTTTGGCCCATCATGATCCTACACATACCTGTTTATTATGCTTAGTTATTTGATAAAACCCTAGAAAAGTGTGAAAGTGGGTCACAACACTTTACAACACTCTAGAAAGGTACAATTAAAATCCATTAGCTCACAAGGGCTCAAGACCTAATGTGAATGTTTCATCCACATTGCAACACTAAATCAAAGCAACATTAAGCCAAAATCAACAATGAGGACCCAAACAAGTGTGAAAATGTCAAGGGATCCATTTTTATACACTAAAAAATTATGTATAGGTTTTTGTTTAAATGTATTTCACTTCATTCATGCAAGGTCTTCTTCTTAGGGATCATCATCTCTAATTTTTCCAAGAGAGGACAAGTCAATAGTAACATATTACAACTTAAGGGATGCCTTGCATCACATAGGAAAACTAAGAGAAAGTAATGCTATGAAATATCACACTCTTGGAGGACATCAAACCCAATGACACCACCAAGGAAAGGATGCATCATAAGGAAAAAGAAAATTGCACCACAAAACATTCAAAATGTTGAAAGATGTCATTGATGTAAGCCCCCACTTTAAAGTGGTTGCTAACACCATTGCTGTGAGAAATTGCTTTAAAGTAGCCAATGTTTACTCCGAAGAAATGAGAGCTTTCCTCAAAAAACCTTATGCCAAGTTGTATATTTATGAAAGAAAGCTACATCACAAAAAAGGAGGGAGGAGTTTTCTCAAGAAATATATAAGGGATCTATAGATTTAGGGTCAGTATGTCTTTTCTACAATGTTGTCATAGAGCTCAAAATTGTGATATTTCCCCAACTATTCATAGAACTAGAAGAATTACACAAAGAGCAAAAACAAAGAAAATACCTTCAAGTCAACATGGAAGAGACCTAATTGTCTCAATGCCTTGCGTCATCCCCAAAAGGAAAACACAAGACAAAGGAAAAAAAAAGGGAAAGGAAAGCTTTTGGGTCGACATGGAAGAGACCTAAATATCTTGATGGCTTTCATCATCCCCAAAAGGAAAACACAAGACAAATGAAAAATATAAATTGTTTATGACATTGAGAATAAATTAGGTACTTACATAGGAATGCAAAAAAAGAAAGAGATATACATCAAATGAAACATCACTTGGGATCATATTGCACACATGTAATCATGTAAAGAAAGATGAAAAACCAAAAGACTAGTAAGGCACATGCGACTAAACCTATAACATGTCATCTACATCGCAATCTTCACCTATATAAATGGAAGGAAAATAACTAGCCAAAGCAACAACAATAAGTTCTGAACTAGGGGAAGTACCAAGTTCAAAACTCTTTCTAGGATATTTTTCATTTAAGCTCATAGAAGAGGAAAAAAATGTTTTCAATTCATTATGCACTTGTTCATCAATCTTTATAATGTTAATGCCATCATCTAGATTAATCACAATGGGAGGTCCAATTATAATGTCCATGGAAGGTTCTTGTTTATGTTACGGTGACTGTATAGAATCATAATGCATTGCTTTAGGTAAGTTTTAATTTTGAGTTTCTATGTTGTGCTTGTATTCTTTAGTTTGTAACATATGAGCAATAGCACGGCGTCTATGCCTATTCCCGCTAGCACTTAATTTTATTTTCAATATATTGTCAATTTGTGTTTGTGTAAGAGAAAGTTTTTCAATCATAGGTTATTTCTCTTCTGTGGGAGGAATGGAAGAAACAATAGGAGATTGTTCAGCCACTTTCTCTTTAGCTTTGTAAATTTTTTTGATTTTTGGATGGAAAACGATATTGCTTTGGTTATCTCATGTTCTTTTATAGGAAATTGTAGGAGGATTTTTTATAGGTTGATCTTGGATTTTTGAAGGGCTTTTGGTTCAATCATTATTTTTTCAAGGATGGGTGGTTAAGTCATAGGTTGAGACCTGTTTTGGAGGGATAATTCTGTTCTACACTTTTCCTTAAACTTTTGATGATTTAAAAAAGAATTCCTCATGAGGCTTAATATGTTCCATAGGCTCGGGAGAAAAGAAATCTAATGAAAACTTCCCTCAGAAAAATGTAATATTAAACCTATTGTGATGCACAATAAATATATCATTTCCAAATGGAAACTTTAAACATTTATGTACGACTGAAGGGACTGTATTCATGAAGTGAAGCCATGGATAACCTAACTTCACATGATTATTTTTTGATTGTAGGATGATGGTGAATGATACATTTAATGTTTTTCATCCATATTTTAAAGGAAGATCTATCAAACCAATCATAGGATAAGCAAAGCCATTATGCATCTTCATCCATGCTTTCAGCTTGTCATATGTATCTTGGTAGAGTTCACGGATGAATCAAAATTATTCAGTGATCACATTCTTTCCACAACCAGGATCAATTAATATACCATAGTGGGCTTATCATTGATTTTGCCAACTATGTAAAGAGGACCATTAGGTGCATGTTTAAGTATGTCATTTTTTGAGAAAGTAATATCAACAGACTTTTTAGTTGAGCCCTTATGAGGTCTAGCTTTGATAAATGCTACTGCTTTAATCGGTTTATCCAAATTTTCATCTTTTATGGTTTCATCTTCCATGTCAACATTCATCACATAATTCTTGGTTTCACTAGGTTTGACAAATAAAATAGTGTGCTACAACATGAGATTGGTAAGGATTAGTAATTTTGGGTTAGGAGGGGCTATAGACTCATTACCTTGATCCTTCACACCTCTTATTTGAAGTTGATTATTGTCAATAAGGTATTGCACAAGATGTTTAAGATACTTACAATATTTTGTACCATGTCTATTTTGTTGGTGATAATGACAATAAGAGTTTCGTCAAAATCCTATGGGAAATGGCATATTAGGATCACACTTTTTAACAAGAGGTAAGGTAAGCATATTGTTTTCAAGAAACTATAATGTGATATTATGGAGGGTATCAAGTAGATGAGTGAACTCACTATTCCTATCCCCAAAATAATTTTTTGTCTTTGTAGCAACCACTTGGTTATGGGTTTTTTGATTTGATTGAGAAAAATTCATTTTCAAAAGTCCCTTACTGTACTTCTCAAAAGGTTGGTAACTATTTTGGATTGTGGATTTAGACATTTTAGGGCAACTAGGGGGAATTATCACATCATGAAAATAAGTCATATTTTGATAATCATGAAGTGTTGTACATAACTATGTAAAGGATGGAAATATCATCATTTCAAGTTTATTTGGGAGTTTGTTTTGTAATTTGGAAATAAGCATTCATTGAAGGTTAGCATCAGGAATCTTAGTGTTTACTTTTGAATAAAGTGTTTGGTATCTTCCCATAAAATCAATCACTTTCTCATCATCATTTTGTTTACATGTCATTTAATCAACAATGGTCAACTTATGATCCATGTGAATACGGAAGTTGTTGTAAAAGGCATCAATGAGTTCATTGAATGAACCAATTAAGTTATTCGGTAAAAAGATAACCACTCTAAAGTATTATCCTTCAAGGACCTAGGAAATAGCTTACCCAATAGTTTATCTTCAAAGATGAAATCACTTGACAAGTCCATGAAAGTGAAACCATGTCTAATAGGATATCCTTTACCACAATAGTTCTCAAATCAGGGAACTTCTATTCCTTGTGGCATTTTTTCTCTTAATATCTCCAAGGATGGCAGATTGGTTTTGATGTATTGTGAAGGATTACCATTGTTGTTTTATTGTAAGGTTGCAACTTGTAGTTTGAGGGATGCCATGGTTTGCAAAATTGAGTTAAGGAAGGTCATTGTGATTACAAGATAAAGGGTAATAATGTGGAATAGTGTATGTATGTGGAGGGCTAGTGAATTATAAATTGGTGAAGATGGGTGGTTAGGGATGTATTGTATTTGAGTGAACAAAGCTAGAAGGTTTTCCTATGGAAATACCTAAGAGTATACATTGCTAATATGGATGAATGTTGTGGTAGGTTGAAAGGTTGGGGTAGGTTGAAAGATTGTGGTAGGTTGAGTATTAGTGTATGTAGGAATGGGCACCAGTATTGTACTAGATGGAATAGGAGTTCCAACTTGGCTATGAGTACACTCCAAAGCTTGAGTACAGGTGGTGATGATAGGGACGGTGTGGTTAACATCAAGTACATTAGTTGTAGGAAGTGTAGTGAAGGGAAATGAAGCATGCAAACTATGAGCCATACAAGGTTGATTGTCAACAAGATTGGAAAGAGAGCTAGAAAATCCAAGATCCATGAAAAGTGAGATATCACATGTTGACATGAGTCTCAAAATATATCTTACAATAGATTTCTAGAAGAACACCAAGTTGTAAAGCTCATACAGGGTTTAAAAACTTAGCGTGCAAACCCAAAATGGAAAGAGGTAATGCAATGAACTAGAATGAAATGTAATTTTTAGATTCTAAACAATGTAATTTACTAATTAAAATATGTAATAAAATAGAAATGAAATGTTGTAAATACAATTTTGAATTATGAAAATGCGCTAAATGAAGAAAATTAAGCTAAATATGATGAATTTAATGAAACAAAAAATCAGAAAATTGAAATAGAAATATAACAACATAAAATGGAAGAATAAAATAGATATTTTGAATTCCATAAAACTCATATCAACACCTGATCATGGAAAAATTTTCCAATTGGGGTGACTGGGTCTTTGATGAGGATTTTTGAAATGTTTTTTCACTAATTTTTAGGTGTTTTTCAGTGAGTTTCAGATGCCAGAAGATGCAATCAGATCTGATCAGGGACTCATTCACCAATAGGGGTGAATGGGTCCTACATTAGGGTTTTTTTAACTGTTTTTGATTTATTTTAAAGCTTTTTCCAATGTCTTTTAGTTTCAAATCTGTAACAGTAACTTTTGGTTTTATATTTTTGCAAATTTACTATGAAATGCAATTTGAAAAGGTAATGAAATGATGAATGAAAAGACCTAATTTGAAATGAAGTTTTTTTTTTATTTTCAAATGAGAATTTATGTGATCTAAATGATATACAAAATTACTTTTTTATTTTTTTATTTTTCAGAATTAAAGAATGCAAAAAAATGGAATTCTAAACCCTAGATGAGATGCAAATTTGAATCCAAAGTGAACCCTAAATGAGATCTAACTCAATGCAAATGAATGTAAATGAGTGCAAGATGTAACCTAGGATGTAATTAACTATTCTAAAATTAAAAAAAACATCAATTTTTAATATGTCAAGTTCACCATTATGTTTATGGTGAAAAATAGGGCTCAAAAAAATGAATCAACAAGATGATGAAAAACTATGTTTTCCTCACAAAATATGCAATTACGTGTATGATATGATGCAAATAACAAGTATAAAACACTCCTAACTGTTATAGAAACAATAAGGGAAGTTTTGAGAGGCTAAAATAATGTGTACCTTGTTGAAAACTTATTTTTACGTCACAAAGGACTCATTCATCTTTAGTGGTGAATGGGTTCCTATTAGGGTTTCTAAAAACTGAGATTTGGGTTTTGTTCCTTGATGTCTACACTTCCAGCTCCTGAATGGTCAGCTGTAGAAAACTTGAAACAAATTTTGTAGCCTTGTTTTTGTGTTCTTGCAATGTATATGACAACTTTACAATGTGATAATTTTGACAATTTTGCTCCAATCTTGTTCTCCACTTGATATTCAACCTAAAAAACTGCCACACATCAAGGGAGAAGAAAAAAATGTTGATTGTTAGAGGATAGGGTTTTTCCTTCATCAAACTCCTTTTAGGTAATTAAGCCTTCTGATGAAATAATGGACTAGGAGCATGAAACATGGAACAATGAACAATGATACCTTGGAAGATGTCTTGTAATGTAAATCTACAAACTAATATGAATTTGACAAAAAGAATGTATATCTTGATCTTGAATTGGATTTGAAACAATTCTTGGAAATGGATCTTCAATACTTTATCAACAATATTATCTCAACAACCTCCTTGATGCATTATCCTTGTGATAGGTATGATGGTATGATCTTGAATTTTTAAAATAAAACTTCACTAATTTTCCTTTGAATTCCTTTGAAATGTCCTATAATTCTCTTGCTCTTGATTTCATGAAGTCACATAAAATTTATAAGATTTCTTAGATGAAACTATGTGAATTAACCTCATATTTATATTGAATCTAAGGATTAACTCTGAAATTGAAATAATCCAAGCTGGCATTAGATATAGGATAGAAAACCATTAAAATACCACCAAAAATATATCAAGTAAGGGGGTATCCTAGGGTTAAGTGAGTACCCATTCACCATGTGGTTAATTGGTCCTAGCATACCTAACTAAAACACACTTTGGAGGTTGTGAAATGTTATGTGGAAATAGGGTCCTAGGACCTAGTGAGCACCCATTGGATAGAAGGAAAATGGGTCCTTGCTAACTAACCTTGGGCACACACCTTATTAAACTAAGTGTTGTGTAATATTATTTGTGAATGTTGGGCTTTATCCCTTGGAATCTGCAATTAACTAGGCCTGGATTAGAATTAAAGGGGTTAATTAAGCTCAATTAACCTCAATTAATTAATAAGGCCATAGATTAATGTAAAAGTGTATAGAAACACTTTACAACACCCAAAATAAGGCATAATTAAGTCTATTTTACTTAGATGGGCTCTAGACTTAATTTGAATGTGTAAAACACATTACAACTCTAAATCAATGAAAAATTAGGTTCATTTTATTATTAATTATTCCCAAATTAAGTGTGAAAATTGGATAGTTTTTTTAAAACTACACAATGCAAAGGTCTTAAGATTCTAATGATCTATAATGGGAAATAATAAAAATTCAAAGAAAATTTTTTTGAGGAAGGTGATAAATTCCTATGTCTATAGAATGGTTATGACAGGGAGAAATTTCCTAACCCTATAGTTTGGTAAGTATTCACCTAATCCATTATTTCACTCTCATGGAAATATATGCTACTCTATATGGTGACCATTTTCCATTATTAAACCATATTCATCACAAAGAATAGATAAATGTGTCATTTTCTTGATTTCTTCCCTTACATAGTGCATTGCTAAAGGTGCCTCTACACCTCTCCATCATGGCTTAATATATTCCCTCTATAAAATTGTGAAGGATTCTACCCATAATCAAACCCTACTCCCATATTTTTTCCTTTGAGGCATTATAACTTAATAAAAATCCCTCAAAGTCTTCCCATAAAGTGCTCCCATTAAGTTCTAGACCAATATCCAAAAAAGGGAACCTCTCACACCCACTTCCCAAAATCCCCCTTTTGTGGTGGTCATAGAGACTAAAAACCCTCAAAAAAAAATTCCTCCTCACCTCTTAAGGGTGTGAAAAATAAAAAGGTGGAGCCCCTTGCCTCTATAACTATTAAAATTTGGGATCACCCAGAATCTTGTCATCTAAGTCTTAATAGTAGTGGGTTTTGTGAGAGAAAATATGCCATACTAGCAAGTGTAAGAAAGTAAAATAAAGGGAAATACACTAAAGGTAAAGTATTAGAGCTTGTTGATGAGGATATGGATGACTCAGATGATGATTTCCTTCTTGAGTGTGAGGAAGATAGTTAGGAAAACACTAAGATGGAGGACGAATATGAGGTTTTCAGTGTTGAAGAGGAGAGGGAGATTAGTGATGATGAGGAAATATCTAGAGAAAAGTATAAAAAAGATTCATAGGAACAAGCGTGGGAGGAGGATGTTGGCAATCATAACCTTAATGTAGAAATTGTGGAAATGGAAAACATAGATGAAACTCACATTGACCCCAACCAAAAAGTTTGAGATAAAGAGTAGAAAAATGCCAGTAGCTCCCTGAAGGGTGAGCTCAAAGGTCATAGTGAATACATCAAAATAGGATTGTGGTCCTTGAAGAAGCCATTAGAAATATTTATACAATGGTGGATTGTATCATTCAACATGCTATCTTTGGAATGGTGTTTGTGATGTCTAAAATTAAAAAAAAAATTAAAAAAAAAATTGGGCAAGAGCTAGAGGAGACAACCTAGAGGCCTTCATTTTTATAATCTATCAGTGCAAAGGATTGAATGGTGGACTTGGACTTGTTGAAGGATAATTGGGAGCTTGTTTCCTCCTCTAAAAAGTGATGGTTCTATTTTTTGTCTCTATTTTTATAGTTTTTTGTTCTTTGTCTCTGTTGTTTCCTTGTAGTTCTAGCCTCCATGCCTGTTTTACTTTTTTGGATTGTCTTTGAGGTCTAATTTATAAATACATGCATGATGTATTTACATATATTTGATGGTTATAAATTCTTTACAAAAAAAAAAATTAGGGGAGAGGAGCAAATAGTTATCTAAGGTGCATTTTTTGTTATAGCACTTGTTCCTTATAATAATCTCTCTTACCACATATTTATACTTAATATTATAACTAAATAGTTCACATGTAAATAGATTCTAGGTCAAGATTCTCTCCAATCATTTAGATAACAAGTGTTTTATCTTCTTAGCAAAAATCTATTTTTCATTCTCCTGCTTCCTCTAAGAGTTTGTGATGTATTCATAGTGGTCCTAGGCGGTTGGAGGAGGGAGAATACATTGAAGAAACATAAATTATTTGCAATTTCCACCAATCGATTACATAGTATTTTGATAGAATTTTTTTTATAGTATTGTTATTCTCTTTTTCAATAATCAAATATTTGTTAGATGCCTCTCTATTTTAGTTGATAAATTATATTCTTGCAATCATGATGCTATCTTTATTCTAAGAAAAGGTCAACATTTTTGGTTTTTTATATTTACTACTTTCCCTATCATTTGGAAAGCTATCTTTACTCTTTATAGTAATCATGATGCTAGTCATGGAGAATTTGTCACCATTATATCCTAGGTGGCTTCAACATAGATTAAACCATGGTTTTGACCCCATTAAGCACAAGAAAGTTCTCTTCAAGGTGAACTTGTTTTCCACTATCTAATTATTTTGTGTAAAGCCTTTGATTCTAGCATTTAATAGCACAAGACTCAATATTATAAGAAATATCTTCTACCCACACCTTCTTGGCTCAATTCATATGATTGGAATGGAATAACCATGGTGAACTATTTAATTCTATAGGTATTAATTTTCTTCGTCAAAATCCATGACATCTTTGGGGAAAGTTTTTCTTGCTAGAATTGAAAAAAATTGGCCAATTAAGGGACTAAACTCTTATCTTTGGTGGGAAATTTTAGCTTGTTTTTATATCCTCACTATTACTCATATTTATTATTCTTCATGATGGATTCCTTCTAAGGTTTCCTACATTGAGCTATAAAATCTTCTTCATTATTTTAAATGGGCTCTCCAAAAAATCAAAGTAGACTTAAAGAAGTCTCTTGGGAATTTTGGCACCCTCTCCATGGGTATGGAGGATTTAAATTATTATCCACTCATTGTTAGGTATTATATATCTACACTAAGTGGTTTATTGATGCTTTTTAGGGTAATCAAATCTAGAAACTTTTTATGTGGTATTATACTTCTTTTCAGCATCCTACTAGGAAACCCACTTAAAAGGGGACTGGGCTTGAATTCCTTCTAAATTTTAAAAATCCTACTAATATATTAAGGGATAATTGTGATAAAAATAATGTGGCTAGCTATGGATAACCTTATATTTTTTCAATTGGCTCTAACTTTCATAATATTTATTCAATAAAATAGTAGATCGTTTGTTGGTCTCCTATCTTCTAGGGAAATAACCATCCTCCTATAAAGACACCTTGGGATTTTTCTCTAAGGTTTTGTAAAAGAGATATTAAAAATAATAATGACATTTCTTCCAAGACCTCTATTAGTTCCATTTCTTAGAGTAAATCCAAAGCCAAATTTTATCTTTCTAACAAAGATTTTGAATATTTTAATTCAACTATTAGGGCCATTAAAACTAATATGGTTCACAAAATTCATATTGATTCCTATAAACCTTGACAAGCAGATAAGAAATGGTGTACAAAAAGTACTTTCTAGAATTTTAAGTCTCAACAAGGTTATCACTATCTTTCTCCACATTTTCCTATTGTGCCCACTTTGAATCCACAATCAATAGTTTTTATTGAGCAACTCATATTTCAGACCATCTAGTTAGTTGTATTTAAAATTAGCTCTAATTTATAACACTTTGAAGTTTACAACTTTGAATTTTCCTTTTGTTGACAATAGGAGCCTCTCAAGCACCTCCTTTGGTTTCATCCCAAAACTAAAAATATTGAGACATAGATAGATGAGTTTGTTAAGCCATTCAAACTAGAAACATTTTCTATCACAAATGGTTGTTTTAGGGGATTGGCCTCATATCCCTCACAAATTTACTGAAATTTGGCACAATTTAAGGTGAAAATTATGTTTAGCTTATCAAAATAATAAAACTTTAGTATTTTTGCTAATTGTTTTATAGATTGTCATATTTTTCTATATACTAAAACTATGATTTATTATCTTGTTTTACTAAAAATTTAGGTGCAACCCAATAAACTTGCACTTGAACTAGCTCATTTATAGATATTGTTAGATTATTGAAATAATACCTCTTGTTTTATTTCTTAAGTTCCTCCATCTTCCTCCTCCTCTCACAGTTGCTACTCATGGGAACATTCTTTCTACTCATGGGCAGCAAGAGAATTTTTTATAGGCTTGTCCTCCTACTACAAGAAGGGATGTGATTAAATGGTGAAAAACTTTATGAGATCGACCCTACACCGCTGGATCAACCTTATCGACGCTCCATTGTCGAGTGTGCTCACAAGTTAACAAAGAACTCAAACCCTCACAGCCCATTGGCCAGAGTACTAGCTGCCACCATTCCTACTTCCCTGATACCATTGCTTTTAAAGTGAAACAATATACACTTTCGATGGCCACCCGGACTTGGCATATGTGTGTAAGCCTGCCACTACAACCTATGTTTTGCTATATTGTCTCCTACAGGACTAGCCATGTCAGACCCGGCTAGATTAACTTTGACAATCCATCTCCTAATGAAAATGTTCTCAGCGGTCCGATCTAAAGCGAGAATGACCTGTGCCTGCGGATGTAACGAAGGCAACAGTAGAATTTTATTTGTGAGTAGAATTATGAACATCATACTTTTAAGTGCCAACTCACATGCACAAAATTGTAACAAATTAAAGGGGAGACATAAATTAGAGAGTTTTGTGCGTGCTAAGCTTCAATGATTTTTCACAGTTTCAAGAGATGGTCTACACTTTCTGGTGAATGTCTAAATGCATACTTATTGACTTTGCGTTTGTTGTAGGCATGCTATATTAATTACGAGATTTTATGACCTGTGCAAAAAAGGTTTAGTACATTAAGTTCTTAATCTCAACGTATTAAATATTGTATATGTAGGCTTCATGACTCCCAAGAGCTTGCAAGCTTCGCATTTGGCAACAAATCACATAAGCAGGTCACTGATACAATTCAACGGTAATAATAAATTATTAGCATCTATTTAAAATTTTGTGAGGTGAATTATAATTTGAATTTGAACATGATCTCGACATTGAAAGAGGTGGTACTTTATTAAGTGGTAATGGTAATTGTTGAATTTCGAGTGGTTTTCTTGGATCATGAAGTGGTTGTTAAACATGAAGTTAGGGAGATTTGCATAAGGGCAGTAGTGTTGTTGTTCTAGGTGACTGGTTTCAAGAAAGAGGTAATATCAGTTTTTACATGAATGTTGAAAGGATTTAAATGTTCGTTCATATTGTATAGAAAATTTTGTATTTATTTCATGGATTTTTATATATTAGTTTTTACTTTTCATTAGAATATTTTTTATTTGTTATAGATTTATTGTGTGTAAGATATGTGACATAACATTGTGATTTACATCACTTTTTATGATGCATAATAATTTTGTAATATGCATTGAATAAGCAATAAATCTATTATAATTGTCAAATATGATACTTGTAAAAAACAAAACTTATGGTATTTTCAATTTTAAAAAAAAAAATATTTCAACATATTAAAACATTTGAGACTCTCTCAGGCCTCTTGGTTTGGTGGAGTCGACGTGTGGTGGCTGGAGCTTCTGCCTCGTCCGTGGCTGCAGTTTGGAGTTAGTTTGATGCAGCTGGAGCTGGTGCCTCATAGGGTGCGAAGGATGTCTTGGATCTGTCTCTTCCCTTGATGGAGTCTCCTTCTGTTGCTACTGACTCTACTACCTATGGGGGTTTGTATTGTGGCTGTGTTTCATGAGTTCTTGTTGGATATCTTCTTTGGATTCTTGGCTCTCCTTCCTGTAGGCAATGCTTGGTGGGGTTTGGGTGCAGATATCCCTACCTTTATCTTTTGTGGGTATCGTCTATTCGGTGGGTTTGTTGTGGTGTCTTCTTTGAAGAAGTGTGGTTAAATATTGAGCCAATCTTTGCTCCTACTCGACGTAGCAGGAGGGCTTGGGGACTCTTCATGTCGGCTTGGTCTTTTTTCTGCTTCTTCTTGGTTGTTCCTCACTCCTGCCCATGGTGTGTTTGGTACCTATTTTATGGGGGCTCTCTTTTTCAGTTTGTTATGCTTCATTCTTTTCCCTTCTTGAAGGTTTGGTGGTGTTTCCCATTGGCTATTAGTGAGGAGTTTTGGCCCCTCTCTGGCCCTGGCCGGCATGTGAAGGTTGCTTGGTGTGCTCTCTTGTTGGGTCTTCTCTTTACTTTTTTTCTATGTGGGATCCCCTGTTCCTCCTGGGGTTTGCTTGTTCCTGAGCATTCTGAGATTGAGTATCTGCTTTTGATTGTGGGAGAGGTTCTTGGGTCCATGGCATTGTTCTATGTGTTTTCTACTGTGCATCTTTTGGTCACTCTAGCCCTTCCTATGGAGGTGGTCCTATCTTCTATTGAGGGGGAGATGGATGTGGCTGGTTGTGACCTCTCTCCTATACAGGTGGAGCGGGATGCTTTCGAGTATGCCTAGATGAACTGTTGGGGGTTGATTATGCTCTATTTTGTGGTTGCAAGGGAGTTAAGGCTAGCCTACATGCTGTTTTCTTTTCTTCATCTTCTATTGAGGTGGAGATATTGAAAAGAGAGTTGATCTTTATGGAGTTCTATCTAGAGGATAAGGAGCGTTGTAGTCACTATGATATGGTTGAGCTTGGGTCTCTCTCCTATAGAGGTGGAGAGAATAGATGGTCTTTGAAGGAAACTTTTGTTGCTCTATGCACTGGTAGTTACCCTTCCTATAATGGCAGAAAGTGTGGTTTATGGGGCTCTGAAACTTTTTTTTTTGGATCTTTGTTCTAGATCTGTAGTGGGTTGTTGGTCCCATCAAAACCAATGAGTGTTAGACTCTTGTAGTTTCTTAGTTCTTGTTTGGGTTTGCTACTGGCTTTTGGCTGGGTGTTTGCTTGTTGTTTCCCTGTGGTGTTGGTGGCTTTTTTTTTTCCTATCTTTCAGGTAGCTTGTTCTTCTTGGTGTGGTTTTCGGGTCCCCTTAAAACTTGAAGGTTTTGGGTCCTTTCAAAACTTGTTGTAAATGGTTTCGGGTCCATTCAAAACTTGTTTTTCCTTTATCAAAAACATCCAAAGTAGAGGACATAAAAAATATATACAAGTGTTTTCTATGGGAAGTATTGAACAAATTAAAGAGAATCTCCTTAATTGCATGGGATAAAATCATGAAAAGTAAATAAAGTGGATGTGCAATTATTAGAGATATTTATTGAACTGAAGGAAAATAGGCATGTCCACCTTTTAGGAGATGGAAAACTTTGGGACCTATTTCACTCTTCAATCGATTAGGAAACCAAGATCACTCAACCAAGTGACTTAATTGAGGGAAGGAATATGGTGGTTTCCTTAGGTGTGATTAAATGAAGGGTTCACCGTTAAAATGAAGCTTCAAAGGACAAATGAAAATTGTAATGCACTAAACCCTAGGAACTTGAAAGCGTGTAATTAGACTAGTAAACAAAGAGAAACAAAAAAGTTCTTGGAGGAATGAAGATGTCTAAACAAGATCTAATTTTTTTGAAGATTGTTGTTCTTGAAGTGCACTGGAACTAATATGCCAAACTGGGTGATTTAGTCCCAGTTTAGGGTTCATGGATAGAATCTGTAATATTTTGGTGACTAATCAGAATCCACGAAAAGATTCCAAAAGGGCTATACAGGGACTCACACCCAAGGTGACAATTTAGTCCCATTACTAGGGTTTGTCTAATATTTTTGTACCCTCTAATGATCTTATGTAGCTTTCATCTTTTCGGATCTTTAGGTCCAAAAAGTCTAATTTTTGATTTGTAGGTGAGTTTATGTAAGATGGAAACTTCTTGAAAACTTTGAAAACTTTCTTCAATCTTGCAAATTTGTTGTCAAAGGATCTTCAAGCTCCAATTCACTAAAATCTGTAAACACACATCAAGAGGGAAAAAATTTGTTTTGTAAGGGAATAGGGGTTTTCCTTGGTCAAGCCCCATTTTGGTAATTAAACCTTGAAATGAAATGAAATAGTATGAAGGAATGATGAATGAACAAATGCAATGTTGTAACTCACCAAACCCTTGAAATAAAGGCTATAAACTTGTGAGAAATGGCTACCATGGATGTGTATTTTGATTATTAATATTGACATGAGATAATGTCTTTGAATTTTTTCTTGAATCATGAAAACCTACATCACAAATGTTAGCTCAAAAACACACGCGATGCATGAAGACTTTGACATGATGCTTGAATCTATAATATTGCTCCAAATTCTTAATGATCAGCTCTTGAATGCTCTAGTAAACTCTTGCATAAATTCTTGAATACTTGAATTGCTAGATCACAGTTGCTCATGAAAATTTTCTTGCTCTTTTTCTTCTTGTTAGGGGAAATTGTGTGAAATAAGCTTGTATTTATACTTTTTTATGATAAATTTCCTAAAATTACTACACTACAAGCTGACATCAGATTTAGGACAGTAAAATCCCACCAAGAATTTGATTTAAAATAAGTCATGGTTAAAGAAGGACTCATATGCTACTTTGGGTGTATGAGTCTCAGTGTCTTAAACACGAGACAAAAACTCCAAGAAGTGTTAAGTTGAATACAATATTTGAAATCAAGCCTCGAGACCTAGGTGGTACCCATACACACAAGGTTGTGTATGAGTCTTATATCACTAGATCTGGAACACATAACCTAAAAACATGAATTATGATTGGTTATTTGTTAAATGTCTTGATTATCCTAAAAAAATGCATTTAATAAGGTTTGTGAATGCAAAATAGGACCAAGTAAGGAATTAAGAGGTTGTGTTTTAATAGGGAGGGCCCAAACGAGTGTGAAAATGTAAAGGGATATATTTTCCTACACTACATTTATATACTAGAATATCTTATTAAGATAAAAGTTAACATGAAGAATGATTAAAAATGTAGAGGAAAAATGGTATCAAATAGTAAGAAGAAAATTTTGTGGTGAAGTAAAAACAGATAATAACTAAACATGAGTCATGGAGATTCAATTCAAGAACCAAGGCCTCTTTCTAGCATGATTTTTGCAATGAACATAGGGTATGTGCAGGATCATCATGGAAAAAATAGGCCATTAAGTGGAAAAAAATTGAAAAAAATCAGAGTTAGGAAACTTGATGTAAAAATTTGAATAAGTTATCTATATTATTTTAAAAATATATTAGAATAGAATTTGTAGAAAATTGAATGTAGTTTCTAAACTACTAGGTTTGTTTAAAAAAAAATCCATTTGGTGAAAATTTGAAATTTCAATGAAATGGTACTTATAATTTCAGGGAAAAAATATGAAGTAGGTGTCTGTCTGACCACCCTAACCACAATAAAATGCTAATATTATTTTATAAGATTTTATATATAAGTAGAGGAATCATGCCTCGATGTGATGCATATTTTTTTGTAATTGTTTTCCAAGTAAATAATTAATTATGAATTTTTATTACAACTTTTTAAAAATATAAAATTCATATGTCCACCTTAACTTGGTCAAAACTTCATGAAATTCATTTTTCTTTTTATCCTATAGTATGTGAAGCATATAATGTGACACTTTTTTGGATTCAAAAAATGTGATATCGTTTGAAAGCTATAGATGTTTTTCAATCAGCCTATCAATCAAGACTTTAGTCATAATTTGAATAGAAAATGAATAATAATTACTCATTAAATTAAAAGTAAAGTATAATTTATATCAGTGGAAAGATGAGAATCTCCTTTAAAAACCCTTTTTTTTAATCAATTTTGGGTAAAAAAATAGTTGTCAGCCACATACCCATCATATTGTCACTTTTTGGCCCATCATGATTCTTCACATACCCCATAAACTAATGTATAAACTAAAAATAAATAAACTAGAAGAAGCAGACAAGCTATCTAAGGCTCATTATGGAACAAAGTTAAGGGACTATTTACTCACCATATATATGGATAAAACCCAAACCATCAAATAGAAAAAAATTCATTTCTTCTTGGCATCAAGCAAAGAGGAAAAAAAAACAAAATAGCATCAACAAATATTTTATTAACAAGCGAAGATGATAAAAATTTGTGTGAGGCAAAATTAGAAAAATATTCAACCATATTAGGATATGAAATACAAAATATGGAGGAAAGGGATAAATGATTGGGTAGTTTAATTATTTTTGGGTAGAAAAATGATTTGAAAAGTAGTGGCATTTACATGAGCTTCATTGCACCAAAGAATGCTAATAGGGGAAATACTAATTTTTTTTAGATTTGTTGTACTCTATAAATGTCTATTGTGTGAATAAAATGAATAAATAACATACCATCCTATTTTTTGGTGTCAAGTAGTGATAGAATTTTGGAGAAAAATCCTATGAAAACACGGTTGGGCTAGACCTTTACCTTTTTCAATTTTATATCTATTCCTCAATTGGCTTAAATTGTACATAACAAGTCATTATGGGGAGGAATATGGAAAAATAATCTAGAAACCATTATATGACATGAATAAAAGGAAATAAACTCTCACATATTCACTAGAAAAATAACAAATTTAACATCCTTCATAAATAAATTGAGGTTCCAGTTTGTGAGTTTTAGAATACAAGAGTCGGAAAAAAGAAAAAAAAGACATTTTTAAAATTGGAATAACAATAGCCTTTTCACTTAGAAATCTTTATTGAATCTATCTTTATTTTATAAACTTTGTGGTTTCAGGTCCCTGTAAAACCCATTTTTTCATCTTTCAAACACAATATCCTTTTCACTTGGAAATTGTTAAAAGATTGAAATGAGGGCTCCAACAATCAAGTCAAAGTTGTTGAACGAGGAATCCATGCTAAGTAGCTACTATCACTAAGTGGTTGATTAAAGTTAAATTTTGATGGTTCCTCACATGGAATCCTAAGGAATCCTACTAATGGCTTCATTATATAAAATAAACATGGTCATCTATGTTGGGTAGGAGAAACAAAATTAGATATTGAAACCAACAACAACATAGAATATGAAGCTCTAAAAGGAGGTCTCAAATGTATAAAAAAAAATATTAGGCATCTAGAAATAGAATATTCCCTATTAGTTGTGAGGATAGTAATAAACAAAAGAATTTCAATTGGGGATTAGCAATGAAATTTGAAAAAATAATACTCTACCTTGAAAATATCAATGACTTCACAATAAAACATATTTTAAGAGAAACCAATAAACAAAATATATTTTAAACAAGGAAATTTATCAAATTGCAAAATGGGAAAAATCAATAGTTATGGAGGATTAGAATCATATAGGAAATCTCATAAGGGAATATTACGTAAAGGCTATGGAGAAAGTGGCATAATTAAGGTGAATCATAAACAACAGAAACATGAGAAAGGAAAGAAATGAAGGGATGACAAGGAAAATCTAAAGTTGATAATATGATGTAGATAGTCAAGAAATGTATGCTTGTATGCACAATATATGCCAACAAGATGATTTATCTAATAGAAAGTAATTGTGTCGATAAATTTTTTCAGGAATAGGTAATAAAAGTGAGTGAACGTATTTCATGGGATAGGAATGTCATAAGGAAAATCATTGTGTGGGATGGGAGTCTACAACTTTGTTGTTGGCTCTGGGTATCTACTAAAATGTAATCTCGATAAAGGATTCCTTGAGAGTCTCCACAAACTAAAAAGAACCCTAGCACAAATCTACATCATGGAGCTATTAAAAATATCGTCCACCCACAAGAAAATCCTTGGGGAAGCATTGGCTTCATCCACTGTCCCCATAGATCTTGATGCAGAACAATTCCAATCTATGGTTGGAAACATGATCATCACTCCAAACCTCCTTACATTCTCCAATTAGGACTTTCCCACTCAACCATATCATAACCATGCACTCCATTTAGAGGTCATGTGCATAAAAATAAAATCAAGTGATTCTTAGTGGATGGAGGTGCAGGCTTGAATATTTGTTCCCTCAAGCTTTTTAAGAACCTAAAAATCTCAGAGGATTCCATCGACAAAGGAAAAGGTATTACAATCGGAGCATATGATGATCAAGAAAGAGTGTCCCAAAGTACAATCCAAATCCCTATTCAAGTGGGGCTAGCTATCATGGAAACTACTTGTCAGGTCCTGGACCTTCACTTGCCTTATAACATTCTCCTAGGACATCCATGGATCCATGCAATGTGAGCAGTAGCATCAACTTTCCATCAATGTGTCAAATTTGCATATGAAGGACAAGAGGTCACCATCCATGGAGATCTAGAACCATTCTCCTACTCCAAGAACCTTGAGGAAAAATACTACAAAATACCTCAAGTACCTAAAAATGATGAAGGCCCATCAACATCATACATTGATATAGCCACTCTCGCTTCCACTTCTGCAAAAGAGACACCTATCACTCCCACCAATCGTTTCCATGGTGTCTACAACTTTGTTGTTGGCTCTGGTTATCTACTAAAATGTGATCTCGATAAAGGATTCCTTGAGAGTCTCCACCAGTTTCTTGTATGGAGTGAGCTTATCATCCTAATTCTGGTACTCACCATTCACTTGGTTTATTATCAGCTGGGAGTCTACATATACTCTAAGGGCCATGATGTGTCACTACACTGCTATTTTAAGACCTATGGTTAAAGCCTCGTATTCTGCAATGTTGTTGGTGTAGGGGAATGCCAATTTATAGGACCTTGGTATGTAGTCCCCTTGTGGGGTGATAAAAAAGATGTCGGCTCCTGATCCATGTTGCATGTATGAGCCATCAAAGTGAAGTTTCCAGTGGTGGGCTATGTTGAGATTGAAGATGGATTTGTCTGGAAACTCTGAGATGAGAGGATTCTCTGAATATATTGGCGCTTCTACAAGTTGATCTGTGATGACTTGGCCTTTAATTTCTTTCCACTCCACATATTCAATGTCATACTTTGATAGTCTCATGACTTGTCCATTCTTCCAATGAGCATTGATTTTGATAGTAAGTACTCGAGAGGGTCAATTTTGTTGATGAGTTGTATTTTGTAATGTCTAAATTTTTACGACGCAAACACTATTTCTAGACATGATTTCTTAATAAATGAGTAATTTAACTCATGCCCAACCATTGATCTATTGATATAATAGATGGAACTTTCTGTCCCATTTTCATTGTGTTGAGCTAGGAGAGCTCAAAGGGTTACTATTGTTGCTAAAACATAGAGAATTAATGGATTTCTTGGGATCGGTGGTATGAGGACTAGTGGTGTAAGTAGATATTATTTTATCTTATTGAAGGCTTCTTCACACTTTTTATCCCACTTGTATGCTACTCCCTTGTGAAGTAGGTGAGAGTATCGATTTTGTTTATCTTCCAGTTGTGTTATGAATCTTCAGATGGACTGAAGCATGCCTTGGAGACCTCTCAATTGTTTCAATGTTTTGGGTGCCTCCATCTCAAGGATTTCATTTAACTTTGAAGGGTCTACCTCAATACCTCTCATTGACACTATGTATCCTAGCAAATTTCCTGATTGTATGCCAAAGATGCACTTCTTTGGATTTAATCAGACCTTGTATTCCTCTAACCTATCGAAAATAGTACTCAAGGTTGGTATGTGATCCTTCCTCTTGCTGGATTTGGCTGGTATTTCATCAACATAATATTTGACAATTTTATGGATCATATCATGGAAGATTAACGTCATGGCTCTTTGGTATGTTTCTCCTGCATTCTTCAAATGGCATCTTATTCCAATAGTATGTCTCCCATGGACAAGTGAAGGTTGTTTTGTGTTGGTCTTCTTTAGCAATCATTATCTTGTTGTATCCCTAGAATCCGTCCATTAAGGAAATCATTTCATGTCTTGTCATCATGTCTACAATCATGTCAATGTTGGGCAATGCAAAATCATCTTTTGGACATGCTTTGATTAAGTCCCTACAATTTGTACAGATTTTGATGCCCCCATTAGTTTTTGAGACAAGAACCAAGTTTGAAACCCATTATGGATAGTCTATTGGTTGAGTGAATCCTACATCCAATAGCTTCTTTAGTTCCATTTTGACTAGCAAGGAGATTTGAGGGTGCATTTTCTTGAGATTTTGTCTAATCGACTTTTCTTCAGAGTATACTGCTAGGTGATGAACTACAATTTATGGATCAAGGCCAGGCATGCCTGCATAGCTCCATGCAAATTTTACATGTCTCTCTTAATAAGGCTAGTAGGAGTTCTTATTCTTATGACAGTAATGACTCTGTATAGAATGTGATGTGCAGGGTCTCCTCTGTTTTGAGATTAACTAGATTTCATTTTTCTGTTAGGACCGCTAATTTTTCCTGATAAAGAGCTCTAAAAGGAAGATTGAATCTACCATCCTTAGGAACCTCAAAGAGGTTTTCACCATTGGATTCATCCTTTCTTTTTAATTTTTTCTCATTTGAGAGTGCCACAGTGTGGTTTTCGCTCAAGGACCTAGAGATTATTCTCAATTTTTTTCTTTTGCGACTAAGGGATTCAATTGCTTCCCCATAGGATGCATGTGTATCTAGTTCAATGATGAATCCTGCTTTGTGGTCCACACATGGAATATTATCTTGTAGTCCCATGAATTATCAAAGTTCCTCATCATTTTCAAATGTGTCAAGAATTGGTTGTCCTTGTTGGTCATAATCGATGAGTTGGGGGTAAACCAGGCAGATTTCATGATTTTGATGGTTTGACTCAAAGGATAAGGTGCTAATCATGAGAAGGGTGGTATCCTTGGAGAGCATGGGTAGGTTGTTTATGGGATCCTCATCATCACTACTACTACAGACATCAGTTATTTAAAATGTGAAGTTGTCCATGACTCAACCTATAGATATGGGTAAGCGAAGTTTGACTACAAATTGTTGAGAAGGATTATTGACCTTTCTAACTAGAGGACTTTGACCACATATGGTTATACTTGGAGGGGTACATCCAAGGAAAATATTTCTCATTCGTGTCTCTAGAATGATAGGTATTATAAGCCCATTGTCATTTTTCCCAAGTCTCTGGTTTCTATCATAGCCCATTGCGAGCATCATTTGCAAACCTTTGCTTCTATCATTAATTGGTAGATTGTCTACTAGTCTATTATCTTGGTATAGGAGATGAGATTGGTCCTCCTCTATGACTTCTTGGCCAAGATACCCCCAACTTATGATGTTGAGATATTCTTCAGGGGATGTTTGAGATGTGGAGGCTTCATTTGATTGGAGACATCCTCATGATCTGGGAGATTGTGGGAACTCTCCTACCATAAAATCATTTTTGGGAATCGTATAGTTTCCACTACCATTATCTTGGATGATGAATTTGATATCAAAGATGGTGGGGATGGTGGGAGTGACATGTGTCTCTTTTGCAAAAGTGGAAGCGAGAGTGGCTAGATCAATGTACGATGTTCATGGGCCTTCATCATTTTTAGGTACATGAGGTGTTTTGTAGTATTTTTCCTCAAGGTTCTTGGAGTAGGAGAATGGTTCTAGATCTCCATGGATGGTGACCTCTTGTCCTTCATATGCAAATTTGACACGTTGATGGAAAGTTGATGCTACTACTCACATTGCATGGATCCATGGACATCCTAGGAGAATGTTATAAGGCAAGTCAAGGTCCAGGACCTGACAGGTTGTTTACATGATAGCTGGCCCCACTTGAATAGGGATTTGGATTGTACTTTGGGACACTCTTTCTTGATCATCATATGCTCCAATTGTAATACCTTTTCCTTTGTTGATGGAATCCTCTAATATTTTTAGGTTCTTAAAGAGCTTAAGGGAACAAATATTCAAGCCTTCACCTCCATCCACCAAGAATCACTTGACTTTATTTTTATGCACATGACCTCTAAATGGAGTGATGATGTTTCCAACCATAGATTGGAATTTTTTTGCATCAAGATCTGTGAGGACAGTGGATGAAGCCAATGCTTCCTCAAGGATTTTCTTGTAGGCGAACGATATTTTGAATAAATCCATGATGGATATTTGTGCTTGGGTTCTTTTTAGCTAATCAAGGACATTATAACCATTGGGAACAAATCTAGAGTTGGGTGCGGGTGCTCTGTTTGGCTAAGATGACCCTGCGATGGTAACTTTGCCACCTCTTGTGGTAACTCCATAATTGACATGGGCTCCTTTGATGGTGATGGTAGTGCAGTATTCATATAGGGATGCAACGACATGGTCATATATACATGATTCATCGTTTTGAAGGTACCTTTCCCTTTATCAGTGTTATTGTTCCCTTTATTGTTATGGTTATGCATCAAATTCATGTATATTTTAAGATTCTAATTTCCTATTGGTTGTTCCACATTTATAATTCTTTGATCAATGAGGTCTTGGACTATGTTATTTAACCTCATGCAATTGTTAGTGGTGTGCCCTTTGATTTTGTGGATGTCGTAGAGCTGATTTTCATTGTACCAAGGAGGTTTAACATCTGGTTCTTGGTAGTTCTCATAGGTGGGAATATTTATGAGGTTTTCATTTATTAGTTTCTTCATGATGAATTCAAGTGGTTCCCCAAGAGTGTTATACTTTTTCTTGATGGAATTATTGCTTCGTTGGGGCGGTCCCCTTTGACCATTGACATTATTGATCGCTTGATTATTTGGTTGTTGTGTTCGCTTGATGGTTGTTTTGATGATGGTTTTGAACTTGTTGTGGTGTGGGTGTGTTTTTTTGAGGGGAACTGATGACAAATTTGGCATCGACGACACCATCATTGGTAATATTTTTTGTTTCTTTCCCATGTGCAAGGTTTGTCATTGTAATTGGTGGGTGGGTGATTGTTCTATTTTTCAGGATATGAAATTGATCCTCTAGGTTGTGTCATAAGGGCTTATTTGATGCTGAGCACTTTGGAAATTAATTGGTCATACGTGGTGATCCCTTGGAATTTTAGATGGAATTATAAGAGGCTATCAAGGTTGGATATGATAATGCACACTTGTTGTTCCTCGGGCATGACCCATTTACATTTATTGGCCTTGGATCACCATCATTGTAGAAATGAAGCAAATGATTCATTCTTACCTTGTTTCAGAGCTAAGAGTTCCTCTAGACTGACATCCATGGTGATATTGCATGTGTAGTTTTTGATGAATGCGTCTATGATTTATTGAAATGTTTTCATGCCTATAGGTAGGTGAGAGAATCATTCCATGGTGTGGCCAACCAAACTCCTAGGAAATAGCCGCATTAGATAGGTATCATCATATGTGAATTCCATGTAATGAACCTAGAATTCCCTTATGTGATCTTCAAGGTTTCCCATCCCATGGTACTTATCAAATTTGGGGATCTCAAATGCCTTTCAGAATGATTTCATCACAAGGATCCTATCAAATGGATAAGGACACAAGTTGCTGGGTGTTTTCGTGGTTTCCCTAATTAAAGGTCAAGAACTTGTTGTGAGAGTAATTTGATTTGTGTTGTGACATAATTTTGTGGATCAAGGGGTGGGATGAAAGTGTTCTGAGGTAGTTTGATTGTCGGTGGGATGGGTGGATTTCTTGGTATGTTAATGGATGATGTTTGCATATTCTGTTGAGCCAAGTATGCTTGCAATTTCTACTGTACCAACAATGCTTGTTGTTGTTGTTGTGCTATTAGTGCATTTTTTTGAACTTGTTGTGATTTTTGTTGAGCTACTAATTGGGTTGCTTACTATTGTTCTTGATATTGCTTTACCCCTTGCTGATATGCTTGTTGTTGCATTGCATGTTGTTGTGCAAGATACTATGCTTGTACTTGTGCTTGTGCTTGATATTGGGCTTTAGCTTGAGCATGCGCTTAAGCTTGGGCTTGAGCTTGAGCTTGTGCTTGAGCTTTTGTAGCTTGAGCTTGTGCCTATGCCTGTGCAACTTGAGTAGCTTGTTGTTGTTGCTGCAATAAGGCTTGGGATTGTGTAGCCTATTGTGCTTGTTGTGTGACTTGGGTAGCTTGAGAAGCTTGCACAACTTGAGCGGCTTGTTGAGAAACTAGTTGTGTGACTTGTTTTTTTTGTACTTGCAGGAATTCATTTTGATAAGCAGCTTGCTGAGTGGTTTGTAACGTAATACTATATTGGCTTGATGTATTCAATTTTGGTGGTGGTGGAGGAGGAGGTGGATTTGTAATGGTGGTTGTTGTGGTGATGAGAGGCACCATCATGTTGATGATTGGGGTTTGAGTGGTAGATGATGTGATCGATGTGGTTGGTCCTTGAGATACCATGTTTTGAGGTGTTAGGGGGGTGGTTGATGATGTGATGGTGGTGGTTTTCATTATTGCGATGGTTGCCATCTGTTGTTGTGATATCGATTGCAAGGTGGAAATATTTGGAATGATGCTCTGATTGATGCTTGGTGGATTGATCTAATTTTTTTTATTACCATTTGGTAAAAGGGGAAGCCCTAAACTAAGAGGTTATGTGGATATTGATAGCAATGGCATAAATGATGGAAATGTGAGTGGTGTAACCTCTTGAGGAAATGGTGTAGTGTCGAAAATGCTCACTGGTCTGAAACATGTCACACTCTCCTTGTGAGGTTATGGGGAGAGATTTTTGGGGTGTTGTGTGGAATGATGATGATGATGGGTCATTTGGATCATGAAAGGTGAGAGGGACATATGTATGTAATGGATTTTTGAGTATGGTTTGTCCCAAGATGGTTTTTGCGTCCAAATCCTGATTGTTTACAAGAGGATGCATTTGCAATGCTTTGAGAAATGCACTTCCTTTGTTAACATGGGTTGCATTGGAGCAATGGACGATATGATTTGTGGGATCTTTGGAGTGATGCTTTGAAATGAGGGGGCAGATGAATGGGGATGGTAGATGAGATTGGAGGCATGACTCCAAAAGATGGTTCCACAATAGTGCTCACATCGAAATCAGAAGGGAGTTTAGCCCCTTGCTTTGCTAATTCGACCATGTATAGTGAGGGATTGATTCTCATCATGATGTTGGTAGTCTTATGATTCTCCGGATTTTGAATTATTTCAATGATTTCCTCATGTGAAATTCCAAAGGCACTATTGGTAAGATCCTCCACTTGGACACCTTCCTCTTGATGCTCTTGCGAAAATGGAGGAAGGTTAATTGTGAGACTGCTAGACCCAATGGGATTCATTTTGGGAGTTGTTTGACTTAAGTCACTTGAAGTAAATGTTTTTTTGTTGTCTTACATGTTCCTCTTGTGTTGTGATCTATTTTGCACCATAAAATAGGGATAAATCTTCAAGAATATGGAAGGTGAATTCTCTAATTCTTTGGATTGAACTAACTTTAGGTACAAAAGAGAAAATTTAGGATGATTTAAGGATGAAAGGGTGATAATGATATGGATGTAAGATGGATGTTTGATGGATGATTAGAACTCTTGATAAAATCTTGAAGTGTATGTTAAACTTTAGTAATTGATTTGGGATTCATTCTTTTTGGATTTGGATTTTGGTGGACTCATAAACTCTAAGAGGTTGGATGTTATCCTAGAGTTAAATCATTCACAAGATGCTAATTTTTCTAGGTGTGAGAAGAAGGATTCATCTAAAAAATCCTATCCAAACAATATGATTTTGATAATGAACTCCTAAATCCAAAGATGTTGGATTTTATCAAGGTATGAATTTGTTCATAAGGTTTGATAATTTGATCAAATATGTGGAGAAGGATGCATCTACACATATTCAATAAAACAAGGCGATTTTGGATTGGTTTCAAATGATTTTCCCAAAGTTTAACATGAAGGATTTTTCCAAGATTTTCAAGAGTTGATGATGAGATGATTTTGGTTTTAATGTTCAAAGATGGATGAAGGTCTGATTTTGATCCTAGGATGTACCTAAAAAGACAATTTTTTACTAGACCTCAGTATTAAAGAACATATGATACTTCTAAGGACCTCTATAACTAAGAAGTGGTTCAAACTAAGCATACATTTCTAGATTGTTCAAAGGAATGAGTCTATAGAACCTTGTGATTTTTTTTCTTATTTTGATATGTTTCTTTTGATTGCACTTCCTAATGTATTTCTTGATGACCTTTTGAGTGTGACTCCTAAATTTTGAACTTTGGCTCAAGGACTTTTGTTTTGGGATTTTGACTTTCTTGGAAATCATGAGGAATTAATACATGTGTGAGAGCCAATTTTTTTATATTTTCATAGTGATTTTGTCTTACCAAAAACACTTCTTTGATTAGATTTCCAAATTAGATGTCCAATCTCTTAATTTCTTTGAATCCCACAAAGTATGTTATGTGGATTTTTTATGAAGTCAAGGCAAGGATTACCTATTGTTTAACTTTAGCAAGAAAATTGAGATGTAAATCCAAGTGTTTAGAAACCTCTAAGCATAAAATATTAAGGGAAATAGATAACACATGAATTTGGTCAATTGTATTTTCCTCGTAAAGGGTTTGAGATTTTGATGATGATGTTAAATTTTTGTTTCCAAATATTTTCAAACAAGAAAAGTATTTTGTAACCAAGAACAAGCACAACCTTATGGATATGAAAGACTATATTTGTTGAGTCCCCACTTGGACAAGTCTAGTTATGCTTATCTTTAGTGAATGGTTAGATGCTCGACCCTGTTGGCTCCCCTCCATGACACTCACTTATATGGGGTAACCAAGCATCAACACCCATGAAACTCCCATGGCATGCTTTCTATTTCTACTAAACATCGTAAAAGTGTGGGGTGGCTTTAGAATGACCGTTCTTGCACCAACAAATAGATAGGGATTTTGGCCTTTCTACAACAAGGGTTTTAATTTAGACTTTCCATTTGTACGAGTTGACCCAATGTGGCGAGAGACCATTACTTCCCTTCTCATCGAAGCCAACTACATGATACTGGCATTTATTCAAATACCCATATTTATATCCTAGTTGGAAATACTCTTGGCTTTAGAGTGTTACCAGTTGAGTCGTTCCCTTGGGTGAGTACTTTTTCCCCAAGGAAATCCCTCTAAGATAAACAAAAGTGAGCAAACATATTCATAGTTTGATTAGCCTTCATTTAGAAACAAAGGGAGAATGCATGCAATAGGTCTACTCACACTCGCAAAGTTTATTGTTCAATTTTAGTTCCCAAAATGAAGTGTGGAGGTAATTAATTTATCCCAACCTAAGACCACCAAAAAGATTTTTTATTCTCAACATCACCGTGAGGCGTGAGAGAAGTGCATACATATTTTCAATGGTGTTAGTTTGAGTAAGCAATCACAAAAAAAATTAGCACATGTTCTTTTTAGTCCCACAAAGCAATAATTTTGATTCGTTTTAAAGCACCAAAATGAGATATGAAAGTTTTCTTTTTCAATTGTTAACCTCAAATGAAATCTAGTCAATTTTCCTAAAGTTCATTTTAACCCTTTGCAACAAAAGTTGAAAGCTTTTTTAATTTTCATTTTAGAGCCTAAAAAGAAGTGAGTTAGTCTAAAATAGAAAATTAAAACATAGAATGGAAGCCTTAAGAATTTAAAAATGCTTTGTTAACTTCAAGTTTCAATGCTCAATTTCTCTTTTTCTCCAAGATTCTTCAAGGATCACCCCTTGCAAGCTCCTTGTGCAAATGAAAATCCTTCCTCCTTACTTTTCCTTCTTTTACCCCTACATATATCACATATAAAAGTTATACATGCATTACAAAATGATGAAAATATACACAAAATGTGTCAACCATAAAAATAAGGCATATGAATTATTTATGATAAAAGTAACTAAGAATAAATTTCAATACATTTTCACATTTTCATCTGCTTTCATATCTATGACATAATTGACGGCCAATATTAAAAGGTTTACATTTTGATCCAAATGTATGATCCAATAAAATAAAAAAATTGAATGGATAAGATTTGAAAAGTAGAAACCAAGCTAATAAAAATCAAGCCAAAAAGCCACTTTTATATGTTAGAAATCCAATAGATAGTAAGCATGGAAAGAAAGACCGGCAGATAAAGGACAACCAATAAAGATCTTCGAAATAAAAAAATTCAAGAAATGCATTTGGCATGTGTAAAGTTGTGCCATAAATGATAGATGAGAAATTTTCAAACCAACAAAAATGGTAGATGTAAGGATGCACCAAAAAGTCATCTCAAGAGTAAATACAAATGTCGGGTGTAAAGACAAATTCTTAATCTTTTCTAGTAGACTCTGCAATACAATAATATCAAAATGTTATCCTTTATCAAGTCATTTATACAATGTACTTCCCCAACAGAACTCGGTCTCCACACCTTCCTCTTTCAATGCTATTGTAATCTTATTTTCTGCCTTGATCTTATTATGAGAAACTTCCTATAGTGCATCCATCCTCTATTCTTATTTTTCCACGGTGGCCATAGTGTTATCAGAAGGTGGGAGAGACAGTTTTGGACAGTGATGGTGACAACACCAAAAATTCTTGACGGTACTAATCACAATTTCATTAAACGTAGATAGGAGACATTTATGGGGCCGCGTATTTGAAACCTTGAGACAATAGCTAAGCGCTTAATCTCTTGTGATTTACTATGAAAAGAAAAGATTTTGAAGGTAGGGAAACTCTGACAGATAAAAGCCTATGGACATCGCTAACAGGAGACATAGTTCTTTAGACCAGTATAGACAGGGAATGCAAACTGGATGAAATATTTCCAATTTAATGTAGTCTCATGGATAGCCATCGATGCAACCATCAGCTTCAAAAATACATAGGTCTGCCACCATGATAGTTTTGCACAAAATGTCTTTGATAAAAAGACTTCAGAAGTAAATGTGATGGAACGGTGATTGCATGGTATGCACAAAATAGTTTTGATAAAAAAAACTTCATAAATCTCAAATACATTGAACAAAACATGGTGTACCCACCTAAGCATGAAGAAAAATATGAAATATACACTTAGAAGGGGTCAATGCATTTGAAAGTGTATGCAATGTACACTGTTGATTTATTGACAGTGTCATTAGAAATTTTCACACAAATGTGGTTAGAGAAGATTCCACCAAATGGATTTATAGAAAGACTTTGAAAACTTTCAAGCCAACACAACTTGCCCAATATTGGGCATTGTCAAATGAAAAGGATGTTGTAATGGGAAAGCATATGCATCAAGACTAGATGTTAAAAATTCATTTGCAACCAAGATTTCGAAGCGTATCGATGCACTGTTGTAGAAGACATACATTATAAGATACAAATTAGTTATTTTGTTGTTTTGACTTAAGCATAAATAATGGCCTAGGACCTTTTTTTTTTTTACCCTTTTAGATATTGAATCCATGTTCAAACAATGACCCAAGAATGAATTATGTTGTCTTGACTAAATAAAAAAATATAAAAGAGATTTTTTTAACACTCTAAACGTATGCAATACGTGAGAATTTATTTGAATGATTTAACTCTTATAAATCAGACCTACTTCTGAACAAATAAACCAACGGTGTCAGAGATTAGATTCAAAAAAGGCACACTGTAATAAAGAAGCTCTTAATCAAAGATATAAATAAAAACTCATCGCTATCTAATGCATAAATCTATCTTACATAAATAGAAATAGAGACTTTACAGTCTTGTTTTTTTTTTTTTGCATGAATTGATCTAAAATATGAACTGAAATAGACCATAATGTGAGCACCCCTAAATCTGCAAATGATTAAACTCCAACACTCATTAGTGGGGTTAGTTCATGCAAATGCAAATCTACAAATACTCCTATGAAATAATGCATCCTACTTCATGATCAAAATGAAATAACAACATAAACCAAAAGAGCTTATAGAAGCACAATGCACACCTATTCCATAGTGGATTGGTTAGTTTGTTGTGAAAAGTGACCCTTTCCCAACCCTTGACAAGCTAGTGATGAAGACGCAATGGAAAAAATTAGCTCTAAATGTGAAGAGAGTAACTTTTCATGAAATTCTGGATGATAAAATGAGGAATGAGACCTTCAATTTATAGAATGATAGGATGGAGAAATATGAAAAATGGGTGAATGTGGGACAAAGATTCAACCAATAGGAAGGAGCCACTTGTCCAGATGTGAGTGGATGGAGGATGTGCAAGTTTTGGTCAATGTGCCAATAAATGACATTAGGTGGCCTTTTCAAATTTCAATTTTGGCTTGTTGGAGGGAGAAAAGGGGGCTTAAATGCCAAGTGGGGGACATGTAAGAGGAGAATTAATGCTATGTTGGAAGGGACAAGTCAACTTGATTATAATTCAAACTTGAGGGAATATTCTCCAAATATGCCTTGTTGAGGGAAAATGAGGATTTAACAAATTAATTAAAATCCTTTATTTGTGCAAGTGGGAAAATCTAGAGAATGTGACATACATTATATTAGATTTAATCCTAATTTAGTTAATTTAAAAAAGGATTAGGTGATTTGATTCATTTGACTTAGATTTAAGGATTAAACTAAATGAAAAGGAGATGGAAGATGATTTTAGATTTAATTAAATAAATATTTCATTTATTTAATCAAAGAGGATGATGTTAGGCTTAAATTAAATAAAGTTGATTTATTTAATTTAAATGCATGACTTTAATGAACTTGATTTATTTGATGAATGGATTTGATTAAATGCAATATGGTAATTTTGCATGTCTACACAAATAGAATACTAACAAATTAGTGGCAAAAGCTAATAGTGAATTGTAGATATACACAGACCCATTTTTGTCACATTATGCTAACATGATTATTGATCCCACTAATTTTGTTTCTCAACCCGAGGCCTATGTAAACATGGTCACGGTGACTTCCACCGTTCCACCTGCACCCAGTTTTCTGGATGTTAAATTTACATCACAAGATTTACCTTGAACAAGAAACCTTCACCTCTCTACATTCCTACTCACGTCAGTGGTAACATTGTGACAAGAGTCTTGATAGACCCCACGAGCTATGTGAATTTTATTACTGAAGAAACATTAGTATTGAATTCACTGCAAAAGGAAAAATATGAAGAAACAATATTTACCATTCATTCACACGATGCTATGAGTCTTAAACCCTATGGCTTGATTACTTTGTCCATCCTGGTTGGACCTAGGACTAATTAAATAGTCTTTGATGTCATCCTGGAGTCAGATCTGTTCAAAGTGAAGCTAGGAATCTCCTAGTTAGCTTCCATGAATTGGATCACCTCCGTTATCCACAAATGTTTATAATTTTCCCATGAGGGTGTCGTGCATGTAGTGCATGACACCGAATATCATCCCTTGGTATCTCGTGGTGGATATTCATTAGATCAATTTTGGCCTTCCCTGGTCAGTCCGCTTCCTCCAAGGACGGACCTACTTTACAAGATCTATGTGAAACACAAAATTGGGGGAAAAGGGGAGCCAAAGTTGACCCTTCCTATGAAAAATTAACTAGTTTCCTCCACTTCACAGGAAAACAAGAAGAATCCTAGGCCAACTGCTATTACTTCTCTAAAAGAGAAGGAGAAGTTCATTTCAACACCTTCTCCTTCCCAAAAAGGCAAAGAGAAGGCTATAATGTTCACTCCCTCTACCCTAAAGAAAGAGGAGAAGCCTATGACAGCTCCCTCTCCTTCCCGCAAAGGTAAGGAAAAGGTGACCTTTTCCCAGACTATCCCATCCTCTCTCATTTCTTGGGAAGAGTATTGGATGAGTAGACCCAGTGACTACCCACTAAGTTCGATGATCCCTCCTTGGCGTAGGCTGAGATTAGGATCACAAATCTCCCTAATGAATTTCTGGGACCATGGTATTATTTATATGACAGAAAGAGAGGTTATCATAGAGAATTTGATCTGTGGCCTCCTACTACTCCTACTCCTAAGGCAGTGAGAAAAAAGAGGCCTGCTAGCAAGGCTTTTGAGTCGACTCCTCATGTCACTCCCCGACTTGTTCCTCCTGCTCCCATATAAAAACTTGTCCCTCTACCTGAAATAACCATAGTGGAAATTCCTATGATTAAACAAGAACCTCCTATCCCTTCACAACCTCTGGCTTCTAACTCCAAGAGCCATAGAAACTTCCTTGCACATGAGTGCAAGCACCGATGAAAGGCTCTTCTAGCTGAGCAGGCCACCTCACAATAGAAGGAGGAAAGAATGACCACTCCTATTTTAGGACCTCCTACAACATCTTCTTCCTCCCTTCCTTCTATTTCTCTTTAGTCTATTCCTTCTAGCAATGAAGGACATAAGAGGATTCCACCTTCCTCATAAGGTGGTCATGTGCTGACTTGTCCTGTGCTTATAATAAAACTAGCCCCGACTTCTCCTGAGTTTGTCATCGTTCCCAAGTCATTTAGTGAGCTTATTGGTGAACCTCAGACACAACCTACCTCACCCACTAATAATAGGCATGGTTCCCCTATGTGATACATATTTAATTCCATAGAAAAGGTCCCATCCTTGTCAATGATCTTCGTGAAATCATTGAATTTGACTCCATAGGAGCTCAGTGGAGAGGACCTTGAGGGGCCCTCTTCCTTAGCCCTTGTTGTGGGAGGGTTGGGTTCTCCTCCTCTTAACATCTCACCATTGTAGGCTCATCCCCCTTCCCCTTATGAGGATCTAGATTGGGTAGCAGATGACCTCTTGGTTGATCAATGTTAGGAGGAGGCCCCTTTTTCTTTATCTTGTGTGTGTGTGTTTTGTGATGAGTTCCCCCATACTCATGCTATGTGTTCCTATTCCTAGATGACCCTAGTCACCCTTTTTGGTGCTTGGATATAGGAATGGTTTTGTGTCGTGAACCTTCTTCTATTTGTTTCATCATTCTTCAATGTTTGTGCTTGAATTTTGATAAATTGGGGACAATGCAAAGCGTTGGGGGCATTTAGGCTTCTCTTCCATGTTGACCCAATTTTTTGTTTTACTTTCTTTTTTGTGCATTCTTCCTCATCTGGTTGGGGACTGATGATATTTCACCTTGCATTGTAGTTACCTATTATTATATGAGCTCAAACAGATCTGACCCCGCTAAACTAGATCCCCCTCTATCCTTTGTATTTTTCTTTTCTCTTTTTCTTTCTCTTTATCTTTCTCTATTCTTTACTTGAGTTGTCCCTCCTATGTGTGAAAACACTCTTATTTAACACTTTGGTTTTGGAAATTAATTCATTATCAATGAATCTTTTCTCGAAAGCCTTCACAAACTTTACCTTAGAATCGCATTCTCAACAAAAAACCTTAACATAATGTGTTTCCTTCATCACAAGTTTGTAAAGAAAGGACTTGTACACCTTCCTCCGAAGTGGAAACAACTTTTACTACCCTTCGCATGAGGGCATGTCCTTCCTTTCAAATTCCTTTATGAAGTGAACATCTTTCGAAAGGATTCCTTGATGACGAATCACTCTAAGAAGAAAAGTTTCTTTTGAATTATGTGTCCCTTGAGTGGACCCCCCTTCTTCCTCATGGTGGTTTCCCAAGGGATCCTTCCTTCAAGGCCTTTATGATGAATGGATCCTTTTGTGCTTGGAAAAGGGGTAGCCGGACTAGGCTCATTCCATTTTACCTTTCGCATTTAGCTTGGGGGTAGCTTGACTAGACCTTACTTTTCAAATAGCACATCCCTTGAGTGGACCCCTCTCCTTTTGAAGAGTTCCCAAGGGACCCATTTGAAATTTTTACTTATTGACAGTCTGTGTGACCGGCTACTTTTGACATGTTCTATCTATGGGTAGATGTGTCGCTGATTCCTAACTCTACGGAGTCAACTTTCTCAGGTTCCTCCATGAGAGAGATCTTGGGGGATACCTTCCTACAAGACCTAGAACTTGTACGGTGATTTCCTTTGAGCTTCCTCCATGTGATAGATCTTGGGGGTGGCTCCCCTACAGGACTGAGAACTTGTAGGGTTCTTCTTTGGGTGTTCTTCATGCTTGAGTTCAAGGAAAATACCTTCCCTACAGGATTGAGAACCTATAGGGTACTTATTTTAGTGTTCTTCATGATTGAGTTTGTGGAGAATACCTTCCCTATAGGATCGAGAACCTATAGGGTGCTTCTTTCAATATTCTTCATGCTTGAGTTCATGGAGAATACCATCCCTATAGGACTGAGAGCCTGTAAGAACTTCCTTGGGGCTTCCTTGAAGTGAAATATCTTGGGGATTTCCTCCTTGTAGGTCTACAAGGTTGTAAGATGCTTTTTTGTTCCAATTTCATAGTTCTGAGAAGCTATGGAGTCCTTTGCTTTTCCTACACCTTCAATTATGCCAGACTGAGTAGTACTTCCTTGATGATTTAGGTATACATTTCTAACCTACACTCTTTGTGATTTACTTTACCGAGAACTCATTAGTACTTGTACTCACTAAAGTGGGGGTGAAATGTATAAGAAAAAATTTACACCCTATGTGCAATTCCCTTTTTTCCCTTTTCCACCTTAGAAAACCATGTTCTAAGGATTAATTCCACTTAAGCCTGTTGTTGGTGGTCCACTTGGTGTCTTTTTTGAGCATCGGTGGAGGCGTTTCTATTAGGGACGCCTGCGTGGTGCATAGACGTCCACATAGCATGCTTATGTCCCTGGAAGATTCCCATGGCTAAGCCAACAAAGGCATTACTATTCTAATTATCAATGAAGTAGTAATGCCTCCTTCGACCGACTGACCCAAAGATGGTCATTTTCTTCCTCCCTTCTTCATATTCACCTCTTCAACATTTAATCTAACTCTTCACAACTCTTCAACAGATCAATCCTTCATTCTTGCACACTTCAGACTCCCATTCTCACACCTTTGCATCCATTCTGACTCACTCTAAGCATTCAAGTACACCATTGTAGTAAAAGCTTCACTTCCTCACTTCGATAGAGCATGTTTGGGACCACACAATTTCAGCAAAGGCTCGAGTTCTTCTCATTTCTCCCCCAAGCAGTCTTGAGTGCTCTTGGTGGAGGTGGTAAGCTTCACTCTCCTCTCGTCTTTCACTTGGTTGAGTAGCATAGTACTGCATTGTGGTGTTTTTATTATCTTTACTTTATTTCTTATTTATCTCATTTCCTTGGCTATCCGTGGAGGTGGAAACACCTAAACGAGGGTCTAATTGAGGCAGGCCCCTATACAAGCACCCACCATTTTCTCTCTTTCTATGTGTAAGAGTACGTGCTCTTCTAAGGATCAGCTGGCGAACAAGTTTATCAGTGAGAGCCTACTTTCCCTTGTCACTCTTGTATTTCTACTTTACAATATTAGAGAATACTTTATTTATTTGCTTGTTTCATTCTGGCCTTTTAGTTGAGTAGCTAGGATGTTAGTCATTTTGGTGAGTTTAACCTTGTCTCTATTGTTGACTGATCATATAGACTACAATACACTTTACAGACACCAGTGTGCCACTTTGTAATCCAGAGTTTGCACTAATGTCCTCAGGAAAAGAGCTCCCTTAAGTGTATAGTTGAACCTAAAAACTGACTCGCCTAACCCCAATCTTAAAACTTAGGATTGTACAATGATTGTAGGACATCATAGTCCTCATATTTCTCATCCTCATAACCCTAAACATTACACTTAGCTGAGGTAAGTTAGATTAACCTCTCACATCTCGACCCTCCATGACCTGGGGTCTTGCACGTGGTGGTCCCCCTCTCTTACAGAGAGTTATTTCCAAATTGGGTACAATATTTGTACCACATTTGGTATAAAAAAGTAGAGAGTGGATCACAGTGTTGTCTTGTATAAGTGTGGTTGGGATAAGCATTCTTGGGTTCTACCTATTTAAATCAAAGAGGCACATGCATAACTATATCATTAATTGTGAGATAGGGGCATTGATGGTAGTCCAAGAACATGTTTGGATGACAAAGGAAATATTTTTCAAATGGTTAGACCATTTTGAAGCTAATATCCCTAGTGGCATTTCACCAAAAAACAAGGCCCTTATCATTTTTTACAGTCATGGAAGCCACGTGGCTTTCAAGACCATTGAAGAATCAAAATAATTAGGAATAGACCTACTAACGCTGCCTACTCATACTAGTCACAAGTTTTAGCCATTAGATGTTATTATTTTTGTTCCATACAAGGCATATTTTAGAGAGCAAAGAACCATTTGGCAAGGTGCAAACCCACATATTAATATTGGACATGAAGAGTTGGAAACTCTTGCAAGCCAAGATTTTAGAAAAGCCTTCAAACCAAGCAACTTTGTTAGTGGGTTCCACATAATAAGAATTTGGCCTCTTAATTGGTCAACCCTTGATAGCGACATAGGGTCAAGTGAGGGCTATGTTGTTGAAGATGATGTTGCAACTCCTACAGTAGAACCCATCACAATGGAAACTGAATATGATGTTATGGCAGCAGAGACATGCTTGCATTTACTTGATTACAATGAGGATGTAATAGATGGTTTTGTGAGGGAATACGATGCAAGGGATGTGGCAAGTGATGTTGCAACATAATGCAATGGGGGTGATGAAACTAGAAAACACATTCAACTAGAAATCCAACCAGTTTTTGTGGATTTCCAACTAGAAGTTCAACTAGTTATTGCACCCTACAATGAAGATAGAACTACTACATCAATAGGCCTAAGTTTTCCAACTCAAGTTAGCCAACCAGAATGGAAGCATGAATCAGCCACAAACCTTGGAGTGCAAATCAATATGACTAAAGAAGAATTCAACCTCTCTATGGCTTCCCCACCACATGTTGATTTAGTTGAAGTAATACATTACTTCACTATTGCAAGGAATTGGAAAGAGCATAGTGATGGTCAAAGTGAAGATGACAAGATGGATAATAAACAAAAAGACCAGACAGAAAATTCTTGAAACTTCTAGTGCATAGGGTGCAAGGAACATCATGGGGAGGTCATTCGGGAGAGCTTCACCTTAGTCGGTAGTCCCAAGTACTAACATCTGACACATTCATCGAATTATTCAACCAATAAGAGGAAGAGAAGAAAAGGAAAGAGGAGTTGCAACAACATAATAAGTAGCAGATGTTGTGGAGAAAGGCAGACTATGAAGTGGAAGAAATTCTAAAGGAAGAAATGAGGACTAACAAGCAAGCAAGGAAAGTGATAGAAGATGAGCAGAAAATGATAAGAATGTGAGAGAAAGCCATTAGACAGGAGTAAGCTAAGGCTGAACGTCTATGAAAGGAAATAGAAAAGAAAGTAAAATAAGCAGAGAAGATAAAACATAAGTCTATAGTGGGGGATCCTATACCCTCCCAACATCCATCATGCTTGATATGATGATAATTTTGTCACTAGCCTTTATAGCCATCAACAATATGCAGGTTGGGACTGGCTCACAAAAAATGGTATTGACTAAAGATGCAAGCCAAGCATTGCTTGCTTAAATATCAACATGCCTTCAAGGAGGTACTAACCAAGTATCATCTCCTACAAGTGGACTTGACTCAACTATTGGCGGATATCTCATGCCACCTCCTTTTCCTAGCAATATGGACAATTGATTATGTGCATATTAAGTTTTTTTTTTTGATCGATGTAGTAGTGTATTTTGGTCATCTGGTTTAAAAATCAGATCTATTTATCGATTTCAAGTTATAACTATGAAATTATTATAAGATGTGATAATGTTGTTGTAATTATGTTTCAAACCTCACATATGTTTAAGGTGAGAAGTTCAATACAAGCTTTGATTAATATTTTCATATATTTCAAGTATGTTCCAACCATGTTTTTCTCTCACACCACCCAATCAATTATTGCAGTTTGATTCAAAATATAACTATGATATGATTATAAAATGTCCTAATGTTTTTGTATTTTTTTATTGGAACCTCAAATTTGTATCTATTATATGTTTGATGAGGGTTTTAGCCTTCAACTTTCTGTGGTATCACTAATTACACTATGTTTTAGTGTTTGTCAATAAAAATAATTACAAAAATTTGATTGCAAATAATGATATGTTATTATAAGATTGTATATACATATATTTGTAGAAAATGATATATTCTTATCATATTCTATGTATATATATACACACACACAATCTCATAACAATATATCATTGTCTGCAAATAGTAACCTACCAAAAAATTTGTGGGAGAAGATGGGTTTAGGGCTTAAAGATGCCTAGCAAACTGCAACTAGGTAAACCCATATGTGTGGTTTGATGAAGGCATACGGGGCACGTGGTTAACAAGGTAATGTTGTTGGGCTAAGATAAAAGTGACCACCTCCTAGTAGACAATGATACATTTTTTGCAGACAATGATATGTTCTTATCAGATTGTATATATGTATTTATAGACAATGATATATTATTATCAGATTGTATGTATATATATATGCAATCTGATAGGACATATCATTTCTTGCAAATTATAATAATTTTATTTGCAAACAATGATATATTATTATCAGATTGTATGTATATAAATAACTATATATATACATACAATCTAATAAGAACATATCATTGCGTGCAAATTGTAATCATTGTATTTTCAGACAATGATATATTCTTATCAATTATCATCATCAAAATTTAACAAAACTACATGTTAATTATCAATTTAATTATATATATATACACACACAGACACACACACAAACACACACACACATATATATAGCTATATATGTACATACATATATGCATAACCATATATATGTATATACATGTAGATATATAATTAGTCTAATACTAACTAATCTCATAATTATTGTATAATATTACTCAATTCATCTAAATTTCATCCATATATATAAAAAGACACATTTTTTCAGTATTACTAGGTAATTTCCAAAGTAAAGTCATGGACTTTACCTATCATTATTGTTCAATGTCTTATGTTGATTGCAGAGAAGTCCTTGCATGCCTACCATTAAGAGACCACTGTAGTTAAATATATTCATCCAATCAAATACACATTTGTAAGAAAACTATATATTTATGAACATATGTATATCAAAAAATGTAAACATATCATCAAGCATTCAGAACAAAATGTCCCTATAGATTTTATTGTGTTAATAAACACAACTTCATTGGTATGTTGATAATCCACATACTTGATTCAACTCTCCATGCTCCCGCTTTCCTAGAAAATAATTGTAATAAATGGGAGTAGTACTCGATACTAGTAACATTCCCACATCAAATCATCCTTACAATATTGCATGCACAACAATAATAGTTTCTATTGGAGCATTAAAATCCACAATTGTTTTGATCCTTAGTACGAAGCTGAAAATAATAGTGTGTATTGCATGTGATTGCACTCTACATGGAAGAATGAAATAGAAATGACATATATAGAAATGTCTATGAATGTGTATACATGTATATCTATATGTATATATATGTACATATACATATATTTATTGACAACCATTGCAGGAAACTATTTAAGGGTGTGTATTGTAGGACACATTATATGTACTTTACAAAAGATTTGAGAACAAACGTATTATTCAAAATATTTCTACACGCTTCTCAAACCTTTAGTAAAGTACATTTAATGTGTGCTACAATACACACCCTAAAAAAACTTCTTGCCATGGTTGTCAATAAATATATGTATATCTATATAAATATACATGTCTATGTATATACATATACATGAACATATATACATATACATTCATACATACATATGCATATACATGTGTATATGTATTTGTATATACATATACATGTACATGTACATGTATATGTATGTACATGTACATATAAATATACATGTATATGTATATGTAAATACAAATATGTAATCCGATTATTGAAACACATAAAATAAGTGGAAGAAAATAGAGTAAACCATATCATTGTATGTTGTGATATGATTACATAATGGATAATGCTCATTTGAACAACTAACTGAAAACTGAGTAATTTGTATTCCTAAAAATAATGTAGACATTGAGTACATAAATATAAAACAGTATATTAAATAATGAAACAAACAACATAAATGTAAATCTAGTATAATAATAAATAAAAACATGAATTTAGTTATTCTAGGTGTACCAACATGAATAAGATCCCTTTCAAGAGGAATTTGCATAGGTTTCCTTATTAAGTTCTAAATTTTGCAGAGGATATACAAGGAATGAACCTAGCAATTCCCTCTTATAAAATCATTTGAATGTGCAAATTGAATCTTCGTGGGAAACAATATATCATTTCATTTTGCAGTGGCCAATTATGCCTGAGTTCTTCTATGGCTGATAGGAAATCAAATTTATATTTGGTCTAATTGACAAAATAGGTGGCTTGCATAAATTTAGTCATATATATGAATTATAATATGTTTTCTATTTTGTTATATGTAGGGAGGTGAATTTTGTAGAGTTTATGCAATGAAAGCATAGGAGAATTCATAATGAAAATGACACTGGAAATTCCCTCTTATAAAATAATTTGAATGTGTATATTGAATGGATTGAATTGTGGTGATTGACTTTCAAATTTGAATTTTCCTGCCAAACAATCGGTCATTTCATACCGCAGTGGCTGTTTATTTCTAATTACAATGGTGCATTGAATGAAAAAAAGCCTATTTACAATTATCAATTAACCTATTTTAAGTTACGTTTGTATGTGGGCTCGGTCAAAATATCATGTGGGTCCGCTAGGAGGTGGTCACTTTAATCTCAACCTCATCACACTACATTGTTAACCACGTACCCCATATCCCTTCATCAAAGAATGCGTATGAGTTAACCTAACTACAGGTTGTTGGGAAGCTTTAAGCCATTAACTCATCATCTCCCATGGTTTTCTTCCTCATTTTAACCTCTATTAGCCATATAATATTATACATATATAATCTAATATATATATATATATCAAATTACCTATGTGTAGTCTTCTATGGATATATATGTATATCAAATATCTATATAAGATTATACATTTTTATTTTGATATATATATATATATAATGACATTGAAATTGACATCCCTAAGATACCAAAAAAGAAAGGGTTGATTGATGCCATGGAGAAACTGTACATGGCTTGATATGATGAAACACTACAAGGCATTAGTGTATATATATATATATATATACAATCATGTCGTGTATATATATATCAAGCCTCATGAGCTGTAAATGTATATATTTGCATACAATGACATTATTATCAGATTATATGTGTGTGTGTGTCATTGTATGCAAATATATACTTTTACAGCATGAGGCTTGATATATATATATATATCAAGCCTCATGTTGTGTAGGGTTTCATCACATGAACATATATATGTTCTTAGCATATTGTATATATATATTTGCAGACAATTATATATATATATAAATATAATTGTCTTTAAATAAATATATACAATTTGATAAGAACATATAATTGTCTGAGAAGAATATATCATTGACTGCAAAAGTATATATACATTCCGCTAATAACATATCATTGTTTGAAAAAATATATATGAAATCTAATAGGAACATATCGTTGTTTGAAAAGAATAAATCATTCTTTGCAAAAATACATATAATGTGATTAGAACATATCATTGTTGACGAAGCTTCATGTGATGAAACCCTACAAGCTTGATATGATGAAACCCTACACGATTTGACTATATGTATATATATATATATATATATATATATATATATATATATATATAATTAACTACAAATTGTAATCTTAAAACTGATTTAGAAATTAGGAGAAAAAGCTATATACCCATTGTCTTTTTAATGATTATAATGTAGAGATTGAAAGAGAATCCAACAAAATATGTATACCCATTTAATTTCATGTGTATATTATAATTACTAAAAATAGAAAATGTCTACCCATTAACTAGTATCCGAAAACCCCTCAATAATTTGGGGAAAAAACTGAAAACCCAAAAAGTTTCATGATTATAGCTGCATTTGATAATATACCCATAAAATCTCATGATTAGACTTGGTCAAAATTACATCAATGTTTTTTTTATATCACATTATATGAGATTAGTTCATAGAATAATGTCAAAAGAAATCATAGCACTCAAACAATGTCGACGCCAAAAAAAACCCAATGTTAAACAAACAATCTTGCAAGTGAAGAGAGGTGAAGAAATTTTATGCAGCTCCATATAACATTACATAAAAAAAAAATTAAAGATTAAATTCAAGATTATACACCCATTAAAGTGACCACCTCCTAGCGGATCCACGTGATATTTTGATCAAGCCCACATACAAATGTAACTTGAAATAGGTTAATTAATAAATGTAAATAGGCATTTTTTAAAAAAAAAATTAGATTTATAATGAACGGGTATGCGAAAAATAATGAAGATGTAGGTGACGAAGGTTTAAAAACACCATTTTTGAGAACCTTTTGTTTTATGGGTTCCACAAGGTGCATTTTAAATACCCAAAAGCCATTTTTTCTTTTTAAGGTCCTCACTCGCTTATGAAGAAGCCTAAAAATTTTTTGAAATCAAACCTATTTTGCACTCTGCACGAATGCATGAAGTTAGCCCTAGTGGCTACTGGTATGTTTCCCTTAACTGGTTGATTAAAGTATACAAACCTAAGAAATATGTAATGTTTGAAAACACATTATGTAATACAAAAACACTTAGAAATGAATGCAAATTGCAACAGAATTTGATGAAACAGAAAGTCTGCACCTAGAATGTGGATGAAGACTAGAAATGACACTTAAAATTCTACTAATGTTGAGTTTGAGGTCTGGAGGGACTCATTCACCATTATGGGCGAATCAATCCTAGTTCTACAAAACTGACCCAGAACCTGTTTTTGACAAAAGAGTACTTAAAAATGCAAAAATCATAAAAATGACCTAGAAGTGGGACTCATTCGCCACCCATGGTGAATGAGTCCAATTTTGAATCTTTGAATTTTCAAAAGTGGAATCTCAAACTTCCGATCTGCACTTTGACTTACTACAGGTGTCCACTTCTGAAACTTTGATTTACAGGTCTGAAAATGAGTTTTTGTTGATATTTTTACTTGTTGAATGAGGAGAAGACTTAAGTAACCTTGCAACTTTATCTTCAATTATTTCCAAACTTCCAAGAGTCCTAAATTTGCAAATAAACAAGACAAGATAGAAAAATGTTGAATGTTAGGGCATGGGGATTTGCCTTGGTCAAAACCCTTTTAGGTAATTAAACCAAAATTATGAAAGAAAGGAATGAAACATTCAAAAATGGAGTTGATTACCTTTCCATGATGTTTGATCTTGAAAGCCTATAGCAAAATATTAAGGCTGTACCCTTGAATGTCTGAAAATTGATCATGAATGACTTGTAATGATGAAACCCTAGCTTGTATGAGAAGATGAATGATGAATGAGTTGTAAAATGAGTTGAGAGATGCAAATTAGGGCTTATAAGGTTATATTTATAGGAAATTCACCTATTTTACCCATTAATACCACATCACAAGCCAACATGAAGCAATAATAAACTTAAATTTCACTTTTCTTCCTGTTCAAAGGTAGAAATTGGGCCAAATGGGAACTCATTCACCACACATGATGAATAGGTCCCACCTAGATGGAACTGATTCACCATGCATGGTGAATGGGTCCCACAGGGGCCAATTTGATAGCTAGGAAGCCAGGAGATAAGCAAATAAGGTTTAAAATGGAACTTTGACTAGTATTTGATTAATTTAGGGCTCGAGATGCACAATATGGGTTAATATGGGACTATTGGTGATGATGTGAATGATTGGGACACAAAAATCAATGTGAAAGTGTGATTAAATAAACTTTACAACACTAAAATGATGTCCACTTAGCCTAGAAGGGCACAAGAACCAATGTGAATGTGTGAGACACATTACAACACTAGTTTAACATTAATTTTATTTTAAAAGTCTTATATATTGATATGATAATGTTATTAAACACATTTTATAATGTTGAATTAAGGAGAAATAGGTTCATTAAGTCTATAAAAGTGTGAAAGTCCTTTACAACACTTTACAACACCTTTACAAGACTTCGTTAAGAGAATGTTATTCGATTTGCAAGGGTCCAAGACCTAGAGTGGATGCATAAAATGCCTCAACACTAAAATTAAGGCCTCATTAAATCAATTTATCATGAATTATTCCCATATCAAGCAAAGGGTACTTCTTTTTATGGTACATTTAGCCCCCAGTATAGTGAGAGGATGATCTTGCTTCAAACTCAGACTAAAGTAAACATTAAAGAGAGATCCAATTCCATAGATACAAATGATAAAGTATGAAAAATATCAAAGGAGGTTGTGCAAGCCCCTAGGATCAAAGATCCTAAGTCAAACCATCAAGATACAAAATCGTTAAACAAGAAGAAAAATAAAGATGAAAAATTTGGATCAAGCTTCGATCGTTTGTCTAGCTAGTTGTGGATTAGATCTAGGCTTGTTTGTTTTGGAAAGAAATGCATACTCACTCTGGGGTGATGAAACTCTTGGCTGTCCATCGAGTGATAAATCCACAACATACTCACTTTGGGGCCACAAAACTTGTGATTGTCCATGGGGTGAGAAATCCCAAAGGTGAGAAACATACGATAGTTGGTATGCACTAAAACACATAGGTGGCTATATGGAAAGTCGTGCCTTGGAATGGGCTTCCTACTCAACCATATCAAAGTTATACCTCCTGATAACTTTAACAAAGCACCACAAAGGAAAATAATTTTTGAGCTCTAGGAGGTAAGCAAAACTTCCTATGCTTGACACTCATAGACATGGTTAATACAAAATAGTGTAAGGATTATTTAAAGGGATTTTGCTTAATTCATGCAAGGTCTCATCTTAGGGGACATTATGTTTATCATCTTGAAGAGAGGATGTGTCAAAATAAGTATCATGCTCTTGGAAGGAATCAAGCCCAATGACTCCACCAAGAAAAGGATGCATCACAAGAATAAAGAAATGGCACAATGAAATTTGAGTGGTGATGTATTACCCCACTTTAAAGTAGTTGTGAACACCAATACTATGAGAAATTTCTTTAAAGTAGAAGGAGAAATGAGAGCTTACTCGGAAAGCCCTATGCAAAGTCATATGTTTTCGGGAAGCTACGTCATGAAAAAAATAGTATGTCACATGTGAGCCAACTTAAGGCATGTTTTCCACATCCCAAGCTTACTCTTACATATTCATGAAAGGTTAACAACTAGCCAAAGGGGACAAACACAAGTGACATATGGGGACAAGGTTTCCTAACCCCTCTCCACCACTTGGTGTGGGACAAAGGTGAGCTGAAATGATTGATATAATGCATGCTAGAGTGAAAATTAGGATCAATTAGAGGAATTAGATTCCTCCAGAGAGGGAAGGATACCAAACTCTTGAAAATGTTGGAATTTATGACTCAAAGCATTACATTCATTAGTGCAGTGACCATAAACTCTATGATATGCACAAAATGAAGTCTTGTAAGATATTTTCATTCGAGTTATAGGGGGAAGAGATATCGAGTGATCTTGGAGGAGTCTCAACAAGATACCCTCTTGATGAATGATGGAAGGTGGTCCTGGGATTTGTGACAAAGGAACATCTTGCTTAGTAGTATATGTCATACTTACACAAGTTTCTCTAGATTACGAGATTTTTTTCTCACTCTTTTTAGAGGAGGGAAAATGTATTGGATTCAAATCATGAGTGTTTTGTGAGATGGCATTGATATTAAGCAAAGGTGTAGTTGTGTGTTGCATGTTTGGAGAATGTTCAAGACCACTAGTGTTGAGGTTTTTAGTTAAGGATAATTTAGGAGTATGCTTTGTGAGATTCTTGATGTTTAGTGAAGGTTTGGTGATCTCTATTACATGACAATAACCAAGACCATGAATCATTTGTTGTGTGAGAGGATCGATAGGGTTATGGATAACTTGTTCTCGAGCACCAAATCCTTTTCCACTATACCCATGTTGTTTCAAGAAGTCATAACCTTTTCCATAAAGTGTCTTCATTTATTTTTGATTGAGTGATGGTTTTTTATTTTGTCCATGAAAGGTTTATGTGTATGGTGTATTTTCTTGTGTAGATGGTTGAGAAGATTGTGTGGAGTTTTGAGTTGTCATGATGGTTTGTTGTCCTTATTTCTCATCTTTCTTTTGTGTAATTATGTATTCAACCATAAATGATGGTGTGAATTCTAAGGATCCCAAATCATCACAAAATAATACCTTTAGATAGAAATTCCTCATTGTTGTGTTCAATTTCAATATGATTTATGTTGGATGTTGGAATTAATGTTTTCAAAGGACTTGAAGGTCCTTTTTCAAGGTGCAAGAAACTTTTAGACTCGGGGTCTATTTCAATTTGATATATTTTATTGTTATAGACATATTTCATTATAGGATGAAGGGTTGAAGAAATTGCATTGATCTCATGAATCCATGGTCTACAAAAATGAATATTATATGAAAGATCATAAGGAATGACATGAATAACAATTTGCAAAGTAGCCACCCCAACTGTAATAGGAAAAGTAATTACACTGAGAGGTTGCTTTGTTGTATTATAAAATCCTTGAACAACTATAGAATCAATCATTATTTGTGAATTATCAACATGAAATCTATCAAGGAGATTCACACTACACACATTAAGGGTAGAACCATTATCAATAAGGTTAACTTTATCTCTATTCGATTATATTGAGAACTGATCATGAAAGCTTCACTTTGTTTGCACAAATCTAAAGGAGGGAGCTCATGTTGATGGAAAATAATTTCAATAGTAGTTTGATTTTTTTTTTATGAATTAAAGTTGTGACATCATTTGGAGTTGTACCGGGAGAAACTATAATTTTTTTTAAGCTTGTTTTAAGAATAGTGTTATAATTTGGTGATTTCTAAAGTAAATCCAAAAGAGAAATCTTTACAGGAGTATTATTTAATTGTTCAACAAGTTCATACTCATTTTTGTGTGGGATGTAATGAGGAGCACTAGGAATATTTGGTAAATGTAAGGAGGGTGGGGTTGGTTGTGGTGGTTTTAGATTATTTCAAGTGTTATATGTATGAGCAATGGTATTATAACTCACCTGCTACGATACATTATTCTGAGGTGGGTAAAGGATAAGTTTAGGTTTATTTCTATTTTGTTGTTTGTGTGAAGGTGGGTAGAGAGTAAACTCAGGTTTAGGTGAGGGTTTATGTGATGGTGGGTGAAGGATGAGTTGAGGTTGAATAATGTTAACATCCCTTAACAAGTGAGAGTCTAAATTTTTATAGTGGTTCTTGTCTTGCATTATGATATCCTTCCTAGGAGGAGATATTTTGAAGAGAACAACAAACCAAATTTGCTTGACATTCTAAGGTTGGATCTCCTAGAAGGACTTCATCACAATTATGAGGATGATCAATGATTGAATTATTTTGCTCAATAAATTTTTTCGCAGGTGAAAGGGGACAACTAAGATTCACATGAATCTCATTGGTGATGTTTTCTAACAACAAATTATCTTCGTCATAACTAGGAGAGATACTAGGAGAAACAAAAATGTGGTTATCATTATCATTTATGAATTCATTCCTTTTTTCCCTAATTTCTTCCAAAATAGAAGGGGTAGGAGAAGGATCATAAAGAGGGTTGTTGTAGACCAACATGTCCTCATCATTTATAATCTTATCTTCCTCAAAATTATTCTCACAACCTAAAGAAGAATAGAGATTAGGTAAGGTGACGTTTAGGAATGTGTCTATGATTTCATTCTCTTGAGCTAAAATATCTTCCCAAAGGGGATGAGAAGGAAAAACAAGATCTTCATGATTGTCAATGAGTGTTTCTTATTTTGCCAAGATACCTTCATCACTAAAAGGAGAGGTATTGGGAGAATAAAAAAATGATCATCATGGTTATCTATGTTTGTATGCTCTTGTATCACATCATCCACACAAATAGGAGAGATAGGAGGCAGTGTGAGTTTAAGGTTAACATTGTCATTGTCACTCTCTTGCACTAAGAGACTCTCATAACCAGGACATGCATTGAATGAATGATGACCATGCTTATTAACTAACCTTTTCTTTGCAAATTTGGAGAAGATTGAAACTAGCATTTTGAAAGAACAATCTATCCTAGCTCAAAGTGCAATGTAAAAGGCTAAAATGAAATGCAAATTTTAGATGATAATTGGCTGATTATGATATGTAACAATATGAGAATGTAAATGTGAAATTTAAACCATGCATGAAATGAGCTAATGTAAGATAAATCTAATGAAATACATGTTACAAAAGTTATCCAAATGATATACATAGCTGATGGAAGCAAATAGAAGCATAAAAACTAGGTTTTCAACTCTATAAAAGGTTGTTTTAGGGATTAGAAAGGACTGATTCACCCAGGGTGGCGAATGAGTCCTAGTATGGACCTTTTTTCCAAATTTTAAGAAATTTTTTGAGGGATTTTGATCGTTTTTGAGTTCTATTATGCAGAACTAAATGAAAGATGCAGAATTTCAAAAAATTTACATGAAATTAGATGCCAAAAATGCAACCTAAATGCACTTTTTATGAATGAAAATTTTGAAAGAGTCCCACTTCCAGGTTAGTTTTTTTATTTCTACATTTTTATGTACCCTTTTGTCAAAAATAGGTTTTGACTTAGTTTTGCAGAACTAGGACTGATTCACCCAAAATGGCGAATGAGTCCCTCCAGGCCTGAAAATCGGCATCAAAAAAATTTCAAGTGACATTTCCAGTCTTCATCCACATTCTAGATGTACACATTCAATTTTATCAAATTCTATTGCAATTTGCATTCATTTCTAGGTGTTTTTACATTACACAATGTGTTTTCAAACATTACATATTTCTTAGGTTTGCATACTTTAATCAATCAATTATATCATTTAATTACACTTATAACATTCCATTTATTCTAAATAACATCATACATATGATCCTAATTTGAGTGAACCACCTAGAATTTTGGCCTCTACTTTCTCCTTTTAGGTGAAAACCCCTAGAAGTGCTAGAAAGGATTAGGGTGCCAAAAATCTACAGTTCAGTAATTTATTTCCACGTAAAAAATTAATTATGATTTTTTATTGCAAACTTTAAAAAATATAAAAAATTGTATGTTTTACCACCTTAACTTGGTCAAAACTTCATGAAAATCATTTTTTTTAATCCTATAGTATGTGAAGCATAGAATGTGATGCATATTTTAGATTCAAAAAACTTGATACCATTTGCAAGCTATAGATTTTTTTCAATCAACCTATCAATCAGGAGTTTAGTCATAATTCAAATAGGAAATGAATAATAATTATTTATTCAATTCAAAGTAAAGCATAATTTATATTGGTAGAAAGCTGAAAATCTCCTTTCAAAACCCTTTTTGTTTCATTAGGTTTGGGTAAAAGAAAGTCATCAGCCACATACCCTACACATACCCATCATATTGCAACTTTTTGGCCCATCATGATCCTACACATGCCCATATCACAACTTTCTATCGATGTGTATGTTGTGCATTCAATGGATGATGCTTTGGAATTGAGATAACCATATATATTGAGGTCTCTTTACCTTGTTGACTCAAATATTTAGTACGAACATTTATTTTTCTATGTCCATGTTACACTTTTTTTATGTCTGTATCTTCTTTGACTCATATGTTTCATGTGATTTATTTATGTATTTCATGTGTTTCCTCTGCAAATTTCACTTGTGTTCTCTATGTATCTCATGTGTTTGTGCCATGTGTTCCCTCTATGCATCACATTTTCTTTATGAATTCTTTGTGTATTATTTTATGTGTAATCCCTTTATTTCAATATCTATGATTGAATTATTCCTTGTCTTACATGTGATATATTTTATTCATATTTATCTTAACATTATAGACTAATAGGATCCTAAGTTGGGGGCTTTCATAGATCCCTCAACTTGGTGTCATCATGTCTCTTCAGTATTTCAATAAAATAATTTATTTATTTACTGTGATTATAAATATAAGATTATACTCTCACTAATGTGGCCTCAGATAAATATGTAGAGTCATAAATTTTCACCCTTGACAATTTCACACAACTTGAAAACAATATTTTTCTTATAACATTAATAATGCTAATAAATTATTCATTTAAAGAACACTAAAATCCCTAATATTTTGATAAATTTAGGAAAAGGTACCCAATCAATCATGGTAGCACCTATTAATTTAAAGGTAACTTGTTTCAAATAAAATATATTATTGTTGGTCCTTGGAGAATTTAAACTATCTTGGGTTAGACTATCATTATAAATAGTAATCAAGATGCATATATATACTAGTTTTATTCTCATTTATATATTGAAAAAGAGAAAGAAGGAAATTTTGAACAAGAAGATATTATGATCTATCAAGAGCTATCATTCAAATTTATTGAGGTATCATATGCATGTTAGCTATAGAAATCTTTTGTGTTTTGTGGACTAATCTCCTTGTAGGTCTTTCAAGCAATTCAAAATCCACCAAACAATCTTTGGTGGTAATTTAAGGTGTGAATATCACTTTGAGAAGAATTTTATACCTATCATAACATTTTCATTTACCATTTTCCATTCTATTTTCCCAACCTAGGGCACACCCTCTTCATCATCATCATTTTCTATATGTAAAAGTAGAAACACCAAAATTGGGTATGAATTAGAAAAACCCCTATACAAAAAAATCTTTCCCCCTCTTTTCATGTATACAGGTTAGATCCAAAAGTTATATCAGTAGTAGGCTTAGAAGAATAGAAAGTATACTATAACCTACCATATAAATTTTGTAGATCCTAAAAAATAAACAAATATGGAATTGGGCTCCACATCCATATCCACTAAATTTTGATTCAAATTTCAATCACAAGTTCCTCTTTTTATTCATTTTCCATATCTATAATTGTTTCATTACCGTCTATTTTAATGTGTCATAAATTATATTTCCAATGCTAGGGTTTTATATCAAATAGTCTTCTTAAAAAAAACATCAAATCTCCCCTTTTTAAAACTCAAGAGAAAAAAAAACATAAGAGATTGGCTCTCTTTTGTTGCATCTATCCAATCATAAAACCCTAGTTGGTTTGTGTTTGAGTGTGTTTTCAAAGAAAAGAGCTAATCCTAGTTAAAACTAGGATCTCTTTTTTTACTCTACAATTTGTAAGAGGGAGACTTGCATGTTGAAGGATACATGTATTCCTTTCTTATAGATAGATCACATATATAAACTTGTGGTCAGGTGCTTACATGAGGGCACAAGCCCTAGGGTTTATATTGACGTTTATTTGGAGAGATTAATAAAATTGAAACCCCTAATTCCCTTATTGATAAGTTTTTTCTTGGTTAGTTAATTTTCTTGTTGGTATATTCTACATGAATTATCCTAGCATTAATACTATCAAAATATGGATGCTCTAGATCTAAAAACTAAGAGGCTAGGTTGAGGTAGCTCATATATTGAATTTTTTTTCCATTTTTTATTTTCAAGTCTTGATGATTTATCAAGGACACTTCTTTAAGGTCTCTTAAAAAATGGTGTTCTGGCTTAAACCCAATGGATAATAGCATCATCAAGTTTCATTTTTTGGATAGACTTTCAGGGCTACCTTTTGAATATTGGAATGATGAAGTTTTATGCATATTGCTAATTGTTTTGGGAAGTATTGTGCTATTGATTCAATCACCAAATTCAAGAATCACCTTTTGTTTACTATATTTTGTATGTTTTCTAAGAAAAATAACATGATCCCTATGTTGATTATTTTTCTCTTCAAAATAAGGTGATTGGTTGTAATAGATTGAATTCAAAGACACTTTTGTTGATTGCCATAATTGCTCTAAAGTACGCCATGCTACTACTAGTTTCTTGAGAAACAATAATTATATTTTGGGAAAAAGGAATGAAATCCTACTAGTATTGAGGAGTTCATCACAACCATTCATTAGGTTCTTAAGGAAGATTAATGGGGAAATTCACGTAAATATTGCTTGATGTAGGATACCTCTTATAAGGCTTCAAGTTTGGATGTGAGATCCTCCTATGATTTTATCAATGTCCCTTGTTCTAGAAAAAGGTTTTGGAGATAAGGATCATTGCATGGTGGTGAAATAAAATAATATTGCAATAATTTTTTAAACCAAAGTGAATTTTAGTTGATAGTTTGCAACATTTCAAATATCTAGACTTTTGTAGAGTCATCACTATTATTCTTGACTATATTTTCTTGTCTTTCTAGTTCAATGTTTTTCTTATCTTTTTTTTACAAAGGTTTGAGCCCTTTCAAAATCCCTACTTACATGAATCAAATAAAAAATACTAACTAACTAAAATTAAATAATGGCTGATTTTTTTTGTTCTATATGAATCAAAAATCCTTATATATTCACAATTTTGTAATGGCGTAAAATTGCACCCCTTGCAATTTCACATACATTCTTACATCTACTTTACTGTCCACCTCCTTAGCATCTTATGTAGGTTCATTTTATTCCTTTCTCCCTTTTAGGATGCTCAAGAACCCCTTTTTAGTAGATACCCTCATGTGTTAGCTTTGCATCAAACCTTGTGCTTTTCTTGTTCTCATCATTTTGTAGTGTGATGTGTCTAGACAGTAGTGCATCATGTAGATTTCCGCGTACCACACTATCATATTGCCACATTTCAACATTCAAACAACCATTTCAGTGCATTTTTTCCACTTGTCACCTCCTTTTGTAGGTGGTAATAGCCTGAGATGCCTTGTAACCACACAAGAAGCTTATTTTCCCTCTTTAAAAGTTGTCTTTTAAACTCATTTGGCCTTCTTCTCCTTCTAGGCTTCTATCTTAGACATTATCATATCTTTCTCTCGCTTGCACAACTCTCCTTGAATGTTATAACAACACTCTCAAGCTCTTACAATACTCTTTGTAACATTTTTGGCTCTTGGAACTACCTTGCTCTCCCTTTTTGGCTTCCTTTAGCCTTGCAACTAATATCTCCCATTTCTTGTGCTTGTAAGCATCCTAGGATTTCACATATCCCCTATCAATTGCATCTCTATTTGGTGATACTGGTTCTCCTCCTCATGTGTGGATTGCTTTTATCACTCCTTTGTTCATTTATCTTTATCTATTTGGATGTCTATGGAGGTGGGAACACCAAAATTGGGGTTTGACTAAATCAAACCCTTGTACAGCCCTGCAATTTTATCTAGATGATATGTATGCATGTATTGGAGACATTCATTTGCTAGATACTCCATTACTTGGGTTTTTGTGAGCATATTTTATCTCCAATCCTCTTTAAATTTATCATTTATACTTCACTTCATTTTTGTTTTATTACATTATGTTACCTTCCCACATTTTGTAAGTCCTCAGTAATTTGATTGTTAGCAGACACTTTGTTGTTTTCTGTGACATTCTCAATTTTCTATCTACAAAAGACACCAACATGCCTTTGGACTCTAGCACACTATGTTGTCGTCCATCTATCATGTTGGCTTCCTTTTGCCAAGAGCCTATCAGTCTATTTAGAAAACCACTATGATTTTACTCTTTCTGATTCTGAAACTCCCGTATTGTTCCTTGAGGTAGTTTAGGGAAGTTCACCCATTGGGAATATCTTGAGAATAAAGTGACTCATGAGTAGCGAATAACCCTTCTCTATAAATTCAACTCTTTGTAAACTTCTACTATCAATTAAATTTTAAAAAGATAAATATAAAAAGCTTTAATATTTTTTCTTACTCCATTAAAGTAGATTCAATAACATGTATGTCTCTAAAACAAGTTTCAATTGCATATCATAATCAGCCAATCTTTCAATACACATTTTTCTAAAGTGGATAAAAAAGCATAACCTCTTCCCATAAGTATCAAACACACATTGACCACAATATGTTGGCTATTAACAATATGTGTTGTATCCTTACTACTTCATGTTCTTATGCGCTGCTTAAGTATTTGCATATGTTGCACTTCTTCATTTTTTCCATATAATTATCTAAGTATTATAATCCATATACAAAAATGATATTGAAATAATCTATGAATATAATTAGAGACTTGATATTCTATGTATTTGGGGAACACCATTTATGTGTGTGGAATACTAAATGCATTGGCAGTCTTCAACTTGTGCTAATTTGGAATGCATCTCTATATTTATTTGATCACTATCATATTCAAAGAATCTAACAAAATCAATTCAATAAAACATAAAAATTGTTGGATGTTGAAGCTCGACAATCACTTTGTCTTTTCCCTCCAATTGCATTGTCTCTTCATATTTTCTCTTTTTTGAATGTCTTATCCAAAGTGGATAATGTAATGGGTCCATCATATAAGTATTGATGTTATGCTTATGTAAATGTATTTGAACATCTGAGATAATAAAGAGTTTTCCCCTTCTTCAAAGTAGATGTAGCCAAATTGGTGAACCACTATAAATCTCTATGTTCTTCATGTTTGCATATTATCTTAATTATGATTTTTTTTCTGCAATCACTTTTTATTTGTACTATGAAAAATTCATCAACAATTGGTATTAGAGCTTGTTGAATTGGTGCTCAATAATTGTGATAATTTTTTGGGGAAATGGAGGAAGTGCTAAATAAAAGATAGAGAATTTCACTAGTCAGAACATTGAATTGTGGAAAGTGCAGATGGATTCTTTGCTAATTAGAGGTGATATTTCAGTCACATTGAAAAGAAAAGTGAAGAAGACAACTACGATGTTAGATGAAGATTGGGAAAAATTAGATAAGAAAGTGAGATATATAATCATTTTATCCTCATCTTGTAATGTTCTCTTCAATATTATAGTACAAAAGATTTTGAAAGAGTTGTAAGATAAATTTACAGGAATGTATGAGATGGATTCAACCTCCAACAAACTTCATCTCACAACAAAACTATATAATCTGAAAGTGAAGGAAGGCATCAAGTTATATCAAATCATTTGAAAAAAATAATATTTTAATTAGTCAATTGGTTTCAATAAGTATTAATTTGGATGATGAAATCAAAGCCATCTTACAACTATGTTCTCTTTATGATAGTTGGGAAGGTGTTGTGATGGCAATCAACACCTCTATATCTGAGAAAGAAAAACTCAAGTTTGATGAGGTTGTTGCACCTCTTCTTAGCGAAGATATATGAAGGATAAATCAATGAACTACATCCAATGATGCCTTGATTTTTGGAAATAGAGGTAGACACCAAGAAAGAGGCATACATAATCATAAAAGAAGATCAAAATCAGTGAAAATATTAATGTCAAGGGGAAAAATGGAGGTTGTCAGTTTTGTGAAAAGGAATGCCATACAAAGAAAAAATTGTTGGTCATACAAAAATGTGTAGAAATAATTAAAGAAAAATGAAGTACACACCATGTATGAAAAATATTAGGATGTTCTTTTCTTGTCAATGGGTGAAACCACAACAAATTTTTGGGTGTTGGATTCTGGTGTATCCTTTCACACAACCTCCTACCAAGGTTCCTTCCAAACTATCAAGAAGGTAAATTTGGTAAAGTATGTTTTGCTGATAACAAGATATGTGGAGTTATTGGGAAAGGTGATGTGATGTTGAAGTTGAAAATTAATAAAAAAGTGGTTGTTGTGCAATGTAAGACATGTTTCAAAGCTAAGAAGAAATCTGGTTTTTATGGGAAAAATTGATGCTCAATGATGTATCATCACTTTTTTATCTAATTTATGGAAGGTGACATAAATGGAATTAGTGGTTGAAAGAGGTAGTAAATTGGACATGTTATAGGTGCTAGATAGTTTTGATGTTTTTTTTAATGGACTTCTCAACATAGGTAATGCCTACGTGTATCAGCTCTCTTGAAAGACAATCTTCCACAATTAGATTGCAGAACACTATCTCAAGGCCTCTAATGTTAGGTCTTGACAGTGCTTGGAATATCTCGGTTGATTTATGTGATTTTCTGGAATCACAAGGCAAACATACAGATGAGTTACAAAGTGTGGGAAGTTGGGTTTGCAAATCTAGTTTCAAAATGTTGGAAGTGAATGAATAGTGGCTATCGACTCAAAACAACAAGCTAAAACTCATCAAGTTCATCTGATTTAGCTTCATGGTGATGCTTTGGATCCTACTCTAACCAAGGATTAAAATAAACACCAAAATGAGAAGGGTTAAGAAAATTATTATAATCCTAAGCTATGAATGAACAGTAACAATGGTGGTTGCTAGAGTAGATAGGCTTCCTAAGCTAAGTTTTACTTAACCAAGAGAAAACTATAGCTACACAAAACTAGTGCAATTTTCTAAGGTCTGCTGATTTTCAATTTACACATACACATCATGAACATGCAATTGAACAAGTGCTAAAAGTATGGGCTAGAAGCTCATCAAATACTATAACAACAACACCATCATGAAAACCATTCAAGAAACTAATACTAAAACTAACATAGAAGGTAGAACCATGCATGAAAGATGAGAAAAATCAAAGAGAACATCCATAAAATCATGCAATGTTGTCTTCTATTGCTGCAAATGCATTTTACAACAGCTCTCCAACCATTTACAAATGAGGGGCAAGCCTCTATTTATAGTTTTCCAAAGCCCAAATGAATGGATAGGATTAAATTACATTATGTGGCCTAGATTTCATTACATTAGGGTTTCACCTACCCTCAATTATCTAGCAATTTTAAAATAAATCTTTGTATTTTCCTTATTTTTCCATCTAGTGCTCAGGTGTTGTAGCAAATTCATCATTTAGCTAATTTCCCTTTTACTATAGCTAAAATTGGTTGAAATTTTTCTTCTTACTTGATGTGTTTGGAGTGTTCTTCATTGGATCAAATGAGCCCGTCGACGATTGGCATCAATTGATTGGTTGCCCCTAGTTCGGGTGGACAACTCCCTTATGCTTTCTTCAAGACCACCCCCTTGCATTTTTGTCCTTGATTTCCTTGGCACATGCCTTCTTCTAATGCATACCTTGTTTGTGGGTTCTAGGGGGAGAGGCAACCATGAAATGAATGATGACAGGAGCTATGCACATTCCTTGTTCAACTTTCTCAATGGGTCTCTCCGATGGACCCATGGTAGGCTTCTTGAATCCTGCATACATGAAGTGTTGTAAGTGCTTTCATACACAAATCAAGGAAAACATTAGTCAAATCTTGCAAAACCCTTGTTAGATCCATCCATGCAACATTAAAAGATTGTAATATTCATATTTGGAGCTCATTTGGACCATAAAAATTAATGTGGGCCCAAAAGGGCAGGCAATGAACGGGGGACAACAAACCAAAAGGAAAGTTATCAGACATCACAAAACTTAGCAAAACCAAGATTTTTCAACTATAGAGCATCGGAAAAGGGTAAGGAAGAGTGCCCAAAAAAAATTCCTTAAGATTGGACTCATTTGAAAAAACTGGAAGCTTGGAAGGGGAAAGCCAGAGGGTCACCACCCTTTTGAAAAGGCAATGAGCATAGGGCGGCCTAGAAGGAAAGTCCTGGACGGTGACAAAGGGGCAGAGTCCTGGAAACGGCCATGGAGGGACGAAGTCTAGGAAATGACCATGGAGGGTCTAGGTCGTCGGGGGTCCACAGATGTTCAAAATGGCCACGAAGGGGTTGGGTTCCAGAGGCTGAGTCACCAGGGTTCCACAGATGTTCAAAATGGCCACGGAGGGGCCAGATTCTAGAGGTCAGGTCGTCGGGGCTCCACGAATGTTCAAAATGGCCACGGAGGGAAAAAATCCCAGAAACAGCCACTGAGGGGTCAGGTTCTAGAGGTCGTGTCACCAAGGGCTAGAAGATGTTCAAAACGACTATAGAGGGATGGAGTCCTAGTGGCCATGAATGGGTGGGTTCCAGAGGCCGAGTCATGGGGGCTCCACGGATGTTTCAAAATAGCCAAAGAGGGATGGAGTTTTGAAACCCCCAAAACTTAATGAAACATTTGCAGTTCACTTAGGAAACACAGAAACATCCAAAATCCACCAAAAAGTTGTCCCCAAACTCAAAAATGTAGAAAGCGGACCATCGGGGGTCCACAAATGTTTCAAAATAGCCAAAGAGAGATGGAGTTCTGGAAGAAAAGTTCTGAAACCATCAAAACTTAATGAAACATTGACGAAACCTTGGTAGTTCACTTAGGCACCACAGAAACATCTAAAATCCACTAGAAAGTTGTCCCCAAAGTCAAAAATGTAGAAAGTGGACCGTCGGGGGTCCATGAATGTTTCAAAATAGCCAAAGAGGGACAAAGTTCTAGAAGGAAAGTTCTGAAACCACTAAAACTTAACGAAACATTGATGAAACCTTGGCAGTTCACTTAGACACCACAAAACATCTAAAATCCACCAGAAAGTTGTCCCGAAAGTCAAAAAAGTAGAAAGCGGACCGTCAGGGGTCCATAGATATTTCAAAATAGCCAAAGAGGGACAAAGTTCTAGAAGGAAGGTTTTGAAACCACTGAAACTTAATGAAATGCTAATGAAACCTTGGCAGTTCACTTAGGCACCACAAAGACATCCCAAATCCACCAAAAACTTGTTCCCAATGTCAAAAATGTAGAAAAAAGTGAATCAAGCAATCAGGGACCAAGTCAGCAGGAACAAGACAAAAGGCAGAAAAGGGATGGGGGACTTTATTTCTCCCTGATTTGAATACCTCAAGTAAGTGAATTTGGTCAAGGGAATTTGATCGTTTGAAGGCACATGACCAATTTGGGCTTGGAAAATAGGGCACACAAAACAAGACAAGAGCAAAGTAGCCTATCCGGAGCAAAAACAGGGGGTCCCTGCCTATGGCAGGGCGTGTGTGCAAAACATGCATAACAAATGGTGACTCATTGGGGAAATGCTCTCTAGCATTTTGATGACAAACTAGAATCATGAACCCAAAATATCTAGTTCTGACCTTCACGCTAGGGAAAACAAACCAAATGCCCAACTAAAGGATCAAAACCACTAGCCAACCCAACCTTTAGTATGCTGAAAATCCAAGTGTGTGCAATTTCGTTAATTCCCATCCTTTGGTTGCTACAGGAACCCAAGCTCCGTCAAGTCAAGCTACATAGTCTATTCTAACTCCAAAAGCATCTGGCACATTGCCTCACTACCAGCTAGGCATCCATAGCCTTGATGAGGTTGTCATTGTGACTCTCCCGAACATTGCTCTACTACCTGTCGAGCGTCCATAGCCCCGGTAGAGTTGCTCGGATACCCCTGAAAAGTTGAATTTTCTCTTTCTTTTAATTTTCAATCTTTTCTTTCTTTCTTTTCTCTTTTTAACTCTTTTATTTCAACCCACAAGTATTGAAGCTCATGCTCAGGGCTGAGAATCATAGTGGTGTTGCAGTAGAATTTTAGGTTTTTCACTTAACTAGACTTCACAAAGGACCAATAGCGATTGTCAGATCCTTAAGATGTGTAAGAGCCATAAGATTTTAGAATACGTTAGAGTCAGACTAAACCAACAACTTATCCTCTTTGAATCAAACACCCATATCACTTGATGCTAACAAAAGACCTTCACCATCCACTCTGAAGACTTGATTAGAGTTTGACAAAGAAATACATAGAACAATCCCAGGTGATAAGTATGGTTGTTGTGCACACAAATGTGCCCAGCTAAAAGTAGGACCCTGGGCAAAGCAGTAAAAAAGCAGAAGAAAATAAAAATCAAACAACCCACATCACACCAACTAACCTAAGGAAAGTGGGAAATCAAAGTATTTACAGGAAACATATACTACTCAAAACGGGCTATGTACAAAGATATTTACAAAACACTATTTTTAGGTAGGGCAAGGTGACATTAACATTCATTAGATTTCGTAGTGCATGCATAAGAAAATGAGAAATTGTTGTCATTCTTAACCATGCAAATTTATCTTTATATTCAGAAACAAAAAAGTTCCAACATTGCAACGCTCAAGTTCAATCATGTCATCTTGAAAAATAAGTAATTGAGGAGGCCTGCTAAACCCATGGTTAATTCATAAAAATTTTCATTTTCCCTCATTCCCATAATCAAAATAATAAGTGAAGTTATGAGAAATAATAGGGGCAAGGAAGGATAGAACCTGGATGTCGTCACATGGAGGTGGGAGCATTGTACAGTTGAGAGCAAGCACAACATCATCGACAGGTGCATTGGCCGCCTCGGGTGGAGGCACCAGATGGTGCACCATTTCATGCATCAAGCCTACATAAGGCTGGGAGAAAGGGGCATAAAACACCCTTTCCAATCTACCGATGGAACCTATAGCCCCGGTTGGAAGTTCTTCAAAAAGAAATACTTCTCCACATTGATCATCTACAAACTTGGGATCCACTTGGTTGTTGTCCTCAAGGGGAAACATGTTGTCTCATCTCCTTCCCCAAGTATCAACCTCTTTTTTTATGATGTTCAATGTCATGGGATAATGACATGCATGCATCTGTCCTACTACAACTCCCTAAATATGAAGGAGTATTAACAATGGTCAGGGCAGAAGAACTTCTAGTTGCATCTTGTAGTTGGTCAATTATGTCATACTTGTTGGAAGCCATCAAAACACCCCCACCTTTGTCTTCTTCCCTTTTTTGGTCATGCATCTCTCATGAATTTCACTCATTTCCTCTTGCTCACTATCACTGTAAATGGAGAAGGACTTCCTCTCCCAATTTGGAAACTCGAGTGCATCACTATTCAGGGGCTCAAGGAGTATGTATTCATTGCTATAGTCTTCTGGGATGTGCTCTTCCTCGGCATGACCATACCTCTGTAGTACAGTTTCCAATGGAAAGAAGTCATTAATTGATAACACCTCATTAAGGGGACCAAAATTCACTATGCAATCTCCCTCCAAAGACTCACCAAAAATCCTATCGTCCATGGTGCACAACTGCTCTTCAAGATGAAGAACTTCTTGATGACTGGTGGACAACATTGCCACTTGATCTACTTCATCACTTGGAGGCTTGAGATTGGGTTGTCTTCCTTCTTCTATTTCCTCCCCAACATCCTCTTGAGGTATGCCTTCAGCTAAGCCATCACTTGATTCAGACTTTTGGTCTTCTTTGATATGGGCAGGAAGTAGAGGAGGTCGGGTACTTGGCTGCTCCACTTGTCTTCTAACTTGTTTGATAGCCTCTTTGCATAGTCCACATGCAAATTTAGAGTGTGATGAATTATGAATCCTACACCAATTTGGCAGTAGCAATACCTCCAAATCCACGTGACATCTTAGTTCAGACCAATCCTTTGTTAATCTAGAGACGAGCTGGCCATATCTTTCTTCTACTGGGTCCTCATCATCACTTGAAAAAAAAGCTTGATGGTAGACAACTGTGGCAAGTGGTTGTTCCCACTCCTCCAAATCTGCATTTTCAGATTCTTGATTGCTTTCATTTATGGAGAGGTCTTCCAGTCTAATTTCACTTATGTCTTCAGCATCATTTTCTATTTTTGAAAGGTTGTCATCCCTTTCCTCTTTCTGATTTTTAGCATCTGAGTTAGTTGTCCTAACATCCATGGTTCATCATCACCTACCAATTGCTCTTCATCTGGAGTGGAGGATTGCCTTTGATTGGTGGAGGGAAGACCTTCTAAATTAGTTTCAATTAGATTTTCACCAAGGCACCTTGTTGTCCTAGTGAAATCTGCTTCTTCCTCCTAGTTTTCAACTTCAATGTTGATAGCTCTTTTCCTCATGGGATAACTTCTCTTCATTGGGAGTTGGCTACTCCAACTTGTCCTAACAACCCTTGGCTTGAGTGATGAATGTTGTGCATGACGAGCAAGTGAATTCAGAGTGGGGTGCATTATGAAATCTGCAACAACCAAACATCAATATTTCCTCCAATCTTGGTTTATCTTTACTGCTCTAATGTTCCTGGATCAGCTCCTTGAATGCCTTGGCTGCCATGGTTGTCAATCCTTCCTTTGCGTATATAAGGGCTAAAGATAGATAGATTTCCCAAAAGGGGATTTCTCCTTGCAAGACCTTTTCAATTCTACACAAGAAAGTCAGACACCCCAACTCATTGTGCCTGCAAGTGCAATGGATCCAACATCTATCCGCCAACACAAATTGTTGTAATGGCTTCTTCCTTCTGTTGTTCAAATCTGCATGCAGTTGAGTTATGTCAATTTGTGCATGCTGCTCCATTTTGACTCAACTTCTACTTTCCTTCAGAATTTTCTGATTTTTTAGCATTAAAAGAGATCTCCTTATCTTAGATTTCTTCTTTGAAAGTGCCAACTTTCATCTTTGTAGCCTCAACATGTCATTCCCTCCTTCTAGCACCAGTTTTGTTGATGTGTTTTTTATGCACTTCTCAACACAAGTAATGTGTAGGTGCATCACCTCTCTTGAAAGAAAATCTTCCACACTCAAATTGTAGAACACTATCACAAGGTCTCTAATTTTAGGTCTTGATAGTGCTTAGAATATCTCAGTTGATTTATGTGATTTTCTGAAATCACAAGGTGAACTTATAGATGAGTTATGAAGTGTGGGAAGTTGGGTTTGCAAATGCAGTTTCAAAGTGCTAGAAGTGAATGAACAATGGTTGTCCACTAAAAACAACAAGCTGAAATTCATCAAGTTCATTTGATTTAGTTTCATGGTGATGCTTTGGATCCTACTCTAACCAAGTATTAAAAGAAACAACAAAAGGAGAAGTGTTGAGAAAGCTATTCTAATCCTAAGCTATGAATGAACAGCAACAATGGTGGCTACTACAATAGACAGGCTTCATAAACTGAGTTTTGCTTGACCAAGAGAAATCTACAAATACACAAAACCAGTGCAATCTTCTAAGGTCTACTGATTTTCAAATTACACATACACATCATGAAGATGCAATTGAACTAGGTTGCAACAATGACATAAAGAAGCCCAGGCTAACTTTGCACAATAGCTTGTCATCAACAAGCGCTAAAAGTATGAGATAGAAGCTCATCAAATACTATGATAACAACACCATCATGACATCCATTCAAGAAACTAGTACTAAAACTAATATAGAAGGTAGAACCCTGCATGCAAGATGAGCAAAATAAAAGAGAACATCCATAAAATCATGCAATGTTGTTTTCTATTGCTGAAAATTCTTTTTACAATAGCTCTCCAACCCTTTACAAATGAGGGGAAAACTCCTATTTATAGTTTTCCAAAGCCCAAATGAATTGCTAGGATCAAATTAAATTGTGTGGCCTAGATTTGATCACATTAGGGTTTCACCTACCTCCCATTATCCAACAATTTTAAAATACATCTTTGTCTTTTCCCTGTTTTGTCATCTAGTGTTCAGGTGTTGTAGCAATTTCATCATTTAGCTGATTGCCCTTTTACTATAGCTGAAATTGGTTGAAAGTTGTCTTCTTACTTGATGTGTTTGAAGTGTTCTTCATTAGATCAAATGAGCTCGTCGATGATTGGAATCAATTGATTTGTTGCCCCTTATTCGGGTAGACAACTCCCTTATGCTTTCTTCAAGACCACCCCCTTGCATTTTTTTCCTTGACTTCCTTGGCACAGGCCTTCTTCTAATGCCGACACTGTTGGTGGGTGCTAGTGGGAGAGGCAAACATGAAATGAATGTTGACAAGAGCTATGCGCATTCCTTGTTCAACTTTTTTAATGGGTCTCCCTGACGGACCGACGGTAGGCTTCTTGAATCCTACATACATAAAGTGTCGTAAGTACTTTCATACACAAATCAAGGAAAACATTTGTCAAATCTTGAAAAATCCTTGTTAGATCCATCCATGCATCATCAAAAGATCATAATATTCATATTTGGAGCTCATTTGGACCATAAACATTAATGCGGACCCAAGAGGGTAGGCAGGGAATGGGTGAGAGAAAACTGGAAGGGAAGTTCCCGGACCTCACAAAACTTACAAAACCAAAAAATTTCAATTATAGCGCATGGGAAAAGGAGAAGGAAGAGTGCCCAAAAAAACTTCCTTAATATTGGACTCATTTGAAAAAACTTGAAGCTTGGAAGGGGAAAGTCGGAGGGTCGTCGCCCTTTTGAAAAGGAAATGAGCACATGGCAGCCCGGAAGGAAAGTCCTAGATGGAGATGAAGGGGCGAAGTCTAAGAAATGGCCATGGAGGGACGGAGTCTCAGAAATGGCCACGGAGGAGCTGGGTTCTCGAAGCCGGTCACAAGGGGTCCACGGATGTTCAAAACAGCCACAGAGGGACGGAGTCCCAGAAACAGCCACGGAGGGGCTGGGTTCCAGAGGCTGGGTCACCAAGGGCTGGTGGATGTTCAAAACGGCCACAGAGGGACGAAGTCCCAGAAATGGCCATGGAGGGGTCAAGTTCTGGAGGTCAGGTCACCGGGGCTCCACGAATGTTTCAAAACAGCCAAAGAGGGATGGATTTTTGAAACCTCTGAAAATTAACGAAACCTTGGCAGTTCACTTAGGCATCACAAAAACATCTAAAATCCACTAGAAATTTGACCCTAAATTCAAATGTAGAAATCTGATCATTGGGGGTACACAGATGTTTCAAAACCGTCAAAGAGGGACAGAGTTCCGGAAGGAAAGTTTCAAAACCACCAAAACTTAATGAAACATTGATGAAACCTTTGTAGTTCACTTAGGCACCGCAAAAACATCCAAAATCCACCAAAAAATTGTCCCCAAAGTCAAAAATGTAAAAGGTGGGCCGTCTGGGGTCCACAGATGTTTCAAAATAGCCAAAGAGGGACAAAGTTTCGGAAGGAAAGTTCTGAAACCACTGAAACTTAATGAAACATTAACGAAACCTTGGCAGTTCACTTAGGCATGACAGAAACATTTGAAATCCACCAGAAAGTTGTCCCCAAAGTCAAAAATGTAGATATCAGACCGTCGGGGGTCCACTCATGTTTCAAAACAACCAAAGAGGGATGGAGTTCCGAAAGGAAAGTTCTGAAACCACTAAAGCTTAACGAAACGTTGACGAAACCTTGGTTGTTCACTTAGGCACCACAAAGATGTCCCAAATCCACCACAAACTTGTCCCCAAAGTCAAAAATGTAGAAAAAAGTGAATCGAGCGATTAGGGACCAAGTCAATAGGAACAAGACAAAAGGAAGAAAAGGGACGAGGGACTTTATTTCTCCCCATATTTGAATACCTTAGGTAGGTGAATTTGGTTAGAAAAATTCGATCATTTGAAGGCACATGACCAATTTGGGCTTGGAAAATGGGGCACACAAAACAAGACAAGAGCAAAGCAGCCTATCGGGAGCGAAAAGAGGGGGTCCCTGCCTATGGCGGGGCATGTGTGCAAAACATGCCTAATAGATAGTCCCACTAAAGTGGAACTAGTGATGGTGCTTGTGAATAGAGGACAATACCCTTGGAGTTTGTGCACTCTAATGTGTTTGGTCCTACAAAGGTAACCTCATATAGAGGAGCTATTTTTTTTTACATTTATTCATGATTGCATTAAAAAGGCATGGATTTATATGCTCAATAGAAAATTAGAAGGCTTTACCAAATTTGAGATTTTTAAAGCTATTGTTGAAAATCAAATGGGGAACAAGATTAAATATTTAAAAATAGATTGTGGAGGTGAATTTTTTTCTTCAAAGTTTGATAGATTTTTTGTATATAATGGTCTTAAACGTATTAAAGTTGTACCATTTATGCCTCAAGAGAATGGTGCAACTGAGAGGCTGAATCACACGATTCTAGAGAGAGCTAAACGCATTCTCTAGAATGCATGTTTGAGAAAATAGTTTTGGGTGGAAGTATTTAACACAAAATTGTATTTGATTAATTGTATCCCCTCTTCTAGATTGTATTTTATTTCTTCAAAGAATAGATGGATCGAATGGTGAATTTCATACAATCATTTATGGGTGTTTGGCCATGAATCTTTTGTTCATGTTCCAAAGGAGAAGTGAATCAAGTTAGATTTCAAATATGAGTGCTACATATTTGTTGGCTATGGAGAAGATCGATATGGCTTCAGATTATGGAATCTAGTGATGAATTATTTTGTTCACAGTCAAGTTGTGGTGTTTACTGAAAAAGTGTTTCCATGTTTGCACAAATAGACTAGCTCAATGAATGAATTTGTGTGTGTCAATTTTTTTGGGAGTCTTCTCATTTTCCTAAAAATTCAGTATTAAATCTTTCTCATTCCATTTTCCTTGTTTCCTCATCTCGTGTGAATCCCATATCATTACATGAGGATAATGTGCATGAGGTATGCCGAATTTAATTCAATTTCTAGTCATCATCATATCTTAATCTAAAAGTTTTAGATTCCAATAAGAAAACTTTAGTTCTTAATCCACTACGATGTCAATAAAATCCTGCACATTCCTCTATTGAACCTGTCCCCTACTACCTCAGTGTATATTATTGAAATTTCAAATCCCACACCACTCTTTAATGTACCTTTTTCCATCAAGTACTTGAACCATAGATTTTAGGAACCTGAAATGCTTCCTCTCTTCCTACGACTTTTCACCTAGAAAGAAATAGATTAGGTTCCTAAAATGCATATGCTTCATTCATATTAGGATGTATGAAATGTTGTTTAATGTAAAGGAACTTAACTAAATGCAATTGACTAATTAAAATGATCTAAAATGAATGCAAAAGTGTAATTTAAGCTATGTTTGAAAACACATTCTGATATGCAAACAACTATGAAATATGAAGAAATAGAAAGAAATATGCAGAACATAAGGTACAAGATCAAATATGAGTGCACCTGGATGATGTATGAACTTTTTGGAGTGTCCGGGATACTGATAAAATTTTCTAATTTTTTACAGTGGGACTCATTCGCCAAGGGTGGTGAATCAGTCCTCCAACTGGTGAAAAAGTGTTAGAATCTAATTTCTGATAGCCAGGAGTAAATTTCTAACAAAATGAAAATTTTCAAGATTTTAGATGGGAATCATTCACCAAGGGTGGAAAATTAGTCCTCCCCAAGATTCTTGAAAAGTCAAAGGTCAACACTACTTCTCCAAATCTGGAAATGACTAAATATCAGGTTGTCGAGGTCAATTCTGGAGAAAATGGGCTAAAAGTCACTCAAATTTCTTTAATAGATGATGCATTGATTTAAAGAGCCTAATTGACTTGAAATCCACTTTTCAACACCTTTAAACTTGTCAAACCTACAATACAAAGGCTAGAAAGACACATGCAAAGGGGAAAAATATTGGAGGAAGAGTGAATAGGGGTTTGCCTTGGTCAAACCTTGCTTTAGTACTTAAACCCAATTGAAATGAATGACATGCAAGGTAAATGATAAATGAATAACATGAAATTATTTCAAACTTACCACATCCTTGAATATGCAAATCTAAAGTGATGTCAATGGCTGCTCCAAAGTGCTTGAAAGTACTTGAGTTGATGATGGAAGATGCTTGAGTGCTTGAAGATTGAATACTTGAATGAGGAAATTGCTTGAATGTGTTAGGAGATTGTATGAGATGTAAAATGAGGTTAAAAGTGCCTATTTATACAAATATTGTGCCTCACTATCTATTCATACCTCATCAAGGGCCGACATGAAGTTAATTTGAGTAAAATCCCAAAAGAAATTTTGAAATATTTTGAATTTAGGGCCAAGGGGTACTCATTCACCACCCTTGGTGAATGAGTCCCACCTAGGACCCACTGCCAAGTGTTAGGGAAAATGTCATGTTTAATGTTGTTTGTCGAGATAGGACCCAAAAATAAACTTAATATAAGCATATGAGGCCATAAAGAGATAAAATAAAGCATGAGAAGGGTGTAAATAGTGAAAATATGCCTAGAAAAGCATGAAATATTGTCACAAGACCTTACAACACTTTAAAATAGGACTTTTTGATGTGTTCAAAGGTGGTTTTTAGGTGAATTGGATTAAATAGAGTCTAGAAGAATGTAGAAATGTCTTACAACACTTCACAACACCTTCACAAGACGTCATTTTTTAATTTTTAGCACCAAAATAAGCATGTTCAAGCTAAGATACATCATGAAATTAAAGAAAAATAGCTCCAACACTATGAAACAAGACCCAAAATACCATGAAAATGGGAATGGTCCATTTTTTGACTATACATTTAGCCCCCACTTTAGTGAGAGAAACTTGCTTTCTCACGCTAAAGTAGCCATGAACATCGAGAAGAGGGTTTGAATGCACTTGCATTAGCAAGATGGAATACAACAAACAAGAAGGATGATCAAGCCCCCAAGATGAAGATCCCATGAAAAATTGAACATAAGAACAAAGGAACACACAAGTTTTGAAAAGAATTTGAGTGAAGCTTTGATCATCAATCCAACTAGTTGTGAAAAGAGATCTAGGCTGATTGTTTGAAAAAGATAAAAAGTGTACTCACTTTGGGACCATTGAACTAGTTGTCCATAGGGTGAGAAAGCCTAAAAGTAAAAGTAAGATGCATATGCTAATTGGTATGCACCCACAATTAAACACAAAAGTGTCTATGGGGAAAATTCATGGCGCTAGTTGGGCTTCCCGCTCAACCATGCTAAAGCTATACCCACTCGATAACTTTAACAAGGTGCCACAAAGCCAAAGAAAATGAAAATGTTGGTTTAAGTTTCAAAAATAGCATGGTACCACAGGCATGCAAGTTGTGTTATGCAAGGTGGCCAAGCAAATAAGACAACTCCATACACATGCAAGTTGTGTTATGTAAGGTGGTTGAATGAGAATGTTATGTGTAAAAATGTTATGTGTAATATGTTCAAAGGAGTCTTGTTCAGTTTATGCAAGGTTATTCACTTAGGGAACATTGTGTCTAATTTCTACAAATGAATTAATGGTAGTGTATTCCCCCCATTTTAAAGGAATTGCTACACATCGTTCTGTGAGCAATTACTTGAAAGTAGAGAAGAAAGGAAAAGAAAGAAAGAAAAACAAGACATGAGAGCCAACTTGGAAAGCTCTATGCCAAGTCATATGTTTCAAAGTTAAGCCATGTCATGTCAAGGAGAAAGGAAAAGAAAAGAAAGAAGGGAGTTCCCCCCCAGAAAACAAAGCAGACCAAACACATAATGAAACTATGGATTTGGGGTCCATATGTTCGTTACTGCAATGTATGTTTATGAAAGAGCTCAGAATTGTCATCATTCATTAAAGCACATAGAACTAGAAGAATGACACAAAGAGAGTGAAAGCAAAGGAAAACAAAGTCCGTTTTGAGTCAACATGGAAGAGACATTGCGGTCTCAACACTTTGCATTGTCCCCAAAAGGAAAACACAAGACAAAAATGAAAAAGACAAGGACCATTTGGGTCAACATGGAAGAGGCTTAGGTCATCTCTATGCTTTGCTTCATCCCCAAAGGAAAACAAAAAACAAAAATGAAAATACAATCATGACAAATAGAAGAGTAGAGATACACATAGAAGAAGTGTACAATGAGAATGAAACATCAAACACACGATATGGGGGAATACGATATGCACATGAAAATAAAAATGAAAATGAATTAGAAGAAAAGATTAACTAGGAAAATGCAAGTCATCCATCAAGTCATCCACCTCCCAATCATGTTTAATGGAATTCAAAGGTGATTGACTGTCCAAAGGAGGAATCACAAGTGTCAAACTAGGGGTTGTAGCAGGTTCTTCACTTGGTGGAGAGGATTTATCATTTAAACTCATTGTATATGAAAATAAAGAGTTCAATTCATTGTTTATACTTTCATCTATGTTAGCAATCACAACATCTCCATCAGCATCATCAAGATTAATAACAACGGGAGGACAAAGGGTGATTTCTAAGGATGGATGTATCAAAAGTGTTGGTTGTTGAATATGGTTGTTTTGGTTTGATGGTGGTATAGGAATGTCATGTGGTTGCTTAGGAAAAGGAAGATGATCATCTATTACTTCTGTCAGAGGTATAGGTTGATTTTCTTTGTTGTCTGTGAAGCAATATTGATGAGCAAGGAGACGATGACGATAGATGTTTTGTTCCCTAGAACCATGGTTGTGTTTAGTTTGGTTTTGCAATTGTTGAGGTGTAAGAGTGGATTGAGGCAGTATAGGTTTGTGTACATCCAAAAGGGGAAGAGTAGGAGAAATTGAAGAGGAAGGATCAATCACTTTCTCTTTCACTTTATACACTGAGGTAGGAGTTATTTCTTGGTATCTTGGTCATTTAGATGATGGCTGAGAAGATTGTTCAGAGTGTGTGATGGTTTTTTCAATATCAGATTCAGGTATAATCATGGTTTCATTAAGGATAGGAGGAGTGGAGGTGGGAAAAGATGTATTATGAAGAGATAATTTAGCAATATTTTTAGGTTTAAATTTTTGATAAGCGATGTAAAAGAAGTCCTTTTGAGGGGTGATAGGTTTGATGGGTGTAGGCCAAAAGGATTCTCATGAAAAGTTACCATTGGAAGATAAAGGATTAAAGCCACTATGGTGTATAGTGTATATATCATTGCCATGTGGAAACTTCAATCACTTGTGAATGACTGATGGGACCACTTTCATTTAGTGAAGCCAAGGGAGGCCTAGCCACAAATGAAATTTGTCAGATTGTGGAATAATAGAAAATGTTACCTCCAAAGTCTTAGATCCTATCTATAAAGGAAACACAATCGATCCAATTGTAGGTCATGCAAAACCATGATGTGTTTCAATCCATGCAGTTGGTAGATTATAGTTATCTTGATATAGATCATGTAATACTAAAAATTCTTTTGTGATCACATTCTCACCACAAGGGGAATCTATTAATATCCCATTAGTAGGTTTATCATAGATTCTACCAGTGAGGTAGAGAGGACCATCAGGAAGGTTTGGTAGTATGTCTTTACCATAAAAATTAATATCAAGAGATTGAGTGGTTTAGCCCTTATGAAGGATAACATCTATCATGGTGACAAGTTTATCCATAGGACTAGCTTGGGGCATAGGAGAAGATCTATTGGGTTGTTCATTGTGTGTATCAACATTCATTACATATGCTTTGAAGGTTCACTATCTTTGACAAATGAGGTAGTGTGCTTAGGCACAGGGTTGGTAAAGATTTGGAGATTTTGGTTAGGGGGCGCAACGAACTTATTGCCTTTATCATTAACATCCATAATGGTCAATTCACTCGAATCAATGAGGTCTTGAACTAGATGTTTAAGACATTTTCAATGTTTGATGTTGTAGCCATTTTGATGATGAAAATGACAATAAGAATTTGGTTTGAAGGTAGGAGGTAGGGGTTGATTAGGATCAAGTGGTCGAATAGGTGGTAAGGTAAGCATGTTTTTTTGGATGAGTTGGTTCATTGTTTGATGGAGGGTGTTAGATAAAGGAGTGAAATGTCTGTTTGGATCACCATAATGATAAGGTAGAATTGTTTTAGAGGCAGCCATTAAGTTCTAAACTTGTGAAGTTGGTTGTGGTTGGGTTGGAGGAGGTGAACTAAATTTTAAGAAACCTTAGTTAGGTTTGCAAAAATTTTGTGTTGTTTGGGTATTGATCGTTGTTTTCAATTTTTTCAATTCAGCTAGAAGTGGATTTTGACTTACGACTTGAAACCAAATTTTGATACTCAGATAAGGTCATACATAAATGCATGAATGAAGTGAATTTCATCATTGTAAGCTTATCTTGAAATTTAGTGTGCAAATTCTCAATAAAAATCTTCTACAGATGTGCATTTGGAATTTGGACATCAACTTGAGCATATAAAGACTGGTAACGAGAGATGAAATTGGTTACCTTTTCATCATTGTTTTGTCTACATCATATAAGATCAGCCATTGTATTTTTAGGTGTCATGTGCACTTGAAAGTTATTAATGAAAGCTTCCACCAATTTATTAAATGAATGGATGGAATGATTAGGAAAGTGGGAAAACCATTCTAAGTTAGTGTCTTTCAAGGTCCTTGGAAAGACTTTTGCTAAAAGTTTATCATCAAGGAAAAAGTCACAACACAAGGTAGTAAAAGCATTGAAATGGTTGATAGGATCTCCTTTTCCTCCATATTTCTCAAACCTCGTCATTTCTATCCCTTGTAGCATCGGGGTACATAAGATTTCTAATAGTAAGGGGCTGCTATGAACAAGATATGTGGGTGGAGTGACTTGAGCTTGAGTAATGGTGGCAAGTTGATGTTGCATGGATGAAATAGTGTTAAGGAGTTGTGTCATGAAGGGATTAGGATAATGGGGTTGAGGTGGAAGGGAAAATGGTGATGGAGTGTAGGTGATGTTAGGAGAAGTGGAAGGAATAGTGAGGGATGTGAAAGTGGTGGAAGGAGGTTGTGATGCCACAAAAGAAGTAGGAATGCTAGTGGAAATCAGGAAAAAAGTAGCAACATAATTGGATTGATGTAAATTTGTATGGACTTGCAGATTGGTGTAAGCTGGTATGGAAGCTATGGTTGAAGGAGGAGGAACTTGAGATGCTCCTTGGGTGACAAGAATGTTTGTTGATGTAGTATGGGAAGAGGCATGTTCTTTGTAAGTCTCATTTATTTGTTTCAACACTTGCAAGCCATCATCACTTTCAATTAAGTGATGAAGGTTCTTAATAATAGGTATAGCAGTGGTGGAAATGTTTTCAAGTGACAAGTCTTGTTGTAAATGTGCAAAGTCTTCATTAATGTTAATAACCTTTTCTTGCAGGAGAACTTGTTTTGATTGTCAACAAGCATAGGATGAAAATGGGAAGGCATGGAAGTGGTATTTTCAGGGCATAATGCACCATTATCCACACCAGGAGTAGGAGCTTGTGAGATCCCAAGGTCCACAACGAAAGTGTTATCGTGGGATGCCATGAGTCTAGAACTTCTTCTCCTTAAAGTATTCTCAATAGGGCACCAAACACTCATGCAAGTATCACAAAGGAAAGGTGAATGGAAATGAAAGCTATTCTAAGAATGTAAAATGAAAATAACATAAGATCTACTAATTGTAACAGAGATATCAATATAGAAAAGAAAAATGCAAAAAAATGCTAAAAACAATGCAAAATTATTGTCTAAAAGGTGTAGAGGGATTGATTCACCTTGGGTGGTGAATGAGTCCTAGGATGCAATTTTTTTGTATTTTTCATAATTTTATGAATGGATTAAATAATTTTCAGAATGCAAAGATAGGCACAAAATGCAAAATTTCAATTTATACAATGAAATTGAATACAAGAATGAAAAATAAATGAGTTTTTCATTAATGCAAAATGAAAGATCCTAGAGTGCAATAACCAATTAATGTCCTAATTGAATTGCAATGCAAATGAAAACTAGGATGGAAGATATGAATGCAATCAGAAGTTTTAAAATTTTCAAGAGTTGGTTTCACCAAAATGAACCATAGATTTTAGGAACACGAAATGCTTGCTCTCTTCCTAATATTTGTCACCTAGAAAGAGAGAGATTAGGTTACTAAAATGCATATGATTCATTCAAATTAGGATGTATGCAATGCTTTTTAATGTAAAGGAATTGAAATAAATGCAATTTTCTAATTAAAATGATCTAAAATGAATGCAAAATTGTAGTTTAAGCTATGTTTGAAAACACACTATGATATGCAAACAACTATGAAATATGAAATAGAAAGAAATATGCAGAACATAAGATACATGATCAAATCTGAGTGCACCTGGATGATGTATGAGCTTTCTAGAGTGTCTAGGATGTTGATGATTTTTTTTTAATTTTTCATAGTGGGACTCATTCACCAAGGGTGGTGAATCACTCCTCCGACCGGTGAAAAAGTGTCAGAATTTAATTTCTGAAAGTTGGGAGTTGATTTTTGACAAAATGAAGAATTTCAAATTTTAGGTGGGACTCATTCACCAAGGGTGGTGAATGAGTCCTCCCCAAGATTCTTGAAAAGTCAAAGATCAACACTCTTCTCCAAATCTAGAAATGACTAAATATCAAGTTGTTGGGGTCAATTCTATAGAAAAGGTGCCGAAAGTCACTCAAATTGCTTGAATAGATGATGAGTTGATTTGGAGACCCTAATTGACTTAAAATCCACTTTTCAACACCTTTAAACCTATCAAATCTAAAAAAAAAGGTTGCAAAGACACATGCAAAGGGGAAAAAAGTTGGAGGGTTAGTGAATGGGGGTTTTCCTTGGTAAAATGCTACTTTAGTAATTAAACCCAATTGAAATGAACGAAATGCAAGGGAAATGATAAATGAATAACATGAAAGTATTGCAAACTTACCACATCCTTGAATATGCAAATCTGAATTGATGTCAATGGCTGCTCCAAAGTGCTTTAAAGTACTTAAGTTGATGATGCAAGATGCTTGAGTGCTTGAAGATTGAATGCTTGAATGTGTTAGAAGATTGTAGGATATGTAAAATGAGGTTAAAAGTGTCTATTTACACAAATCTTGTGCCTTACTATCTGTTCATACCTCATTAAAGGCTGACATGAAGTTAATTTGAGTAAAATCCCAAAAGAAATTTTGAAATATTTTGAATTTAGGGCCAAGGGGGACTCATTCACCACCCTTGGTGATTGAGTCCCACCTGGGAACCCCAGCCAAGTGTCAGGGAAAATATTGAATGTTTAATGTTGTTTGTCGAGATAGAACCCAAAAATACACTTAATATAAGCATATGAGGGCATAAAGAGATAAAATAAAGCACGAGAAGAGTGTAAATAGTGAAAATATTCCTAAAAAAGAATGGAATATTGTTACAAGACCTTAGAACACTTTAAAATAGGACTTGTTGATGTGTGAAAATGTGGTTTTTAGGGGAATTGCATTAAATAGAGTCTAGAAGAATGTAGAAATGTCTTACAAGACTTCACAACACCTTCACAAGACGTCATTCCTTAAGTTTTAGCACCAAAATAAGCATGTTCAAGCCAAGATACATCATAAAATCAAAGAAACATAGCTCCAACACTATGAAACAAGGCCTAAAATACCATGAAAATGGGAAGGGTCCATTTTTCGATGGTACACTACTATACATGAAACAAATTTCATAACCAAAAAATCTTCAAAGCCACCTACACCTACTGCCTAATCGTGGTTTGCTTTGGGAAAAAAATCTTCAATGCAACCTTTAGCTACCTCATCGACAAGTTGTGAAAATTAATCACAACATAATGTTCTTCCTATGTAACAAACACATTTTCATCCCTTTTTAATTAACTTTGAATCTTCCAATAGGTGATTATCTCTTCCATGGTATCAAATTTCAAAGGAAATGTAAATCAAAGGTTTAAATAACACGCAACCTTTAAAATTTTCATCGCTGCCTTTACAAACTAATACATTTCCTTTGCAAACTAATATGTAGCCTTCTTTGGGAAATGATGTTGTCCATTTTCCTTCACATGGGTCTTTATCAAAATCCATGGTATTACAAAATTTATTTCAACCTACAAATAGGGCGATGGGAGAATTAAATCCCAAGCAAAAATTAAATTTGGTTGTCTTTGTTCATAATGGTATTCAGAAAAAGGTTATCACCAATATGTAAAATTATCAAAATGAAAATCCAACATAGTATGTTGATTATGAAATCTTGTTTCAATTGCCTCCAAACAATACATATTAGTTGCAACTATTACAAAGGAATAATGGTAAAGACAATTTGCAAGAATAGGGTAATGTGTAACAAGTGGTTCCTCAAGTATGGAAGTCTACTCGGTAGCATCGACCTCTAACAAGATTTGATGATTATCAATTATTTATTTCTAATTAGTTAGAGCCAACCACAATTAAGGAGGCTAGCAATGGTGCTCATTACGAGAATTGGTTGGATGTTATACAAGAGGAAATGGATTCATTAATGACTAATCATACATGGGACTTGGTGAAGCTTCCACCCAATTGGAGAGCATTGAATAATCAATGGGTGTATAGATTGAAAGAATAATGATGTGGGAAACAGTATCAGGCATGACTGGTTGTCAAGGGGTATGGTAGGAAAAAAGGGATTGATTTCAATGAAATCTTCTCATTGATTGTAAATATGGCTACCATTAGAGAAATTTTGGGTTTGGTAGTAGTTTATGATCTTAGTTAGAGTAAAATGATGTGAAGATTGTGTTTCACCATGGTGATATAGACAAGGAGTTATATATGCATCGACTTGGAGGTTTTGAGCAACAAGGTAAAGAAGATTTATATTGTAGGTTGAGGACGAGTTTATATGGGCTAAAGCAAGCCCCGTGGAAAAGGTACTTGAAGTTTGATTCTTTCGTAGTTGAGAAACATTTTACACACTACAAATCTAATCTGTATGTTTATTTTAAGCTTTTGAATAATGGTGACTTTTTTTAATTGCCGCTCTATGTTGATGATATGCTTGTTATTGGTACTAGTATGAGAGTTGTTCATGATTTGAAACAATATTTAACTCAAAAGTTTGCAATGAAAGATTTAGGAGTAGCAAAGAGGATACTTGGCATGAATATAATCCAAGATAAGCATGGGAGGAAAATCAGATTGTAATGAGAAAAATACATTTAAAAAGTTTTAGACAGATTTAACAATAAGGGTGCTAAGCCTGTGAGCACTCCACTTGCTAATCAATTTCATTTGTCATCTAAAATGTGCTCCAAAACACCTCAGGATTAGGAAAAAATGAAGGGTATTCCCTATTCATCAACAGCTAGGATTCTTATGTATGCAATGGTGTGCACTCGTCTTTACATTGTCCATGTAGTGGGAGTTGTCAGCAAATTTATGAACAATTTGGGAAAGACTCATTGGGAAGCAGTGAAGTGGATATTAAGGTACTTAAAAGGCACTTCAGATTATGTTTTGTGTTTTGGAGATAGAGATGCATAGCTATGAGGTTATGTGACTTAGAAATGGCTATATGTTCATGAGGTTGAATATATTGCACTCATGAAGGTGCAAAGGAGATGATTTGGTTGTAGCGACTATTTGGTGAGTTAGGTTCCAAACAAAATGTTTACACTCTCTTTTGTGATAGCAATAGTGTTATTCACTTGGTAAATCACTCAACTTATCATAATTAGAAAAAACATATTGAGTTGTGTTATCACTTTATCCAAAATGTCCCTAAAGAAGGCAAGTTGAAAGTGGAAAAAATTGAGACAAATGTCAATTTGACAGATGCATTGACAAAGATTGTATCATGAGAGAAATTCGAGTTTTGTAGGACTTCTCTCGGCATTCTCAAGATGTGACAATAGAGGTGAAGTGGAGGAATATCTCTAAGTTTGCAGCAGATGTTGGACTTCTATGTTTATTTAATCAATGTCATCTTCAAAATGTCTAATGACATCAACTGAATGAAACAAAAAAATAACCCCCCAGTACTCTGATACCAAATAAAAAATTGACAACAATTTTAAAATAAACAATATATACATATATCAACATAATTCGAAATCTGCAAGGCCCAAAACTTTTAAAAGAGGCACATAGCATTTCCAAGACAAAAAAAACCCGAAAAAATAACTGCTAACTAACTTCCAACTTAATAACAAACTGCAAGCTAAATAAAACTACACAATGATCTATTATTCTGTCAAAACTTTCATTTTACAATTATAACAGGCTATTGTAAGCAATTGCCAATTATTTGGATAAGCGAAAAATGTAGAAATTGTATTGAAATAATGGGTAAAATAATATTATTATAATTACAATTACGAGTGATTGTATTGTAATAATGATTAAAATAATATTATTGTAAGTACCTATGATTTTGAATATTATTTTTAGACATAGACATATCCACGATGAATTCTATATATTTTAGAACCATGCAGTGCCGTCTGGCAAGCAAATTTTATAAATCTCAGCCTCAAATTGTATTCAAGAGTAAGTAGAACAATATTCAATTCTTAATTAACATTAGATCTGTGATGTTCTCTTCCTCTGTCACCTCTGGAAGATAATAAACCCATTTATCGGTAAGGACGCTTTCCTCTTTTAAACTTTTTTTGGTCGCTTGACAGCTGCAGAAGAAAACACCATGTCGTAAAAAAGCGTGCACAGAAGCAGTGGCCCTTCAAAGACACAAGAGGCCATCAAGAGAAAAAGCTTTCAATATCCCTGATTGCCAAAGGGCACTTCGTCTACCGCTCTATATCATATTAGAATTTAGACGTAACACTAATTTTCAGCTTGAATGCTGAATGGTGTTCGACAGGCTATCTTTAATGAAGATTCTTTATGTTTTCAAAGGTCACGCACCAACCTAATTTAACAACTGTAAAGAGAACTGTCAATTAAAATTTGTTCGAAGGTACAGACAAGGAAGAAACAGAGAGTATGGACAACTGTGTAGAGACATTAAATACTTTTTGTATAAGGCATTAAGAAAGGCAAGGCTGCATTTGTATGTTTTATTCTATTTCGAAAAAGATAAATTAGAGTTCCAAGTTAAAAAGTGGGAGAAAGAATCCTTTGTAATATAATTTTGAGAAAAAGCTATGGGATTACAGTATTTTAAGGACTTTATTCGTGTTGAAGATGACCCCATTTCGAAAGTAGCGCCTACATTTTGATGCAACTGAGATGTCGGCAGCTACGAAAGAATCAATTATTAACCAAGTCATTACCGGGTAGTCTCATATATAATCCTTTCAAATTTCGTCGGCAAACTTGTCTTCTCCAAAAACTTGGGTAGTACTGTTGTTATTTGTACATTTATAATATATTTCAATCTTTAATGTTTTCTTTCCAATGCTCTTGAGCTCTCCAGCGACTTGTCCTTTTCAAGAGTTGTGACGTTGAACATTAAGTTAGTTTTACGCCTATTACCACTCATTATATATATTTCTTCCCCTTTTAAGATCGATTAGTTAGGTATGAGGTTTTGTCAGTGGGTCACATTTGAAACTAAAATATTATATAGAATTTTAGTTATTATAACAAAATTAATATAGGTTGCTAAACTTGTTTCGTATTCTGGGAATTCCATTGAAATTATTTCCGACAAACCCATGGTCAGTAAGGAGTCAGTTCCTAGTGTCCCTGCATCTTGTAGATTTGGGAATGCCCCTTATGATTCCCCTAATCAGGATGAAATTAATTCGGCCTTGAATAGGCTCAATCCTAAGGATATTGTGGGTGTGGCGGAGAAAAGTACGGATGGTCTTTCCACTGTTCTCAAGTGGACCCAGAAGGAAATCAATGATTTGAAAGGCCGTAATATGGACCTAAGCAATAGGGTCAAGGTTTTGGAGCAGAAGATGAGCTAGAGTTGTAAAGAGACTGAAGGACAGGAAACCCCCTTACCTAGGAAAAGACAGCTTTCACAGAAGGAAAGATTGACCAGTATCGAGTGCAATATATCCAAGATTGGCCAAAATATTAGGGCCATGGTGGAGAACAATCACAAAATTGCCAGGCATAACACCATCATCATCAATGCTATGGTGGAAAAGCTCGAAAGAAATCAAAAGGGTTCGCTGGTTGTGGATTTGGACAAGGATAGAGGTGGCTGCAGATCTGCTGATGAAGGGATTTCTACTCGTACTCAGGCTAACACTAAGAGGAAGACCCCGGCTTCGTCACATACGGCTCAAATCCTCAAGCAGGGGTTACAGGATATGAAGGATGTTGAATTGGAAGCTAAGGAGTTGCTGAACACCTTTGAGTAGGGCGGTCGCTGTTGTTTCTGATTTTTTGGGGTGGTCCTTTTTTGGACCCGGCTGTCTCTTTTGTTGTCTTTTCCTTTGCGGGACAGCTGTCTGCTCGTTTGGACTTATTTTGTTATCTTTTGTTGTTTAAACTCTACGGTTTCAGGTCCTTGTAAAACCTTTTTTTCCTTTTCAAAAACAAAATTAATATAGGAAATTATTTGATAAGTTTTCAAAACTATAATTTCTTAATCAAACAAGTTATTTGTAGAACATTATATATTCTTCTATCTAATCTTTCTCTCTACTTTTCTATATTGTTCTCACATTTGAGATGGGAAGTTAATGTTAAAGTTGAGTCTATATTGATAATCAATATCCTGAAGTAGGGCACCAAAGAAAAATGAAACTAACAAAAAGCTAGTCATTTCTACATATGATGTGTTAAATGTAAAGTATTGACGACTTTCCAACATCAACATAGTACAATCTTAGAATTATGAGCTAGTAGTGCACAAACTCTACACCATGCATGTAAAAATCCCTAAAAAGTGCAGATTTTACATATTTTGTATCTTTCTTAGGTTTTGTAATCTTTCTTTGGAAGGACTAGACACTTCCACTAGTGTAGTTACCTTCATTTCTCTAAACTTTGTCTACAAAGGAGATATAACAAAATCATTTAAACCTTTACATTTGGCACATACCCCAACAAATTTGGTATAAAATTTATTCTAATTTCCACCTTTCCCATATCCATAGTTATCATTCCCATGCCACCAAGCAACTTATTCACAAATTCTAGGGATATATGTGTTTTTTTAAGAAAATAAGTGTGGATTACCTATTTGGGATAGAGCTAGAGTGTCATTGTTTCTTCCTTGCGCTTCTTGTACTATTCATGCTTGTAAGACATATTCTTCACCTAAGAAGGGTTTGTAATGGCCATGGTATCCTCTTTCTTGTTTTGTCTAGGAGGTTTCCAAAATTACTTCTACAGAAACATGTGGTATGACCAAAATTGTTGCACTTTTAGTATATAATATTATAGCCCATTAGAGGAGAAAACAAATTGTAGTCCCTCTTTAAGAAACTAAAATCCTTCCTTGCACAAACTCTACAATCCACTACTTTATGACCAAATTGGTTACATAAAAATCAATAACCATAAAATGAATCATAGAACCTATTCTTATATGCTTTCCTTAGAGGAAACAACATTCTAAGTGTATCCTTGTCACCTTTTGGAGGGGTGTTTGAATTGTATGGTACATGTGCTGGCAGATGGTCAACACTCCCCTTGAGATTCGTTACATGGCTTAACCGCCTCTCATGGATTTTTTAACTCTGGTAGTTGTATCGAGCATTAACAGGTTGACCTTTTGGCATAACGACAATCATAGGACCAACAATTAGTATCAAATCCAAAGGTGTCAGGTTTGAATCCCCTTGGGTAACATTCAGGGGGAGATTGTTGGCGGCTGGTTAGCCCTCCCCTTAGGATTTCTAAAATGGCTTAATTTCCCCCCATGTATCTGATAACTTTGGTAGTTGTATCAGGCATTAATAGGTCAACCTTTTGGTGCAATGAAAATTGTGGGGCCAACACCATGGTTCTCATTCTTCTTCCTAATAATACTTTTGAGATCATCTACAAAGAATTTTTATTTTCCTCATATGTCTTCTTTAGAGATTCTTAATGACCTTCTTTGTGATCGTATTTATTAGACATCAAATTTTCTTCAAATCCAAGACCAATCTTGATGAATGGTGACCTTTAGGTATTTATTATGTCCTCCAATATTTCAACGATCTTTTCAAAATTCATGATTTTATTCACTTGATCATTAGTTTTTTCCCAATTCCTTCCTTTAGGAAACAATTTCACACTCAAGTTTCTCATAGTCTTCTTCCTTTATCTTTAGCTAATTTCGTATTGCCTCTTCTATCCTCCTTGCTTCTTCAATTTGAATTTTCATATTGAGGATCATTTTCTCTGATTCTTCAAGACTTTGTTATATTTTTTCCTTAGAATCATAGTCTTCTTGAATTTGTAGTTTTTATTTTAATTCTTCTTTCTAAGCCTCTTGATCTCATTTGTGACACAAATGAGTTCTTCCTTCAAATCCACTTTAGTATTACCTTCTCCTTATGACTCCTCTTTTCTTTTGTATTTTTTTTTTAGAGCATCATCCTTTGTTTCTATTTCCATGAATATAATCTCTTCCTATCACTACCAAAATACTTTTATTTCTCTCTTCAGATGAGTTATTATCTTCCTTCAAAGTTTTGTGCTTTCCTTCTATATAATTATGATTATGATTGTGATGTTTCCTTCCTTTTCTTTTACTTTAGTATTCCTTCTAGTCACTACTTTCAATTTTTCCATATTGACACTTAGCAACAAAATGTCCTATTTTACTACTTTTAAAACATTTAATCTGAGTATGCCTACCTTTGTGTTTATTAGATCATTTCTTGAACTTTCTCACAAATTGGGATTCTTCTTCATCACTTGAACTATAACTTTATTCAAGTTTTTTATTCTTCATCTTCTCCAAGGCTTCGAAGGCGACTTTGTTCTTTATTTTTTCTCCTTCTTAATCCTTAGTTTCTATGTCATGAGGATCGCATACAACTCATCCATCTTCATCTACCATCATAAATTGTCGAACCTAACAATTTCACATTATGTTTGGCTCTCCCTTTGTTCTATAGACCTAATTTTAATAATTATTTTCCCATTTTAATGTTATGTTCATAAAATAAAACTAAAACTGGAAATTAATATTAAATATTTATTCAACAACACCAAAAGCCTAAAAGTAGGTCTAGTCTAGGGCACCCATGCCCCTGGCAAGCCCATTTTAGACCAAGTCTAAATATTTTATTGTCTAAATATTTATATCTATAAATTTAAATTTATTCAATGGATATTCACAATTAATTTTGTGAGAAAAAAATGCATGTAAATATATGTTTTTTTTATGATTTTAAATAAATGAAAAAATCAAGAGAAATATTGAGCAGAATTGAACATCCTAAAAGCAATCAATGGTAAATTGGTAGAATTATTGCAACATTATTTCAGTCAAGCATCATGTTAGCAATGCATCAAATTCTCAAGTAAGAACATTCGTATTCTTATAGTCATGTGTTTTATGAGTACTAACACATGAAGGATCTTCAATCAATCCAATTATCCTTGCATCAGATGTGTAACGTGACTTTAGTTCATCAAGGAACTCATATCTTAAGTAGTGAGTTGCAAAACTTGTCAATTTATCACTTGTTTTATCCATTTTTTCTCTGCCCAACCTAGGGTAAGAACTATATACATAATCATACCAATTATGGAGGTGGGAACACAAAAATGTAGTTTGACATAGGAAACCATTGATAGAGCACAACATTTTCCCTCCTTTCTTGTGTGTAAGGTGTAGATCTAAAGAAAACATTGAAAGAGATTCAAGACATAATTGTAAAATTCAAAATTTAGGATATCCCTTCCAAAAATAAGGAAATTTGAATTCTTTATCAAAAGATGAAGTTCAAAAGTTGATACCAAGAGGAAATATCATATAGATTGTAACCTACTAAGACTTGTTCAATGTTCAAAATGTAGGATTTCTATTCTAGTGCACCGACACCTTGTCCAATCGATTTTAGTCCAAATTTGAAGGATAGGTACTTCTATCTCTACACCCTATTTTGTTTAATCTATTTTTGGGTATTAGTTCTATTCTTTTCTATAATTCCATCAGTTAGATATAGGTGAGTTAGTAACACAATTCACTATCATTTCACACACTTAACTCCTAAATCAAATCTTACCCTACTACAACAAATAAAGGAGCCAAAACCTTGATAAGCCATTTTTTCACTTCCATTGAAGATAATAGCCAAATGGTATTTTAAGGTTAAAATTTTGTCCCTTATTATCTAAATCAGTTAAAGGTGTGATTTACATTCTACAATACCCTAAATCATAGGCTATCTTCATTTGTTAAATTGCATGCATGTTTTAGTGAAGACATTGAAACGATATGGATTTACATGTTTTATTTCATGTCAAAAGTTCAACAGGTTCTATTTTTAGTGTTTATAAAAAAAATTCAAATAGTTACAAGACTTTAAAGTTATAGAAATTATCATTGGGATATTTTACATTGCTTTAAAAAAATAAATATTTATGCATGCATTTGTTTCACATAAGGAAATTATGTTTTTAAGTATTTCTATAAATCTATTTACTCTCAGTCTTAGACGTATGCAACTTTACATTCTTAGAAATTGTATTTCATGTCCATATTTTTCAATTATTAAAATTGTCCACCTCTAGTCTAGGGTGCAAATTCCCTTATCTAGCTAGCTTTTGGCCAAATTTCAATCACATTTTTGTCTATATGCTTTATGTTTATATTTTTGTTTTGTGTCTCAAATTTGTTCTAGTTTCTATCAATATTAACTTCCATTCTCTTCAAACCTATGGGCAATCAAGTATCTTGAATATTATAATAAGTTTATGAATTTCATGACCTTGTGTCCCACAGGTAATACCCTAATGAGACATAATTTTAGACTTATTGACTTACATTCTACAATCATATTTGATGTTGATCTTGAGTCTTATAACTCTTTCACCCAAGGAGTTCCATCAACACCATCCATATTTGATTCATTTCCCAATCCTACACCACCTATGTCTACTTTATCACTTAACATTTTTGTGGACTTGGATGTTGTTTTTGAAAGAATGAAGAAGTAACCATTTGATGTGTTATTATTGATGCCAACATTTTTTGTTGACAACTTTGTCTAATCCAGTAAACACTTTTCATGATACCCTGATCCAATAATTTGATCCAGATTTGCTCATGTTGTAAGTTCATTTTATGTGGTTACAATATATTGTTTAGGATGGCTAAATACATCTTTGATCCAAATTTCAATGATTTTGGTTGAACAACCTGAAAGTTACAAGTAGTAGAAGATCATCATATAGGTTTTTGGCTTATACAGTGTAAGGTGGTATATGGTATCTGGTCTACATTCCTCCGGTGTTTCGATTCAGACTTAGATATTTTAGGAGATAGTTTACAAGTATTTGTAATACATGTACATACCAGTTGGCACATGCTTACATGATGATATGGATGATCAATGTTTTTTAGATTGGTTTATTTTGTGATTAGGTATAAGTCTTGGCCGACCTAATATTTGAAATTGTACTATGGAGATTAATATGTATTGTGGATGTTAAGGGGATATATTTTAGGGCCGTGTCAACCTGAATTCAAGTGTTGCACATTTTATTTCAGTGCGAAGAAGTTTTGAATTGAGGATGAAGCCGATACTGCTATTTTGAATTGAAATATGTCTACATCTAATTAGGCCAACCTAATTGATGTATGTGGATGCAATAGGGCATATATATAAAACACTTTTGAGTTGCATAAGAGGAGAGAATATAATGTGATGTGTGTGAAATATGATATTGTGGGAACTAGAAAATTTGTATTTATGTGATCAAAATAAGGGAAAAATTGCTATGTATGTAGAGTGACTGCTAAGAAGAGTATTATTTTGCATTCAAAGCTTCATTGGAACTAAATTCAACAAAAGGAAGGTGCATCTTACATTAGTTCACCCTTTGGCTCTATAGCCACTTATCTATTTCAGGTTGTGAGCCTTATAAGGACAACGAGTTGTTGCAATGAGCCCCTAGATAATATCTTATAATTAGTTATAATATATTGTGAGATAATCATTTCCTTTATTTTTCCCTTTTTGGCTTTTCCATGTAAAAATCCTAGTGTTTATGTGTTATGTTGTGTTGTGATCTCTTTCATGTTTTCATTCATTTCCACATTTAGATATGTTTTAATTATTGTTTGGATTATGACTAAGTGGTTTAATAGAATACTGATTCACCTCCCCTCTCCATATTTTGGGTGTTTAACAATTGGTATAAGAGTCCAATTCCTTTTGAAAAGCATAACAACTTGAGGAGGATCTTGGAGTTTGAGCACATGGCTAAGAAAAATTGTCCTATTCCTCTAGAAGAAATTTTTGCAATTGAATATGAAAAAGATGACTGTATGTTTGACAAAGAAGAACTTAAAGCTACTCTTGAAGATCAAATTCTCTTTATAAATGCTATAAAGACCTCAATAATTATAAACATATATAGCTTTTTTCACAAGAAAAAAATATAATCACATTTGTATTTCTCATCTTTGTCCACCTACATTATACATATGCCGCAAGAAAACAGTTTCACACTTTTTCCATTATTCAATACGAGCTAGGGGAAATGTGCTAGTTGCTATCCATGATCCAATTGTTGTTTACTCCATGCTTACCTAACCCCCCAATAACCATTTATATTTTAGTCATTACATTGTTTTAATTATGCCAATAAAAATTTACAAATTACACCAATATATGTTCACTACTGAATGTGTAGTTGACCAAAAAAATTAAACAACTATTGGTACATATCTATTTCTAATGAAAACACATTGAAAACACCTTGAAAACACCTTGAATTTTTTAAAGTTTTTATTGGTTGTCCAATCAACGGGTAGTGATGAAGTGGTAAAGATGTAGGGGATGGAGGTTTAAAAACACCCTTTTTTACCACCTTTCGCTTTATGGGTTCAAAAAGATGCATTTTAACTACCCACAAGCCAAAATTTTCTTTTTAAGCTAATATCTCACCTACAAACAAGCCCAATTTTTTTTTGAAAAAATCGGACCTATTTTCCACTCTCTACGAATGTGCGAAGTTAGCCCTAGCGACTACTAATAAGTTTCCCTATCTAATTTCTTACACGCACAAAAGAGCCCTAGCGACTACTAATAAGTTTCCCCTATCTAATTTCTTACACGCACAAAAGCTGTTACTGAAGTTACTGAAGTTCAACCTCTTCATAGATGCCCATGTTAACATCACCATTTGCAGGTGCTGTTACAACATGGTTGTCAAGGCAGAAGTGGCAATCAATTTCCCTTAGTTGGAGCGGTTAAATGTTCTTAAAATTTAATATAAAGACATGGACAAATACGGACGGAATGCCATGACATTAACGTTTGCACCAAATTGAATATGGCGAATGAAACTGACACGACATTGTCTCTATTTTCGGTAGTAGGTGAACTTGATTTTATAGAATGAGAAGATGGTATTCATATGAATTGATGCAATAACGTAATGATATGTCATACTTATATCCTAGAAACATATTATTATATTCATTTATATTATTTTCATCGTGCGAGCGCTTAACCTAGTAAAACAAAGCGCTAAATAAAAAGAGAGCTTTGGCCTGGGCTTTTCAAAGGTCAGAATCTTATATGAACTATTCCTTCTTTACATATTTCTCTCTCAAATATTAGTTTCTTTATACTGTAATCCTGGGAATTAACAATGGATTGCTAGCGAAGAATGACGAATGCATACGTTTTCAAGATAAGAACATTTTTAGTGGTCAGGGTTACTTTAAAATCCAGTAAATGCCCATCTACCCTTCTGCATAATGAAGCTCATTTTCAAGAATCAGCAAATAAGTTTAGCATAATTAAAATCATTCTGAAGAATCAGCAAAGTAAAAGAGAAATAGCCTTGAACAAAAAATCGCAATATAAACACCATATAAATGAACGGATGAGATCTTTAATTTAACAATGAAATGAAATCCATAGAGTATTGCATTCCATGAGACTCGATATCTATATATATGCTTGTACAAAATATGATAGTCGAAGAAAACGTCAGATAATTAATCGACGGACACCAATATACATAACAGAAATTGCTTCTAATATAAATATGTTCAATGTCCAATCCCTGGACTATGGCCATCTGGATGGTTCATGATGGGTGGTCCTCCACTGGCATCATCTTCGTTCGCTTTATAACCAACATATTTTCCTTCATTTGATGTTACAGCATCAAAGATTTCATCTGTTGCCAGATTTGTATAGCTAGCCCTCTCTTTCTTATGAACAACTGAGGCTGCACTCAAGCTGGGGGCAGGAGCAAGTGCAGAGGATATAACTGCAGTATTAACTACGTTCATTGGGCGAGCTTCACAAAGTAAAATAGCGCAAGCAAACCAAGACAAAGAAAGAATAAAAAGAGCAGTTTTCATTTTGCATTAAACAGAAGCTACTCAGACTGGGTATATTAGGAACGGTAACAGGGCAGCACTTTAGCGACACTACAAGCTTAAGGATGTCGCAGACCAGTGGTTGTTGCATTTCTTTATGCCCAAAGACTCTATATATAGACTTGGCTTGAGATTCTCCCGTAAAATTTCATATATCTAAGAAATTCGGTGATCGAGATTCATAATCTATGGGAGGTCTCTGACTCGACTCCCTACGAATGGGAACTCGGTCCTTTACTGCATTTGATATTTTTAAAATTTAATATTGTTATTATTTTCTTTGACAGTCTACAGATAGATGTTAAAAAGCCTCAAAATCCAAGAAGGGAATCATCATATACCTACAACTTCTCCAATATAATTTATAAGACTTGAGAGCTGTTAAATGAATAGGGGCCTCACAATGGACCGGCAGCAGTAAACTGCTTTTTTCAGTTTGTGTTCTCGGTAACATGCACGCCACACACCTCTGACAATTATTATGTACTTCGTTTCAAAAGAATGTATATAAACTTAGAAAGCTGATAACGGTATATACTTTCCCAACTATTTGCTGTAATTTATTTCCTTCGCATGTTGGAACTACTTCTGTTATCAATGTAGACTGTGGGAAAGGACAAATGTTTCTGCGCAGGCTCTATATCGTTAATGTGGTGTTGCATTTTCTAATTCATCTTGTCAAATTCTTTTCTTAATATTTTTATATGAGTTCCAAAGAAGTGCTCTGTACTTCGTATACTTTGAAAGAACGTTTTTTTTTAAAAAAACAGCACTCAAAAATAAAAAAATCTTTAAAAAGCAACTGGGTACTTTTTGTTGGACGAACTTCTAACACAGTCTTTTATATAGTAATATTCAAGTACTTTTGCAGTCTATCTTTAAAGGAATTTCACATTTAGAACGACGAACGTTTGTCTTTCTTTACATTAAACTTTGACAAGGTATTAACAACCGTAAATAAATATAACGAACACATCACCAGTGCAGGTGCAGTTCCTATTAAAGGCTGTAGGAATAGTTTTCAGTGGCAGGGTGTTAAATACTGACTGTGATAGTAATAAAATTGTCTTGGTTTTTCTGAAATATTTAAAATACAAAAACAATACAAATAGATTACCTAAGTTTCAACATATATAAAATGCATGCCAGAGCTCTAAAACAAAGGAATGAAAGAATCAATTGACATGCAATCAGAGCTAGGCAGTATCAGCAGTCTCCAATATTCTACGAATATCTAGCTGAACACATATTCATCAAGGAAGATCCAGCTATTGACATTCCTTAGAGGAAACCATTATTTTCCAAATCCAACTAATCAATGATCATTTGTAAATAGCTATAATTGTAAGCTCACTAAAATTTTCAAATAAATAAAACGGAAAATGAAGCAACTTACATTGTTAAAGTTAACGCGGAAATATTTGAAGTGAATCAAGAAGAGAGGAAATTTTCATATTGTGGATGGAAATGGAAATCACACCACTTCCTTGTTTGAAATCACACAATATAGATTTAGTTTATTCAGTTTCTATTAAGTCCAGCACTTAACTCCAAGCTAATAAATTTTAACTACTTGTGCAGACATGGCTTTTCGTATGCATGTTGCTTTGAATATAGAAGTAAACAATACGAAAGAATTGAGCCAACCATTGAGTTGAAGACAATTGTCACCTATTTGTTGGTTGGTAAATAATCTCACCTCAAGTAGTCAACCATTTATTTGGGTGCACTATGATAATCAATTAATTAATTGCTTGCAAATGCTCTAGAACTAACATGTCACATTAGTCATAAATCCAAGTTGTCTTTTATTATTATCTCTATCACAATAGGAATTCTACACTTAACCCAATCCAACCCACTCTAATCGGGAGAGGGACTAGGGGCTAGAAGCTAGCAATCCAACACCCTTATTCAGCTTTCAACACTTATCACAAGCTCACCAATTCTATATACACATTTTTGGCCACCTTGATTCTTCTTAGCAACATGTTGTACTCACTAGTGACGATTGCTTAATTAGGTATAGATATTCTATGGTCCTGAATGGTTATTTGTGAGGTTTCCCTATTAAATTTGACAAATAATTATGGTTGCCTCTCCTACATAAGCTTGTCGATTAGGAACTATTAAGGTACTAAATACCTAAACATGTTATGAAGGGGTATGACGGATTAATAACCTTATACCTTGGTTCTTTTACATTTAAAAGGAAGCACCAATTTTTTTGGGAACTTTATACTACTAACAATTATGACCACATATGAGTGATAAGGGAATATAAGGGTAAGTTTGTTGCGGCGGTGGCCATCTCCTTAGGTACGCAATCTAACCATGTGGTCAAAGCCATAGGGTCTTTTCAGGTCATTGACTTTGCTATCAGGATGAAAGTTAAAAATATTTTGTTAGAGGGTGATTCGAAAAACATTATTGATTATATTTTAGGAAAATCCCCTCCCTCGTGGTCCATAAAATGTTGGATCGAAGATGCTAAGGCTCTTTTATCTAAGTTTGATAAAGTTAGAGTTACTCATGCCTTTAGCGAAGCCAACAGTGTCACCAAATTTTTTGCTAATGAGGGAGCTAAACAAAAAGGGTTTAATACATGGTAGAACCTCAATGAGTTGGGTGCTGACGTTAGAGCCTTGATCTAGTATGATAGCATCCATGGGAAAGTTGCCAATTTTTGTGATGATGAAGCAGAATGAGGCCAAGTACAAAGCCATCAATAGATTTCATGGGGCTACAATTATTAACTCTACTGGATGTAAGAATCGACATGTTTTATGGGTCTTTTGGTTTGGCTGTTGCATTTTGCTTTAGGGAATTAGCTCTGCTAGCAACACAAGTAAGGTGAATGAGATAATGGGGGGAAGCAGGAAAGAGTTAAGCCGACAAGATATGAAATACATAAGCACAACCTGAAGGTACAGAGGAAAATTGAGCATGGTGGGCTTCTCCCATTCATTGAGAAGCTTCATGGCCCAAACCCAAAAGCCACTGCATATTTTGCTAAATATTGGAGGAATGGAGAAATTGTTCTATTTGGCAAGAAGGTTAGTGTGGACGAGAATCTCATTGGGAAGGTCACTAGTCTTTCGAAGGAAGGGATGAAGTTCTTCTATGACAATTTTTTTTTGATGCGGTTGTCATTAAGTTTCCCAAAAAAGATAAGGAAAATAACAAGTTGATTAAAATTTCCAGTAGCTATTTTGATGTTGATTCTATCAAGGCATTATGGAGGAAAGTTCTCAAAATTATAATGGAATACATTATGTTGGATGATAGATTTACCAGAGTCTACAACTACCATTTTTCCCTCCTTAATCATTTTCACCATAAGGTTAGGCTTTCTTTCCCTTACTATTTGTGCTGCTCCTTGAGTAATAGTATGGAATGTCATAAAAATATTCCTAGGAAATACCTTGTCTTGCATACTAGCCTCATTCGGCTTATTTATGAACATTTTGAAAACATGTTGGTTTTGTCTAATCCTATCTCGGCTTCAGTCTCTGAAGACTATGATACTGATGTTAGCATGTCTAAGGAAAACGACAACTAGGATTCTAATTGGAAAGAGGAAGACCCTCCTTCCCCTAAGAATTCGAGTAAGAAAACCCTGTTGAGAAAGCCTCTGGCTAAAAAAGTGGGCCCTGTGAAAACCCTCATCGGCTCTGTAAAGAAAGATCTGAAGAAGAAGGATACCCCTACTAACAAGCTGGTCTCCTATTCCAAGGACTCCTCGGAGGATAAAAGTGAAGCCCCCAAAGCCAGTGAGGAGTCTTATACTTCTTACCCTTCGATAGATAGAGAAAATATACCTAGATTCCCAAGTAATCTTAACCCTAAAGACCACTATTTTAAGCCCGACTGGGAGTATCCTAATGACATTTTAGGTATTGGTAGAAATAGAGCCATGGATTATTTCAGGATTATGAGATGGGTTTTTCATGAGATAAAGGACCTTAGCTTAAAATACAAGGTTTTCACCAATAAATTGGAAGAACTAAAACCTATTGACGCTACCCATAATATTGCTAAGGTTGTGTGCACTAAGGAGAATATTAGGTCAATGGCCGAGAGCCTTCAATGAAATATTGAGATCATGGACAAGATGAAGAAGGATTATGAGGATAAGATGAAGGTTCTAGAGGGAGAAATGAGTAAAATTAGGGACACTATGAAAACTATCATGGAGAAGAACCACATAATTGCTAAACACAACATCACTATCATGACCACTATGGTTGAGAAAATAGACAATCTCCAAAGGGGCTCACTGGTGGCGGATCTAGAGGTAGATAAGGAAAAAAGGACTGAGGATGTTGGAATCTCTAAGAGGACGAGAGCTCACCTAAAGAGAAAGGTTGATTTGATGCCTCAGGAGACTCAAGCTCTGAAAAAGGGCACCCAGGATATGAGCAACCTTGAAGCTGAGGTTGTTGATACTTTAAAGTCTTTAAGTTAGCTTAGGGTGTTTTAGTGTTGGTTCTTTTGACTGGCCTATGATGGATTTTGGCTATTGGTTGTAGTTTTCTCTTGGCCTTTTCTGTTGGGAAGCCTTTTTGTTCTTTGTAGACTGTATTGTTGTTTCTTTCTTTTTCCTATAAACTTCATGGTTTCAGAGACCTGTAAAACCCATTTTTTCCTTTATCAAAAATAACTATTACCACATATTGTATAAATCTACTTGACAAACATCTAGGATAAAGTTGATTAGAGATCCAACCATCATAATTAATTTTTTGGAACTTGATAGTCATTCCTGTGATTTTGGGACTTTTGAGATACAATTGAAGGAATAAAACCTTGTCAAAGTGTTTAAAATATTATTCAAGTTATTGGAGGGACAAGATTCAAACCATATGGATTGAGCATAATGAATTCGCTAGATTTTGGCATATAGAAGAATATTGGATTTTAAGTAATGAACATGATTATTGACCATTCCTTTTGGTCTTTTGAAGGATTTTTTAATCCCTTTAATATTTTTATGGTTAATATTTTTTCTCTTATTAACCATTATTTTTCTGTATACTACTAGCAATCTAAAGATAAGATAATATTAATTTTAAGTTGATATATTTCTTTTAGATTTGATGGAAATAACTTAAAGAATTTTATGTAGAAGTCTAATGCCCTTATCATATTTATTTTAAGTAGAATTATGTCAATGATAATGTTAGAGTTGAGATAGCTCCTAATATAAGTATGAGTTTTTGTTACTCACATATATGCACAAAGGTAAATTATTGATATCCATTGTATTATATAAATTTTAGATTTGTATTTAAGTCTAGAATATAAGAAGGTAGGACTCTAGATGGCATCTCTTGATGGTGAAGGTGGGTGAGCTAGGGCATCTGTGCCCTAGCCCATGTTGCACTCGTGTGGGTCTATTCTCTCTATGTAGGGGGTGTTATTTGCTTGCAGGGGGGTTGTTTTCTTCTAGCGTTCTTACTCCTTCATTCCTTGCTTATAATTTTTGTGGTTGATTCTCTTTGAATGTCTAGTGGTAGTGGCCACTATGTTTTGATTGAATTTTCTTCTAGGGTGCATCAGTGGGTGGAGTGAGTTGTGTTGTGGCGCAAATTTTTTTGCTTTGTGGGGCTCATTCCTTGCTAGCACGGGCCTGTCTCTTTTGTCTTTTTTCCTGCCTTTCTTTCTTGCAGGTGTTGGGAGATTGAGACAAGTGTTTGGTGTGGGTTTCTATGTGGACCGTGGGTGGTGTGGATTGTCTTGCAAGGGCTACCAGGTGGGGCTCTCATAGATTTGAATGTTGGGATGGATAAGCTATTGGGGGAGGATGCTATGATGGAGGTGCGGGATGGGTTCCCACCTCATCTTCTCCTAGAGAGGGCTTGTCTAGGATTGGCATTTTTAAAGTGTAGAAGGTTAATGGATGGTTGGTAAGGGATGAGATGCGCCTGGTGGTGGTAATTCAAAAGGAAGCGGTTGATAAGCATGCTTTAATCTACAAGTTTATGGGGATGAGGATCTTTCTTCCTTTCCTTAACCCTTGGATTCAAAAGACATGGAACCCCAAGGGAGATTTCAATGTTCTGTTAGCTACGAATAATTTCTTCTTGGTGTATTTTTCATGCATTTTAGAATAGAATAAGGATTTTGAGGGTAGCCCATACTTTTATAATCAATCTAGACTATTCATTAAACCATAGCATGCAAGTTTCAATTCAGTGGAAGAGTTGTCATCCAAGGTCCTGGTTTTGGTTTGCCTTCCTTGGCTACTACTCAAATGTTGGAGGAGAGATATACTATAGTCAGTTTCCATGTTGTTGGGAAAACCAATTGGCCCCTCTCGACAAACACCGGAGAAGAGGGTTTTTTTGTATGCATGTGTTTGTGTGGAGACTGGTTTGAGTTAGCCTTTTCCTAACTCTATTTATTTGAAAATGGGGTCTAGCTCCTAGACTCAACCATTAGATTATGAAACTTTTTCATTCAAATGTCATTTATTCCACGAGTATGGTCATCTTCAGAGGAGGTGTTCACATGCTCCTAGCATGGATAGATCAAGTAATGGGATGGCTGCATCAAATCCAAGATCCGATAAGGGAAAATTACCCATGCAGGGGGTGACTCTAGATAATGATGGGTTTGTTCTTGTTAGGCCTTGAAATAAAGGTTGAGGTTATAAGAGGACTTTTCAAGATCATCAAGAGGAGGAGATTTTTAACAGATTTTATGTGCTGGATGACTTAGTTCACGATGAGGGGATATCTCCTGACATGCATGTTGATGCTCCCCTTTTTACTTCTCATAATCCTGAGCATATGGCTATTAATTCTTCAATTCTTGGCCCTATGGAGGCTCGTAGGGAATTGAAGGATTTTGTTGTTCCTTCACCTGTTCTTGGGCTTGGGGACTCTTGTGTGTTGGATGGTACTTCTTATATCTATGTTTCTATTAGTGTAGGCCTTGTTGGAGGATTGTGTTCTAAAGATTCTGGCAAGAGTAATTTTTCTACTTCTCCTTTTTTGGGCTTGTAGTAAAATCCCCTAAAAAAGAGTGCTCCTGATAATCCCCTGAAGGTGGGTAGGAAGAAGGATCAGGAGAAAGTTAAGTTGGCTAGTGAGATGTTGGTTGAGTCTGGGTGGGCGAAGACATTGGATACTCTCTTCTCTCACCCCTCATGATGATTATTATTTCATGGAATGTAAGGGGTATGAATAGCATCCCTAGAAAAAAGGCTATTTGAGACTTGGTTCGTGCTTATTCTCTAGATTTTGTTTCCCTCTAAGAGATGAAGTTATCTATGGATAGTATGGTGCAGTGTGCATCTAAGATATGTAATAGTGGTTTATGCTAATCCATGGGTGCATAGGGTAGCTCTGGGGACCGTCTAGCTTGATTTTAGGATCCTCAACAAATCTCTCCCATTTGGTTGTTCTCTAGTAGATTCTCCATCTCTCTTGATGTGATTAGTTTGGAGATGGGGGAAAAAAATATTCTTTCCAAAATTTATGCACTAACAGATGTCATTGGTACGATTCTCTTGTGGTCTCATATCAATTTTTTGAGATCGTTGGTTCCTTTTCTTCCCTAGATTATGGTAGGTGACTTCAATGCAATTGTCTCTCTAGAGGAGAAAAGAGGGGGTGTGCCTCATTTGGACCCCTCCTTTGATCTTCTAAGGGATAATTTGGCTTGGCTTCGGCTTGTGGATATCAAACATTTGCATGGCATGTTTACTTGGAATAATAGGAGGCTTGGGGAGGAAGCCATTTCTAAAAGATTTGATAGGTTTCTTTTTTCTAGTTTTTGGGTTAGTTATAGGTGGCTATCAAGTTTTGAAATTTTAGATTGGTGGGGATCAGACCATTAGCCGATTAAATTCTCTACCCATCTGGCTGGTGGTCCTAGGAAATAGACTTTTAGATTTCATCTTTATGTGGCTCATGGAGGAGAGTCTTCTTGACTTTGTTTCTAGATAGTGGACTAAAGGTCAACTTGCTTTTAGTATGACTATGTAGTCCTTTTTGAAGAGGATTCAATATGTGAAGTATAATTTGAAGCATTGGAATAAATATCAATTTGGAAATGTGTTTCAAAAGAAAAGTATTGCCCAAGAGTGCTTGGATTCTATTACTTGGTAGATTCAAGATCAATGTCTTGATGCAGATTTGAGAAGGTTAGAGGATAGTGCGGTTAAATACCTTGAGAAATGGGAGCTTCGTGTGGATTTTTTTGGGAAATAAAAGGCTCATGTTGATTGGCTTCAAGAAAGGGATAAGAATACTTCCTTCTTTCATAACTTAGTGAGGGCTCGAAGATAGTGAAACATTATTTCTTCTTTTCACTCTCCTAAGGGTTTTGTTCTTTCTTCCTCTTCAGATATTTCTAGTGAGGCGTTTCACTTTTTCTCTGCTCTCTTTTCTAAAGATACCCCACCTACAATTGAGGAAGAAGCTTTGATCTTGGCTTGTATTTCTCCTCTAGTGACTATGGATATGAATGTCTCTCTTATTAAGCCTATTTCTTTGAAGGAGTTGGAGGATGCGGTGTTTTTGTTGAAAAAGGGAAGACTCTTGGCCTAGATGGGTTTATAGCTAAGTTCTTTCAAGAATTTTAGGAAGTTATCAAAATTGATCTTCTATAGGTTGTGCAAGAGTCTTTAAGGAATAAGAAAATGTTGAGGGCCATGAATGCCACTTTTCTTGCTCTTATCACAAAATAGGAGGTGTTGTCTCTTTGGATATTTCTTGACCAATTTCTTTGTGTAATGTGGTATAAAATCATGACAAAGCTAATTGTTGAGCGTTTGAAGCCTTTTCTAGATAATTTGATCTCGGAGAAGCAAGGGGGCTTTGTTTCGAGTAGACAGATTTTGGATGGAGTTGTTATTGTTGTTGAGACTATTCATTCCATGACCCAAGGCTATGTTTATAAATCTAGACATGGCTAAGGCTTATGATAGATTTAAATGGGGTTTTTTTATCATAATTCTTAGAGCCTTTGGGTTTAGTATTGAGTGGATTGATTAGGTCATGAGTTGTGTGAAAACTTCCTCCTTTTAGATTCTCATAAATAGGGAGTCTTCTAATCTATTTATTGCTTCTAGAGGTATTTGGCAGGGGGATCATTTATCCCTATATTTGTTCATATGATTGGTTGAAGGCTTGGGGAGCTTCATTAATTCTCATGTTATGGATGGGCTCATTCAGGGATGGAAATGGTGCAACTCTCTATCTCCTCAATCTCATCTTTAGTTTGTGGACGATACAACTTTGATGGGTGTTGCTAAGGTGGCTAAAGCAGTTACTCTATGATAGACTTTGGATTGTTACTTGGCTACCTCTAGTCAAAGAATTAATGAGAGTAAGTCTTGAATTTTTTTCTTTAATACCCCCATGCTTATTTAGTAGTGTATTGCAAGGATTGTAAGGTTTCAGGTGGGGAAGCTTCCCTTTATCTATCTTGGTATCCCTCTAGATGTGCGCCCGCGTCCTAGTTGTTTTTGAGAGGATGTGATTGATAAATTTAGGGTGTTGGTTTGTCATTGGACCTATAGATGGCTATCTATGGCTGGTAGAGTTATTTTGTTGAAGTTTGTGGTGCAGGCCCTTTCTTTATACAAGTGCTTTGTGTTGACTACTCCCTCAAGCTTCATCAAATATTTATAGGGCCTCTTTAGGAAGTTTATTTGGTTGGGTAATATCGTTTCGAGGAAGTGGAGCTTAGTAAGTCAGAATTTGTTTTTCGGCCAAAACAAGATGGTGGTTTGGGATTTCCTAGGGCGGATTGGAATGGGAAAGCTTTGGCTACTAAGTTGCAATGGAGATGGTGTTCACATCAACATCTATATTGGGCCAAGATTCCTACCTTCAAGTACCTTGGGGAGGTTGATGGTGCTAAAGTTCCTTGATTTAGTCTTTTGGGGAAAGCTTCTATTATTTGGGATACTCTCAAGACGGGGACTACATTGGTTAAGCAAGGCCTATTTTGGATCTACAACAAAGGTCCTAATGTTATTTTTGAGCACAACTCTTGTGATGGTTTCCCACCTATCCTCTCCTTGCATACTCAGTTGGGGGATTTATGTAGGATTTTTGTTCATCCTAGTTGGAGTAGAGTGATGGATTTCAAGGCCCCTCAGGCTTTGGTTTAGACTATTTTTTAGTAGTGGAAGGATATGCAGGAGTGGCCCCTCCATGGATCTTTGGAGGATAGGAGGGATTTGTCCTCAATTTTGGCTACTAGAGTATATTACTCTCTTTTGGATCGTAGTGTGGTAGCTTGGGGTATGGATCCAAAATGGAAGTTCATTGTTGCTACAAGGTATCTTGTTTTGGATAAATAGGCCTTGGGAAGTCTAAGGTACCTTGGTGGAAAAACATTTGGAATAAATTCTCTTGGAAAAAAGGTAATTTATTTTCTCGGCTAGTGGTGTATGGCAGGTGCTTGACTTAGGATAACCTCTATAAGTAGTGCTTCCAAGGTTCCTCATTTTTTTTATTATGTCTTGTAAACAAAGATTTTGGCACCTAAATACTCTTTAACACTTCTAAGATTTTTCACCTAAAAGGAGAGAGATAGGCCAAAATGCTAATTTCTACACTCAAGATTAATTTAATGAGGGATGAAATGTGTCTAAATGTAATTTCCTAAAAGAAATAAAATTAAAAATAAATATGATTATTAATGTAAAACCTATGAAATACAAAGAGGTGCAAAACACATTGTGATATGCAAACATGAACTGAATGACCAAGAAATGCAAATAAAACCAAATAGAAAGTTGTAAGACAAAAGGTGTGCACCTAGAAGTATGTTGCAGACTTGAAGAAACTTTGAAATTTTGGAAATTCTAATTTTTAAGCCTGGCAAGACACTTTTTCCAAACTAGGTGACTTAGTCCTATTTTGAAATAAATCTAGAAAATTGCACAAGAGCTCTTTTCGGCCAAATGTGTATCCAAATCTACAAAAAATCCAAAAAATAGGTTCAATGTGACTAAGTCACCACTAGTGCCGACTTAGTCCCCTTATGAATTTCTAAAAACTCAAAAGCGGAAATGAAAGCCCTAGGTCTGCACTTTGGTTTCCCACAGGTGTCCACTTCTTAAACTCTAATTTTTCAGGCCTGAAGGTGACTTTTTGTTGATATTTTTGCAAGGTTAAAAAAGTGATGTCTTTAATGAGTCTTCAAACCCTTAAAGGTTTAAATCTATAAACACACAATAAAAGAGAGAAAGAAATGGTGAATGTTAGGGCATGGGGGTTTGTCTTGTTCAAACCCCTTTTTACGTAACTAAACCAAATGAGTAAATAATGTAATGATGCAATGGAGTTAATACCATTCCATGATGTTTGATCTTGAATTTATACAACAAAACATAAAGAATCTACCCTTAAATGTCTTAGGAAGCTATCTTGATGATCTGCAATGATAAAATCCTATCTTGCTTGACTTGATAACATGATGGATGAATGATGATGAGTTGTGAATAAGGATGAGTTTAGAGAGTGAAAAATGAGGGTAAAACCCCTTATTTATACACAATTATGCCTAAATTATCAAAAATACATCATCATAGGCTGACCTTAGGTCTCAAATAGTAAAAACCCAAAAGAAAATTAATTTAATTTTGATTTTTCTGCCACATGGGACTAAGTCACCCAAGGTGGCGACTTAGTCCACCTAGGAAATTTTGAGTGGATGTCAAAGATTAATATGTATTAAATGTTTTTTATTGGGTTTTTCTTCAATAATACACTTAATTAAGGCCTGTAGGTGTATAAATTTTCCATTTAAAGCATAAGAAAGTTGTAAATATTGATGAAAAGCTTAGGAAAATGTGAAATTTTGTTACAAGACTTTACAAGACTTTGAAATAGGTCTTGGTAAGGTTATTTAGGTGAATTATAACTTTATGGTCCTAGAAAAGTGTGAAGATGTGTTACAACACCTTACAACAGTTTTGTAAGACATCAATAAATGTATTTTATTCAATTTTCAAGGGTTCAAGACCTAGTGTGGATGTGTAAAACACCTCACAACACCAAATAAAGGCCTGATTAAGTCCAATTTGTCATCAATTATTCTCAAATAAAGCAAAGTCTACAATTTTTGGTAACACATTAAGCCCCCACTTTAGTGAGAGGATGAACTTGCTTCAAAATCTCGCTAAAGTAGACATTCAAGAGGAGTCTAATCATACCAATGTGGATGACAAAGAATGACAAGGATCAAAGGATGTTGCGCAAGCCACCAGGGTCCAAGATCCTAAGTAAATCCAACATAAGCATGAAAGAACACATGCAAGGTGAATGATTTGAAGCAAGACAAGATACATGACCATACAAAGGCAAGAACTAGAAGGAAATGAAAATGGGGTGGATCAAGCTTCGACCATTTTTCCAACATGTTGTGTATTAGATAAGAGCTTGTTTGTTTGGAAATGAACATGCATAGTCACTTTGGGGAACCAAAACTCATGGTTTTCCTTCGAGTGAGAAAATTGAAGTATACTCACTTTGGGGCCATGGAAATTTTGGTTGTCCATGGGGTGAGAAATCCCAAATGGTGAGAAACATACGCTCAGTTGATATGAACTCACACACACAAGGGTGGCTTTGGGGAAATTCATGCTATTGGTTGGGCTTCCTGCTTAACCATACCAAAGTTATACCTCCTAATAACTTTGATGAGGCACCACAAAAATTATCTTCGAGCTTTATGAGGTAAGCAAAACTTCGTATGTTTGACACTCATAGATAAATAGGATAGTACCATAGGCATGCAAGTTGTGTTATGGAAGGTGACCATGTAACAATTGTTGTAAATGCGAAAATAGTGCAAGGAATGTTTAAAGGGATTTTTCTTAGTTCGTGCAAGGTCTCATCTTAGGGGGAATTGTGCCTAATGTCTCCAAGAGAGGATGTGTCAAAGAAGTATCACACTCTTGGAGGGAATCAAGTCCAATGACACCACCAAGAAAAGGATGCATCGCAAGAAGAAAGAAATCACATAATGAAATGTGAATGGTGATGTATTCCCCCACTTTAAAGTGGTTTCTAACACCATTATTGTGAGAAATTTCTTTAAAGTAGAAGAAGGAGAATGTGAGAGCTTACTTGGAAAGCCCCATGCCAAGTCATATGTTTTCAAGAAGCTACGTCATGAAAAAAAGGGAGTATGTCACATGCGAGCCAACTTAAGGCATGTCATCCACATCCCAATCTTGCTCTTATATGTTCATGAAAGGTTAACAACTAGCAAAAAGAGGCAAAAAAAAGTGACATATGAGGACAACACTACCTAACCCCTTGCCCCCACTTAGTGTAGGACAAAGGTGAGCCAAGATGAAATGCATGCTAGAGTGAAAATCAATATCAATTAGAGGAATGGGGTGCCCCCATATAAGGAAGAACACAAAACTCCTTAAAATGTTGGATTTTATGACTTAGAGCCTTCCATTCATTAGTGGAATGAACATGAACTCTATGGTATGCACAAAATGAATTCTTGTAGTAACATTTCTTTCAAGTTCTTTGAGGAAGGGATATAAAGTGATCTTGGAGGATTCTCGACAAGATACCCTTATGATCTATGGGAGAAGGTGGTCCTATAGTTTGCAACAAATATGCCTCTTGCTTAGATGTACAATATGTCATATTGATGCAAGACTATTGAGATTGTGAGATTTTGGGCTCTCCTTTATAGGAGGGTGTAAAATCTAACGAGATCAAATCATTAGTGTTTTGTGAGATGACATTGAAATTAAGCGAAGGGTTCATTGTTTGTTTGATTGCTTGTAAAGGAGAACAATCAATACCAATAGTGTTGATCATTGTAGAAGGATTTTTTGTAATAGTGTTGATGTTGAATGAAGGCTTTGTGATTTCTATCAAAGGACAATAACCAAGACCATAAGTTGTTTGTTGTGTGTTAGAATCAATGGGGACATAGATACCTTGTTCTCTAGCACCACATCCTTTTCCACTATATCCAAGTTGTTTCATAAGTTCTTAACCTTTTCCATAAGTTTTTTCATTTCCTTGGAATCAAGTGGTTGTTAGGTTCTCCCACAATAGTGGTTTACACTTTCTTGGAGGTCTTGATTTTTTGCTGAAATCACATATTTTTAAAAAATTTAATGATTTAAGCCTTGAAAAGTTCCATTTAAAGGATTCCAATTGAAGAGGGTTTGATAAAACTACCGTAGACCAAGCCCCCTTGGATAAAACTCTACTAGTTTTAAACCATACGTATAACGAAGTCTCCTTTACACCTATCAAAATGCTGATAAAAAACCACTTTTGATTTACCTTTTGGTGGGTCAAATGAATTCATTTAAAATTTATTTTTTATAAGTATGTAGTCCCTATTAAAATCTTCCAAAAAATTATAATTATAATTAAATTAAATTTGATTATTATATTTATTTTTAATTTCTTGTGAATGTAGGGTTTTCACCAAAAATCAAGTTCTTTATTCTGCACATGTGGAAAAATAAAAGATTATCAAAAAAATAAATGAAAAATATGAGTGCAATAGATATTGAAGTCCTTGATCCAACAAAAAAATTAAATTGAATTTTGATACATACAAAAAAAGTTGTGTTAAACGGTCTGCCTATGTTTGAATTGTAATTGGTTTGAATTCAAAACTTGATTTAAGAAAAAATACTCAATAAGACACTATGAAACCAATTGGAAGCACTAGATATCGCAGTTACAAATATAAATTCAAAAAAAATATAACTTTATCCTTCATGGAAAAAAGTTATGTGTTATATGATGAGCATCACTCCTTAAAAATGGTGTTTATTGAAAAAAACTAGTTTTCAAAGGAGATCGAAAAAAAGTGAAATATGATTCCAAAATTTTTGAAAAAATAATATTTATAATCTACAAAAGAAATGTCACAAATGACTAGTTTGCATCATCTTCAAATTCCTCATGGTTTAGCTGCTACAGGTGTCCGAAAGTGAATATTTAGTTAGAAAAAATCTGTTTAGTGTCCAGTTTGGCCAAAAATTGTAAACCAATATTATGGGATCACCCTATTTGTTACTGTGTTCATCAAAGGTTGTTGTATATTCTATTATGTTTTTGTCTAAAGTGGTTGAGGTGGATGCTTTCAAAGGGTCGCCTGAGTTTTGTGTTGACATGATTGCTTTTACGTTGCCCTTGTTAGAGTCTTTTGTTGTGACCTTGTATTCACCCATGAGAGTTGGTGTGAAATCCAAGGAACCCCAATTATTGTCTAATAGCTTCATGATTTGTTCAATTTGTTTTTCTTTGTTGTTTTGTTACATAGGTTCTACTTGTGTAGTCGATGTTGATGTGTTCAAGGTATTTTCTTTATTTTTCTCGAGTTGTAAGGCACTATAAGGTTCAGGATTGAAATCAAGGTTGTATACTTTGTTGTTGTAAATGAATTTCATTTTTTGATGAAGAGTGGAAGGAACACCATTCATTGCATGAATCCATGCTCTACTTAAGATAAGATCACAGGAAAGTTTATGAGGCATAACATGGATTGGTGTATTCAATGTGGCCATTCAAGTTGCAAGAGGTATAATGATCACCTTAAGCAGTTTCATTTTGATATTGTCAAATCCTGTAATAGATAAAGAATCAGGTTCAATGTTCAATTGGTCAATTCAAATCCTATCTAGAAGGCTCAAACTACACACATTAACTCCTAAGCTAGTGTCAATAAGGGTTTACTTTATCCATTTTTCTTTGTATTGAGATATGAACATGAAAGCATCATTTTGTTTTCACATGTCCAAAGGGGGAAGTTCACTTTGGTGGAAAAAAATGTCAGCATTCAATCCTTGAATTATGGATGCTATGTAATTTGGTTGTGCTTTAGAAGGGATGGGAATTTGTTGTGACGCCATTTGGAGCATAGTGTGATAGGTAGGTCAATTCTAAAGAAGATCACAAAGGGATATCTTTGTGGGATTATTTTTAAGTTGTTCAACAAGATCATACACTTTAGGAGTTAATCGAGGAGAACTAGGAGAAATGGGATTAGGAAAAGGTAATGGTGTGGGGGTGGGTTGTAGCAGCTACAGATTGTTGCGAGTGTAATGTGTGAGAGTAACAACATTATGATTAGGTGGGTAAAGGGTAAACAAAGGTTGGGTTTGGGTTGGGGTTGGAGGTTTATGCGATGGTGGGTAAAGGGTGAATTTAGGTTGGGTTTGGGTTTGTTGTTTGTGTGAAGGTGGGTAGAGAATGAGAGGATTCTTAGGATGTTGCACAGGGTATGTATGAGGACCATTGATCAAGGGAGATCTAAGGGACACTTGTACATTCATAACCTCAACGGTCTTGGGTTGATGTATCTCTAATAAAGGGAAATCAAGAATCACCTTTTTATCTAAGGAAGATACAATATTATTGTTGTTTTTTCTAGCACCATGATATTCTCCCTAGAAGGAGAGGTTTCAAGAGAACAAAAAGCCACATGTGCTGGAAAATTAAGGCTTGGTTCTTCCAAAATAACTTCATTTCCAATAGGGGAATGATCAATGATGGGATTATCAAGAGGGGGATGATTAGGAGAAGGACCACTATGAGTTTCAAACAAATTATCCCAAATGGTTGGAGCATTAGGGAACAAAGGATCAAGATTCTCATGACTCTTAATAGGTATATCTTCTAACACCAACCTATCCTCGTGGAATCAAGGAGAGATATTAGGAGAGAGACAAGGTAAGGTGATATTGAGAAACATTTCTATGATTTAATGTTCTTGTTGTATAACATCATCCAAAGGGGAATGAGGAGATGGACAATCAAGGCCCTCAATGCTTGTATCTTCTGTCACCAAGATAACTTCATCACTAATAGGAGAGGTATTAGGAGAAGAAAAAGTGTGATTGTTATGATTGTCTACATTACCATTCTGACCAATGGGAAATGTAATATTAAGGATTGTTGACGGGAGATATAAAATACTTTCATTTAAGGATTTTTATGTTTAAAAAGACTTGTTGTTATTGTTAATTGACATGACTCATGGTAGACAATAGATTAACATATGTTCTTATTTTACTTTATGTTTTACTAAATTAGTGAATATTTTTGAAGTAATAGCTTATGTTAAATGTGTTGCTTTATGATGAATTTGGATGAGATAATTATGCTGCATTGATCTTTATTACCATGATTGTTGTCCTTTTCTTAAGGGTTTCTAACAGGGTATCTTAAAGGTTGATGAGATGGTTAAAATCTCTATTTAATCATAAGGAAGTACTATGCCATAGATGGGCCCTATTGTATGATGAGTCACTGAAAGTTTGAATCAACTTATGTATAGTCAGTTGAGGAACTTTTACTTCCAGCGCCAATCTGGCATAGTTCTAGCATAGTCCTCCTTAGTCCACTTTAGTAATATTTTTAGTTTCATTTTTTAATCTATAGTTGGTCACCTTAAGTTTTGGTAGTTAATACCATGTTAGAAGCTAATAAGGATATTTTATAAATATCCATGTTTTGGTCTTAGTTATGATTTAGATAATTTGCAATCATAGTTTTTGTAATCACAAGCAATACTTTGTTCTATGTTCTACTTTTGATCAATGAGAAGGAAAGAAAGAAGTTAATCAATTCACTATGTTAAAGGATCTTACCTGAGGAAGAGCAGGGCCTGTTCAACCTTTGGAATGATCTTATGGTACTTTTGTTAAGTGTTCTTATTTTCTGATTCATTAATATTAAATCTATAGTAGAAATTGATTTTGAATTGTTCAATCATTGAAATCATCTTCTACCTTGGTGAATGTTAAAATAGGATAATTATTTATGTTTACAATTATGTTTCAAAGTTTTATTTTATTATGGTTGAGATCAAATTGTTAGAATGGTTAGATTCATTTATTAGAAATGCTGAATTAAATCATTAGAATTGTTATCAAGTTTCTTAAATAAATTAGATCTATAGATGCTATTCAAATTTGTTAGAATTGATGTATCATTGTTAAGTTTCATTGAAGCAATGTTAGTAAATTATGAAGGGATGGAGTTGAAGTCAGTTCAGAATCTATTCATGGAAATTTGTCTTTATGCTTTTTAGAATAATTGTCATTTTCTTGCAATTCATTCCTTCTCTTAAATTAGCATTTACTTTCCAACAATTAAGTTATGGATTTATTTTGAAGTAAAATAAAATTAATTTGAATTCGGTGTTTTAGATTAGGAATTAAAGTAATCATTAATTGTCTCCATGAATTTGTCTAAAATTGAAGTCAACGAAGTCAAAATTAAGTCAACAGGATTTTAAATTAGAAGATAAAATAGATTTAAATCTTAGGAATCAGTTGCTATAGTTTAGCTCATGAAAGCTCCTAAAATAGGAAAAATGATACCTAAAGTTGTTTATAGTGAAAACCCCCCAACAAAATCCATGACACTATCCTTATTGTATATTTCTCTGAGATACACCTGGTTCGATAAATAAATTGATTAAATGATGCAAGTTGTGACATCAACAACCTTGCCCATCATTTTTGGCATTGTTTCTAGGGACACTTAAAAAATATTGCTATTTAGTGTGAAGTCTTAGTGTTGATAGGGAAGAGAGATCTAAAATTGTGGATGAGACGAAACAAAGATCAACTAGGAAGGTTTCTTCAAAAAAACATTGACATTAGAAGAAATCTTAATTTTGATCAAGAGGGTATCCATCAATACCAGATTGAAAATCAAGAAATTAATCAGGAAAACCGCATTGAAAATCAAGAAGAGAATAGGAATCCATTTTTAGGAGAAGAAATGGCTAACCAACCAGTACATCCCCCAACAAATAGGACCTTTTCAAATCCTATCAATCTTGAAAGACAACTTGATGAACCCCCTATGAAAAATATTTCACCCTCATTTCTACCAATATTTAGGCGAAAGACTATAGAAGACCCTCATCAATTCATGTTTGAATTCAAAATATTATGCCAAACTTATGATTATTCAATTGATAATTAGAAGTTGAAGTTGTTTTCTTCTACTTTGAAAGAATCAGCTTCAAGATGGTTCACGGGTTTAAGATCAGGAATAATTAGGACTTTGCAGCAGATGGAGACTGAATTTTTGGATAAATACCAGGATTACTATTGAGTGAGAGATAGGAAGGAGGATCTATTTTGAATGAGGCAACTAGAAGATGAAAGTATAGAAGATTATGCTGATAGATTCTAATTTGTGCATCAATGATGTACTAATGGGATAGATAATGAAATCAGAAAAACAATTTTCCTAAGAGGGATTGAGGATGAGTCAAGAGAATTCTTGAATTTAATGGGAAAGGGACACATTAACAAAATCTCCTTAGATTACATTGTGGAGATCTGTAGAAACTACTCTAGAACTAGAGTGGGCACTCAAAACTCCAGAAGGAACAAGGCTCACACCACTGATGTATCAGAGGTAATGGAAGAATTGGCAAACATGAAGATAGATCTGCTACTACATCTTAACATGCAAGGATAAAAGAGAACCATTGAACCCTTGTCAATTTATTGCTCCAAATGTGGGGGAAAATAGCTTTTGAGGGAATGCCCATTAAATCAAGTTGAAATCTGTGAGATTTGTGAAAAAACACACCTGACAAGTTCCTCTAATATTTTAGTAGGAATAAAAAGAAATCTCAAGAAACCACCAATGGTCGAAGAAGAGCTCAATTATGTCAGCCAAAGATCTCATAACCAAGGGTATACCACAAATCAAAGACAATATGGTTCGTAGTCAAACTAGAATCAAAACCCATGGCAGAACCAAAATCAATGGAACCCCCAATACTAGCCACAACCTCCACCTACTTATTGGGGACAACTGGAATGGATGAATCCCCAATGGAACCAATCCTAGTGATAGGCTAACCAACAAACACAGTGACAAGCAAATCAATCCTCATGATAACAGAATCAAAACCAATTCCAACCATGGAAAAATGAAGGACAAAAATTACCCTAGGGACAAATGCCTCCAGCCCTTAATGCCCCTAATGCTCCCAATGACCAAGTGAATCAACCCCAAATTCTATCTTAACCAGTTCCCAATCCAAAAAATGCATGAAATGATACAGACAACCCTAATGTAAATGTAATAAATGTTAATGACATACAGTTGCGAAGTTGAAATGTGCAAACTCCACCAAATGAGATAATTCCAGAAGGAGAGGAAGTGAATGAGGAACAAATGTTGGAAGAGAAACAAACTGTAGAACAATCTCCCTATCCAGAGAGATTACATGAAGAGAAAATTACTCCTCAAACATCTTCCCCTAACTACATGAATGTAGTTGATTCACAACTTCTTAGAGAATTGAAAAAAATTAACATTGAGATACCTCTGTTATAAGAAATAAAATATATACCAGAGATCAATCAGTTAGTAAAATCCCTCTACAAGAAAACACTAGGAAAGAAAAGGAAAATTCTGTGAACAATTCAAATAGGGACTAAACTTACTGATGTGTTATTAGGAAGAGTGCTTCCACAAAAATATAATGATCCTTGTAGCCCTATCATTACATTGAGTATCAATGGAATTGAAATACCAAATGTCCTAATTGACTTAGGAGCTGCCATAAATTTCATTACATCTGATATAGTTGAAATGCTAGGAATGATGAAAATTCAGCCAACACAACCATTTTACATTTGGCTAGTCAATCAACTACAAAACTAGAGGGTATTATAGAAGAGATCATGCTCACAATTGATACATGAGATTACCCAATTGGATTTTTGGCTCTTAAAGCCAGAAGGAAAGATTTTGGATATCCAATCATATTAGGCAGACCATGTTTGGCCAATGCTACAACCTTAATAGACTGTAGATCAAAATGCATGATAATATCAAATGGGAAAAAACAAAAAGAATTGTCACTTTATCCACTTGCACAACCATCAATTCAAAAAGACACTGAACTTTGGGTGGATGAGGATTTAGAATCAGAATGCGATGGAATTGTGTAATTAGCAATGGTAACAATAGGCGAACATATCCAAGAATGTGAAGAACAAGAGATAACTTCAGAAAATGAAAAAGATAATTGAAAAACAACATTACATGAACAATGTAGTCCTATGAATACTCTTGTTGAAAAATCAAAAAATTCTAAAAAAAACACAAAGGAGATTACAGTAGTAGGAGATAAACCCCTTAATATCAACTGAACCCTATCCCCAATGCAAGAGGAAAAGTTGAAAGAAATTTTAGAAAAATACACCAGAGAATTTTCTTGGTAATGTACTAATATGAGAGGTATCCATCCTTCAATCTATAGTCATCACATCTACATAGAATATTTTAGACAAATAATACAAGGACAAAGGTTAATTAATCTTGTTCTTCCTGACATTTTTACAAAGGAAATTGAGAAGCTGCTTAACATAGGATTTATATACCCAATACCTGATAGCCAGTGGGTCTCTCCACTAGTTATAATTCCCAAAAGGAATGGTAAATGGCGAGTATACATAGACTATAGAGAATTGAATAAGGCCATGAAAAAAGAACATTTCCCACTTCCATTTATCAACCAAGTACTAGACAACCTAGTACACAACAACTACTCATTTCTTGATGGATTTAGTGGATATAACCAAATCCAAGTAGCCCGTGAAGATCAAGATGAAACTACCTTTACCTATCCTTGGGGCATGTATGTATATACAGTCTTACCATTTGGACTATGTAATGCACCTGCTACATTTCAAAGAGCAGCACTTGCAATATTTGCAGATTTCACCACTTCATGTGTAGAGATCTATATGGATGACTTTACAGTCCATGCTAAAACATTTGATGAAGCATTACAAAACCTAGAAAAGGTTTTACAATGCTGCAAAGATTGTAGGTTATCACTCAATCATGAAAAAAAATTGATTATGATGACTGAGGGAATTGTTCTGGGACATCACATCTCAAAAGAGGGGATAAAGGTTGATCCCAAGAAAGTTGAGATCATACAAAACATTGAAATCCCTAAGAACCAAATTGGAGTACAATTTTTTCTTGGGCATGCAGGGTATTATAAAATATTTATAGAAGGATTTAGTAAAATTGCATCACCACTATTTACCCTACTCAAGAAAGAAGAATAATTTGTATGGACAAAGGATTGTCAGAAATTCTTTGAAACAATCAATATAGCCCTAACAACTTCACCCATTATCAAAGGACCAATTTGGGGAGAGCCTTTTCACATACATCCAGATGCATCTAATTTGGCCATTGGTGTAGTATTAGGAAAACAAGATGAAAACAATGCCATGCATGCAATTTACTATGTTAGCAAAAACTTAAATCCTGTTGAAAGAAACTATACAACAAAAAAGGAATTTTTACCCATGGTATATGCAATAAATAAATTCGAACATTATATTATAGGCTATAAAATCTACACATATACAAACCATGATGCAATCAGATATCTAATGAATAAAGGTGTGGTAGGTGGATGCATTATTAGATGATTACTCTTATTGAGAGAATTTGATGTAACTATTATTGATAAGCCTAGAAAGGGTCACAATGTTGTTGCTGACTTTCTTTCTTGAATTATTTTGTAGGATAACCAAGAACCAGTGGATGATGCATTTCTAGACGAAAAATTATTTGCTATATCAATTCATCCACCATGGTTTGCTAATTTGGGAAATTACCTTATTATAGGAAAATGTCCAAGTCAATTCAGTCATAAGCAAAAAAAGAGGTTAATCTGTGAAAGTTCTAGATTTCAATGGATTAATGGTGTTCTATTTAACTTATGTCCTGACCATGTTTTACGAAGATGTGTAATAGAATTGGAATTTAATGATGTAGTGCATGCCTTCCATCATGAACCTAAAGGGGGCCACTTGTTAGTTGTAAGAACAACTCACAAAATATTGGGGGCTAGCTACTTTTTTCCAACAATTAAAAAGGATGTTTCATTCTTTTTCAAACACTTTGATGAGTTCCAAAGAATGGGGAGGCCTACAACAACCATGGAGATGCCGTTGTAGCCACAAATAGCTCTTGAACCATTTGAAAAGTGGAACATTGATTTTGTGGGATGAGTAAATTCAACATCAAGAGGGAAGTGATATATCCTTGTTTGTACTGATTATGCAATAAAATGGGCTGAGGTGAAGGAACTACCAACAAAAAATGAAGATAAAGTTGTAGAATTTCTATACAAGAAAATTATCTAAAGGTTTGATGCACCCAGAGAGATTGTTTCAGATCAGATTCTGCAATTTGTGTCAGCAATGATGGAAGCTTTTTTATAGAGGTACCAAATAACTCATAGAAAATATTTTCCTTATCACCCACAGGTGAATGGACAAGTAGAGGTCACAAATAGAGAATTAGAGAATATTATAACAAAAAAAAATCTTTGAGGAAAACAGATTAGGTAGATAGGCTAGATGAAGCAGTCTAGGCCTATAACACCATGTGGAAAACAACGACTGGGTTCTCCCCATATGAACTATTGTATTGAAAGAAACCAGTCATGTCAATTTAATTTGAATTGAAAACATTGAAGACAATAGTAGAAGTTGGGATTGATTTGCCAGAAGTAGAGAAAAATAAAATTTTGTAGCTTAATAGACTTGATGAAATGAGAATGGAGGCACTTCAGCATACCAAAGTGATTCAAAAGAAAAGGAAGGAATGGCACGATAAACATATTGTGTCTAGACAGTTCAGAGAGGGAGATTTGGTGCTATTATTTGACTCTAGATTTGAAGAAATTAAAAAGAAGTTCCATACCAGATGGAGGACCCTATGAGATACAAAAAGTGTTTGAGAATGGAGTTGTCCAATTAGTTCCAATTGATGGAGAGAAAAGATTTATGTTAGTTAATGGTCATCGACTGAAAGCTTACCATAAGCTAGCAACAAAGGAGGAATTTTTGTATGAAGTGCAACACATAATTAAATATTTTCTCATGGAATATATGTTTTCCATGAGATAAGATCTTTGAACCTTTGAAGAAGGAACAAATAGACAAGATAAATTGAAAACCAACAAATGGCGGTTAACTTTTAGTAAAAAAAAAAATGATGACTAAAAACTAGAAATGGCAGTCTATCTAAGTTAGCTTCTAAAAGCTCCTGAAGGCTCTTGAAGAGCACCTGAAAATCTCCTAAAGGATCCTGAAGATCTTGAAGATTGAAGACTCTGAAGACTCTATTTTTGATCGATAGTTCTGAAAAGCTCCTAAAGACAGCTGAAATTCCAAGATCATGAAGACTCATGATGAACTTCTAAAAGATCTCGATGTACTCAAAGGCTCAAAATAAATTAAGGTGTGCATTTAATGTGAATATTTTTTTTGAATTTATTTTTTAAAGTAGTTAGACTAATTTAAAATCTAGGTAAATATTTATGAATCTAGACATATCCTCCATAATGTTAATTAATGATAGTAATAAATCCACTTTTAATCATTTCAAAAAGTGGTGGATTGTTGAAATAAGGAATGATGTGACATGGATGATGTCAGTTGAGGACAATGCATCTCTTCATAATTTAGTTGTCTTTTCAAAAATCCTCCTAAGTACATGATGACATGTGTGATGAATGTTGCCAACCTTGTGAATTGAATTGCAAGTTTCAAGTTGTAGCGTGCGAAATCGTCCAGAGTAGTAAAGGAAATAAATGTAGGAGATTAATGGCACGCAATGTCAGTTTCAAAATTGGCTACTCCCAAATCAAGAAACAAATCATTCCACTTTTTTGGTAAGTAATTCAGACTGCCAGTTGAATTTTTCTAGTGAAGTCCTCCATTTTTGACAGAGAAATATGGGGAATAAGAGAAATTCTTAACAAGAGAACTTCAATCTCGATTCAAAGACCAAAAGATTGTTAGAAGAAGCTAGGTGGCTAAATTTTGTGATGCAGTATGAAGGATTCTAACAAGAAATGGTTTGGGAAATTGTGACAAACTTCAATGTGAATTTCACCAAGGTAAGGGGAGAAATAATTGAAGTCACACCAGGAATTATAAGTGAAATTTTTGGGATTCCAAATGAAGGAAAACTAGTTAACAAAGGTCGTGTTAAGTTTGAGAAATTGGTGGCTGCATTTCACTAGGAGCCAGAAAGAAGGCCAAAGATACAAATGCACAAGGGAGATCAGCATGACATAGATCGTAACAGTTTGGATGAGCCATGGAGGACTGTTGCGACTTGTCTCATGAAGTTCTTCACTTGTGATGGGTAGTATGGTACGATACTAGGTCTAGGAATGAGGATTTTAATACATTTAAGGTATGGTTAGAAAAAACCTTCAGCTAGGATAAATTTTCCAACATTCTTGTTTCAACAAATTTATTCCATAATTTTGAGAGTGAAAGCTAGGGGGGAATCTTCTATGAAATACCAGGGGTTGATACATATGATAATTAAATACCATATCTTAAAAAAAGAAACTGGGAAGCAGGGCTGGTTAGAATTTTTCTGTGCACCAATAGGAAAGCAAAAAGGGAAACCCACAAGTGGACCCTCAGCTAAAAATAAAAAAATGGAGGAAGGAGAATCTTCCAAGAAAAGGGGAAAAAGAAAATTTCTAGAGATAACTAGGTTAACCCGTACTAGGTCAAAAAAGAAGAGACAAGAAGTACATGAAGAAAACCCTAGTCATGTTGAAACTTTTGTGTCCATTCCTAAAGAGGCACCTATAAGTCAAAACCCTATTTCTGGAAGCCCTGTTAAATCCCCTGAACATGAACATACCTGTACCCCTGTACAATCTCTTGAGATACCTCAAAGTCCCCCTAAAACCCAATGCCGACTCTTGAAGACAACCCTATTTTTGAAGTCTATGACTCTACTGAAGAGTTTGGTGCATGATTCAAAGAGCAAGAGGCCTTTAAATAATTTGAACAAGAAGAGACTATGAAATCCCCTACACCTTCCCCACAACATGAGAAGAGGAAAGGGAAAGAGCCTTTAATTGAACAAGAAGGGCCCCACAATGCATTAAATACAGAGGAATTAGAGATTGAGGAATTACTGAGAATAATGAAAATGTCACATTTAGAGGTTGAATTAGAACAAGAAAGAAGAAATATGCAATTACTTGAGGAAAACTTAAGAAGAAAGGAAGAAGAATTTCAAAAATTAGTCTACAAAAATAAAGAAATGGAAAGGAAAGTTGAACAAAATGATGCAAGGATTAGAGAATAGTTAAGTAAAATAGAGGATGCCCTACAACAAGCTAGTGTGCAAGCACTAGTAAGTGCCGAAGAAATTTCTAGAATAAAAGAAGAGTTACAACAAAAAGACGAAGAATTAAAGTAGCAATCCATGCAGTTCTATACATAAGAAGCCTCTACTTCTATTGCTCCTCCACACAAATTTGCATTACCTTCCATTATCCTCATATTCCTCCCACTCCGCCAGTGCAACCTATGCCAGATCAGCCTATATGCCATTCTTTGGAAGTTTTGAAGTATAAAGAAGAAAAAAAAGTGTTGAAAGAGTAGATACAAAATTTAGAAAAAGACAAGAATGAGATTGAGAGAAGACTTGAGCAAGTGGTAAAATTCAATTCTACCATGCTTTCCATGAGAAGACCAGCTAGAACATATTTTTTTTTCTTAGAGAAAATTTGTTAGAATGGAAAATAAATCAATTAATTTTGGGAAGGAGTCTGGATTAAAATGAAGATTACGATTTCCTTAAAGATTACTTTAACAACCACCTTGACATTCAAAATTTGATGTGTGAAGTTTACCAACATGGATTTTAAATGGGGGATAATGATGAATCAATGTTGAATATATATATGTTGGTGAGCTTCAGATAAGATCATTTGTTTCTTTAATGAAAAATTAGGTGGTTTGGTAAAAAATAATGGATAATTAAAAAGAGGCTCAAAGAAAATATGGGTTACCAATGAGACTTGAAACACCCTGTGTTGAATTATATATCAAAGTTGTAAGATCAGTGGTCAGGTTAAACGATGTTAATCCCCTATATGTCTCAATTTTTTTTTGATAGCATTGCAACATTCCAAAATGTTGAAGCAACACTCATGCCGTTAGCACTACGGTCCTGTGAGGAAAGGTACCAGGTTATTCCAGAATCAGTAAGGAGAAGGTAGGCAATTAGTATGAATAATATTAGCTGGAGTTTATTTAGATTCAAGCATGTCATCACTCTAATCCAACAACAAAAAGCATTTTGGGTAGGCATGAGATTCAGAATGCCGATTATTATTACGCCAGCACCAAAGCTAAAGGAAATGACAAATATACCAACTCCAGTAATGAGGATGTGGTTTGAGAACTTGAGACAAAAATATGCCTATGCAATTAATACTAGATTATCTGAATAGTACAGGGAAGGTGTATTTGACTGCTACATTTGGATGGAGGCACTAAACTGAGAGAAAGAGAACACCATAGTTCTAGATTATGAACCATGAGGACATGGTCCAAAGCAAGCTAGGGAGAAATGTTGGGAGATATAAAATACTTTCATTTAAGGATTTTTATGTTTAAAAAGACTTGTTATTGTTAATTGACATGACTCGCGATAGACAATAGATTGCCACATTTTCTTATTTTACTTTATGTTTAACTAAATTAGAAAATATTTTGGAAGTAATAGCTTATGTTAAATGCATTGATTTATGATGAATTTGGATGACATAATTATGCTACGTTGATCTTTATTACCATGATTGTTGTCCTTTTCTTAAGGGTTTTTAACAATGTATCTTAAAGGTTGATGAGATGGTTAAACTCTCTGTTTGATCATGAGGAATGACTATGCCATAGATGGTCCCTATTGGATGATGAGTCACTCAAAGTTTGAATCAACTTCATTATAGTCAGTTGAGGAACGTTTACTTCTAATGCCAACATGGCATAGTTATTGCATTGTCCTCCTTAGTCCACTTAAGTTCTATTTTTAGTTTCATTTTGTAATTTGTAGTTGGTCACCTTAAGTTTTGGAAATTAACATTATGTTAGAAGCTAATAAGGATATTTTATAAATATCCATGTTTCAGTCTTAGTTAGGAGTTAGATAATTTGCACTCAGATTTTCTATAATCAGAAACAATACTTTGTTCTGTGTTCTACTTTTGATCAATGAGAAGGGAAGCAAGAAGTTAATCAATTCACTATGTTTAAGGATCTTACCTGAGGAAGAGTAGGGCTTGCTCAACCTTTGGATCGATCTTATGGTATTTTTGGTAAGTGCTTTTATTTTCTGGTTCATTAATATTAAATCTATAGTAGAAACTGATTTTGAATTGTTCAATCGTTGAAATCATCTTCTACCTTGGTGAATGTTAAATTGGATAATTATTTCTATTTACAGTTATGTTTCAAAGTTTTAGTTTATTATGGTTGAGATCAAATTATTAGAATTTTTAGATTCATTTATTATAAATGTTGATTTAAATCATTAGAATCATTATCAGGTTTCTCAGATAAATTAGATTTAGATGTTCGAATAAGTTAGAATTGATGTTTCTTTGTTACATTTCATTAAAGAAATGTTAGGAAATTATGAAGGGATGGAGTTGAAGTCTATTTAGAATCTATTTAGGGAGTTTTTTCTTTATTCTTTTTAGAATAATCATCATTTTCCTGCAATTCATTCCTACTCTTACATTAGTGTTTACATTCCAACAATTAAGCTATGAATTTCTTTTGAAGAAAAATAGAATTAATTTGAATTTTGTGGTTTAGATTAGGAATTAAAGTAATCATTAATTGTCTCCATGAATTGGTCTAAAATTGAAGTCAACAATGTCAGAATTAAGTCAACGGGATTTTAAATTAGAAGATAAAATAGATTTAAATCTTAGGAATTAGTCGCTATAGTTTAGCTCCTAAAATCTCTTGAAGAGCTCCTGAGAGCTCATGAAATAGGAAAAATGATCCCTGAAGTCGTTGTTTATAGTACAAAACCCCCAACAGAATTTGTGACACTATCTTGATCACATATTTCTCTAAGCACACCCGGTTTGATAAATAAGTTCATTAAATTATGCAAGTTGTGACATCAACAACCTTTCCCATCAATTGTGTCAATGGTTTGAACATGTTTCTGAATGATCTCATCGTTGTAATCAAAATTGAACTCATAAGAGGGGATGTTGTATTTATGCAATGCATTTTTAACCAAATAAAAACCGCATCTCTTGAAATAGAAAATGCTATCATGGAAAAGTGCAATGCAATGACTTAAAATGAAATGATTAAATGCAAGTTTCAGATGTGAAATAAGTAATTTTCTGAGTACCTTATTCAACAACCAGAGAGATGAAATATTTGAAAGGAAATTTTGAAATCAAAAAATGCATGAAATGAGCTATTTTATGTGAGATCTAATGCAATGCATTTTACAGAAACTCAGCCAACTGATACAAGTAGTTGAAGGAAACAAACATAAGCTTAAAAACATGGTTTTCATCTTTGTTAAAGGAAATTTTAGAGGTGAACAAGGACTAAGTCGCCTTAGTCCCAGTAGGGATTTTTTTGATGGATTTTGGTGGTATCTATACTGTATAATGCTTTCCTAAGATGCAAATGCAAAATTTTAGATATTTTCAATGATTTACGATGCAAAAATGATTTTAATTAAAATGATTTCAAAAATGACTATGCTTAAATGATGTTTTTGACCTAGATGCATAAAAAAAAAATGTTATTGAAACTTTCTAGACTTATTGTATATGATACTAGGAGGCTTAGGAAGCATAGAAATAAGTTTTTTGATGATATATCAGAGATTGAAAAATTAGGACTGGGACTAAGTTACCCAAAGTGGCAGATTAGTCCCAGTTAGGATTTTTTGCAAAATTTTCAAGAATTTTCAATGGATTTTTATGCTTTTGAGTTTGTATGATGCAAACCTATAATGGATATGTATAATTTCATAAATTCTCAATGAAATTATATGCAATAATGAGCTTTTCACTAATGCAAGTTTTTGAAACCCTAGAATGCAAAACAATAAAAAATCCTAATGAAATGTTGATGCAAGCTAGTCCTAGGATGACAATATAATCCAAAATTAGAAAATAATTGATTCAAAAATTTAGATTCACCAAAATGTAAAAAAAAAAATTCGCACCTCAATGTTGTCTAACACTTCCAGGGTTTTTCACCTAAAAGGAGAGAGATGGGCAAAAATGTTAATTTCTACACTCAAGATTAATATAATGAGGGATGAAATGTGTCTAAATGTAATTTCATAAGAAAAATAAACTAAAAAATAAATATGATTATTAATGTGCAACCTAAGAAATACAAAGCGCTAGAAAACACATTGTGATATGCAAACATGAACTAAATAACCTAGAAATGCAAATAAAACCAAATAGAAAGTTGTAAGACAAAAGGTGTGCACATGGAAGTTTTTTTAGACTTGAAGAAACTCTAAAATTCTTGAAATTCTGATTTTTAAGCCTAGTGGGACACTTGTGCCAAACTAGGTAACTTGGTCTAGTTTTGGAAAAATTCTAGAAAATTGCACTAGAGCCCGTTTTAGCCAAATGGGAATCCAAATCTACAAAAAATTCTGAAAATAGGTTTAGTGGGACTAAGTCACCACTAGTGGCAACTTAGTCCACTTTTCAATTTCTTAAAATTCGAAAGTGGAAATGGAAGCCCTAGGTTTGCACTCTGGTTTGCCACAGGTGTTCACTTTTGAAACTATGATTTTCAGGCTTGAAGGTGACTTTTTGTTGATATTTTGGCTACTTAAACAAAGAGATGTCTCCAATGGGCTTCAACTTTTTCTTCAATGATCTTCAAACCCTTATATTGTCTAAATTTGCAAACACACAATGAAAGAGAGAAATAAATGGTGAATGTTAGGGCATGGGGTTTTTCCTTGGTCAAACCCCTTTTTAGGTAATTAAACAAAAATGAAGAAAGAATTTAATGAAACAATGGATTTAATACCTTTCCATGATGTTCGATCTTGAATTTCTACAACAAAACATGAAGAATTTTCCCTTGAATGTCTTAGGAAGCTATCTTGGTAACTTGCAATGATAAAACCCTAGCTTGCTTGAATTGAGAACATGATGGATGAATGATGATGAGTTTAAAATTAGGATGAGTTCAGAGAGTGAAAACTGAGGGGAAAAACCCTTATTTATACACAATTATGCATAAATTCCAAAAAATACCTCATCATTGGCTGACCTTAGGTCTCAAAGAGTAAAAACTTTAAAGAAATTAATTTAAGTTTGATTTTTGTGCCACATGGGACTAAGTCACCCAAGGTGGTGACTTAGTCCACCTAGGAAATTTTGAGTGGATGTTAGAGATTAATATGTATTAGATGTTGCTTATCGGGTACTTCTTCAATAAGACACTTAATTAAGGCATGTAAGTGTATAAAGAGGACATTTAAAGCATAAGAAAGGTGTAAATATTGATGACAAGCCTAGGAAAGTGTGAAAGTTTGTTACAAGAATTTATAACACTTTGAAATAGGTCTTGGTAAGGCTATTTAGGTGAATTATAAAATTATGGTCCTAGAAAAGTGTGAAGACGTGTTACAACACCTTACAACACTTTTGCAAGAAATCAATAAGTGTATTTTATTAAATTCACAAGGGTTCAAGACCTAGTGTGGATGTGTAAAACTCATAACAACACCAAATAAAGGCCTCATTAAGTCCAATTTGTCATCAATTATTCTCATATCGAGCAAAGTATACACTTTTTGGTAACATATGTCTAAAAAATGTTTAGACTATTTCTAGCTATTCATTCAGTGCCCCTTTGCTAGGACTATTTGGAATTTTTGGTGGGGGGCATAGAATTTACAGTGCAGGAATCCTTCTTCTCTTAATGAGTTTTGGTAGAAATTTGGACCTATTCTGGTGAAGACCTCATTTCTGCACATAGCATGCCCTTTTGGTCCTAGTCTAATTATTTGCCACATTTGGTTGGAACGCAACTGTAGGATCCTTCATGATAAGAAGTTGCAGGTGGGTCATGTTTGGTACTGCATTCTTGGGGCTTTGTAGGATAATTTACATGCTAAATGTGATCTTTCAGTCCTAGTGGATCTTGGTGATACTAGAGTGATTTGTAATCTGGGGATTTCTGTTGGTGGTACTACTAGGCCCAAGATTGAGTGGAGAAGATTTTCTAGAGTGAAGGTCTTTAGGGGGGGGCATTGGCTGCCTCCTCCCACTAGAGTCTTGAAAATAAACACTAATGGGTTTGCAAGGGGAAATCTTGGGCATGTTGGTGTTGGTGGGGTGGGAAGAGATAGTTTTGGGGTGGTTGTGTTCTTCTTTTTGGAATATAGGGGCCAACACTCTAATAATCTTATGTAGGCCTTGGCTATCCTTTTGGATTTGAAAAGGGCATATGCCCTTGGCTGGAAAAGGATTATCTGTGAGTTAGATTCTTAGGTGGTGATAGATCTGATAAATAGACAGTAGTTTGATGATGTTAGTTGGCAGCTTGCAGTGATGGTTAAGCAAATCACCGGTCTTGGAGAATTACTTGATTCTATCACCTTCTCTCATATCCCTCAAGAATGGAATAAGGTGGTTGATGGCTTCACCAAATGTTCTTCTGAGAATAATGAGACTTGGTTGATGGATGATTGGGACAATTTAACTAAAGATCTCATTTTGAATTTGGAGGATTTTGTTACAAAGGATGTGAATTTTGCATGAACACTTCTTGATTTCTTGTATGATGTTTCTTGGGCCTTTTGGGTTTTTTGTTGCTTTTATGCTTTGTACTGTTCTCTTTGATTAATAAATTTTTTACCCTCTTTTATTAAAAAAAAGAATATAAGGTAGATTTATATTTTGTTACTAAAACCATTATATTATTTTCATCAACACTTTTATAATACATATGCATATAGAGAACCATGGTAATAGGACTAATCACTAACATGCATATTCATAGTGAAAGTACTATAGATAGAATACTAACTACATATTTGAAATCTTCAAAGGCTATATAAGTTGACATATTCAAAATAAATTTAGTTAAAAATGTACTTTTATGTATGAAAAATAAAAAATGAAATGGTATAAAATGAAACCAATTCAATACTCAAAAAATCACATGTAAATATTTGATTGAGCATGTGCAAAGATTTACTCCTTTGGGATATGCTTAATATTCTAGCATAACATTAGCATTCTCCAAATATTAGACTAATATAACTTAAATACAAAATGAATCCTTGATAATGATTATGTGATTGGTTTGATTTATAGATTCGAAAAGTGATTTAATGGATGGATAAGATTAAATCTAGAAGTTGAGATTTGATCCTTGATTTGAGGACTAATGAGGAGATGTGACATAAATAGGTGGGTTTCATATTGTTTTATTCTTTAATTAAAACAATTATAATTTCTCAACTGAATCTAACTAGGAAGTTAACATATTAATTGATTAGTCAGGTACCTACATGGAAGAGTTAATTGAGTACATGAGGTGGTTAGTGAGAGTTACCTATTGCATGAATGAGTGAATCAGATTTTATTAAAGAGTAGGACTAATAGTGACCTTAGTGAATTTATTGGACTAAGGAGTTAACAAGAAGAGGTAAAATTATATAATTTAATAATCAATTAATCTCATTACTTATGCACATAGGTGGAAATTAATAATAGATTAATTTTTTAATGGATAATGTTTGGATAATTTGTTAATCAAATGGATGAATATGTGGATATTTATGGGTATTTGAGGAATAATTATTTATGGATAATTAATATATTATATGGATGAATAATATTTAACCAAATTCGATTCAATAACTTAGGGATTATTTAATTGAATATTAGGCATTAGGTGATGATGACGGTACGTGTGTATTAGGTGATGGATGAATAATTTAGATGATGATTTGGTAAAATAAAGTTCACAATGATATTAAAATTAGATGATGTGATGGGATAAAATGAGGACATAGGTTATAAGATGACTAGGTGATCATAAAGAGATGAAATCGAGAGTTATGTGATAAGATGATTAGGTGATGTGATATAGTGAAATCATGATCTATGTGAAAGAATGATTAGATGATGTGATAAGCTGAAATCAAGACTGAACATATAGGATGATTAATTGATAAAAGAATAAGGTTTTAGGAGATGAGTTGAGAAGGAAAATGATATAGGTACAATTAGTGAATTAGGTGATAATTAGATTAAATTAGTGATGTGAGTGAAGGTCACATATTTTTGGTTTCTAGATTTTTTCCCTCTTGAAGATGATGTCCAAAGTAACAATTTCTCAACTAAAAAATTGTAGTTATGATGAGATGGATGAGATATGAATAAATTTATGGTATTATACCCCAAACATGTGATAGAAAGAATGGAATAATAAATGAACTAGATAGAAGTGATCTTATTCCATTAGTCATGTGGAGGAAATGATGAATAATGAGATGATGATTGACGATGCCCATTGAAGAGGTTAGTCATGAAAAAGGTGACATGGGTGACCTCTCAAATGATTAATGGTGAAAATATGAATGAAATAAAAGGGAAAAGGAGAAGTTACCAAGATGAAATAAAGAAAATGGATGATATGGTATGGAGAAATATATATATTCAATGCTTTATTATATTGGCATATGAAGAGTGATGTTATTTTAAATATAGCATGGAAATTATGAATGAGGGTATATAATTCACCAGTACATGGAATAATGCTCAAGAAGATAATAAACAATAACATGCCCCAACACTCTCAAGGAATTTGATGTATTTTATGGGTATGTGCAGATATGACCCAACAAACATGACACATAGAAATATGTGGCCATTCATTAATTTATATTAGTAAGAGAAAGGAATTATATAAAACTATTATGGTGAGCATGAGTAGGAATAGTATAAATTAAAAAGATATATCAAAATATCCATGAAATAAATCAAAAGATAAAAATATATATTGAAGATATATCAAAGAAGTGATCAATCAACTATAAATACATATAGAGTTATATAATATTTTTCTAAGGTGCTAAAAGGATAAATGGATGATGATGATTATAATTGATGTGGGGAAGGATGCAAATGATGAATCTAAAAGGATCGGACAAAATGGGAAGGTTTGATGTTTGGTAGTTGATTTGATATTTGTAATTGAAATTCATGCTTAGTTTTTTATTTGATATTAAAAGAGTGATCTGGTTAAAGTGTGTATGTTTGTGGATATTGAAGTATGTGTTTTTTGTTTGATTGTTTTATTGATGGAAGGATGATGATGATGAAAATGATAATGGTATAATTTAAGATGAGAATAGAATGAATAAAATGATTAAGATGATGATCATCATCATCATCATAATCATTATAAGTGGTGAAGGGTGATGATAAGGAAGAGATACCAAAGAGAATTTAAGATTTTTTCCTATACAAGAAAAAAATAATCAATCATTTGATTAGGAAGGATGCATCTCAATAATGATAGTTTTGATAAAAATTTCTCGATATTTATAGCAAGTCTATAAATAAAATTGTTAGATAGGTTGGAATGATGTTTGATTGCATTGAAGGATGGTATTGACTGGGATTATTTGTATTGTGGGTGTTGGAGGATAATTTTATATGAAATTATTCATGATATGGTGCAAATTCTCAAATTTTGGTTTTTCGTGGAAGGTATATAGAACACCAAGTAAGTTGGAAGACATATATAATGACTTATTCCATACACAGATTTAATCATCTACCCTTATTGTCTAATAAGGTATGAGACACTATGAGTTGGTAAGTGGACCAGTATCATGGAATGGATAGTTGAGTAATGGAGAAGATGGATATAATGGGATTGGATTAGGATAATAGATTTGAATATCAAACACTATATCACAATGGGATAACATGTTGTGTGCAAGTTAAGGAGCTAAATAGGGATACAAAGATCATGGAATAGTATTAGATGGTACATGGTCAAAATAATTAACCATATCAAGATTTTTCCTAAATAATTTTTTTGAATTATATGCCCCTAGTCTTTTTCAAGATTAAGATGGGTAGGGAAGATGGATATAAATGACATGGATTAGTGGACAATGATGGTAGAAAAAATAATATGATAGATGAGACAACATGCTCTGAACTAGAATGGTACATATACATAATTGATTTTACATATGATTCACACAAATATATTTTAATTATGGTACTTGTCCAAAACACCATAAGAATGGCTTTCACTATTGGATGGATTATTTCTCTCTATATTTTTTGTTCTCTCTTTTAATTTATTTTTTATTTGACTTTTGATGATGATTACCTACATTGGTCCACCTAATGGTATTGATGTAGTTGTTACAATGATAATATGTCAATAGTTTCATGCCTTGACTATTTTCCTTCCTAGGATCATTGTTCTTCTATATATCTGATGGATTTATGTGATCCTTATTTATACTAGGGCTTTGCTTATTTAAATATGTACATCATTGAAGGTTGCCATTAGATTCCTTAGGTTGAAGTGTTTCTACCAAGACATAGTGAATGTGAGATTTGATACTTTTAGATTTTAGGTGAGATGGTTGATAGTGATGGGGGATATGTGATATGAATAAATAATTGGGAAATTTTCATATATTATTTTTTATTTTCCAAACTTAGGATGGTGGATGGTGGTTTTTGTTAGTGTGCTAAGTTTTAATATAGGGAAATTAGTTTTTCCCATATTAGTAGTTTTCATCTGTCTTTTTTTTTCATGCCTTTAAAACGGTCTTTACAGTATGTAATTTACCATATCAATTTATTAATTCACTCTTGGTGAAATAGCATGTTTCTTATCTCGTATTTTTGAAGGTTTTCATTAGAGATGACAATCCTAGGCTTGGTGGTCTCCACCAACATGGTATCAGAGCTGACTATCTATAACTCCTTCCATTTAGAGTTTTCATTAGAGTCTGAGATCATTTATTTTCTCAATATTTTTTTTGGAATTTAAAATTTATTAAATTTGAAAGTTTTCCTTATTTTCAATTTTTTTTGTTGAAGGAAGGCATTATTTTCAGTTTGAAAGGAATTTGAAATTGTGGAGATGTCTATTTTTCTCTAACACCAGTGAGGTGAACCACTTAGACCCGCATGTGAGAATCCTTTCTTGACATTGATTTTGTTTTTTGGAAGTGAGTGATTGGAAGAGGTCTGATTTTACTTATGAGAGATGCAATAGAATAAAAAATTATGGCAATATGGAAAGGCGTGATCTGGTTTTGATCAAAACGATCATCAAGGATGATTTAGGTGAGTAGAAGCTCCATTAATAGGTGGGAGAGAAGCAATAAGGAAGGCTGAATTGCACTAGAAGGGAGGTGTGAGAAATTTGTGATGCAACCCCTACTAGTCATGATTCAACTTGGAGGCTGTGAATCTTCTAGTTAAAGCCACAAATCGTCAATTTTATGCCACAGTTTAATCCTTTGGCCATGAACTTGTTTTGGTGAAGGGGAATATTTCTTCTATGGTGATTTAATGATTATGTTCCAACATGATTTTCTCCAAGAGAAGGCCACAATTATTAAAGGAATGGCACATGGTTTCCATGTTTCTCACTATTCTTGTTGCATGAGAAAAATTAGTTTTTTTAACCTTGTTGTGAACGTTTGTCCCACATTGGTGGTGCTATGTGTTTTTGGGCTATTGATATAGCTTGTTCGTCTATATATCAACCATGAGAAAGCCTCACATGATAGTAGAAAACATCTCTCTTGTGGTTTGTGCTTCGTAATTATGTGGATTCTTGTGCCTCGAAGATCATGGTGCTTGAATGGTACATTTTTTGTGCTAATCAATTTTTTTAACCTTATAATTATTGTTTGGAGGTTTTTATAAATATCTTTGAAACTTTTGAATAATTATCACCTATAGTGGTTTCATTAGAGAAAGGGAATGTTAGGAAATGGAGTGATTTTATTCTCACTCATCTTAGTGAGAAAAATCTATTGCCATATTTGTATAATGAAGTTCCTATTCTAGGCACATGTAATGGGTATATTACTTAGAAAGGATATAGGTCTAGAGTCTTTAGAGTTCTTTTTGAGCATATAAATGATGTTGACCTTTTGGATTCAAGTGTTCATTTTGACTACCCTTATGTTGTTTGGAATTATATTAGAGAATCATATGGAATCCTGATACTCCACCATCTATCAAGATGATCCTCTTTCCAATATCAATGTTCCTCTTTAATCTTTAGAGAAGATAAAGCATTTTTGTGATTCTTTGGAGGGTTTTGAGACTTTAGATGATCTTGCAATTGCTTCATAGGTTCTTAATTATTTTCTAGAGATAGTTGATCCACTTTCATTAAGTACTTCCATCATTCTTGAGCAACAAGATTATGATTGTCTTTCTAATTGAGATTCATATTCGTCAGACATTGGTTCATTGTTCGTAGAATCTCACATTTCAGACTTTGAAGAAACATTTGAAGGATTAATTTTCTTATTTGATGATATTTATGGTACAAAATTTGTCACTCCATCTCTATCTTTGGATAATGTTTAAAATCAATTTCTAGTGGTACCTTGTTTGTCACCTCCTATTATGATTGGGCATGTTCTTGATTGGTTCATGGCATCATCTTCAAAGGACTTGGTGACACATCATCAAATTTTAGGGACATTATCATCCTACATTTGGATTTCACTTTCTAATTCCTATCTAGAATGGGAAGCATACATGCATTTGTACTTGGTTTTGTGTTTTCCAAGAGAGAGACAAGTTTTTTGTCGACATTGGATCATATTTTGTCTTCAAGAACTTACCATTTTTTTAGGTGATTACACATTATGGGAGGGCTACATTGTCTCTCTCTTTCCCTCAAATGGGGGGATTATTGATTGTAATATATACATGATGTATGTAGTCCTTGGGGAGTGATATTGAATCCTCCATCATGCATCTTGTTTTTATTTTCTCTCTTTTTGAGGAGTTTTCTCCTACAGGGTTTTCCTCCTTTTCTCCGATTGTGAGAGATTGTGCATAGTAGTTGTGCATGGGTACTTAACATGGCCTTGTATCCAGGACCCATCTTGCATTTCATTTTGCATAATAATCTCCCTAAGTTTGCACTTAAGGTGGGTGTTAGTGTGTCAAGTTTTAACATAGGGGTAATTAGTTTTTCTCATATCAGGTAGTTTTTCACCCATCTACTTTTTCATGCCTTTTAAAAGGCCTGTACACTATGTAACTTACCGTATCAATTTATTCATTCACTCTTGGTGAAATAGCATGTTTCTTCTCTTGTATTTGTGAAGTTTTTTATTGTAGATGGTGATCCTTGGCTCGGTGGTCTCAACCAAAAAGATGACGGTGAATTAAAAGTAGAGTTTTGAGAGCCATGAAGTGAATTAATAAGTTAGGGAGGAGAAAGAGAATAAATAATTTCCAAATAATTTTTTTAGTTGTGGTTGCACTCATTTGAAAGTATTTATTTTAATTATCACTAATAAGTAAAGAAAAATGGTGCAAGACAATGATGGTAGAAACTAATATGATATAATTTTGGTTGTTGAAAATGTATATATTGAATATATTTGTCTTTCACAAGATTTTGTTGATTTGGGTTATTAGTTTGCAAGGATTGTTATTATGATATTGAGGTTTTATAGGAAAATTATTTTTTATAGAAAAATATAATGTGTAAAGATATAATCTACTAAAAGGTTGTTGGTTACAAGATAATACAACTCATTAAGATTATTTATAGATTTTCAAATTTAGGTACCTTATAAGTATATATTTTTTGATATATTATAAAGGATAAATTGGTTTCATCAATATTTATATTTGACCAAGGTAAAATACAAGGATGCCAATATCAAACTTATGACGAATAGAGGAAAATAATCTTGATAAAATAAACTTTCAATTGTTAAGCGACTTGCAAGAGTTAGTATGTGTTACAAGATTAAGAATGAAAAGAGAAATATTTTCATAAAGAAGATCAATACCAAATTAATAAGAAAATTGGGTTCATATTATAAAAATAGGAAATTATGGAGATAATAAACAAGCACAAGAAAATAATATGAGCTATTGTATTTAATCAAGCCAAATGTACAAATGAGGAAGCCTTTCATTTATTTACAAGAAAGAGAAAATCCACCTATCACGTGGATTGAAAAATCCCCCACAATGTGGCATAAATTAGTATACAAGTGTCTTATAAGTGTCAACCTTAGGATAACAATGAATGTGCAAACCAATAACCTATTTGATGAAGTCATCAACATTGATTCCAAGTGTTGAGTGAAATTTGAGGTGACATGGAAAGAATACCAAACTTAGAAACGTAGCACATGAGGTTTACAGAATAACTTTGTAACCTCTAGAGGTCTAACAGGTTGCACATTCAGTTAGACAAGATGTTGTCTAACCTCATCAACCTAAGTACACTTTAGTGAAGAGATAATTTATTCACTCTAACACTCCCCCTTAAGTTTTAATTGGGGATATCATAAAAGTATAAATATATAGAAATGGGTCATAGATACGAGACCATGTTAGGTACCCATGAACAATGAATTCTCTCACAAATGGAGAAAAGGAAGAAAACTAAGTGAGAAGAAAACTCCTCTCCAAAAAATAGAAAGACAAGGATTTAAGGGCTCAAAAGATGTCCCATGATGACATGAAAATCATGATTAAGAACTCCTAAAGCATGTAGAATCCTTAAACTTTGCCAAAGGTGAACTAGTGTCTGCTAGAATCAATGAATATCCAAGAAATGTAGATCAAGATGAGAGATATAAAACACTGCATGAGTGAACATATGAACACTACTCAACAATGTACATTAAGGAAATCAAACTCTATGAATTTAAAAATAAATATTTTTTCAATAGGATCTTGATATGTTGGTGAAGTTGAATGGTTCTTAATGAGCCCACCATGGATCATGTTTTGTTGAGTTCAAGGCTTTGACATCATAAGAGATGAGGTCGGGATTGTTCCTAGATGAATTTGGTAGAATGGATACCTCTTAGTTCTTGGCTCTTAGCCAAAGAGGTTTAGCCCAAGAAGGCTTGTACTCCCGTATCAGGTAGTTACAAATAATTTGTGGATGACCTCCATAAAAAAAAAAAACAAAAAAAAGGATTTTACTATGATTAGGAGTACTAGATTCTCAAAAAGTATGATCCTCTAAAATAATCCCCCATACAAGATATCAAGATAGAAGGTTCTTGAGACATCTCGAAAAGAAGATTCCTCCACCACTTCATTGAAAGAAGCATTAGGATAAAATTTCCATAATCACCCCTTAATGCTAAGAGAATAAGAAGACCAACTGAAATGAGGCACAAGAGTCTGCAAGAATGTAGACCAAGATCCAGGAAAAAAAAGGGTGTGCATCAAGGTACACATGCATGAGGAAAGAATCATTAGGATCCATTATTTTGATGGTAAAGCAAGGAAACACACACCATAGGGAAAGAATCATGAAGATCCATAATTGTGATATCAAATCAAGGTATTACAAAACCCCTCATTAGACTTTATAGTTTAGTGTAAGTACAAAATTCTCAAAATACCTCCATATGGAACACACAACTAGTTTTGTTGTACTTTATGTGAACACATTTATGAATGTATTTTCTATTTTAATTTCCTAAAAGTATTTTTCATGAGGTGGATTAAGAAGACACATTCCTTTCAATCCTCGATAAAATGATAGAAACAAAAAAAGAAACTCCTCCCTCTCCCCTAATGCCCCTCTCCTTGACGTTGCACACTTGAAATTTTGATCTTCCATTTTTAAGCAAAAAAAAAAAAACAAAGAAGAAAAAGACTACCCCCCTATGCTTTTAATATATACATAGATCATTTAACCTAAGTACTAGAGATCAATATTAGCATAAAACGTTTGATGGTACATAGTTGAATAGCATAAAATGTTAGCAGATTGATGGAATGCATCTAACCTTTACTGAATAGTGACAATAACTGCTAACAAATTGAATTAGAAATTAACAACAAATGTACCCATGAATAGCATACAATAAATGCTAAATGTGAGAAGGATCAGATTTTCTATGGAGAGTTCAAATATGGAGCCCTAGTACGAGTATGTCGATGTGCTGAACAACATCAGATGCAGCACTATAATAAGTCCACATGGAGAAGGCAGTCAAGTCTGCAACGCCTCTTTCATAAGGCATCAACCGATGATGCAGGCCACTATTTGTGATTATGCACAGGAAATAGTGGGTGATTATTGCACACCCCACCTTGGCTCTCGTTCCTCGACTTCTAGCTATCTTCTAGCAGCGCTTGGGCATGCCCCGTCTCCTCAGATTTGGTGCAGCCTGTTTTCTAAGATTTGGCATTGCCAACAATCAACAAATAAATATCTTCAGAGCGAGCCTGATGATATGCACACCTACTCTTCACCTTCCCCCTGCCTAGATTGTTTCACACCTTTATTTTCCTGCAGATATGCAGGTTTCACCAACACAAAATCAAGGGTGATGATAAATGAAATCACAAGGGTTGAAAGAGATAAACCATGATCTCCCAAATTCAACGACGCTCATGAATTTATAGGGTACGACCTCCAGTTATTGAGCAACAGATATGGGCGACGAGTTTATTGAGGTTTGGTCTGATGCCTCTTCGAAGGGTTCTCGTCAAGCTAAAAAATGACCACAAACCTCCTCTGTTCAGCCAAAAATATCTGTTTGAGGCAACCGAGTATCGATCGTACGTGAAGTACAAATCAGGTTCATTCTCTAAAGAACTAGTGTGAACAACAAAGAGCCACACCCGTCATGCCCTCGCATTCCCTCTATGTCTGTCGCACTTCCTTTTATCCAAGGTGCATTTGAAGAAATGGCTGAGGGGAGCATCGGATTTGAAAATGTTGTAGCCGTCCTGCCTCCTCTTTAGATGCCTCTTTGAGCAAAACACAAAACCAAAGGCTGCGGGTCTGAGAATAATGTCCCTTCTATTTCCGGAAAATCGTAGACAGTAAGGTTATGTGTAGGTCGACTCCAAACAGAACCTCAGAATGCTCTTAGAAATGTCTAACCATCTTCCCACAGTTGTTACCACAGAACAATTGAACTAACCAAATACAATATCATTCACTTATAGCATAAAAATATCTCCCCTTAAGCCCTAATATCATATAAGGGATTAGGAGATCATGGAAATAAGAAATAAGCACAATGAACAATGTCAAATATTCTATTTAGTAAATTCAAATGTACAATTGAGGAAGCATTGCATATATAGGCAAGGAAGAGGCAATCCATCTATCATATGGATTGACAAGTGCCCCATTATGTGCGACAAATGAGTAAACAAGTGTCCTATATGTTTCAACCTTAGGATCACTAGGAATGTGTAAACCAACAACCTATTTGGCCATGTCATCAACGTTCATCCCAAGTGGTGAGTGACCTTTGAGGTGAGATAGAAAGTCTTCCAACCTCAAAATTTATATAAGAGGTTAACCAAATAACTTGGTAAACTCTAGTGGCTTAAAAGTTGCACATTCAGGTAAACAAGATGTTGATAGAAAGTCTTCCAACCAGAAAATTCATGTAAGAGGTTAACCAAATTACTTGGTAAACTCTAGAGGCTTAAAAGTTGCACATTTAGGTAAACAAGATGTTTTCTAACCACAAAAACTTAAGTATATTGAATAGATAAATTATTTAGTCTGGCGCCCCTCCCCTGCCTCCCTCCCCCCTTCATAAGTGATACTTGGGGAGATCACAAAAGTGAAAATATATAGAATTCAGTCCTGTCTGTGTGGTCATGTTAGGTACCCATGTAGAAAATTTCACTTAAAGTAGAGTAAAGGAGAAAACCCATTGGGAACACAAAAAACTCCCTAAAAAGAGAAAGTGAAAGATTTAAGGCCTAAAAAATATGTCTCATGATGATAGAAACATCATGATGAAGAAATCTTGAAGCATGTAGAAGTTGTAAACTCTCTTGAGGATGAACTAGTATTTATTGGAATGAACAAACCTCAAAGAAATTTAGAACAAGATAGGAGACACCAAACCTTGCATGAGTGAACATATGAACACTATTGAACCATGAATACACAAAGAAAATCAAACTGTGAAGTTTAAAAGATAGATAGTACTGTGATTAGGAGTAGTGGAATCTCACAAAATATGATCCATTGAAATAATCCCCCATACAAGAGATCAAGATATAAAGTTCACGAGACCTCCCAAAATTAACATTCCTCCACTACTTCATTGAAAGAAGCATTAGCGTAACACTATCTTAGTCCCCCCTTAATGCTAATATAATAAGAAAACCAACTAAAATTGAGCACAAAAGTGTTCAAGGAATGTAGAGACATACAAGATGTTTAAAATGAGGTTGTGCATCAAGGCACACATGCATGAGGTGAGAATCACAGGGATCCATTGTTGTGATTGAAAAAGTAGGAAGCACACACTATGTGGTGAGAATCATGAGGATCCAAAACTATGATGTCAAATCAACATTCTATATAACCCCCCATTACACTTTATAATTTAGTGTAAGTGCAAATTTCTGAAATTCCCTTAGTATGGAACACATTCACTTTGTGGAACTTTATAATGCATTTACAAGAATATTTTTTGTTGAGCTCTTAAAAGGTTATTGTCATGAAGCAGATTAAGAAGACATAGATTAGGTTTTCTTACAAACCACAATAAAATAATTAAAAAATAAATAAAATTGAAACCCCCTTGATTATTTCTTCCTGCCATTAATTTTTCTCTATATAGGAGCACTTTATAAATGGGCCAAACAAGGAATAAAGTGGAACTTTATGGTGGGAATGTGATATAATGCTCATTAGATGCATTACATAAAACAAACAATTTTTGAAAAAATGACACTCAATTCTGAGCTATCAAGAATATTTATTAAGTTATGAAGTTTTTCACTTTTGCAAAATTAACTGGCCTTCTTGCATAACTTCTTTCATATTTTTAGAAAGATGTTTTTTACACCAATATTAAAAAAAATAAAAAAGAAGAGAGATGATTTCAACCCCCTTGAGCTAGAAAGAACCAATGGCTAAATGCATGTGTAACCAAGAGATTAAGTCGTTTAAGATGCCTTCAACTCCCCTCTTGTGGACATAGATCCCCTAGATAACATAAGTGCAATGGGCGAGATGACATCAACAAATGCTGCATAAATTGGAGCAAGGAGTGCTCCCATCCTCCATGCTAAATTTGATAGGTGGCACAAAATGTCATGGGCTCTACAAAGTGTCAAGACTTTCTTGAAGGAAAAGTGGACCTACCCTTCCTTGGGCCACACAACCTGAACAAAGGATAGCCCATGGGCTTGTTGCAATTCAACTCGCAACCTTAGTTCATGCTACAACTTGCGACCCATCTACCCAATTGTTGCACATTATGCCAACACAGACTTTCAATGGAACATATTTTCTCATTTGGCCCACTTCTTAGGCAAAGTTACATACTACGAACCTCCACGTATATGTTGTAGAAAAAATATCTTATTATTTCTCATTCGTACAGTAAAATAATTTTAAGTTTTTATCAAGGTGTTGCCAAACTTCCTCTACCAAAATATATTTTTATTAGCCATATACTAAATAATGTGTTAATTTTCATGCATGATTTATTTCATGCATATAAAATAAAATAATGAGTGAAGTTGTTGATCATTAAATCTTGCGCTTCTTCGAACAACCTTATGGGAAATTCAACGAGTGGGGGATCAGTTTGTGCCTCATTGAATGACCTCCAATATTTTTAAAGAAAGTCAGATCTTCTTTCTGTTTGGGTAAAAGGGGTAGAAAGAACTGCGAATAAGAAATAAAGATGGTGATGTGCAAAATATTTTAGAACATTTCAAACCTTAATTAATTCTTATGGCTGATAAGGAAGACACAAAATGCTATAGTCCCTTCATTGTTGGGAAGAGAACGGGAAAAAAATGTTAGAGAAAGCACAGTGTAATATTTTAAATCTCCTTGTGGGAAGCACCCATTAAAGTCTAATCAAACATAAGAAAAAATGTAAAGATTAACAAAAATATTCTGGAATTTACAGAATCATTCTTCCTTTACAACGTAATATGGAAAGTGGCATACCCTTTACAAAAAATTGAAGAGTTTAATAGAAATGATCCAATTTCTAAAAGATAGCATTAAACATGCAAGCTTAACAATGTATGTGAATTAATTATTTGAACTACCAATGCAAAAATTTTAACACAATTTTTTCAATATAAATGAAATATGAAAAATAAATTTGACAAATGTCATAACACGCACAATTTCAAAGATTTCTCCCAAATAGATCAAACTTCTATGATATATAAACTACAAACAAACCTTGGATGCCAATCCAATGATAGTTTGAAATATATAAGATGTGAAAGAGAAATAAGCAATATTTTGTAAAGACCTTCCTACTTCTAAGAAAATAAAACACCCTAAAACAATATCTAATATCTTCAAAAATATTTTTGAAGTCAATTTTTTTATAACCTTTAACTTAATGCTACCAACCAATAATTATAGCCAAAAGAAGAAGACACCACCACAAAAAATCCAGAAGGAGAAACTGCCAGATGCCTGAACCTGATAACTTACAATTTGATCCTAAATCTTGATTAGATATCAACAATATTCACTCATTAAGTCTCGACTACTTCATTAATGGTTTTAGATTTTTAGTGAAGATAGTTGTCCAAAAACTATCAGATTTATCATAGCCTAGAAAAAATATAATCAATTAGCCATGGAGATTGATGATGCTAACTCGAAGGTTCCACCTTAAAAGTAAGAAATATGTCATGCTCTTCGATAAACTCTTCCTCAAAAGATCATTCCCCATAAGGTATAGACTGCCTGACAAAAATAAATGATGTGTCAAGCAAGCGGTTGATTTTAGACTTTGTGGGAGCAATTATGAAGAAAATCCCCTCCAAGATGACACGTGTCTCAGTTTACACCCAGAAAAGGAAATGATGTATATAAATTCATGCAACCACCACATTGCACATTTTCCACCTTTATCCAAGAGCAGTCCTCATCCTTTGGATGTGGATTGATCTCAAAGCGAAAAAGAAGTAAGGACTGAAAACCAAAGAAAAAGATTAAAGGAAAAATTTAGTTATAGTTCTGGTGACTCACAGTGGCCTTTGTGTCCAGAGGCATGATCCTATATCTCTGGTACTTCCTAGAGTTTTAGGAAGGTGACATACTAGGTCTCCCAATCTACATCAGTGGATAGGATGAGGGTGCATATAATCTCATATGGTTGATCCACATCAAGGACTTCTTTAAAAGAAATCCCTCCCCACCTTGATGAAATGACCCGATATGGTAGTATAGTCAAGAAAGGGGAAGGATTTCCCTCTCAATTTCCCCAATAGTGGGTGATGGGCTTAGACCTAGGAGTGATGCGGAAGTCTATATTTTAAGCCTCATATCATTCGTGCTTTACTCAATTGATAACACTCCATCTAATAAGAAAAGGGCAGGGAATCCATATTCGAGCATAATTTTGAACTCTTTCATGATTTCATTGAGCTTCTTATTCAACACTACCTGAAAAGCTTTACTTTCTGACACAACCTTGTGGTAGGTCATGAATTCACTTGCTTTCCTCGAGGTTTCCCTTTGGTAAGGAATTTTGGTGTACCTTAAAGCTTCTTTGGTTGCTCTACATAGTTTTGAGATCAAGCTGCATGATTCCTCAGCCTGTGGGTGAATGTGTGGAGAATTTGGTTGACTACTGAGCCAACCATCTTGTCTAATTCCTATAAATCCCTTAAAAACTACAAGACTAGTTTTAGGGCTATGACGATAACCATGATTCTCTCCTAATGAGTAGATATTAGCTTTTTAGTATTGAGATGATCCTAGATTCTTGTGTCACAAAAAACTCCTATTGGAATTGTGACTCCCTTGCTTTTATGCTTTCTTCCAATTGACTCTTTTCCTAGAGGTAATTTTTAAGCTCAGGGCTTAGCCTCTTGATCTCCTCATTGCGAGTCTATAAAATAGATTGTATCTCCCACTTTTCTTGTTGGAGGATTGAGACTAGACACTATTCCTTCTACATATCCTCCTTTTACTGATCCAGCATCTATATCTCCTTTTATAGCCCATCAGATACAATTTTTAGTCTAGTTATATCTCTTTCCATCTTCTTATGTTTGCATTGATATTTTATGTTTGTCTCACATTAAAAAAAAAATCTCTTCAATTTCTCTACCTTAGTATTGTGTCATAGAAAAAGGGTCCCTTTTCATTTTCATGGCCTTTTAGGTATTTTTTCATGGTGTTAGAGCTATGTTGCTCTAATTTTATGTTGTAACATGGCTTGAACATGAATATTTAGGTATTAAAAGTCAAATAATGATGTCTTGTGAAGGTGTTGTGAAGTGTTGTAAGACATTTCTACATTCTTAAAGACTCTATTTAATGTATTTCACCTAAAAATCACTATTTCATCATTAAACAAGTCCTATTTTGAAGTGTTGTAAAGTCTTGTAACAAACTTTCACACCTTTCTCATGCTTTATTTGGTCTCTTTATGCTCTCATATGCTTAATTAAGTGTATTTTTTCCTATTATCCTGACAAACAACATTAAATACAACATATTTCCCAACACATTTTTTTAGGTCCTAGGTGGGACCCATTCGCCATGGGTGGCGAATGAGTCCCCCTTGGCCCCAAATTCAAAATATTTACAATTTATTTTTGTGATTTTATTAAAAATCACTTGATGTCAGCCTATGATGAGGTATGAATGGATACTAAGGCATAATAATTATATAAATAAGTGTTTTTTATCTCATTTTACATCTCCAACACATCTCCTCATTCATTTCAAGCATTTCATCTCACATTTTAAGAACTCAAGCATCTTACATAATCTTTTCAAGCACTTTGAAGCAACCATTGGCATTACCTCATAATTGCATTATCAAAGGTTTGGTGATTATTTACATTTGTATGTTGTGTATTCATCATTCTCTTTCATTTTCATTATCTTTTCAAGGGTTTAATTACCAAAAGTGGGGTTTCACCAAGGCAAACCCCTATTCACTAACCCTTAATCATTTTTCCCCTATTGCATGTTTGTTTGCAGCTCTTTGTATGTATATTTGACAAGTTTTTAGGTGTTGAAGAATTATTTCCAAGTCAACTAGGTGCTTCAAGTCAACTTAAGTCAATTCAAGATTGGAGAGAGTTATTTGTCTATTTTCTACAAAACTAACTTCAACAACCCGACAAGCAGATATTTTCTAGATTTGGTGTTGCAGATTTGTCTCTTGATTTTCCAAAATTTTGGGAGAGGATTTATTTTCCATCAGTGGTGAATGAGGCCCACCTTAGGACTAAAAATCTGAATTTTGTCAAATTCTTGATCTCAATAGCCAGAAACTAGCTTCCGACGCTTTTTCACTAGGAGGAGGACTGATTCACCACCCTAGGTGAATCCCATTGTGAAAAACCAACAATTTCCATCAACATCCAAAACATTCCAAAATCATCCTACTTTTCCTAGGTACATTCATATTCATCCCTTCTTCTATTTTGCATATTTTATTCATTTTCTTCATTATTTGCATATCACAATGTGTTTTCAAACATAGTTGTAATTGCACTTTTACATTCATTTTCATTCATCAGGATCAGTCAATTTCATTTACTTAAGTTCATTTACATTAAGAAACATGGCATACATTCTGATTTGAGTGAATCGTTAACATTTTTGGCCCTATCTCTCTCCTTTAAGGTGAAAAACCCTAGAAGTTAAAGAGTAGCATTAGGGTCCCAAAAATCTATGTTTCATTTTGGTGAACCCAAATTTTGAACACTTTGGACTCTTGACTGCATTCATCTTAGTTTTCATTTGCATTAGCATTCTTGATTAGTACATTATTTTGTTATTGCATTCTAGGAATTTTCATTTTGCATTAGTGAAAACTTCATTTAGATTTCATTTTTGCGTTACATCTCATTGAAAAAAGTAAAAATATGCATTATGCATTTGTACTTGCATTCTATAGAGCATTTAAATCATCCTTAAATTTCTAAAAAAACACAAAAAAATTGGATACTGGGAGTCATTCACTACCTAGGGTGAATGAGTCCCTCTACACTTTTGCAACAACATTTCTAGAATCTTTTTGGAATTTTTCTACATCATAGTTTCATGTTCTTGCATTTTGTTTTCATTTACAGATTCTCTATTTTTCCTCATTTATTGCATCATGGCATTTTCTTTCAATAAGTTTTGGAATTCCTTGAAATCATTGGTCGACATGTCCAATTGTGCCTTTGGATGTGACCCTAAGGACCTTGAACAACCTCATTCTCCTTTAACTCCTCATGATTGTCCTCCTTGCGATGTAGACATCATTGGAGAAGATGATGTTATCATGAAAAAGTTTTACAATGATTGCTTTGATAAGCTAGAAGTAAATGCAACCTTTTATCCATCTATGAGATCACAAGACTTTCCCACTATTGCACCTCTTGATCATTTTGCATATTTACATCTTGAAATCAATGATGGACCTATGGTTCCTCCCTCAAGAGGATCTAGTTCCTTTAACCCAACACACTCAAACCCCTTTTATGATCACAAAGTCACAAAAAAAATCCATAAACCTTGAAGCAACATATGGTAACGATTTCACTATCTTGAGTAAACAAGGTTGTGACATGAAACATGAACATGAAATTCATCAATTTATGGAACAAAACCCAACCGAAGAAAATAAAATTGGACTTGGATATCAAGATCCTTCTCATCCTAAGAGACATCCTCTTCAACCAAGGAGACTTTGGGATGCTAGTACAATGATCTTGAATCCTCCTTCTAACTTGAACATTCTCTTTCCATGTGAAAAACCATTCTCTCCTTCTAATGATAAGGATGTTAGGATCCCCATGGGTCCTTCTCCTCCTTCTATTCATGAAAAAGGAGAACCTAGTAGATGAAAATGACGATACAAATTGAAGAAAATTAATTTTCCTACACATCCTCCAACTGAATGTTAAAGGAGACTTCAACTCCTTTTATAATGAATGAAAGCATGTCACACATTGAACGAGATACTGGATGAGTATCACTTCACTAATACTGACTGATTTCCTATCATCCCTTAAAGCACCATTACCTTATCATGCCATAGTTGAAGGATTTTTAATTCTCACTATCACATGATCCTCTCCATCATAACCTTTATCTCATACTTGTTTTCCCCTTTGTGGACACAAGTAGTTGTTAGCCTTGTCCTTGAAAGGCACTTGTCTTTGTCTCTTAACAATGTTATCCATTTTTTGCTTACGATTGAGAAACCAATAACTTAGTTAATGGTAGACTTACACTTGTATTACTTCTTTCTTTTCATGTGTGTAATGTGTTCCCCCATATCATGTGTTTGATATTATCTCTCTTTGTACACTTCTTCTATTCGTATCTCTATTCTTCTTTTTTTTTTTGTGTTTTCCATTTGGGGATGACACAAAGCATATAGACGTCCTCTGTCTCTTCCATGCTGGACCAAAAGGTCCTTGTCTTTTTCTCTTTTTGGTTTTTTGTTTTCCTTTTGGGGATGACACAAAGCTTTGAGATGCCCTATGTCTCTTCTATGTTGACCCAAACCATTTTTCTTGTCCTTTTTACTTTGTCTTTTCTTGTGTTTTTCCTTTTCGGGATGACATAAGGCATTGAGACAAAAATGTCTCCTTCATGTTGACCTAAAATATTTTTCATTTTCTTTCGCTTTTTCATTTTCGTTTCCTTTTATCTTTTTTTTTCCTTTTGGGGATGATGCAAAGCATTGAGACCGCAACGTCTCTTCCATGTTGACTCAAAAAAAATTAATTTTCCTTTTTTTTTCTCTCTTTGTGTCATTCTAGTTATGTGTGCTTTAGGGAATGATAATAGTTCCAAGATCTTTCATAAAAAGCATTGCAGTAACAAACATACTGACCCCAAATCTATCATTGATACATTTTGGTATTTTTTCCGATGACGGGTTGTTGGAATTCCGACGACTATTCGTCATTGTTATTGCGTCGGAATTTCGATGGCATTTGAAACATTGAAATTCTGATGTAATAACAATGACAAATAGCCATCGGAATTCTGACGACCCGTCGTCGAAAAAAATACCAAAATGTATCAGTGTATAGATCCCTTATGTGTTTGACGTGCTTTCTTTTTTAGGGGGCAACTCCCTTTCTTTTTTTTCATTTTTCCTTGACATGACACAACCTAACTTTGAAACATATGACTTGGCATAGGGCTTTCTGAGTTGGCTCTCATGTCTTGTTTTATTTTTGCATTTTTCTTCTCTACTTTCAAATAATTTCTCACAAAACGATGTACAACAATTCCTTTAAAGTGGGGGGCATACATTACCATAATTCATTTGCATTCTTGGTTCCTAGTGTAGCCTTGTCATTGTTTTGATGTTTTTTTTTACTTTGTGGGTGACATTGGGTGTGATGTCCTTCATAATTGTGATCTATCTCAACATATTACATTCCCCTTGGTGGCCTAATGCAACACACTGCATCCCCTAAGTTGTGAATACACTATTATTTGATTGGTCCTCTCTTCAAGACATTAGGCACAATGTTCCCTAAGTGACTAACCTTGCATAGGTTGAACAAGACTCCTTTGAACATCTTTTACATTTTTGCATTTTTTCCACCTTGCATAACGCAGCTTGCATGATTGTGGTACCTTGTCTTTTTGTAGATGAGAATTTTTGTTTTGTGGCACCTTGTTAAAGTTATCAATAGGTATAACTTTGGCATGGTTGAGCGAGAATCCCACCTAGCGGCATGACTTTTCCCCATAGCCACTTTTGTATTTGTGAGTGCATACCAACTAGCGTATGTATCTTACCTTTTGGGATTTCTCACCTCACAAACATCTAGTTTCATGGCCCTAGAGTGATTATACAGTTCAACCTTCTCACCCCACAGAGAGCCTAAAGCTCCATGGCCCCAGAGTGAGTACACATTCTCTTTTTCAAAACAACTAGCTAAGATATCTTTTCACAACTAGTTGCATTGGCAATCAAAGCTTCATCCAATTCTTTTCAAAACTTGTGTGTTCCTTTGTTCTTATCTTTAGTTTTCCATGGGATCTTCATCCTAGGGGATTGACCATCTCTCTTTTTTTTTTTTATTCCATCTTGCTAATGTAAGTACATTTAAACCCTCCCCTTCATGTTGATGGCTACTTTAGTGTGAATTTGAATCAAGTTCATCCTCTAACTAAAGTGGAGGCTAAATGTGTCATAGAAAAATGATCCCTTGTCATTTTCATGGCCTTTTAGGTCTTTTTTCATAGTGTTGGAACTATGTTGCTCTAATTTTATGTTGTAACATGGCTTGAACATGCTTATTTAGGAATTAAAGTTCAAATAACGATGTCTTGTGAAGGTGTTGTGAAGTGTTGTAAGACATTTCTACATTCTTCTAGACTCTATTTAATGCATTTCACCTAAAAATCACCTTTTCATCATTAAACAAGACCTATTTTGAAGTGTTGTAAAGTCTTGTAACAAAATTTCACACTTTTCTAGGCATATTTTCACTATTTACACCCTTCTCATGCTTTATTTGGTCTCTTTATGCTCTCATATGCTTAATTAAGTGTATTTTAGCATATTATCCCAACAAAAAACATTAAATACCACATATTTACTGACACATGTTTTTAGGTCCTAGGTGCAACCCATTCACCATGGATGGCGAATGAGTCCCCCTTGGCCCCAAAATCAAAATATTTACAATTTCTTTTTGGGATTTTATTAAAAATCACATGATGTTGGCCTATGATGAGGTATGAACGGATACTAAGGCACAATAATTGTATAAATATGTGTTTTTTTAATCTCATTTTACATCTCCAACACATCTCCTCATTCATTTCAAGCATTTCATCTCACATTTTAAGCGCTCAAGCATCTACATCATCTTTCCAAGCATTATTCAAGAACTTTGAAGTAGCCATTGACATTACTTCAAACTTGCATTATCATTGGTTTGGTGAGTATTTACATTTGTATGTCATGTATTCATCCTTCTCTTTCATTTCATTATCTTTTCAAGGGTTTAATTACCAAAAGTGGGGTTTGATAAAGGAAAACCCCTATTCACTAACCCTTAAGCATTTTTCCCCTACTGCATGTTTGTTTACAAATTTTTGTATGAAAATTTGATAGGTTATTAGGTGTTGAAGATTGATTTCCAAGTCAACTAGGTGCTTCAATTAAACTTAAGTGAATTTCAAGATTAGAGAGAGTTATTTGTTTGTTTTCTACAGAATTGACTTTGACAACCCGACAAGTAGATATTTGCAAATTTGGTGTTGCAGAGTTGTCTCATGATTTTCTAGAATTTTGGGAGAGGACTGATTCGCCATCAATGGTGAATGAGTCCCACCTTAGGACTAAAAATTTGAATTTTGTCAAATTCTAGATCCTGAAAGATAGAAACCATCTTCTGACACTTTCTCACCAAGAGGAGGACTGATTCACCACCCTGGGCGAATGAGTCCCACTATGAAAACCATTAATTTTGATCAGCATCCACAATATTCTAGAATCATCATACTTTTCCCAAGTGCACTTAGATTCATCCCTTATTTTTATGTTTTGCATATTTCATTCATTTTCTTCATTGTTTGCATATCACAATGTGTGTTCCAACGTAGTTATAATTGCACTTTTACATTCATTTTAATTCATCTAGATCAGTCAATTACATTTAGTTAAGTTCATGTACATTAAGCAACATTGCATACATTCTTATTTCAGTGAATTATTAGCATTCTTGGCCCTATCTCTCTCCTTTTAGGTGAAAAAATGTAGAAGTGCAAGAGTAGCAGTAAGTTCCCAAAAATCTATGTTTTAGGTATGAAGCCGATCCTACTCATTTTGGGGTATCTCAAGAAACTTAGCTACTTCCCCTTGCTGACCCTGTAACTGCCTTAGGTGGGTCATTTCCACATCCATGCCTTTGATTTCTACCTACAGCCTGTCCACTATGTCTTTTACATTTGCAAACTCTACCTTGCACTTCTTTAATTTTTTGTCTTGCTTCTCATAGTCAGTGTAGACTACCTTCTAAGTTGCTTTGGCTAGAACCACTTTTTCAAGTGGGAGAGTCTCATTTAATTCAAGGCTCACAACTTAAATTTTGTAATCTTCTAATTTCATTTCTCTCTCTGGCTTGGACGTTAGTGGCCTCATGGTAGTGATCAACATGGAATTCCAATCTTCATCAAAATAGGCCTCAATCTTTTGAGTAGTTGTTTTTTCCATGGCCTTTATCTACATTTTTTGTTTCCTTGCTTGTCAGGATTACTTCGTTGTGTCCAAGTTTCTTTGAAGACTCTATAGGGTGTCAATACTCAATGCAACAATCAAAGCACCTAGAGGGAGATTGAAGAGGGTGACAGAAGGAGATGCTTCCACTTTTTGAGGTTGTAGAGAGGAAAAGGGAAGCATTATCATGGGAAAAGGTGGGATTCCATATGCAGAGTAAGAAAGAGGTATACCAATTAGAGTGAAAGGGGAAGAGGGAAGAAAAAGAGGTACTTTCTGGCTAGAAAATGGGTTTGGTGAAATGGGAAGCATGGATGCTTTAGTGTTTTCAATGGGTTCCTTTTATAGGGCGATTAAAGAATCAGTTACAAGTGATTCAAAAGATTCTCACTCAATGCATGGGGTTCATTGGTGAATATGGCCTTGGGTGTGTTCAAAATGAGGACATTGAAAATCATAAATGGAGGACTCTTTTCAATAGATGAGGGTCGAGGAACAACTAAAGATACAAAAGAAGAGAGAAGAGCGAGCATAAAACTTACCTAGGCCATTGAAGTTGAATATATTGGTGGAGAGGACTCTGTCTCTTCTTCTCCTTTGCTTGATATGCCTAGTTCGCCTAGGTCTTTGAATAACCTTTTCTTTGAATAAGGGTCAAACTAGTAGATTCAGTTCCCTTAGCGGTCAATCTCGCCAAACCTTGGGCTTCTACTATCGCATTACACCTCTTTGGGGACCATTGGCTCCTCTTTCATTTTGGTGGGGTGCTAGCAGAAGGTGTGTTCTATGAGCCATTCTATTTTTATTCTTCCAATGTGAATCTCCTAAGGTCAAAAGGTATAGAGTGGAAGTGCCTTTGGTCCAATCCCCTGATCAGATAGGATTAATATCATCGATTTAATACTCCTTGTCCTGAATTTGGTCAAACTTCTCATCACATGGATTGAAATCTCCATAAATGGCATTGAGGTTCTTGATTTCTAGTCAAAAAATCAAAAAATATTCCTTCTTTCTATCCAACTATATGAGATGTTTTAACTATGCGTTGAGAGATTGTCCTATCGAGATGCTCTATTGAACCTCCACCACCTAAACATAGAATTCAAGCCATGGTGGCCGATCAAATGGTATGAAGGTTAGGTTGATGTAAATATCTTTACTATCTTGGGTCGGGTTGATCCTTGATTAAATATACTCCCAAATTTCATGTCATACAATTGGGAGATGCCTTACTGGATTGTAAATTCATGCATCACAAATGAGGACTAGTCCGAAGTAAGCCAATTTTCTAGTAACCACATCCCGTGCTCCCCCCTTTTCAAAATTTTTACCTCACTATTGTAAATGGTAAGGAGGATTGGGTAAAGTACTTTCTAGTGTCTTCTGATGTTATGAAATAACTTGCACAATAGAATAACATGATATGAAATATGCTACAAATACTCGATAATAACTGAGAATAGCAAGCCACTCTGTAGGGGAAAACCTCCAAATATCTCTAATCAGAACACACTTCACAACTTGATGATGAAATAAGACTCAAAACCTCCTATATATACCTATTTATGCATAGGATATCACCTAGGCCAACTTAGACACACCTATATAAGTCTGAGGCCGACTTAAACAACTAAATAACAATATAATGATGATAATACACCTTAGTAGAGAGTTAAGATAGCCACAAGATGACTATTCATAACATGATGCACACTAATATTAAGTGTGAAGCATTCCCCATTGTTCAAAGAAGCATTGTCCTCAATGCTAATCAATTTTGGATTCTTTTGAATGAACTCCTCGTCATCCCATGTTGCATCTTCAACTCATAAATTCTTCCATTGGATGAGATACTCAGTGAGAGTTCTATTCCTTAGCTTCTTTATGAATGTTTGAAAAATGCACTATGGTTCCAAAATGATTCTTCCTTCTTCATTGAGCTCTGGTAGTGTTGTTTGAGTGGGAATATTATTCCCAATTACCTTCTTCAAGTAGGAAACATGAAAAATTGGATGTATCTTTGTTGTTGGTGGCAGCTCTATCTTGTAGGAAACACTACCAATCTTTTGCATAATTTGGTATGGACCATAATACCTTGGAGACAACTTATTATTATTCTTTTTTTTTATTTAGTGAGATTTACTTATAAGGCTCCAATCTCAAGAAAACCCAATCCCCAACTTCAAAACTTCTTTCACTATGATGTTGGTCTTCCTATTGTTTCATTCAATTTTGTGCCATGGCCAAATTCTCCTTGAGTCCTGAAAGTACTTGTTTTTTATGAAGAAAGTGGTCTTCTACTACCTAAACTCTTGGTGACACCTTTATGGATGATGTGATGGAAGGAGGATGATCTCCATAAAGTGCCAAAAAATGGAGACATTTTTCATGAGCTATGAAAAGAAGTGGTATACCACCATTCTGGAAGGGGTAGCCAATCTACCCATTGATAATATTTCTCTGAAGTGAAACAACATAGATATCCTTCCAATCACTTATTAACAACCTTAGTTTTCCCATCTGATTGAGGGTGGTATGAAGAGATATGAGTCAATTGAGTACCCAAAAAATGAGAATAAATCTTTTCAAAAGTGATTAGTGAAGATAGGATCATGATTACTAACAATAACCTTAGGTGTATCACGTAGCTATTGGATATTCCCCAAAAAATATTTTTCCACTTCACTTGTAAACAGATGTGATAATGCAATTAAATGTTCATATTTAGTGAGGTGATCAACTACTACCATGATGACACTATGACCTTTAGATTTGGGAAGCCCTATGATGAGGTCCATGAATATCTCTTCCCAACACTAGCTAGTAATAGATAAGGGTTGCAAGAGACCTGGTGTCTTAATTGTCTACCTTTTATTTCTTTAAGAAACCAAACATTCAGCCACAAATTTTTTAACTTCATCTTTAAGCCCCTCACTAAAAAATCTTGCTTGACTTGATGATATGTCTTCAAAAATCCTGAATGACCACACACTAGAGACTCGTGCAATTCTTGCATAGATACAAATTCTCTTTATACCAAAGAGTATCTCCCTTCCAACAAAACTTATTTGAACTAGTACGATCCCTTTTTAATTATTCAATGAGATTACTTGTCGCAACATCATTTTTCCACTCTCCTTCGTCTTCCTCCACCCAATTTTCTCGTAATATTGAAAGGTCACACAATAAGGCTTCATATTTCTCATGTCCTTCCTTGAAAGTGCATTTGCTACAATATTTTCTTTCCCTTTCTAATATACAACCTCAAAGTCATATCCTAACATCTTAGTGACCCATTTTTTTTCTCTTCAGAAGATAGTCTTTGTTCCAAAAAAAATTTTAGGCTATCATGATCTATCTTACCCTTGAAGTGTCCACCCAATAGATAAGGCCTGCATTGTTTAACTACATGGAGGATTGCTAGCATTTCCTTCTCATAAATAGGTTTTAGTTGATTCTTACCCTTTAATTGATGACTCTCAAAAGAAATTGTTCGACCTTGTTGCATGAGCACTACTCCTATCCCATTTCCAGAAGCATCACATTCCACAATGAATTCCTTGGTGAATTAAAGAGTGGAAAGCACTAGAATTGTACACATAGCCTCCTTCAATCTCTCAAATGTTGTATTGGAAGACTCGTTCCAATAAAAATAATCCTTCTTGAATAGAGTGGTAAGAGGTGTGTGTTGGTGTGGAGCCTAATTAGTCTCCAAGTGGGATATTGTTGGTATGTGGTGACTGATCATGGTATACTATATAGCCCATGGTATATTGTGCATCCCCACATGTATACTTGTCGGGGTTTGCGGCCGGACTGGGCCCTGAGTGGGGGTTCGGGGGTGCCAGCCCCTGAGAAAAATTTTCCTCCTACTTTTTCGCATCATCACCGAAAAAGGGGAAAATCAATGAAAAAGGAAAAATTCGATTTTGTAGAACCCAAAAATATTGAAGCTTCTAAGCTTGTTAAAAAGGGGTTCGAATGGGTATTATAGTATGATGAAAAAATTGATTATTCGCAAGATTGTAATAGGTTTTTTCACTCGATAATAAAATCATTGGATGGCTGCGGTTTGGTGGATGTAGCCGGGATTGGGTGAAATACGTCAAATTCTCTATGTTATAATTTATTCTATGTGTGTTTTAGTTTCTCTGTTTATTACTTAAATCTACATTTAATTGTTAGATACCTATCTTTCTAACCCTAACAAGTGGTATCTGAGTGGGTTGTTTTTTGATTATCGTCTGTAGGAAGGTCTCATGGTTGAGTGGGAGTAATAGTAGATGAGGGTAAGAAAGTTGAGAAGTTTAATGGTAAGAAGGATTTATGGTGGGCATTCGAAGGGAAAACCAAAAAAACCCAAGCAATGTCTAATGAGGACTAGGAGATTTTGGATAGAAAGGCTCTTGGCAGTATTTGTTTATGCTTGGCATAATCAGTGGCGTTCAATATTACAAAAGAAAAGAACACTCAAGAGTTGATGGAAACACTGGTGAAGCTATATGAAAAGCCTTCCCCTTTGAGTAAGGTATTTCTTATGAAGCATTTATTTAATATAAAAATGGTAGAAGGTGGGTCAGTTACTGATCATTTAAATAACTTTAATATGGTCACCAGCAATTAACTTCTATAAAAGTAAACTTTGATGAAGTTAGGGCTCTTTTGATTCTATGTTCTTAACCTGAAAGCTGGAATAACTTGGTAATCGTTGTTAGCAATTTTGTTTCTAGTTCGAATACATTGAAATTTGATGATGTTGTTGGTGTTATTTTGAGTGAGGAAATTCGTAGGAAAAAGGTCAGGTGGAACATCTACATTAGGCAGTGTTTTGAATGCAAAAAGCAGGGGAAAAACAAAGGAGAGAGGAAACAATTTTGGAAATCATGGGAAGTCACGAGAAAAATCAAAGGACAAAAGGTCCCAATCTAGAGACACGAGGGATTGTTGGTACTGTGGTAAGTTGGGTCATTTGATGAAAGATTACTGGCCTCGAAAAACTAAAGAAGGAGACAAAAAGGAAGGAAGTAAAGAGGAAAATGTGGTAAGTAATAAATCTGATGAGGATGCTTTGATTCTTTCCCTTGATAATGTTGATGATTCTTGGGTGTTATATTTAGGGGATTCATTTCATGCTACCCCCCATAGAATTTATTTTCTTGATTATGTCCAAGGGGATTTTGGGCTGGTTTATTTAGGAGATAACAAACCCTGTTAGATTGTTGGAAAGGGAAGAATCAAGATTAAGTTGTAGAATGGGAATCATTGGCTAGTACGTGAGGTAAGGCATGTTCCAAAGTTAAGCAGAAATTTAATTTCATCAGGGCAACTAGATGATGAAGGTTGTGTTGCTACATTTAGTGATAAAAATTGGAAGGTCACAAAGGGTGCCTTAGTGGTAGAAAAAGGTGTGAAAGTAGGCACCTTATATCTTTGCACAAGTCATATTGTTCCTTCTACTTTAATTGTTACGAAAATAGGTCAATGTTGAAAAACAATTACTGCAGTTCAGCAGGTAGAAGATCATACAGTTCTTGTGGACTCTAAATCAACACTGTGGCATAATAGACTTTTGCATATGAGTGAAAAAGGTATGAAATTACTTCATTCAAATAATGTTTTACCAGGTGTAAAATGTGTTAATATTGATTTCTGTGAAAGTTGTGTGTATGGAAAAAATGAGAGAGTAAGTTTTCTCAAGGATGGGAAGCAAAAGAAAGATGAGAAATTGGAGCTTGTGCATACGAATGTATGGGGACCAGCTCAAGTATCTTCTCTTGGTGGCTCTCTGTATTATGTTACATTCATTGATGATGCAACTACGAAGGTATGGATTTATTTCCTTAAGCAAAAATTTGATGTATTTGAAATTTTTAAAAAATAGAGAAGCTTGGTTGAGAATGAAACAGGTAAAAAGTTAAAATGTCTCAGATCTGATAATGGTAGTGAGGGTTGCAACAAATAGTTTGAAGATTATTGTTCCTCTAATGGTATTCGTAGGCAGAAAACGGTTCCAAGGACTCCACAGGAAAATTGAGTGGCTGAGCGCATGAATAGAACAATAATGGATCCTACACAAACTATGAGATTACATGTTGGGTTGCCTTTAAAAATGTGGAAAGAGACTGTAAACACTATTTTTTATTTAATTAATAGAGGTCGCTCTAATCCTTTGGGTTGTGGTATTCCAGAGGAAGCATGGAAAGGTAAGAAGGTGAGTTATTCTTTTCTCACAACCTTCGGTTGTGAAGTATTTACACAAGTAGATTCTAAAAATAGAACCAAACTTGATGCAAAATCAAAGAAATGTATATTTGTTAGATATGGCATTATTGAATTTGGTTATAGGCTTTGGGATTTTGAAAATAAAAAAATTGTGAGAAGTAGGGATGTCATATTTAATGAGAAATTTTTATACAAAGATCTATTGCTGTAGCATGAGAAGAAAGAAAATGATTATGTAGTGTTGGATGATATTCCAAAAAATAATGTTTCAATGGTTCCTCATGTTGGGCAACAATAGCAACACCAAATACCACAAACTCCTGTTAGACGATCTTCAAGGATAAGTTGACCTCCAGAAAGATTCTCTCCCTTTGTGTATACTATTTTGTTAACTGATGTTGGTGAACCAAAATATTATGATGAAGCTATGCAGGTGGATACCAAGGTTCAGTGGGAGCATGGAATGGAAAAAGAAATGGACTCCTTACTGAAAAAATGTACTTGGAAATTATCCTTGGAAGTTTCCTGTAAGTAAAAAGACTTTACAAAACAAATGGGTTTATAGGCTAAAAGAGGAAGATGGAGGTAAGAAGAGATTTAAAGCCAGATTAGTCGTAAAGGGGTTTGCACAAAAAAATGGTATTGATTTATATGAGATTTTTTCTCTAGTTGTTAAAATGACTACTATTCATATTGTTTTAAGTATTGTGGCTACCGAAGATTTGCATTTAGAACAACTTGATGTTAAAACAACCTTTCTCCATGGTGATTTGGAAGAGGAAATATATATGGACCAGCCACAAGGATTTGAGGTCAAAGGTAAGGAGAAACAAGTGTGTAGATTGAAGAAAAGTTTATATGGCTTGAAGCAAGCACCTCGGCAATTATACTTGAAAGTTGATAGTTTTACGGCTGAGCAAGGCTACAACCAGTGTAATTCTGACCATTGTGTTTATTTTAAGAGGTTGGATAATGACAACTACATTATTTTATGTTTATATGTTGATGACATGCTTGTAGCAAGGTCTAACATGGATCACATAAGTGAGTTAAAACAATAGTTAGCAAAATATTTTTCTATGAAGCATTTGGGGAAAGCAAAACAAATCCTTGGTATGAAAATTTGTAGAGATAGGAAAAAAAAAATTATTTTTATCTCAAGCTAATTATGTTGAAAAGGTGTTGTAGAGATTTCATATGGAGAATGCAAAAGCTATCAGCACACCTTTGTCTAGTCATGTTAAATTGAGTAATGATATGTTTCCAAAGACACAAGAGGAGGAAGAAAAAATTTCCAAGGTACCATATGCTTCAGCTGTACAAAGTTTAATGTATGTCATGGTATGCACGAGACTGGATATTGCACATGTCGTAGGAGTTGTAAACATGTATTTGAGTCATCCCAGAGTTGAGTATTGGAATGCGGTAAAATGGATTCTCAGGTACTTGAGAGGTCCATCCAATAAATGTTTATGTTTTTGGGGCTCTAATATTGATTTAAAAGGCTATGTTGACTCAGATTTGGCAGGGGATATAAATACCAGGTGGAGTACCACAGGTTATGTATTTACAATTGGTGGGACAACAGTGAGTTGTATTTCTTGATTGCAAAAGTTGGTTGCTTTATCCACCACATAGGTAGAGTATGTTGTTGCAATAGAGGCGGCAAAGGAGATGATATGGTTGCAACTTTTCATGGATGAGTTGGGAAAACAACATGCTAAAAATCATTTTTTTATAGACAACCAGAGTGCTAGACATCTTGCAAAGAATTATTCCTTGCATTCTAAAACAAAACACATACAATTGATATATTATTTCATTCGGTCAGTGTTGTAGGATGGACAGGTCAAGCTGGACAAGATACATACAAAATTCAATCCAGCGGATATGTTTACGAAGGTGGTGGAAAGGGAGAAGTTTACCTCCTCTTCAGCTTCAATTGGCCTTCAAGGTTGAATTCAAGTATAACAGAGCAGTAGGGTCCAAGGTACTTATTTCTAGTGGGAGTTGTAATTGTAGCAGTGTCGTCTAGGATCAGTCTCCAAGTGGGAGATTGTGTTGGTGTGGAGCCTGATTAGTCTCCAAGTCAGAGATTGTTGGTATATGGCGACTGATCATGCTATACTATATAGCCCATCGTATACTGTACACCTCGGCATGTATCCCTGCTAGGTTCCAGGGTCGGGTCGGGCCCCAGGCGGGGGTTTGGGGGTGACATCCCCCAAAAAGTGAGGGTTCGGGGCCAACAACCCCCAAGAAAAAATTTCCTCCTAATTTTTTGCATCGTCACCGAAAAAGGGAAAAATCAATGAAAAAGTAAAAATCTGATTTTGTAGAACCCAAAAATCTGGAAGCTTCTAAGCTTGTTAAAAATGGCTTCAGATGGGTGATACAATATGATGAAAAACACGATTATTCGCAAGATTGTAATAGGTTTTTGCACTCGATAATAAATTCATTGGATGGATGCAGTTTGGTGGATGTAGCCTAGATTGGTGATGCAGAGCTAGAAGGATTCACAATACATCTCACAAACTTCAATAATAATCCAAAACAATCTTTGTAAACCACATGCTATTTGGCATTGTATATCACATTGGAAACATAACTATGGCAGCCCACAATTTATTGCCATGAACAGTCATTAATAACCTCTACCAAAAAAATAATGAAACCAATCTCTCTAGTGAGATTGAAGAAAACATAGTTATAGAATTTTCCTCCAATTCTTATGAAGATCCAATAATGGAAATAAAATTTATTGTATTTTTCCCAAAACAGCAAACCCTAGGTAGGGTTCAGACCTGCCCTCACAAAAATGTTCATAACTTATTCAAATCTTAATGAAATTTGATGAGAATTGAAGAAAATGAAAGTAGATTCACATGGAAAAAAAATACAATTTTTTTAGATCCAAAGTATATACTTTACAATTTGTACCATCACACTTTTCAGACTATAAATTCTGCACAATATTGTTAGAGTAGGAAGTCTCACCAAAATAATCATATCTTCCACAAAACTCAATAAAATTCAATGAGAAAAAAAAATTGGAAACTAGAAATAGAGATCTTTCCATCCATATATGATACTCCATTATTTGAGTCCATACCAAGCCATATAAATCACAACTTCAATCTGGAAACAATGTGAAAATCAAAAAATGCACAAAATTTGAGGTTTCCATTCATCAATCTTCAAAAATGATGTCTCCAACCCACAATTCGAGTTTTGGAGGGTTTATTTATACATTTTCAACCAAAACCAACTATTTTCAACCACCTTTTGATTAGTTTGTTGACAAAACACCTTAGTGACACTTCATCTACCTAATTTTGCACTTTTGACAATTTTACAATATATGAGAAATGAACAACATCCTAGGACCTATAACACCACAAAGGTGGCCTCTTCGGCCTTATTACAATATAAAAACATAAAAATGGAACAAATAACTCAATATGGATTCATGGAGGCATGTGATCAAATAGGTGCTCCTGCACCAAACTCACGAGGACAAAAGAATTCAAGCCCCTTTGAATTGTCTTCTTTCAGGTCTTCTAGTTACTTTGCACCTTTCCCTTTGTATTTTCAATCAGATTTTGTCTTTTCTTCCTTTTGTTCTTCTTATGCCTTCTTCTATCAATCATTCTTGCGACATGTAAGTCCCAAAACTCTATCATATCATCATAAAAATTTTCTTGACCTTCATAACCCGCACATACATAATCCAAAGAAAAATTAGAAACAAAATATAGAGATCTTGAGGTCTCCTCCTTGTCTTCTTGTACTTCAAATTCCTCTTCACCCATAACCAAATTATCCAATCTTGACACCAATTCACTTGCAACCTCAATGTCCTTGTTTTCTTCTACCTTGATGAGTTCTTCTTCCTCTTGTTTGACATGTCCATCACCAACCTTACTATCCCATTCTTCTTCAATAGCTGCATATTGTGCCCATAAGTCTTCTTCTTCATATTTTACTAAATTTTCTACCCTCTTTTGTTTTATTTGCTTATTCATAATCTTCTTTATAGGCCATCTTAACCCCTTTGAAATTGGTATATGCCAACTCCTTAGTGCTTTCTTAAGAAGTTGGTGTTCTTTATCTAATCTTTCCAACCTTTGGCTCATCTCTTCCATGGCTTTCTCAAACTCTATTTTTCTTGCCTTCTTTCTCTCCATCTTTCTCAACTCTTTTTCCTCTCTTTCCTTATTCCTTCATGAATCCTCAACCTGCAAACATCTTTCCAATATTTTCAACAAATCCATCTCCACAAGCAAGTCTCTCCTTGCTTCCACTTCACTTTGCCACACCTAGGCAATCAGGTTCCTTCTTCAACCTGCACAACACACAACCACAAACACCAACACAAAACCAACAAAATTCACCAGCCCATATCTTTTCTAGGCTCTAATACCAATTTGATTCAGAGTTAGAAGGATTCACAATACATTTCGAAAACTTCAATAATAATCCAAAACAATCTTTGTATAACACATGCTATTTGGCATTGTATATCACATTGGAAACATAACTATGGCAGCCCACAATTTATTTCCATGAACAGTCATTAATAAATTCTAAAAAAAATAAAATGAATCCAATATCTCTGGTGAGATTGAAGAAAAAATAGTTATGGAATTTTCCTCCAATTCTTATGAAGATCCAACAGTGGAAATGAAAGTTATTGTATTTTTCCCAAAACTGCAAACCCTGGGAAGGGTTCAAACCTGCCCTCACAAAAATTTTCATAACTTATTTAAATCTTAATGAAATTTTATGAGACTTAAATAAAATGAAAGTAGATTCACATGGAAAAAATAATACAATTGGTTTCAGATCCAAAGGATATACTTTACAATCCGTACCATCACACTTTTCAGACTATAAATTCTGCATAATATTATTAGACTATGCAGTCTCACCAAAATAATCATATCTCCCACAAAACTAAATAAAATTCAATGAGACAAAAATAATTGGAAACTAGAAATAGAGATATTTCCATCCATATATGATACTCCATTATTTGAGTCCATACCAAGCTGTACAAATCACAACTTCAATCTAGAAACAATGTGAAAATCAAAAAATGCAGAAAATTTGAGGTTTCCATTCATCAATCTTCAAAAATGATTTCTCCAACCCCCAATTCGAGTTTTAGGGGGTTTATTTACACATTTTAAACCAAAACCAACTATTTTCAACCACCTTTTGAATAGTTTGTTGACAAAACACCTTAATGACACTTCATCTACCTAATTTTGCACTTTTGACAATTTTACAATATATGAGAAATGAACATCCTAGGACCTATAACACCACAAAGGTGGCCTCTTCGGCCTTATTACAATATCAAATCATAAAAATGGAACAAATAAATCAATATGGATTCATGGAGGCATGTGATCAAATAGGTGCTCCTGCACCAATTGGGTGAACCACGTTAAATTCTTTGTGTTATAATTTATTCTGCGTGTGTTTTAGTTTCTGTATTTATTACTTAAATCTACATTTAATTGTTAGATACCTTCCTTTCTAACCCTAACAAGGTGTTTCTATACAACCATAATTCTTCACAAATATTCTATAGTACACTATAAATCCCAATACACCCCTTTGTTTCTTAATGTTTTTGGAATAGTCCATTCCATGATAGCCTTAATTTTGTTAGTGTCCACCTTTACTTCCTCATGTGAAACTATGAGACCCAAATACTTCACCTCCTTAAGACAAAAAGCACACTTGGATGGTTTAGCATAAATTTTATGATCTTCAAGTATTTGTAATGCTTGATCGACATGTTGCAAATGTTCTTCCCAAGTCTTTCTATCAATCAATAAACCATGAAAGAATACTAACTCAAACTCTCTCAAGAACTTCTTAAAAATGGAGTTCATCAAACTTTTGAATGTAGATGGTGCATTGGTAAGAACAAATGGCATCACTAAAAATTCATAATGAACCTTATGAGTTTGAAATGTTGTCTTACAAATATCTTCCTCCTTAATTTGAATTTGGTGATAACCAGATCTAAGATCTAACTTCGTAAAATACATAGCTCCATTGAATTCATCAATCAAATCATCAACAAATGCAATAGGAAACTTATCTTTAAAGGTGTAAATTCTGAGCACTCTGTAATATGGAAACATGCACCAAGTATCATCCTTCTTAAGTACCATCACCACAGGCAAGGAGTAAGCACTTTGGCTATGCCTAATAATTCTTGCCTCTAGCATCTCCTCAACAATTTTTTCTATCTCACTCTTTTGTATGTGTGGATACCTGTAAGGACTAATGTTCGATGGTTGGCTCCCTAGAACTAATTGTATGGCATGATCATGATCCCTCTTAAGAAGAAGTCCTTTAGGAATATCTACAAGAAAAATTGATTGATGATCAATTATAGCTTGCAAATATGGATGAGTAGGAGCATTAGATTGAGATACTTCTATTTAACATAGCTAGGCCATAAATCCTTCCACTCCTTTCTTAAAAAAAAATTCATTTGATGAGAGATTATAATTTGTGGGGATTTTTCATTCAACCCCCTTAGCTCTACTACCCTTCCTTCTGATTGAAATCTCATGAAATGATCTTGGAATTTCATCTCAATCACTCGCAATGTCGTAAGACATTGTACTCTCAAAACAATATATGTTGCACCCATGGATATCGCATACATTGGGGTATCAAGTTGATAATCTCCCGTGGATAATTTAATGCTACATGACACTTCCTTGAATAACTAACTATACCATCATCTGCAATCAAAAAATAAAACTTTGGAGAAAGATATATAAAACAATTTAGATGAGTAGCTAACTTTTTGTTGATGAAATTATGAGTACTACCTGAGTTGAACAACACTATTACCGTCTGCTTCTTTAAGAACCCCACCACCTTGAGATTTTTTGGATCAATGAAACCTGAGAGTGCAAGAAATAATTGCTTGAGAATCATGTGATTCCTCATTTGACTCCTTTTCATCATCTAGTATGCCTTCCTCCTCTTCTTCCTCACTTGGACCTTCAATATAAAACAATTTCTTTTCACTCCATTAATGTCCTCAACTGTATTTGCTATCACAATTGAAACACAACCCTTTTCCTCTTTTCTGCTCAATTTGTTGTGGAGTCAACCAAGTAGCTTGTGTTGAATATCCTTTCTCTTTTGTCACATTAGCCCCTTGTTTCTTAGGAATCAAATACTTCTCATCTACCCTGCGTACTAAGATAAAAGTATCATTTATGGAGCTAGGGATAAACATGCACACCTCATGTTGAATGTGATCCTTTAGACCCTCCAAGAATAAATAATTTAATTTTTCCTCCATAATTTTATTCACTCTTAATGATAGATTTTAGAATTGCTAAATATAATCCAGAACTAATCTTGTTTGTTTAAGTTTAGCCAGCTGGCTAAAGAAGTTGTCTGTCATGCTATTGTTGTATTGTACTTGGAGTTCCTCCATAAAAATTGACCATCAGGTAGTGAGCCCCTTTTTCCTTCGATGAGTGCAAAAACAAGGATACCAAATGAATTGATCTGCTTCTAGATATATGGAAGCCATCATGACCTTTTGTCCATTTGGGATTTGGTGTACTTCAAAAAAATTCTCCATTTTGTTTATCCATGTTAGATGATCCTTGCCATCAAACTTGTGCATATCCACCTTTGCAAATAAATTCATAGATCCCGTAGGAGTACTAAAGCTTGTGAAAATGTTATCTAACCTAGAATTTTCACCTTGGTCACTCGAGAACTCCTTTCATGGTTCAACCATGTAGGTGCTTAACATGTATCGTATGTATAATATATCTCCTCTTAGGTCACACATATCCATATTTATTGAGGAAATGTCTTCCTTGACCTTATTGATATCCTCATTAGGAGTAATATCCTCTATTGTTACCCCATCCTTATCAGGAGTATTTCCCAAAGTGACAACATTCTTTTTGCCCCTTGTTGCAGGCCCCGTCATGATGGGAACAACTTATTTTGAAATAAAACACACAAATGAAACTTAAATTCACTAAATTTTTTACTTTAACTTAGTAGGGCCAAAATAACTCTCACCTAGAAAAATCTCCTAGAAATAAGTAGATTTGCGGCGTCGAGAGTGATAATTGTGAAAAAAATAAATTTTCAATCACTTGCTTATTTCTATTGCAATTCCTCCAATGTTTTTATTGTAATCTCCTTTAGTAGTTTTTTCAAAAACCCAATAAAAATAAGACTCCAATTTTACAAGATGTGTGAGATACGTAGATTCTAAAAGAATTATGTAGAAACCCTAATTCTACAATAATTCGCTTAATTCTCCTCCAATTCTTCTGAAATATGGACTATAGCTTCTTTAATACATTCTTCATAAACAATTTAAAAATAAGAAAAAATTTACCAAAATATGAAAGATATTCTCTTCCCAAAATCACCTCCAAAATTGAGAAAAAACCTTACCTCTACAGTGCCAAGATCATGCTCTAATACTACTTGTTATGAAATAACTTGCACAATAGAATAATTTGATATGAAATGTGCTACAAATACTTGATAATAACTGAGAATAACAAGCCAATTCAAGGGGGAAATTTTCCAAATATCTCTAATGAGAACACACTTCACAACTTGATGATGAAATAAGACTCACAACCTCCTATATATACCTATTTATGCCTAGGATATCACCTAGGAAAGCTTAGACACACCTATATAAGTCCTAGGCTGACCTCAAAAACTAAATAAAAATATACTAATGATAACATGACTTAACAAAGAGTTAATATAGCCACAAGCCGACTATTCATAACTCGATGTACACTAATATTAAGGGCATAGCATGCCCCCTTCTTCAAAGAAGCATTGTCCTCAATGCTAATCAAGTTTGAATATTGTTATGAAATAACTTGCACAAGAGAATAATATGATCTGAAATGTGCTGCAAATACTTCATAATAACTGAGAATAACAAGCCACTTCGAGGGGGAAAACCTCCAACTATCTCTAATGAGAAAACACTTCACAACTGGATGATGAAATAAGACTCACAACCTCCTATATATACCTATTTATGCCTAGGATATCACCTAGGACAACTTAGACACACCTATATAATTTGTATTCCCACCTAAACAACTAAATATCAATACACTAACGACAATATGACTTAATAGAGAGTTAAGATAGCCACAAGCCGACTATTCATAACCCGATGTACACTAAAATTAAGGGTGTAGCATGTCCCCCTTCTTCAAAGAAGCATTGTCCTCAATACTAATTAGTTTTGTATTTTTTTGAATGAACTCCTCATCCTCCCATGTGGCATCTTCAATTGGTTAATTCTTCCATTAGATGAGATACTCAGTGAGAGTTCTATTTCTTAGCTTCTTTGTGCGTGTTTGAAAAATGCACTTTGGTTCCAAAATGATTCTTCCTTCTTCATCGAGATCTGGTATTGTTGTTTGAGTGGGAATATTATTCACAATTACCTTCTTCAAATAGGAAACATGAAATACTAGATGTATCTTTGTTGTTGGTGGTAACTCTAGCTTATAGGCAGCACTACAAATATTTGCATGATTTGGTATGGACCATAATAACTTAAAGACAACTTATTAGTTTTTTTTTCTTTCTTTAGTGATATTTTCTTATAAGGTTGCAATCTCAAGAAGACCCAATCCCCAACTTCAAAACTTCTTTCACTACAATGTTGGTCTACCTGTTGTTTCATTCGACTTTGTGCCATGGTTAAATTCTCCTTGAGTCCTAAACGTACTTGTTGATGGAGAAAATGGTATTGTACTACCTTATATCTTGGTGAGACCTTAATTGATCATCTGATGGAAGGAGGATGATATCAATTAAGTGCCAAAAATGGAGACATTTTTGATGAGCTATGAAAAGAAGTGTTATACCACCATTCTACAAGTAGTATCTAATCTACCCAATGAGACTGTTTCTCTGAAGTGAAACAATGTAGATATCCTTCCAAACATTTATTAACAGCCTCAGTTTTCCCATCTAATTGTGGGTGGTATGAAGAGGTATGAGCCAATTGAGTACCCGAACATGAGAATAAATCTTTTCAAAAGTGACTAGTGAAGATAGGATCACGATCACTAACAATAACCTTAGGTGTATCTTGTAGCTTTTGGATATTCTTGAAAAAATATTTTTCCACCACACTTACTGTAAAAGGATGTGATAATGAAATGAAATGTGCATATTTAGTGAGGCGATTAACTACTACCATGATTACATTATGACCTTTAGATTTGGGAAGCCCTATGATGAAGTCCATGGATACCTCTTCCCAACACTAGATAGGAATAGATAAGGGTTGCAAGAGACCTAGTGTCTCAATTTTATCCCCTTTATTCCTTTGGAAAACCAAATATTCAACCACAATTTTTGAACATCACCTTTTAGCGTTTACTAAAAAAAATCTTGCTTGACTCGATGATATGTCTTCAAAAATATTGAATAACCACCCATTGGAGACTCATCAACTCTGTGAGAATCTTGTGTTTAAGAGTGGAATTCTTGTAGAGATACAAATGCTCTTTATACCAAAGAGTATCTCCTTTCCAACAAAACTTATCTAAACTACTACGATCACTTTTTAATTGTTCAATGATATTACTTCTTGTAACATCATTTTGCCACTCTTCTTTGGCTTCCTCTACCAAATTTGCTTGTAATATTGAAAGGGAACACACTAAGGCATCATCTTTCTCATCCCTCCTTGAAAGTGCATCTACTACAATATTTTCTTTCCCTTTCTTATATACAATCTCAAATTCATATCCTAACATTTTAGTGACCAATTTTTGTTGCTCTTCAGCAAATAGTTATTGTTTCAAAAAATATTTTAGGCTATCATGATTTGTCTTAACCTTGAGGTGTTCCATTGTTTAACTACATGGAGGATTGCTAGCATTTCCTTCCCATAAATAGTTTTTAGTTGATTCTTACCCTTTAATTGATGAAATATCAAAAGAAATTGGTTGAACTTCTTGCATGAGGACTACTCCTATCCCATTTCCATAAGCATCACATTCCACAATGAATTCCTTGGTGAAGTCAGGAGTGGAAATAACTAGATTTGTACACATATCCTCCTTTAATCTATCAAAAGTTGTATTGGTAGACTCGTTCCAATGAAAATAATCCATCTTCAATAGAGTTGTGAGAGGTGCTGCTATATGACCATAATTCTTCACAAATATCCTATAGTACCCTGTCAATCCCAAGAAACCCTTCAGTTTCCTAATCACTTTTAGAATAGGCCATTCCATGATAGCCTTAATTTTGTTAGGGTCCACCTTTACTCCTTGATGTGAAACTATGTGTCCCAAATATTCCACCTCCTTAAGATCAAAAGCACACTTGGATGGCTTAGCATAGAGTTTATGATCTTCAATTACCCGTAATGCTTGATCCACATGTTGCAAATGTTCTTCCCAAGTCTTGCTATAAATAAATATATAATCAAAGAATACTAACTCAAAATTTCTCAAGAACTTCCTAAAAATGGAATTTATGAAACTTTGGAATATAGATGGTGCATTGGTAAGACCAAATGGCATCACCAAAAATTCATAATGACCCTCATGAGTCTGAAATGTTTTCTTTGAATTATCTTCCTCCTTAATCCGAATTTGGTGATAATCAGATCTAAGATCTAACTTCATAAAATACATAGCTCCATTCAATTCATCAAGGAAATCATCAATTATTGGAATAGGAAACTTATCCTTAATGGTGTACATGTTGAGAACTCTATAATTTGGATACATGTGCCAAGTATCATCCTTCTTACATACCATCACCATAGGTGAGGAGTAAGCACTTTGGCTATGCCTAATAATTCCTACCTCTAGCATCTCCTCAACATTTTTTTCTATCTCACTCTTTTGTATGTGTGGATACCTGTAAGGCCTAATGTTCAGTGGTTGGCTCCTAGGAACTCACTATATGGCATGATGATGATCCCTTTTAGGAGGAAGAACTTTAGGCATATCTCAAAGAACAACAGAGTGACAATCAATTATAGCTTGCAAATATGGATTAGTAGGAGCATTAAATTGAGAGACCTCTAATGAACATAGTTGGACCACAAATCCATCCACTTCTTTCTTAAGAAAATTTTGCATTTTATGATAGCTTACCATTTATGGGGATTTTGTGTTCAACCCCCTTAGATCTACTACCCTTCCTTCTAATTGAAATCTCATGAGTAGTTCTTGGAATTTTATCTAAATCATTCCCAATGTAGTAAGCCATTGTACTTCCAAAACAATATCTATTGTACCCATGGATATCACATACATTGGGGTATCAAGTTGATAATATCCCATGGATAATTTAATTCTATGACACTTACCTGAATAATGAAATGTACCACTATATGTAATCAAAAATTGAAACTCTGGAGCTGGATATATAAAACAATTTAGATGAGTAGCTAAATTTTTGTTGATGAAATTATGAGTATTGCCTAGGTCTATCAACACTGTTACCTTATGCTTCTTTAAGAAGCCCACCCCCTTGAGAGTTTGTGGAGGACGGAAACCTGAGAGTGCATGACAAGAAATGATTGGTTGAGAATCATGTGATTCCTCATTTGACTCCCTTTCATCCTCTAGTATAGGTTCATCCTCTTCTTCTTCACTTGGACCTTCACTCTCACTTGGACCTTCACTATAGAAAAATTTATTTTCATTGCAGTTATGTCCTCGATTTTATTTGATATCACAATTGAAACACAAAAATTTTTCTCTTTACTCCTCAATTAGTTGTGGAGTCAACCTAGTAGGTTATATTGAATATCCTTTCTCTCTTGTCACATTCACCCCTTGCTTCTTAGGAATCAAATACTTCTCATCTACCCTGTGTGCTAAGATAAAAGACTCATTTATGGAGCTAGGGCTAAACATGCATACCTCATTTTGAATGTGATCCTTGAGACCCCCCAAGAATAAATAATTCAATTTTTTCTCTATAATGCTATCCACTCTTAAGGATAGATTTTGGAATTGATGAATATAATCCTTAACTGATCTTTTTTGTTGAAGTTTAGCCAGCTGGCTAAAGAAGTTGTCTATCATGCTATTGCTATATTGTGCTTGGATTTCCTCTGTAAAAATTTACCATGAGGTAGTGAGCCCCTTTTTTCCTTCGATGAGTGCAATGCCAATGATACCAAATGAATTGATTTACTTCTAGATATAGGGAAGCCATCGTGACCTTTTGACTATTTGGGATTTGGTGTACTTCAAAAAAATTCTCCATTTTGTTTATCCATGTTAGACAATCCTTGCCATTGAACTTGCACATATCCACCTTTGCAAATAAATTCCTAGATCCCATAGGAGTACTAAATTTTGTGTCAATGTTAGCTGAACTAGTATTTTCACCTCGGTCACTTGAGAACTCCTTTCTTGGTTCAGCCATGTAGGTACTTAACATGTTTTGTATGTATAATATATCTCTTCTTAGGTCACACATATCCATCTTCATTGAGGAAATGTCTTCCTTGACGTTACTGATTTGGTCATTAGGAGTAATATCCTCTATCTTTACCCCATCCTTAGTAGGAGTCTTCCCCATAGTGAGAACATTCTTTTTGCCCCTTGTTGTAGGCCCTGTCATGATGGGAACCACTAATTTTGAAATAAATCACACAAATGAAACTTAAATTATCCTAAATTTTTACAGTAACTTACTAGTGCCAAAAGAACTCTTTACTAGAAAAATCTCAAAGAAATAAGCATTATTTTAATGTGGATCTACTGATAATTATCAACTATTTAATTTTTCAATAAATTTCTTATTTCTGTTCCAATTCCTTTAAATTTTTACTATAACCTCCTTTAGTATGACTTCAATAACCCAATAAAAATCAAACTCCAATTCAACAAGATGTGCGAGATATGCAGATTCCAAATACATTGTCTAGAAACCATAATTCTGTAATAATTCACTTAATTCTACTCCAATGCTTTTGAAATATGTATTTTAGCTTCTTTAATATGTTCTTCAAAAACCTTTAAAAATCAAAAAAAAAATTGTGAAAATTAGAAAGACATGTTCTTCCCAAAATCGCCCCAAAAATTTAGAAAAAACCTTGCCTCTATAGTGCCAAGATCATGCTCTGATACCACTTGTTATGAAATAACTGGAACAATAGAAGAATATGATATGAAATGTTGTGTAAATACTAGATAATAACTGAGAATAACAAGCCACTTTGAGGGGGAAAGCCTCCAATTATCTTTAATAAGAACACACTCCACAACTTGATGATGAAATAAACTCACAACCTCCTATATATACGTATTTATCCCTACGATATCACCTAGGAAGACCTAAAAAACTAAATAAAAATATACCAATGATAGCCACAAGTCAACTATTCATAATCTGATGTACACTAATATTAAGGGTGTAGCATCTGATGCCATAGGCTTTGTCGGAAATAGTGTCTTCACGGTGTGCCTCCAAAGAAAATTTCACGTCTATTACAAATTTAGCGAGACTAAAAGGATCCTAAAAGAAACTATGGAATTTGATAAAGGTAAATTCAGCTCCAAGAAAACAACCCATGGGGTTTTAGTGGCTTTTCATCCATTGTAATACATAAGTGGAAACCTGACCTAAAGGATGTGGGGACAAATCTAGGAGCATTGGTTGCAGGAAATAATCCACAAACAAGTAATTATCACGTCTTGGAAAGTACATGGGTTTAGAAGGAAGTTGGATGGTATGACCCCTTTACATAAAATTTAAAGAGAGACAAATTCCTTTCAAAAAATTCAAGGTTTTGATGCAAGATAAAATGTGCCAAAAATGAAGAATACCTAAATTTAAAAGTGGTTCCATAATTTCTCAATTGATCTAGCATCTTTTAAGCTATTACATTAGAAAAATAAAAAAACTTCTATCTTTTCTTCCTCTTGAGCATGAAATCAAATCCCGTTTGGAAAGCATAATCCTTTTCATCATCCTCAAAGCCAAAGATACATGAAAAAATTGTGAAAATGGCATGTACATCTAATTTGAACTTCTGTAGAGTAGAGGGAAGTCAACTTGATTGTCCTTTGGCTTCTCATCTTCTTCATCTCTATGAATTTTTTTTTTTTTGGCTCTGGTCTTCTAGAACTCTTCCATTTTTTTGTGCTTGAATCTTTTGGAACCCCATTTTACAAGGATACACAACATATCCCTAATGGTGATTGTGTTGATTGTAACCCTTAACTTGTTAACAATTATAAACCCTGCTTCCTTATCCAGCCTCCTTGCACATGCACCCACAAGCTCTAGACATAGGTGTATAGTGGGAAATATTAATTGTGGAAAACCATATTACAAAATTCGTGACACAAATCCTTTAGTTCTCCCATACATGACCATTCTCTGCATTGCCCCTTCCCTAATATTTTTAGGGTTCACATGCAACTTTGGATCAATAATATTGTCTACAAAGTCCTTGACAACTTCTTTCTTAATGAGGTTGTATGCTAGTATCATTTTAGTATGAGAAAAAATCTTCTCTTTTGGCACAGAGGCATTAGTAAACAAATCCTTCCCAAAGATGTTAGTGTAGCCTATCCTGGTACACCAACCTATAGCCTATCAACTAGAAGATGATTCCCCCACCATGTTGTGTTGAAATATTTATAGAAAGCTTCTTTAGAGAAATGACTACTTGTGGTATTCAATACTTTGTAAAAAAAATATTTTTGAGTGTGTTTAATTTTGTTTCATGTACATGCAAAAAGGTGTTGTCATTACCACTAGCTCACTAACTGCTTCCAACAAGGTGATACATGTGGAGTGGGGATTCGTATCCCTTGGGAATGCCAAATATTCCATGAGAATATAATTAGTACATTCCCCTAACCACCATTTTCACCAATAAGCTATATGCATTGGGAAGTGTGCTTTAAGTGATACAAGGTACTTGGTGACAATAATGGACACATGGAAAAAATAGGTACACATGAGCATTTACTCTTAATGTCTAAACTCATTTCTCAAGGCTTGATGTAATATTTTTCATACAATTTATCTCTTGCCCTCTATTGCTTTGATATTTTCTCCATTAATGTCTGAAGGAGATGTATTTTCCATTTTCTGAGCTCGTAAGTGCAACTTTTCTATAAATAGAAATGCCACCTTAACAAAAAATTAGTAAATTAGCTCTTGAATTAGCAAGCTTTTCTAGCTGTATTCTCCATTTTTCTAGCCTTAGCCTACTTGTTGCTATGATTTATGGCCTAGATACCCCTATTCAACTGTTAAGCCAAAGGCCACTATATTACTTTGTTGGTGAAGTTAGTAGTCTTAGAATTAAATGCTTGGTAAAGGAGAATGACCGCCTCATCATTGTGACATTCAAATGGGTGCTCAGAAAAGTTTATGTGAAGGATGAAAACTAGATGCAAAGCAACTCCTAAGTTTTCTCTTGCTTTATGGCCTCCCTACTATATTTGGACATCTCCAAGCCCTAGATAATTGAACTATGTAATGATATGTTCATTTTTGCATATTTGGACGGGCTCAATGAGATTTTGCAAGTTGCCATCCTTGGTGGCATTATTCCAAGTGCTATATATCTTTGTAGGCATGTCGATTATGGGGTAGAGGTTTCCTAGTTTCCCCTTCTCACTGAGTCTTGCACCATGGAATTGGAGAGGCATCATTCGTGTTCTTGACCTGCAACCTCCTTCCTATTCAAGGAGTATGGTGTGGAGTGAATTCTTGGCCTTGACTTGAAAAATCACTTTGAATATCTGGTATATAGCCATGGGGCCAAGGAATAAGGTCTCCACGTGTGTTGTGTTATTAACCCCCTTAGCACCCCATTGAAGAAAAAATTGAAGAAATTTCATTTTGACTACTCAATGACAGATGGAAGCTTCAATTTCATTACTTACTTTTGCATGGCCTCGTCTTTTTTTCTTTTTTGCAATGTAGCTCTTTTTGGGTTTGTGCAAGAAGGGTTCAAAAAGAGATTTGAGCTCAATATATGTATTCTAGTGTAAATATGTTAATGAATATAATATAATACTTTATCTGATATTCATGTGTTATACTCATGGATTATTTGTGAAAATATCATATTTTACAAAAAAAATACATATGGTACATAACTGTGAAAATTTTAAAATAACTTGCATGTTTTAATGAAATAATTTTAGATGAATAATATTTATTAGTATATCTAGAATGTTGCCATCTATATCTTCTAGCTCATATATGTTATTTTATTTGCATATGTGAATGTGGAAGGAACCCTTCCATAGTGCTTCAAACTTTGCATGCTGCCCTAGTTTTGCAACACACTCGTTGTACTTTAAAACAAGCATTCCCTCCTAGAAATCTAGGTTACAGTACTTTTTATGAAACCATAATTTGACTATCTATTGGTGGTAGACCGTGGTGTCATATGATTTTTCCCTCCTTTCTTTGAGACTTAGGAGTTCCACCAATCTTACTTTGATTCCACCAGTTTCCTTGGCTTCCAAGTCTTTTAACAGTTGCAATGCCTAAATTTCTATGGAAATGGTTAAAACTTCCTAGTTTCCATACACCAATTCATAAGGAGAAGCCTTCAGGATTTGTTAGCGCATAATTCTATCATCCCATAGAGTGGCTCATAGATGCTTGTGCCATTCCTTCTAGTGTTCTAACCTAGTGCACTTAATTAACTTGATCAAGTTCTGGTTGGTCGACTCTGCTAGTCCATTTCCTTGCAAGTAATAATTGGATGAAGTCTTGAGGTAGATGACATGATTGAGAGTAAAGTATGACATATTACACCCCATGAATGCTGACACATTATCAAAAAAGGGAAAATGGGCAAAAATCAATGAAAAAGGAAAAATCCAATTTTGTAGAACCCAAAAATTTGGAAGCTTCTAAGCTTGTTAAAAAGGGGTTTGGATGGGTGTTATAGTATGATGAAAAATGCAATTATTCACAAGATTGTAATAGGTTTTTGTACTCGATAATAAAATCATTGGATGGCTACGGTTGGGTGGATGTAGCCAGGATTGGGTGAATTGCATTAAATTCTCTATGTTATAATTTATTCTGTGTGTTTCGTTTTCTCTATTTATTACTTAAATCTACATTTAATTGTTAGATACCTATCTTTCTAACCCTAACAAGTGGTATCCGAGCGGGTTGTGTTTCTATTATCATCTATTGGAAGGTCTCACGGTTGAGTGGGAGTAATGGAAGATGAGGGTAAGAAGGATTTATGGCAGCCATTCGAAGGGAAAACCAAGAAACCCCAAGCAATGTCTGATGAGGACTAGGAGATTTTGGATAGAAAGGCTCTTGGTAGTATTTGTTTATGCTTGGCACAATTGGTGGCATTCAATATTACACAAGAAAAGACAACTCAAGAGTTGATGGAAACCCTGACAAAGATATATGAAAATCCTTCTGCTCTGAATAAGGTATTTCTTATGAAGAATTTATTTAATATGAAAATGGTAGAAGGTGGAACAGTTACTGATCATTTAAATGACTTTAATACAATCACCAGTAATTAACTTATGTAAAAGTAAACTTTGATGAAGTTATGGCTCTTTTGATTCTGTGTTTTTTACCTGAAAGCTGGAATAGCTTGGTAATGGCTATTAGAAATTATGTTTCTGGTTTGAATACATTGAAATTTGATTATGTTGTTGGTTTTATTTTGAGCAAGGAAATTTGTAGGAAAAGCTCAGGTGGAATGTCCACATCAAGCAATGTTTTGAATGCAGAAAGTAGGGGCAAAACAAAGGAGAGAGGAAACAATTCTAGAAATTGTGGGAAGTCACGAGAAAAATCAAAGGACAAAAGGTCCCAATCTAGAGACAAGAGGGATTGCTAGTACTGTGGTAAGCCAGGTCATTTGAAGAAATATTGTTGGCCTCAAAAAAATAAAGGAGACAAAAAGGAAGGAAGTAAAGAGGCAAATGTGGTAAGTAATAAATTTGATGAGGATGCTTTAATTCTTTCCCTTGATAATGTTGATGATTCTTGGGTGTTATATTCAGGGGCTTCATTTCATGCTACTCCCCATAGAGGTTATTTTCTTGATTATGTCCAAGGGGATTTTGGGCTGGTTTATTTAGGAGATAAAAAACCCTGTCAGATTGTTGGAAAGGGAAGAATCAAGATTAAGTTGCAGAATGGGAATCATTGGCTACTACATGAGGTAAGGCATGCTCCAAAGTTAAGCAGAAATTTAATTTTATTAGGGAAACTAGATGATGAAGGTTGTGTTTTTACATTTAGTGATAAAAATTGGAAGGTCACAAAAGGTGCCTTAGTGGTAGCAAAAGGTGTGAAAGTAGGCACCTTATATCTTTGCACAAGTCATATTGTTCCTTCTACTTTAATTGTTATGAAAAAAGGTCAATGTTCAGGAACAGTTACTACAGTTCAGCAGGTAGAAGATCATACAGTTGTTGTGGACTCTGAATCAACACTGTGGCATAATAGACTTGGGCATATGAGTGCAAAATGTATGAAAGTACTTCATTCAAATAATGTTTTACCAGGTGTAAAATGTGTTAATATGGATTTCTGTGAAAGTTGTGTGTATGGAAAAGAAAAGAGAGTAAGTTTTCTCAAGGATGGGAAGCAAAAGAAAGATGAGAAATTGGAGCTTGTGCATACAGATGTATGGGGACCAACTCAAGTATCTTCTCTCGGTGGCTCTCTATATTATGTTACATTCATTGATGATGCAACTAGGAAGGTATGGATTTATTTTCTTAGGTAGAAATCTGATGTATTTGAAACTTTTAAAAAATGGAGAAGCTTGGTTGAGAATGAAATGGGTAAAAAGTTAAAATTTCTCAGATCTGATAATGGTGGTGAGTATTGCAACAAACAGTTTAAAGATTATTGTTCCTCTAATGGTATTCATAGGCAGAAAACGGTTCCAAGGACTCCATAGGAAAATGGAGTGGCTAAGCGCATGAATAGAACAATAATGGAGTGTGTACAGACTGATGTTGGTGAACCAAAATATTATGATGAAGCTATGCAGGTGGATACCAAGGTTCAGTGGGAGCATGGAATGGAAGAAGAAATGGACTCCTTGCTAAAAAACTAGACATGGGAATAATGCAAGTTGCCTCCAGGTAAAAAGGCTTTACCAAACAAATGGGTTTATAGGATGAAAGAGGAGGATGGAGGTAAGAATATATTTAAAGCCAGATTAGTGATAAAGCGATTTGCAGAGAAAAAGGGTATTGATTTTGATGAGATTTTTTCTCTAGTTGTTAAAATGACTTCTATTCGTATTGTTTTAAGTATTGTGGGTGCTGAAGATTTGCATTTAGAACAACTTTATGTTAAAACAACCTTTCTCCATCATGATTTGGAAGAGGAAATATAATTGGACCAGCCACAAAGATTTGAGGTCAAAGGTAAAGAGAAACTAGTTTGCAGATTGAAGAAAAGTTTATGTGGCTTGAAGCAAGCACCTCGGAAATCGTACTTGAAATTTGATAGTTTTCTGGCTGAGCAAGGCTACAACCAATGTAATTCTGACCATTGTGTTTATTTTAAGAGGTTGAATAATGACAACTACATTATTTTATGTTTATATGTTGATGACATGCTGGAAGCAGGGTCTAACATGGATCACATAAGTGAGCTAAAACAACAGTTAGCAAAATATTTTTCTATGAAGGATTTGGGGGAAGCAAAACAAATCCTTGGTATGAAAATTTGTAGAGATAGGAAAAACAAACAATTGTTTTTATCTCAGGCTAATTATGTTGAAAAGGTGTTGCAGAGATTTCATATGGAGAATGCAAAAGCTGTCAGCACACCTTTTTCTAGTCATGTTAAATTAACTAAGGATATGCGTCCAAAGACATGAGAGGAGGAAGAAAAAATGTCCAAGGTACCATATGCTTCAACTATAGGAAGTTTAATGTATGCCATGGTATGCACGACACTGGATATTGAACATATTGTAGGAGTTGTCAGCAGGTATTTGAGTCATCCCAGAGTTGAGCATTGAAATGCGGTAAAATGGATTCTCAGGTACTTGAGAGGTACATCCAATAAATGTTTATGTTTTGGGGGCTCTAATTTTGATTTAAATGGCTATGTTGACTCAGATTTGGCAGGGGATATAGATACCAGGTGGAGTACCACAAGTTATGTATTTATAGTTTGTGGGACAATAGTGAGTTGGATTTCTTGATTGCAAAAGGTGGTTGCTTTATCCACCACAAAGGTAGAGTATGTTGTAGCAACAGAGGCGACAAAGGAGATGATATGGTTGCAACTTTTCATGGATGAGTTGGGAAAACAACATGCTGAAAATCACTATTTTACAGACAGCCAGAGTGCTATGCATCTTGCAAAGAACTCTACCTTGCATTCTAAAACAAAAAACATACAATTGAGATATCATTTCATTTGGTCAGTGTTGGAGGATGGACAAGTCAAGCTGGACATGATACATACAAAATTCAATCCAACGGATATATTTACAAAGGTGGTGACAAGGGAGAAGTTGAGCTCCTCTTCAGATTCAATTGGCCTTCAAGGTTGAATTCAAGTATAACAGAGTAGTAGGGTCCAAGGTACTTATTTCTAGTGGGAGCTGTAATTGCAGCAGTGTCATCTAGGATCGGTCTCCAAGTGGGAGATTGTGTTGGTGTGGAGCCTGATTAGTCTCCAAGTGGGAGATTTTTGGTATATGGCAACTGATCATGCTATACTATATAGCCCATGGTATACTGTACACCATGACATGTATCCTTGTCGGGGTCCAGGGTCGGGTCGGGTCCTGGGTGGGGGTTCGGGGGCGGCAACCCCCGAGAAAAATTTTCCTCCTACTTTTTCACGTCATCACCGAAAAAGGGGAAAATGAATGAAAAAGGAAAAATCCGATTTTGTAGAACCTAAAAATCTGGAAGCTTCTAAGCTTGTTAAAAAGGGGTTCAAATGGGTGTTATAGTATGGTGAAAAACGTGATTATTCGCAAGATTGTAATCAGTTTTTGCACTCGATAATAAAATTATTGGATGGCTGCGGTTTGGTGGATGTAGCCCAGATTGGGTGAACCACATTAAATTCTCTATGTTATAATTTATTCTATGTGTGTTTTAGTTTCTCTGTTTATTACTTAAATCTAGATTTAATTGTTAGATACATGCCTTTCTAACCCTAACAAGGTTTTGCTATACAACCATAACTCTTCAGAAATATTCTATAGTACCCTATCAATCCCAATACACCCCTCTAATTCTTAATGTTTTTGGAATAGGCCATTCCATGATAGACTTAATTTTGTTAGTGTCCACCTTTACTTCCTCATGTGAAACTATGTGACCAAAATACTCTATCTCCTTAAGACTAAAATCACACTTTGATGGTTTAGCATAAAGTTTATGATCTTCAAGTATTTGTAATGCTTGATCCACATGTTGCAAATGTTCTTCCCCAGTCTTTCTATAAATCAATATACCATGAAAGAGTACTAACTCAAACTTTCTCAAGAACTGCTTAAAAATGGAATTCATCAAACTTTGGAATGTAGATGGTGCATTGGTAAGACCAAATGGCTTCACCAAAAATTCATAATGACCCTCATAAGTCTGAAATGTTGTCTTACAAATATCTTCCTGCTTAATCTGAATTTGGTGATAACCAGATCTAAGATCTAACTTCGTAAAATACATAACTCCATTCAATTCATCAAGAAAATCATCAATGAATGGAATAGGAAAATTATATTTAAAGGTGTACATGTTGAGCACTCTATAATATGGAAAAATGCACTAAGTATCATCCTTCTTACGTACCATCACCACAGGTAAGGAGTAAGCACTTTGGCTATGCCTAATAATTCCTGCCTCTAGCATCTCCTCAACATTTTTTTCTATCTCACTCTTTTCTATGTGTGGATACCTAGAAGGCCTAATGTTCGGTGGTTGGCTCCCTAGAACTAACTATATGGCATGATCATGATCCCTCTTAAGAAGAATTCCTTTAGGAATATCTCCAAGAACATTTGATTGATGATCAGTTATAGCTTTCAAATAGGGATGAGTAGGAGCATTAGATTAAGATACTTCTATTGAACATAGCTAGGCCGCAAATCCTTCCACTCCTTTCTTAAGCAACTTTTTCATTTGTTAAGAGGTTAAAATTTGTGGGGATTTTTCATTCAACCCACTTAGCTCTACTACCCTTCCTTTTGATTGAAATCTAATGAAAATTTCTTGCAATTTCATCTCAATCGCTCCCAATGTAGTAAACCATTGTACTCTCAAAACAATATATGTTGCACCCATGGATATCACATACATTGGGGTATCAAGTTGATAATCTCCCATGCATAATTTAATGCTATGACACTTCCCTGAACAACTAACTATACCATCATATGAAATCAAAACGTAAAACTTTGGAGCTAGATATATAAAACAATTTAGATGAGTAGCTAACTTTTTGTTGATGAAATTATGAGTACTACCTGAGTCGAACAACACTGTTACCGTCTGCTTCTTTAAGTACCCCACCATCTTGAATTTTTTTGGATCAATGAAACCTAAGAGTGCAAGAAATTATTGGTTGATATTCATGTGATTCCTCATTTGACTCCCTTTCATCCTCTAGTATGTGTTCCTCCTCTTCTTCCTCACTTGGACCTTCAATATAGAAAAATTTCTTTTCACTCCATTTATGTCCTCAACTGTATTTTCTATCACAATTGAAACACAACCCTTTTGCTCTTTTCAGCTCAATTTGCTTTGGAGTCAACCAAGTAGCTTATGTTGAATATCCTTTCTCTCTTTTCACAATATCCCCTTGCTTCTTAGGAATCAAATACTTGTCATCTACCCTGCGTGCTAAGATAAAAGGCTCATTTATTGAGCTAGGGATAAACATACGTACCTCATGTTGAATTTGATCCTTGAGACCCCCCAAGAATAAATAATTCAATTCTTCCTCCGTAATTGTATCCACTCTCAAGGATAGATTTTGGAATTTCTAAATATAATCCTTAACTGATCCTGTTTGTTGAAGTTTAGCCAGTTGGATGAAGAAGTTATTTGTCACCCTATTGCTATATTATGCTTGGAGTTCCTCCATAAAAATTGACCATGAGACAGTGAGCCCCTTTTTCCTTTGATGAGAGTAAATCCAATGATACCAAATTAATTGATTTGGTTCTAGATATAGGGAAGCCATCATGAACTTTTGCCCATTTGGGATTCGGTGTACTTCAAAAAAATTCTCCATTTGGTTTATCCATGTTAGAGGATACTTTCCATCGAAGTTGTGCATATCCACCTTTGCAAATAAATTGCTAAATACCATAGGAGTACTCAAGCTTGTGAAAATGTTATTTAACCTATAATTTTCACCTTGGTCACTTGAGAACTCCTTTCATGGTTCAACCATGTAGGTGCTTAACATGTTTCCTATGTATAATATATCTCTTCTTAGGTCACACATATCCATCTTCATTGAGGAAATGTCTTCCTTGACCTTATTGATATCCTCATTAGGAGTAATATCCTCTATTTTTACCCTATCCTTATCAAGAGTATTCCCCGAAGTGACAACATTCTTTTTTCCCCTTCTTAAAGGCCATGTCATGATGGGAACCACTAATTTTGAAATAAATCACACAAATGAAACTTAAATTCACTAAAAAATTTACTTTAACTTACTAGGGCCAAAATAACTCACCTAGAAAAATCTCCAAGAAATAAGTAGATTTGCGGCGTCGGGAGTGATAATTGTGAAAAAAATAATTTTTCAATAACTTGCTTATTTCTGTTGCAATTCTTCCAACATTTTTATTGTAATCTCCTTTAGTATTTTTTTTCAAAAACCCATTAAAAATTAGACTCCAATTCGACAAGATGTGTGAGATACACATATTCCAAAAGAATTGTGTAGAAACCCTAATTCTACAATAATTCACTTAATCCTACTCCAATTCTTTTGAAATATGGACTATAGATTCTTTAATATGTTCTTCAAAAACACTTTAAAAATTAGAATTTTTTTTACCAAAATATGAAAGATATTCTCTTCCAAAAATCACCTCAAAAATTAAGAAAAAACCTTGCCTCTATGGTGCAAAGATTATGCTCTAATACCACTTGTTATTAAATAACTTGCACAATAGAATAATATGATATGAAATGTGCTACAAATACTTGATAATAACTAAGAATAACAAGCCACTTCGAAGGGGAAAACCTCCAAATATCTCTAATGAGAACACATTTCACAACTGGATGATGAAATAAGACTCACAACCTCCTATATATACCTATTTATGCCTAGGATATCACCTAGGAAAACTTATACACACCTATATAAGTCTTATGCCCACCTAAACATCTAAATAACAATATACTAATGATAATATGACTTAATAGATAGTTAAGATAGCCACAAGCCGACTATTCATAACCTGATGTACACTAAAATTAAGGTTGTAGCATGCCCTCCTTCTACAAAGAAGCATTGTCCTCAATGCTAATCAATTTTTTATTCTTTTGAATGAACTCCTCATCCTCCCATGTGTCATATTCAATTGGTAAATTCTTCCATTAGATGAGATACTCAGTGAGAGTTCTATTTCTCAGCTTCTATTTGCGTGTTTGACGAATGCACTTTAGTTCCAAAATGATTCTTCCTTCTTCATCGAGATTTGGTACTATTGTTTGAGTGGGAATATTATTCCTAATTACCTTCTTCAAATAGGAAACATGAAATACTAGATGTATCTTTGTTGTTGGTGTCAACTCTAGATTGTAGGAAACACTACAAATCTTTTGCATGATTTGGTATGGACCATAATAACTTAAAGACAACTTATTATTCTTTTTTTGTGTCTTTAGTGATATTTTCTTATAAGGTTGCAATCTCAAGAATACCCAATCCCCAACTTCAAAACTTCTTTCACTACGATGTTGGTTTACCTATTTTTTCATTTGATTTTGTGCCATGGTTAAATTCTCCTTAAGTCCTTAATGTACTTGTTGATGAAGAAAGTGGTCTTCTACTACTTAAAATCTTGGTGAGACCTTAATTGATGATCTGGTGGAAGGAGGATGATATCAGTAAAGTGCCAAAAATGGAGAAATTTTTATGAGCTATGAAAAGAAGTGTTATACCACCATTCTGCAAGTGGTAGCCAATCTACCCACTGAGATTGTTTCTTTGAAGTGAAACAACGTAAATATCCTTCCAAAAAATTTCTAACAGCCTCACTTTTCCCATCTGATTGAGTCAATTGAGTACTCGAACATGAGAATAAATCTTTCCAAAAGTGAGTAGTGAAGATAGGATCACCATCACTAACAATAACCTTAGGTGTACCATGTAGCTTTTGGATATTCCTGAAAAAATATTTTTCCACTACACTTACTATAAAAGGATGTGATAATGCAATGAAATGTGCATATTTAGTGAGGCGATTAACTACTACCATGATTACATTCTGACCTTTAGATTTGGGAAACCTTGTGATCAATGCCATGGATACCTCTTCCCAACACTAGATAGGAATAGATAAGGGTTGCAAGAGACCTGGTGTCTTAATTGTCTCCCCTTTATTCCTTTGGAAAACCAAACATTCAACCACAAATTTTTAAACATCGCCTTTTAGCATTTACCAATAAAAATATTGCTTGACTCTATGATATGTCTTCAAAAATCTTGAATGACCACCCACTAGAGACTCATGAACTCTGTGAGAATCTTGTGTTTAAGATTGGAATTCTTGTATAGATACAAATGCTCTTTATACCAAAGAGTATCTCCTTTCCAACAAAACTTACCTAAACTACTACAATCACTTTTTATTGTTTGATGATATTACTTGTTGTAACATCATTTTTCCACACTGCTTTGGCTTCCTCCACCCAATTTGCTTGTAATATTGAAAGGGAACACAATAAGGCCTCATCTTTCTCATCCTTCCTTGAAAGTGCATCTATTACAATATTTTCTTTCGCTTTCTTATATACAATCTCAAATTCATATCCTAACATCTTAGTGACCCATTTTTGTTGCTCTTCAGTAGATAGTCATTGTTCCAAAAAATATTTTAGGCTATCATGATTTGTCTTAACCTTGAAGTGTCTACCCAATAGATAACGCCTCCATTGTTTAAATGCATGGAGGATTGCTAACATTTCCTTCTCATAAATAGTTTTTAGTTGATTCTACCCTTTGATTGATGAAATCTCAAAAGCAATTGGTTGAATTTTTGGCATGAGGACTACCCCTATCCCATTTCCAGAAGAATCACATTCCACAATGAATTCCTTGGTGAAGTTAGGAGTGGAAGGCACTGGAGTTGTACAGATAGCCTCCTTCAATCTATCAAAACTCATTTTGGTAGACTCGCTCCAATGAAAATAATCCTTCTTCAATAGAGTGGTTAGAGGTACTGCTAAATGACCATAATTCTTCACAAATATCCTATAGTACCCTATCAATCCCAAGAAACCCCTTAGTTTCCTAATGGATTCTGGAATAGGCCATTCCATGATAGCCTTAATTTTGTTAGGGTCCACCTTTACTCCTTGATGTGAAACTATGTGTCCCAAATTTTCCACCTCCTTAAGATGAAAAGCACACCTAGATGGCTTAGCATAGAGTTTATGATCTTCAAGTATCTGTAATGCTTGATCCACATGTTGCAAATGTTCTTCCCAATTCTTGCTATAAATCAATATATCATCAAAGAATACTAACTCAAAATTTCTCAAGAACTTCTTAAAAATGGAATTCACCAAACTTTGGCATATAGATGGTGCATTGGTAAGACCAAATGGAATCATCAAAAATTCATAATGACCTTCATGTTTCTGAAATGTTGTCTTACAAATATCTTCCTCCTTAATCCAAATTTTGTGATAATCATATCTAAGATCTAACTTCATAAAATACATAGGTCCATTCAAATCATCAGGAAAATCATCAATGGCTAGAATAGGAAACTTATCCTTAATGGTGTACATGTTGAGCACTCTATAATTTGGATACATCCGCCAAGTATCATCCTTCTTATGTACCATCACCATAGGTGAGGAGTAAGAACATTGGCTATGCCTGATAATTCCTACCTCTAGCATCTCCTCAACATTTTTTTCTATCCCACTCTTTTGTATGTGTGGATACCTGTAAGGCCTAATGTTTGGTCGTTGGATCCTAGGAACTCACTATATGGAATGATCATGATCCCTTTTAGGAGGAATAACTTTAGGAATATCTTGAAGAAAAACTAAGTGACAATCAATTATATCTTGAAAATATGGATTAGTAGGAGCATTAGATTGAGAGACCTCTAATGAACATAGCTGGGCCACAAATCCAGCTACTTCTTTCTTAAGAAAATTTTGCATTTGATGAGAGCTTACCATTTATGGGGATTTTGTGTTCAACCCCTTTATATCTACTACCCTTCCTTCTAATTGAAATCTCATGAGTAGTTCATGGAAGTTCATCTGAATCATTCCCAATGTAGTGACCCATTGTACTCCCAAAACAATATCTACTGCACCCATGGATATCACATACATTGGGGTATAAATTTGATAATATTCCATGGATAATTTAATTCTATGACACTTACCTGAATAATGAGTTGTACCACCATATGCAATCAAAACCTGAAAACTCTAGAGTTGGATATATAAAACAATTTAGATGAGTAGCTAACTTTTTGTTGATGAAATTCTATACTACCTAGGTCTATCAACATTGTTAACTTTAGCTTCTTTAAGAACCCCACCACCTTGAGAGTTTGTGGAGCACTGAAACCTGAGATTTCATGAGAATAAATGATTGGTTGAGAATCATGTGATTCCTTATTTGAATCCCTTTCATCCTCTAGTATAGGTTCCTCCTCTTCTTCCTCACTTGGAACTTCACTATATAAAAATTTCTTTTCATTGCAGTTATGTCCTCGATTTTATTTGATATCACAATTGAAACACAAACATTTTTCTCTTTACTCCTCAATTAGTTGTGGAGTCAACCTAGTAGGTTATATTGAATATCCTTTCTCTCTTGTCACATTCACCCCTTGCTTCTTAGGAATCAAATACTTCTCATCTACCCTACGTGCTAAGATAAAAGACTCATTTATGGAGCTATTGATAAACATGCATACCTCATTTTGAATGTGATCCTTGAGACCCCCCAAGAATAAATACTTAAAGTTTTTCTCCATAATTCTATCCACTCTTAAGGATATATTTTGGAATTTTTGAATATAATCCTTAACTGATCTTGTTTGTTGAAGTTTAGCCAGCTGGCTAAAGAAGTTGTCTGTCATGCTATTGCTATATTGTGCTTGCAGTTCCTCTGTAAAAATTTACCATGAGGTAGTGAGCCCATTTTTCCTTCGATGAGTGTGAAGCAAACGATACCAAATGAATTGATCTGCTTCTGGATATAGGGAAGCCATCGTGACCATTTGTCCATTTGGGATTTGGAGTACTTCAAAAAAAATCTCCATTTTGTTTATCCATGTTAGACGATCCTTGCCATCAAACTTGCACATATCCACATTTGCAAATAAATTTCTAGAACCCATGGGAGTACTAAAATTTGTGTCAATGTTAGATGACCTAGTATTTTCACCTTGGTCACTTGAGAACTCCTTTCTTTGTTCAGTCATGTAGGTACTTAACATGTTTTGTATGTATAATATATCTCCTCTTAGGTCACACATATCCATCTTCATTGAGGAAATGTCTTCCTTGACCTTACTAATTTGTTCATTAGTAGTAATATCCTCTATTGTTACCCCATCCTTATTAGGATTCTTCCCTGGAGTGAGAACATTCTTTTTGCCCCTTGTTGAAGGTCCTGCCAGGATGGGAACCACTAATTTTGAAATAAATCACACAAATGAAACTTAAATTCTCTAAAAAATTTATAGTAACTTACTAGTGCCAAAATAACTCTTACCTAGAAAAATCTCCAAGAAATAAGCATATTTTTAGTGTGGATACTGATAATTATGAACCATTTAATTTTTCAATAAATTGCTTATTAATATTCCAATTCCTTTAAATTTTTACTATAACCTCCTTTAGTATGTCTTCAATAACCCAATAAAAATCAAACTCCAATTCAATGAGATGTGCGAGATATGCAGATTCCAAAAACATTGTCTAGAAACCATAATTCTATAATAATTCGCTTAATTCTACTCCAATTCTTCGAAAATATGCATTTTAGCTTCTTTAATATGTTCTTCAAAAACCCTTTAAAAATGAGAAAATAATTCATTAAAATTAGAAAGATATTCTCTTCCCAAAATTGCCCCAAAAATTTAGGAAAAACCTTGCCTCTATTTTGCCAAGATCATGCTCTGATACCACTTGTTATGAAATAACTTGCACAATAGAAGAATATGATATGAAATTTATTGTAAATACTAGATAATAACTAAGAATAACAAGCCACTTTGAGGGGGAAAGCCTCCAATTATCTATAATAAGAACACACTGCACAACTTGATGATGAAATAAGACTCACAACCTCCTATATATACATATTTATGCCTACGATATCACCTAGGCCGATTTAGACACACCTATATAAGTTTTAGGCTGACCTAAATAGATAAATAAAAATATACTAATGATAATATGACTTAATAGAGAGTTAAGATAGCCACAAGCTGACTATTCATATCCTAATGTACACTAATATTAAGGGTGTAACATCTGATGCCATAGGCTTTATCAGAAATAGTGTCCTGACGGTGTGCCTCCAAAGCAAAGGTCATGTCTATTACAAATTTAGCGAGACTAAAAGGCTCCTCAAAAAAACTATAGAATTTGATAAAGGTAAATTCAGCTCCAAGAAAATAACCCATGTGTGGCTTTTCATCCATTGTAATACTTAAGTGGAAAACTAACCTGAAGGATGTGGTGAAAAATATAGGAGCATTGGTTGTAGGAAATAATCCACAAACAAGTAATTATCACATGTCTTGGAAAGTACATGGGTCTAGAAGGAAGTTGGCTGGTATGACCCCTTTACATAAAATTTAAAGAGAGACAAATTCCTTTCAAAAAATTCAAGGTTTTGATGCAAGATCAAAGGTGCCAAAAAAGAAGAATACCTAAATTTAAAAGTGTTTCCATAATTTCTCAATTGATCTAGCATCTTTTATGCTATTACATTAGAAAAATAAAAAACTTCATCTTTTCTCCCTCTTGAGCATGAAAACAAATCCCGTTTTGAAAGCATAATCCTTTTCATCGTCCTCAAAGCTAAAGATACAGGAAAAGATTGTGAAAATGGCATATACATCTTATTTGAACTTTCTGTAGAGTAGAGCGAAGACAACTTGATTGTCCTTTGGCTTCTCATCTTCTTCATCTCTATAAAAAAGATTTTTTTTGGCTCTGGTCTTCTAGAACTCTTCCATTTTTTTGTGCTCGAATCTTTTGGAACCCCATTTTACAAGGATACACAACATATCCCTAATGGTCACTGTGTTAATTGTAACCCTTAACTTGTTAACAATTATAAACCATGCTTCCTTATCCAGCCTCCTTGCACATGCACCCACAAGCTCTAGACATAGGTGTATAGTGGGAAATATTAATTGTGGAAAACCATATTACCAAATTCGTGACACAAATCCTTTAGTTCTCCCATACGTGACCATTCTCTGCATTGCCCCTTCCCTAACATTTTTAGGGTTCACATGAAACTTTGGATCAAAAATATTGTCTACAAAGTCCATGATAGCTTCTTTCTTAATGGGGTTGTATGCTAGTATGGTTTTAGTATGATAAAAAATCTGCTCTTTTGGCACAAAGGCAATAGCAAAATAATCCTTCCCAAAGATGTTAGTGTAGCTTAGCCTGGTACACCAACCTATAGCCTATCAACTAGAAGATGATGATCCCGCCATGTTGTGTTGGAATATTTATAGAAAGATTCTTTAGAGAAATGACTACTTGTGGTATTTGATACTTTGTAAAAAAAAAAAAATTGGGTGCATTTAATTTTGTTTCATGTACATGCAAAAAGGTGTTTTCATTACGACTAGCTCACTAAGTGCTGCCAACAAGGTGATACGTGTGGAGTGGGGATCTGTATCCCTTGGGAATTCCAATTCTTCCATGAGAATATAATTAGTACATTCTCCTCACCACCATTTTCACCAATAAGCTCTATGCGTTGGGAAGTGTGCTTTAAGGAATGGAAATTGTGCTTTAAGTGATACAAGGTACTTGGTGACAATAATGGACACATGGTGGAAAAAGGTACACATGAGCATTTACTCTTAATGTTTAAATTCATTTCTCAAGGCTTGAAGAGATATTTTCCATTCAATTCATCTCTCACCCTGTATTGCTTTGATATTTTCTCCATTAATGTCCGAAGGGAGATGTATTTTCCATTTTTAGAGCTCGTCGGTGCACCTTTTCTATAAATAGAAATGCCACCTTAGCAAAAAAATCAGTAAATTAGCTCTTGACTTAGCAAGCTTTTCTAGCTGTATTCTCCATTTTTCTAGCCTTAGCCTACTTGTTGCTATGATTTATGGCCTAGATACCCCTATTCAACTCTTAAGCCAAAGGCCACTATATTCCTTTATGGTTGAAGTTCGTAGTCTTAGAATTAAATGCTTGGTAAAGGAGAATGACCGCCTCATCAATGTGACATTCAAATGGGTGCTCGAAAAATATTATGTGAAGGATGAAAACTAGATGCAAAGAAAATCCAAAGTTTTCTCTTGCTTTATGGCCTTCCTACTATATTTGGACATCTCCAAGCCCTAGATAATCGAACTATGTAATGCTATGTTTGTTTTTGCATATTTGGATGGGCTCAATCAGATTTTGCAAGTAGCCATCCTTGGTGGCATTATTCCAAGCGCTATAGATCTTTGTAGGAATGTCGATTATGGGGTAGAGGTTCCCTAGTTTCCCCTTCTCACTGACTCTTGCACCATGGACTTGGAGAGGCATCGGTGATTGTCCTGACCTGCAACCTCATTCCTATTGAAGGAGTATGGCGTGGAGTGCATTCTTGGTCTTGACTTGAGAAATCTCTTTGAATATCTGGCATATAGCCATAGTGCCAAGAAATAATGTCTCCACATGTGTTGTTTTATTAACCCCCTTACCACTCCATTGAGGAAAAACCTAAAGAAATTTCATTTTGACTACTCAACGATAGATAGAAGCTTCAATTTCATTACTTATTTTTGCATTGTCTCCTCTTTTCTTCTTTTTTGCAATGTATCTCTTTTTGGGTTTGCGCAAGAAGGGTTCAAACTTCTCTAAGAGCTTCGAGCTCAATAAATGTATTATAGTGTAAATATGTTAATGAATATAATATAATACTTTATCTCATATTCATATGTTATTCTCATGGCTTATTTGTGAAAATATCATATTTTACATAAAAATTTACATATGGTACATAATTGTGAAAATTTTAAAAGAACATGCATGTTTTAATGAAATAATTTTAGATGAATAAGATTTATTAGTATATCCATAATTTTTCCATCTATATCTTCTAGCTCATATATGTTATTTTCTTTGCATGTGTGAATGTGGAAGGAACCCTTCCATAGTGCTTCAAACTTTGCATGCTGCCCTAGTTTTGCAACACACTCATTATATGTTAATACAATCATTCCCTCCAAGAAATCTAGGCTAGAGTACTTTTTATCAAACCATAATCTGAATATCTTTTGGTGGTAGACCATGGTGTCATATTATTTTTCCATATTTTCTTTGAGACTTAGGAATTCCACCAATCTTACTTCGATTCCACCAGTTTCCTTGACTTCCAAGTCTTTTAACAATTGCAATGCCTGAATTTCTATGGAAATGGTTAAAACTTTCTAGTTTCCATACACCAATTCATAAGGAGAAGCCTTCAAGATTTTATTGGGCATAATTCTATCAGCCCATAGAGCGGCTCATAGATGCTTGTGCCATTCCTTCTGGTGTTCCGACCTAGTGCACTTAATTAACTTGATCAAGTTTTGGTTGGTCGACTCTGCTAGTCCATTTCCTTGTAAGTAATAATTGGATGAAGTCTTGAGGTAGACGACATGATTGAGAGTGAAGTACGACATATTAGACCTCATTAATGCTCACACATTATCGAATATGATTGTTTTAGGTGAACCAAACCTTGCCACTAATTCCTTAAGAAAATTAACAATTTCTATTTTTGTTGCATTTTTTAGAGCAACGACCTGTGTCCATCTTGTAAAATAATAATTCACCATAAGTATCCACTTTTGGCTGATGTTGGAGATGGGATTTATCATCTTGAAAAAATCCAAACACCATTGTAAAAAGGGTTCCTCAGTCATGATTGTGCTCATTGGCATGGTGGAGTTCTTCTGCTTGCCAACAAAATATTAAAACTGAGTACACTTTCACACCATGTGGTGTGCCTCGGAGAACATGGAAGGCCATTAATATCCTACCCACATTATCTTCAAAGTATTAATCTTGGTGGAGAATTTTTCACCATTAAGACTAATATAGAATTCATTTTAAACTCATTCTCCTTGTGGCTTATCTAAGCAATGGAGCAAGATGCCATCATAATTTATTTTAAATAAAATTTCCTCAATTAGTACATACTTGATGCCTTGTAGTTTGTAATAGCACCTTTTGTGAGGTGGAATATTGATTGGGTATTTCCATTTTTTCATATATTGTTTCTAATTTGTTACCCATGTCTCGTCTGACTCAAAATAATTTATATAGACCTAGTCGGTCTCTTCCTCTATCAAGGACCTCAATTCCTATGCAAGGTATTCGCAAAGAACTCTTCCCTGAACCAACTTGGTTGCTCAGATGTCTACATTGTACTCCAAGATCTTGGTAATCTAGTTGGCCCTCCTTTTAGCTATCTCACCTTTGGTGATGTATTCCTTGAACACTAGGATGGGAAACGAGGATGGTGATTATGTTGGCTAAAGCTAGTTGTTGGAATTTCTTGAGGCTTTTAACAACAACAAAGGTCTATTTCTCAACAAAATTATACCCATTTTCATATCCTTTGAGACTCCTAGAGTGGAACACGATGGGATGTTCTTCGCTTCCTTCTCTGTCTTTCTGAGTGACCATAGTAGCTATGATGTGTTGGACATTGTATACATAAATCAAGAAATCCTTGGAGAAGTCTGGGTTAGCTAACATTGGGGCTGCAGAGATGGCTATCTTTATTTACTCAAAAGCCAACTTGCCTTCAAGGGTCCATTTGAACACTAAATTACTTTTTAAAATCAGTCTGATAGATCTCACACTTCCCACAAAGTCTGAAATGAACTAACTAACAAAATTTATCTCTCCCAAAAAGGACTGTAGCCCCTTCTAGTTGACTGGTAGTGGTATCTCTATTATAGCCTTCACCCTTTCAAGGTCTATGTCTATTCCTTCTTTTGATACCACAAAGCCCAATAGCCTGCCTTGTGGCACTTCAAAGACACATTTCATGGGATTTAATAAAATTATAAACTGTTGTAATTTCTTGAAGACTTTTTATAGATGATCAAAAATATCATACTTTGATTTTGAAAAAAATAGTTAGGTTATCCAGATATATTAAAATGATCTTATTAATCAACCCCTTGAAGGCAATATTCATTACTCATTGAAAGGTCACACCAACATTGGAGAGTCTAAAGGGAATTTTTGAGTATGTGAGCATTCCCCACTTGGTTATGAACATTGTTTTGTGCTAGTCATCCTCTTTTATATAGATCTGGTTATAACCAAAAAAAACCATCGAGCAATGAGAACATTTCCAATCTAGCCATAGTTTATAGGATCTCCTCTAGACTAAGGGAAAGGGGTAGTGATCCTTTAGTGAAGCCTTGTTCAAGTCCCAAAAATCCATGTAGAGTTGAATATCACCATTCTTCTTCTACACTGGTACAAGGTTGGATACCCAAGAGAAATGTTTGATTGGGTATATCATTCTTGATTCAATTATTTTGGAAAGCTCTTATGCCATCAGTACCCAAACCTTTGGATTGACTAACCTTTGTTTATGTCAGATGAGCTTTGATCCTTTAGACAAGTCAATAGTATGTTGAATTATGTCAAGATTGTATCCTCTAAGATCATCATAGGTCCAAGCTATGACCTTGTTGTATACATAACATAGTCCTTTTAGTCTCTCTTTATTCTTCTCTAGAACATATCTTTTGACTTTTAGCTTTCTACCATTTCTAACATTGAGTTCTTCATTGTATTTTGCATCAGTAGTGAATATTTGTTTGTTATGCCATCCATCCCCATAGTTGAAAATATTTTTGAGAGAAATAAAACCTCATGGGACCTTATTTCCCTTTAATTGGATCACTTGTCCTTTCGTATCTCTTCTAGCCTTAGATAATGAATGATTTGAAGCTTTCTCTAACTTTTGTAAAAAATGAAAATCTAAATATCATCCTCAAAAACCTGCAAGTTCTAGTTATTGTTGGGAATTGATAGTCAGACAATGGTCTATACTACATTCTCTTATCTTATTGATTTAGGAGTTATCTCAAACTATGAAGCAATCAATTCCATCTAATCCATGATGAGATTCTAGGATCATGGGATAACTTGGATGTTAAAGGATTCAAAGCTCTCAATTAGATCCCATATTCTATGTCTATAAGTCCTCATTCTTACATTTTTGGTAGCCATCTATCCACGAACTTGGCTTATGACCAAATCTAAGTCTCTAAACACTTGTACTCTTTTCATGCCCAGCCACTCTTCAAGAAAAAAACCATGGAACAAAGCCTCATACTCAACATCAATATTCAAACATGAGAACTAGACGTGGAAAGATTTGAGGGTCTCTGATTCAATTAGGGATACTAATTAGACACATGCACTAAAATTGACCTTGCATTTGGTATTGTCAAAATATAATGTCCATAGACTATTTTGAACCATTCTGTTGGGCTCTTCCTACTCTTTTAAAAAAATTAGAAAGACTTGGTCATCATCGAAGATGACATAGGTGCCCAATCTGGTAGCATGGAAGTTCTTGAATAGGTCAGACTCAATAAACTAATTAGCGAGTACCTCCTTGTCTTCTAACATTTCTACACAATACATCTCCCTTTTTGAGAAGAAGGTGTGTATCGCTTCAAAGCACATGATTACACTATCTGCTATATGTTCTAGGTGCAAGGATTTAGACATGTTCTTCATGTTTTCCCCATGCACGTGAGCATTACTCTTAATGTCTGAATTCATTTCTCAAGGCTTGATGTAATACTTTTTGTATGATTCATCTCTCACCCTCCATTTCTATTCTTATTTTTTTCATAAGATAATTACAATTTCTATTTCATCTATGGCTTCATTCCACTAGGAATAGTTACAAAGTGATAAAATAGTCCATGTTCTTCACAATAAGCCATTGTTGGTTGTTTTTGTATCACTTCAAGGATAGTTGTTATTTGTCTAGGCCTTAATAACAATTTGATCAATGTTTTATCTAACACTTAATGTACAACCTTACATTGTAACAAACCCTTATTGAGGTTTAGATAGGTAACAACTATGCTTCAACAATAACATTGACTATTTTATTACTTTGCAAACATTGCATCCATGGAGGAACCATACAAAAATTAATGCTGATATGAACCAGTGTTTAATTTTGCTAGCCTTCTCTATCGATGCACCAAACACTTTTAATTTAAAAATAAAGAAACATCTGCCAGCTTTTATCCCTTCACAACCCCACTCGAGATGCCAAAAGGCTCAAAACATGGGAAGGCTAATGAAAATTCTGACCAAACTTTAGACAAATAGGGCAAAACCACACATCCTACATGCGAGTTCCCAAATTTGTACCAATGGTGGCATCAATCTTCGATCTAACACTTAAAATATAGCTTATCATTCCAAGAATGTACTAATAGAATAAACATATGGACCAATGTGTATGAGTGTTATTTGCATCCTCTTTAACATATATACATATCTACACATAGGGAAAATATATTGTGCATCATTGTAATCAATGGTGGCATCCAACAAAAAATCATAGTAACAAACCTATGCCCAATTCCCAATGGAATCAAACATAAACTCTATAACATTAACTATTTAATTCTGTTGCAACCATAAATACAAAATGAAAGCCATAAATCAAACAATATTGGTTTGAACACCGACCCAGATAGAGAAACCCACAAAACAAAACAAAATCATAGTTACAAAAACCATAGCCACAAAACCTAAACCTTAAACCAAACAATATTCGATTTCACAAACAATATAGCCTTCTCCCAACAACACCTTATCAAAATTTGAAACAATCAAAACAAAATATCCTGCCACAAACCACAAACCGCAAATGAAACAATATTGCAATGGGTTTTTTCAATATGTACCTCTTCCCTCTTGCTTTAAAAAAACCTCTTCCTGGTAGCTTTCTCTACGCTACCTTGTTTCTTGAAGCCTACAAAAAGATGCATAACCTAAACAATTTTATTTTATTGCAAACATAGCCAAAAAAAAAAGCCATAAAGAGAAACCCACAAAAATTGACAGTAAAAAACACATGCAAAACCATAGCCACACAATGTGAACCTTAAACCAAACAATATTCATTTTCACAAACAAAATAGTATTTTCTCAACAACACCTTATCTTAAATCAAACAATAGAGCATGCCACAAATGCAAACCACAAATGAAACAATATCGTAAAGTGTTTTTTTGATATGCACCTCTTCCCACTTGCTTCAAACACACCTCTTCCCACTAGCTTTCCTACAAAAAATGGGGAAAAAATTATCACAGGTGACACTTTTCTTTTGCTTTTGCAACCATCACCCCATGCAAAAAACACAATATAACCTCCAACCACCTTTGTAGAAGTTGCACAAGGCTTGATCAGACTTGTACCCATAGACGCTTACCCTCCTTGTTCACCACTCTGATAGCAGGTATAGCAACAGAGCGACACCCAACAATGCCTTATCAAAATATATCCTTTTCAAAATCCCCTTTGTGAAAATGAAATAATGTAGCCTAAGCTAGAGAAAAATAATAAAAAATGCTTAATGGATTCAAAGATAAAAACCATGTAGAACAATAGCCACAAAATTCCAACCATAAACGAAACAATATTGCTTTTAACAAACAATATAGGATTTTCTCAACAACACCTTCTCAAAAATTAAAACAACACAACCTTTTCAACAACACTTTATCAAAAATGAGAGAATATACCCCAAGCTAGACAACAACAATCAACAAAACCTGCATAGCATTAACAATTTTATTTCATTACAAATATAGCCACAAAGTGGAAGCGATAAACATAAACCCACAAGAAAATTGTAGTGGCAAAGCCAAGAAAAAATATACTATTTCCTCAATAGAACCTTATCAAAATTCAAACAATATAGCCTTCCCAACATCTTTTCAAAAATGAAACAATATAGCCTAAGATAGAGAATAGTAATCAACAATGCCTAATGGAATAAAAAATAAACTATATAACATTAACTATTTTACTTCGTTGCAACCATAGCCACAAAAAGGAAGCCATAAATCAAACAATATTGGTTTAAACAATGACCCAGATGGAGAAAGCCATGAAACACAAAGATTCATAGTAAGATACCCATGCAAAACCATAACCACAAAACGTGAACCATAAATGGAACAATATTTGTTTTTACAAACAATAGAGTATTTTCTCAACAAAACCTTATCAAATTTTGAAACAATCAATAGTGCATTATCATAGATCAAAAAATATGGCCAGCCACAAACTACGAACCACAAATGAAACAATATCACAAAGGGTTTTCTCGATATGCATGTCTTTGTGGTTCCTTCAAACACACATGTTCCCACTAGGTTTCTCAATGTTGCCTTCTTTCTCAAAGCCTAAAAAAAATTGCATAACGTTAAAAATTTTATTTTGTTACAAACATAGCCACAAGATGGAAGCTGTAGACACCTAAAAATGACCTACGTCTACAAGCTTCATTTTTACCACTTTCATCCTAGCATAATTATAACATTTAATTATGTCCTTGGTCCACATTTGACTATTGATTAAATAATTCATAATTATTTAATTAATTCATTTCATTTATTCTTCATGATTATTAAATAAATAAATTTTATTTATTTATTAAATACGTCATTAATTGTCTAAGTCTCCCCTTAATTAAATAAATCTCTTAATTTATTTAATTTCCCTTTCTGCATTTAATTCTTCCTAATTATTAAATAAATGAATTACATTATTTATTTAATATGTCACTAATCCTCTTGATTAAATAAATTGATTAATTTATTTAATTAATTAATATTATCTTCTAAATTAAATAATTTAATTTAATTATTTAATTGCCAATATAATATTCCTCTCATTTTAAATAAATCAATTATTTAAAATGTCATCTCAATCTTAACTGTCATTCCATTTTGATAAATAATCTGAAAAAGATTATTTATTATCTCACAAAATCATTATTTTGAATTAATTTAATTCAAAATAGTAATTAATCTTCTAAAAAGCAAGTAATCGGGCAGATTCTTAATTTTCCAAATTGAATCTTCAGTTCAAATCTTATCTTCTTGATTTTTTCAAATCTCACAAATCAGGCAATCTTATCTTCTTGATTTTTTGAAAATCTTTATTTCTTTAATTAATTTCCTCATTTATTCTCCACCGTTGATCTGATTAATGAATTTTCCCTAACCCTAATTAGGGATTCTCATATTTAATCTGGACCTCTCATTTTAGGTTCTCATCATCAATTAATCTCGCCTGTCCATTTGAAATGGCATTTTCTATAAAATGTCATTTTCCTCTCACTTTTCGATTACACATAGACACGCTGACATTTTACATAGACATATTATAGGCATTTATTCATGTGCACACTTAGTTTTCATATGAAATTTCAATATTTATTATAGTCATTTGATCAAGTCTTGGCATTTGTTTAGGCATAGACATTGACAATTACAGTTATAGGCATAGGCATTTAGACATAGCATAAATCCTTCAAAGCTTGGTGTAGGACTTAGGCATTTGCAGGTTTGCTCGCACATTGAATCTAAGGGCAACATCATCTAGCAAGCAAGAAGGTATTAGGAAAGTGAATCATGGAGGTATCAGCGATCAGGTATAATTATTTTGTATTTTACTTCCTTTGTGTTTCGTAAGATCTTTGGGCTTCATTGTATTTATTGTTTGTTGCTAACACTCCTAATAAAACCGAAAAGAAATCCCTTGATTAAATTGGTGAACCCGACTCCATTTTTTTGGTTTTCCGTACGTTTTTTTTGTTTTCTATTATTTTGTAGGTATAGGTACGAATCAACGCAACTATTTTTTTAAAACATCATGACGCATTTGATGTGTCACAACGCATCCACTGATAGAAGAGCCGCAATCGCCCTGATAAGCCACAACTGATATCTGGAATTACACATATGATAAGTCGTGCTGCATTTGAAGTCTAGAATGACGCATCTACTCTGTCGTGTCGCATTTGATTGGTAAAAAAATTGCTTTCATTTTTGACATTTTGATTTTTCGTATTTTAAGGTTTTTCTAGTTTATGGTCTTCTGATTTATTGGTTTTTCATTTCTGCATGTTAGCTAGCTTAGATTTTTGTGTTAATAATCTTCGTTTGTAGCATGTGGCGGTTACTATTTGGGTATCGAAGATCATTGCATAAAGGAAACTACTAATATTTTGTTTGCAGAGTTGAATGACGAAGACAAAATAAAACAAACATTGGGCGTGTTTTTCATAGATTAGCAAACATTTAAATTTGGTGCATATAAAAAGAACATTCATGTCTTCTTTGATTGATTGTGTTTGCAAGATGGTAGGTGAGTATGCTCTCACTTGACGAAAACCCCGTGATCAGAAAACTAGACCCATCTTTATTTGTTATTACCCTAACTTGGTATATCGGAGTATCCTCTCCCCTCGCACTTTCGGGCGATCTTGGGTGTAAGAGAAATGGTTACCAACTCTAAAAATTGGGCCTGCCTAGGGATTCCATCACCCCAACATGACTCAAACCGGCAATGGAGCTAAAGCCAAGCTACCCTCAAATGGTATATAAATGTAAACCTTAAGGGAAAACCTACGGTTGCTTGTGCGGATGTGTCATACGGACAGAGTTGTACTCCCTTAAACCCTGTTGAGCTTAACCTCTTCAAGCTAGAGTGCCACCTTAATGGTGATTAATCTCTTGCCCCATGTATGGCCACTCGAATGGGGGTCCCTAACTAAAAACTCTTGTATAGAAAGCCAAAATCCTTCTATTTTCTAGTGCAGCACCGGTCGGTGTGAAGGCATCCACACTTTTGCAGTTTGTAGTAGAGGTGATCAGCTCACCATGGGAGTTTCATGGGGGTTGGAAGCTTGGTTGGCTTGAGAAGAGAGTGCACTATAATGGGGAGCGTGTGCAGCCAAGCTTCTGAATTCACACACTACAGATATGCGGTTGGGGAAACCTACATGGAATCTAGCAAATATTGTCATGGCCTAACCTAGGATTGTGCTTATCTGATGTGTGTTTGGTTACATTCAAAATGTTGTGTTTGTCAAGTGTCTTCTGGTTCTATCACAGTTCAAAACAAAACATTCTCCAAACACATCAAAATTTCCATCAAAATGATAAGAAAATTAGTTTGAAATTAAGCTGAGTCGCATTTGTCGAACCACAACTGATTTTATGCAATACAAATGCTCTGTTAAATTGCATCTGACACTTATTACGCCTCATCTATAGGCGTCGTGACACATTTGAACATTGAAAAGCCACATATGCTAAATCAAGTCACATCTAACAATCCAAAAGCCGCAATCGAAAAAATGAACCGCATTTGCTAAACTGTGATGCATTCACAACTTCAAATGACGCATTTGCCTGTCAAAATTTAAAACTTCACATTCAACACTTGAGGTCTTCAAATTGTCAACCATTTGTCAACCATTGTTTCCAGGGAGATTCTATCAGAAACCAAACTTGAAATTGCTCAAAGTCTTGACCATTAGTTTGCATTCGTCACCATAGGTTTCATACTTCATTCTTTTTCGTTGCATACATTTGGCATTAGATTATCCCTAGGTTCACATTTTGCATACTTAGGATTAGGAATATTTTAAGCATACTTTGCAAAGTCATTGTTTTCGAAATTAGACCCTTTTGGACTAAGTTATCAAACCCCTTTTTTTAGTCATTGTCCTCTTTTGTGAGATTTTTCCAACTCAAAAGTCTAGTTAGGAAAACTCACTAGTCATTTAGACCTTGTCACCTTGTCATTTTCATCAAAGTCCTTTAGCAATCAAAATCAAAAACAAAGTTTGAGCTTAGAAGTGCTTAGATAACCTTGTCTTACATTGCTACACATTGCATATCCTATTCACGAAAATCCAAAAATATTAGTCATTATAGTCGTCATTTTGAACTTCGACTTCACGTAGTGTCATACTTGCATTTAGTTGTCATTCCCATTTGAGATATCTCATTTATGGTCGAAACTAGGCTTCAAAAACAAAAGAGACAAATGGAAAACTTTTGAAAAGACCCCACATTTACTGTCAACAATCCTCCACATGACCCAATTTGGACCTTTTACGATCCATTTTCCAATTTAGACAATCAACCTCCAATGACAACACAATCCTCATCAAACAGTCCATTCGAACCATACTTGCAAAAAGATGAAAATGGCCAACTACTTGAGGAAAACTTAGAGGCATTGGCACAAGACCCAGAGGCCTATCAACTCATTGAAACAATGGTTCGTCATGACAGAGACAGATTCTTAGCTATGCTCTTCAGCGAAGGAGATAAGTTACCACAAGGATTTGATGTTAACACGCTAAATTTGACACCTCCTGACCCTAATGCCAACAACGCACATAACATGTCACATAGTGGTCAACTTCCAAATACTATGAGCAATACTTCCTTTGGGACCACAATGACAGTGCATACCACTCCCAACGTCCCAAACACCCCCAACATCCCAAATACCACAAATATCACGATAGTAAATGCCACGGGGGCATCATCAAGTCACAATAATCCCCCCTTGACAGCTCCATCTACTACCATAAACACAACTTTGTCATATCCATCCAGTGGTATTTCACAAAACCCTTCGGGAGGAGGCACAAGATGTGTATTTATCCAAGGACCACAACAAAATGTTAACACAACAACACAGTCAAATGTCATTGCCTCCCAAGGTACAAACACAAACGTTCCCCTTGTACAAAATCAACAATTTACACAAGGTGGCCAAAAAACACAACCCATGACATCATTAACACACCATAACATCCATGGTCATAACATCCCCCAAATAACGACACACATGACTGGGGGACACATCCCAACCTACTCATCTAATGTTCATACTCACCAACATGCACCCAATCATAACTTTCAATATCAACATGCACCCAATCATAACTTCCAATACCAATAACATGTCAATCCGCACACATCATACATACCACAACAATCCATACCACCACAATACACCAATATTCACACACAACAAATAGGAACACATGGTGTACCAGGTAATCCAATGTACGGAAACATAAATGACCCTGCGATGGACACCCTCAAAACAAGAGTGAGGGATGTAGATAAAACTATCCAAAACATGTACATTTCAGGCAAGAAATCAGAAATATCATATGACCTGAATGTATACCCATTTGACACGAGCTTATACATGCCTCCATTTCTGCCAGGATACGTGTCACCCAACTTCAAAAAATATAGAGGCAAGACAAATCCCATTGAGCATGTTCGCGAATTCGCAACAAATTGTATGGACATCGCCTACAAACAAACATACTTGATGAGACCTTTTTCTAAAAGTCTGGTGGGTCAAGCCCTTGAATTGTTTTCAACTCAAAAGGATATCCAGACATGGGATGAGCTTAAACAAAAATTCATAAGAAATTATGCGTACAACATCGACATGGATACCTCTATCACTAGCTTGTGCAATCTCACGCAAGAGGATGCTGGTGAGACATTTATCCCATTCTTTCAAAAATGGAGAAGCCTCACTAGTCGATGTCACATTGACATCCCCGAAAGGGAAAAAGTCGACATGTTTGTCCAAACACTTCTAGGGCTCCTAAAATTTGCATTGCAAATACACTGTTGCACAAACTTCATAGAATTAGTTGAAAAAGGGGTCCAAATTGAGAAAGCCCTTATCATAAAGGGAGAACTAAGATATGGTTCCAAAAACACAAATGTCAATCCACCCGCCGACAAAAACAAATATTGGGTTAAAAATAAGCACGTTACAAACGACGGTGTTGTCAACACCAAGACTGCAAACACTGTAGGCCCTGTATTGGCCCTGAAAGGGGTTCAACAACAAAATAGACCAACAACAACATTGACCCCTCCTCCCAATACTTCTTCAAACAACCAAAGTGGTCAAAACAATTAGGGACAATACCGTCAGATGAGACAATTTCCTAAGGGTCGCACATACACCTATTTGGGTGATCCCATTGAAGATCTCCTCAGGAAATGCCTCCAGCATGGGGTCATCATACTTTCGAAACCAAAACCATATGAACCAAGACAATTCAAACCACCATGGTGGAATGACAATGCACTTTGCGAATACCATTGAGCAAAAGGGCATACAACCTCTAATTGTCGACAATTGAAAAACATAATACAAGATCTTTTCAAAAGTCGCACCATCAAAGTAGGTGGATCACAATTCGCCTCCAATTCAGATCATACTATCCACAAGAATCCACTGCAAGACCATGGTTCTCATAATGCCTCCACTTCAGGTCCACAGAATCAAGCTAACTTTTCCTGAGCCAAGTATGATTATTCTAGTGGACCAATTATAAATAATGTCCAAACTGATGATGAGTGCATCAATACCATTATGGTCAAGAGAGCACCCCAATGTAATGCTACTACTCGAAGTTGCAAGGTCACTATAGCTGGTCCACCTCCTGCTAGACAAGCCAAAATCACTATACTAGGCCCATCTGCTCAACAATCACAACCTGCTCCATCTGCTAAATAGCAAAAACCTATCCCAACCACACAGCAATGGAAACCCAAAAGTCAATTCAACCTTATCAACCAGCTAGGAAAAACTCTCGTGCAAATATCTATCCTTGAGCTGCTTCGTATCTCTCCTGCACACAAAGAGATCCTAGACAGAACTCTCCTAGAGTCGTCAGTCCCCAATGACATCAATGTCAATCAGTTTGAAACTATGGTGGGATATCTCACTACGCCGCACCACGTCACCTTCTCGAATCAAGATTACTCATCCAATAAAACCAACCACAATGACGCATTACACATAGAAACTTTTGTCCACAAGCACAAAGTTAGACAGGTTTTAGTAGATGGTGGAGCAGGGTTGAACATATGCTCCCTCAAACTGGTTAAGGCTCTAGGGTTCTATGATGCATGCGTAGACCCAACAAAAAGTATAGAGATCAAAGCATATGATGATGAGGAACGCTCTTCACGGGGCGTTATCTCTCTCCCTATCAGAGTGGGACCGGTCATTGTGGACACAACCTGCCAGGTCCTAGATTTGGAACTACCATATAACATCTTACTTGGTTGTCCATGGATTCACGCCTTAAAATTCATTCCATCTACATACCACCAATGCCTAAAGTTTCCATTTGACAGCACAGAAGTAACCATATACAGAGACCCTGACCCTTTCCAATATTGTACAAACTTAAGGGGTATCTCCAAAAACTGAGTACCTATTAACCGACAAGCACCTGGCTCCTCATCATCCAAGTATATTGACCCTTCCACACTCACGTCATCTTCCACATCCGCTCCATCCACGTCTTCCGCCATACCACCACCTTCCACCAGCCTTAAGACTAAATCAACTATCAAAATCCAGGACCTCAGCTGCGGAGAGTTCAAAATAAATACATTATACATCATAACGACAATACCCACGACTCCAAAGATATATGGCCAGCCATGTTTCAGAATGGAACCTCAAGAAACCTTCAAAGTTCCACCGAATATAGTTTTTATCAAGTGGGGAGACATGAGTAAGGAAAACCTTGCTGACATCACAGGATGGATCTATAAGGATACTATCACATTACCCCTATTACCAGTTCAAAGATATGGCAAAGGTTATGACATAATGAAGGCCAAAGGCTACGACAGTACTAGTGGCCTAGGAAAAAATAAAACTGGTCGAAGGGAACCCATAGAAACTTTTCAAATTCCAAAGTATCTTGGATTAGGGCTTGGATCACCCGACAATGATGATCAACGTACCTCTGGACTTTCAAATGAGCGAGTACATGCTTCAGATAGTGTTGAGACTACTAGGGAAACCCTCATCGAAACAAACTCCCATGAGTGGGAATTTGGCTCAGAACGATCCCTAAGTGACTGTTGTCTTGATGATTTGTTTGTCGAACTAGGGGAACTGACCTCTGAACAATGGTTTTGGCAAACATTCAAAATTGAACAGGCACCAAATAGTCAAAGTGCTACTACCACCTCCCATGCTGTACAACACCCATCATCTAAACCCCATCAGTCCAATCCATCCGAGGCATCAGATGACATTGACAACCAGGGCTCTAAAACCTTCACTCCCTATTTTGACAATGAATATGACACTAGTGAAGGAGAATATTGGATAGAGTTTGATGTCGAGTTCGATGATGATAATCTCATATACAACATCACAAAGTTTGTCTACATGTTGTCTACATCCTCACCATAATTTACCAGCATTGACGATGGCATCTCCTTAGTTTACCCTGAGCTAGTCGATTGGGACCAACAAGGACCGCCAATTCTGGACACATTTCAGAATGATGAGGCAATTGTTGAATTCATGGGATGACGAGAAGGCATACCTAGTGGGGACCACAAATTAGGATTCGTCATTGATTTAGACTACACGACATACTTTGGAAAGACTGCTCCGTCCTCTAGTCGCAAAAGTAAAAGTAAAAATAAAATAAAAAATGAAACGTCTCTAGGTGAAAACCGAAAGGCACCTGTTGATGATAAAATAGTAAAAATAAAGGATGTATCTATGGGTGAAAACCTCTCTGAGGCACCCAAAGATGGATGACTAGACTTTCTCCCCGTGCAACAGGAGAAATCAGCTATTCTTATTTAGGACACAATAGAGGATAACATTTCAACTGTAGAAGACCCCAAGATGGTCCTATTTGCTACATCATTGACTGACAAAAAGATACCAGAATTTCATAAATTCTTTGCAGAACGAAAAATCAATTTTGCGTGGTCCTATGTTGACATGCCATGATTGGACCCATAACTGGTTCTGCATCATTTGCCACTATTACCTAATGCTAAACCAGTCAAGCAGACGTTGCGCAAAATGCATCCCCAAGTTTCTCTATTGGTCAAGGCCAAGTTAAAGAAATTGCTAGACGTTGGATTCATACGATCTATTGACTACGCTGAATGGATTTCTAATCTGGTCCCAATCACAAAGCCAAATGGGTTGATCCATGTATGTACAGATTTTTGAGACCTAAATAAAGCATGTCCAAAGGATGACTTTCCTTTGCCAAACATTGACATTATAGTGGACCTTACAGTAGGGTATGAGATGTTATCCCTCATGGATGGTTTCTCCAGCTATAATCAAATCCACATTGCTCCTGAGGGTCAACACAAAACGACATTTACTTGCCCATGGGGTACATACTGTTGGAACGTCATGCCCTTTGGTCTCAAAAATGCAGGTGCCACATATCAAAGGGCTATGACCACGATCTTCCATGACATGATGCACAAAATAATGGAGGATTATGTAGATGATGTCTTGGACAAATCAGCAACAAGGAAAGATCATTTGAAGGTACTCAACAAAATTTTCAAGAGACTTGAAGAGTACAAATTTTGATTAAACCCTAAGAAGTGTGTTTTTGGGGTCACATCAGGTAAAATCTTGGGGTAAATAGTTTCCCAAAGAGGCATAGAGGTCAATCCGGAAAAGGTCAAAGCAATCATAGACATGCCTTCACCCAGAGGAATCAGTGAACTCAGAACTCTGCAAGGCAGAGTACAATCTATCCAGTGTTTCATAGCCCAATTGGCAGATAAGTGTCATCTGTTCTAGTATCTATTGCGAAAAGGTATCCCCTTTGTATGGATGGATAAATGTCAAGAGGCCTTCCAGAAAATCAAAGACTACCTACTGTCAACATCAGTCCTCATGCCTCCTATTCATGGAAAGCCATTAATTCTATACATCTCAACTACTAGTTCAGCACTGGGGACATTGTTGGCACAAAATGATCATGAAGGAAAAGAAAGAGCAATCTATTACATCAGTGGCACACTGATAGGGTATGAGTTGAACTACACGTACATTGAACGTGCATGCCTCGCTATTGTCCTTGCATCCCAAAAACTATGACACTATATGCTTAATCATTAGACACAGCTGGTCGCCAAGATTGACCCACTGAAATATCTCTTAAATCGGGCGGCATTAATAGGTAGGCTGGCAAAATGGGTCATGATACTAAGTGAGTACGACATACAATATGTCGAGTGTAAGGCAATAAAAGGGTAGGTAATAGCAGATTAGCTCACAGATGCACCAATCCAAGTCACTCATCCACTAGTAACTGATTTTTCTGCTGAGTCCATTTTTCATGTGGAACCAGCAACACCATGGAAGCTATATTTTGATGGGTCTCATACTGGTCATGGCTCAGGCGCTGGAATCTTGTTTATCACACCACAGGGGGATTCAATTCCTAAGTCATTCAAGATCGCTTTCCCTTGTACAAATAACATTGCCGAATATGAAGCACTAGTCACAGGTCTCAAGTTGGAAATCAAATGGAAAATTCAAACATTGCTTGTATTCGGGGATTCCTAGCTCGTGATCAACCAAGTGAATGATGACTATGAAACAAAGGATGAGAAGTTGCTTCCCTACAAGAGGATGGTGGACAGTTTCCTGACATACTTCCAATTGATTCATTTTGAACAAATCCCCAGGGCACAGAATAAGGCAGCTGATGCAATGGCTACTATCAATTCTCTCTTGGACATCCCTAAAAATGTGTCACAATTTGAGTTCTTAGTAGAACAGCTCTTGATACCAGCATATGATATCCAAAAATTAGAAATGGTTTGTGAACTTGTTGGTCCCAACTCTCCCTGGTATCAGGACATTTACGACTACCTAAAGTCTCAAACCCTTCCACTGAACGTGTCCAATAACAAAAGGAAGTCCTTCATTAGGAAATCTGCAAGGTATGCCATTGTTAGTGACACCCTTTACCACCGTAGTTTCGACGATACCCTCCTTAGATGTCTTGACACCGATGAAGCATGTACAACCTTACAAGAAGTGCACGACGGTATATGCAGATCTCATTCGAGTGGTCCTACTCTGGCTAAGAAAGTAACAAGACTCAGGTATTATTGGCTGACAATGGAAAAAGATGCAATTGAATATGTCAGGACTTGTCACAAATGTCAAATTCATAATGATTTGGTCCATGCTCCAGCACAAGAACTTCGGCAAATCACTTCTCCTTGGCCCTTTGCTCAATGGGGACTCGATCTCATGGGTAAGATTCATCCAACCTCATCCAACAGCCACAAATTCATTATTACCGCCACTGAGTATTTCACAAAGTGGATTGAAGCCATCCCATTGACATATATTACCGGCAAACAAATATTGAAGTTCATCCTTAACTACATCATTTGTCGGTATGGCCTTCCGCAATCCATCATTACTGACAACAGACGTCCATTCAAAAACTAAGATGTACATGAGTTATGTGAGCAATTCCATGTCCAACACCACTTTTCATCTCCATACTACCCACAAGGAAATGGCCAAGCTGAGGCGTCCAATAAAACCATTGTCAAAATTCTCAAAAAGACTATCAATGACGCTAGCCATGACTGGCACATACAACTCAACCCTACTCTGTGGGCTTACCGAACTAGCATTCGTACACCTACAGGGGCCACCCCATTTTCCCTAGTCTTTGGTGCTGAGGCCATCTTACCCATTAAGGTTGAAATTCCTTCGCTACGAATCTCCCTAAAGGGTCTAACTAATGAAGAGGAGTACCGACAATCATGCTTGTACGAGCTGGAAATGTTGGAAGAAAGAAGACAAAATTCACTAAACCATCTCCAAGCATATCAGAACCGTCTTTGTCATAGCTACAATAAAAAGGTTAGGGTCAGAAAGTTTGACATTGGCGACCTAGTTCTCATGCATAACTCCAAGAATCAAGCAGACAGAGAAAAACTAGGAAAATTTGAACCAAATTGGCTGGGTCCATACATTATCATATCTTCTTTTGCTTCTAGAGCTTATCAACTAGAAACTCTAGATGGAGAACAATTGATAGAGCCCATCAACAGTTTACATCTCTGAAGGTTCTATGCATAGCATCAGAGGATGGAGCTGCAAACCATAAAATACAAAAAAATTGAAAAATTAAAAAATCGTCACCCTGATGAAAACTGGCAAACAAGCATCTTGGTGACACCAAAAAAAATAAAATAAAATAAAATAAAATAAATTAAAAAAATTAAAAAAAAATCAAAAAGTCAAGAAAATAGTAAAGAGAAAAATGATTCGTTCAATAGTGAAAACCTGGCAAATAGGCGCTTTGGACAGGTACCATGGTGAAAACCTGGAAAACAAGCACCATGCGTAATCAATCATTACTTTGCCATCTATTGTCACTTTGTCTAACTTGGCCTAGGATGAAAGGTATTTTCACCATTATTCCGCAAATCACCACCACATCCTACCCTACCTATCATAGTAGATAAATGATTGACATCAAGTCTTGACGACTGTCCATCTAGTAAGTCAGCAGCATCCCGTCTATATTCCCTACAAACGGCTAAGTCTTGGACCTGACTGGGGGAAAAACGTTTATCATGAAACTGCAGTGGATATCGCACATGATCTTGGAAATTGGAAAAAAGTCTTGGAAAAAGACAAAAAAATTGGCAAAAAGTCCTGAAAAAAGACAAAAACATTGGCAAAAAGTCCTAAAAAAGACAAAAACATTGGCAAAAAGTCCTAAAAAAGACCAAAAAACATCACAAAATGTCCTGAAAAAATACCTAAATATCATAAAATGTCCTGAAGAAAACCACAAAAAATCATGAGACCGCTCGACAAACACAGACGTAGTGTCATCTCTTGTCAAAGTCAATCAAGTCAATTGGTCCATGTCATTGTCGAACTACGTTGTCTCTGCGCACTTGCTACATAGGAAAGACTCACATTTTGAGTCCCCGAGACATTAGGTCAGTCCTTTTAGGTTTGTCAAAATAAAACCATGATGCAATCTTTGCTCATCAAGACAAATTCATTGGTCATGTCGAACTATGAGGTCTCTAAGTGTATGACGTAGGCAAGGCCATCTGTTGATGAGCCCTCGAGGCTGCACTAGGTCAGTCCATTAGGGTTCATGGCACTACACTCGCACACACGTCAAAATTATTCAATCATTTTTCCACATGGGAAAACTCCTAAAACAAACTAAAACAATCATTTATTCAGCATGGCCATCTCATCAGCACATCACTCGTATCATCAAGGCAATATCGGCATATAGTCAAACACAAGTCAAACTCGGTCAAAGCAAGTCAAATAATCATAAATCGGTCAAACTGTCAAATTTCGGTTAGTCTTCAGATGAGTCCTTCTGAACGATAACCTTTGTCATTTACACCTTAGGATGTGTCCTTCCTAGGCATCGTCATCGTCATTCGACATTTTGAGTGATCCTCTTGATATCTAAAGATCAATCTTCATGACAATAGTATTCTTCAGATGTGTCATTTTGAAGAATCAACTCTATCATTTATGCCTTAGGATGTGTCCTTCCTAGGCATCGTCATTATTTTGAGGGACCCCTTACGACCATTAAGGATCAAATCCTCTCGACATCGGCATTATTCAGGATGTGTCCTTCCTGAATTCACCAATTCTCAACATTTTCCAAGGTCATCAAAACATTAAATATTTGGACATCTCGACATTATCAAACATGGCATCTTAGGATCAGAACAGTGGATATCCAGACACAGTTGTCAAACACTTGACAATTGTCTTTTATTTTTTATCATGATATTAGTTTTTCAGCAAGATCCCACTAAGCAGGATTTAGAGAAGCAGCGACGTATCATGTCAATTGACATGCATGACTACTAGTTTCTCAGCGAGGTCTTAATTTTGGGATTTAGAAAAACAATGACATATCGTGGTAAGGACTCTTTTTTTTGTATTTTGACAATCATGCTACTAGTTTCTCAGGGATGTCCTGAAAATAGGATTTAGAGAAGCAGCGATGTTTCATGATTGGTCCTTATCTTTTTTTTGCATGTGGTTGGTTATGGCAAAAATACTGGGGCAAGCACACTCCTAGTATGAGTCATGATCATCCTTGTCTGTGACTGTTTGTCTTACGTGATGGTACGACCTTGCACACCTTGATCTATGTCATATAATGGTGTTTCTTGGCCATTACAATAGTCTTCCCAATGATGAATAAGAGCAATGAGTACTAATGTCCTACGGTAAAAGCTTTGAAGGATTTGGTCTAGGAATTAACATGCATCTCTGTCAGTCTCGTGTCTTCTCCTCTTTAGTCCAGTCATCTTCTCTCATCAGTCTCGTCGTTTTATCTCATCCATCCCACGATGATATCCTATGACATCCAAAAACATAAGTGAATACATGATCATATAAACACTGCATTAGGTCCATACATACATCATCCATGGCATCAAATTGTATACATAAACATGGCATTAAACATAATCATCGACATTGCATCTTTTACTAAGATACATTATTCACATCATCATCATCTCATATAAATAAGCATTGCATTATCATAGCATCAATATCAGAACATAAGAATCATAGGACATACATGGCATCATAAATTAAGCATCATGCATCATACATATCATAAAGTATTAAATCAAAGAACATCACATAACACATGTAGGTCGCATCAAAACTGCATCATCATATAGTATCATCTCAAAAATTTACAATGTCACAGGATAAAGTCATGGGATATCCCAAAAATGGAGCTCGCAGGCTCAAATAATATACATAGTGTGTCATAATAAAAAAATGCCCCTAGGGTAGACTCTCATCATCCCCTCATGGTGAAGAATGTGGCGGCGGAAACTCTATCATTGGTACTAAAAAAATAGGACCTGTCGCAACGTCTACCTATGCCACTAATGGAGCTGCAAAGGATGGTGTCATCTCAACTATAAAGGACATTTGTGATGTCACTGCTACCTATCTCTGAGCAGTAGATGGATCTATCACTAGTGGCTGACCCTATACTTACCTCTACGCTGAATCAGCTGACCCATGGCTGTGACTCGAGGTGTTGTTGCAGGAGTGATGTGACCTCTGCCCAGACATATGACCTGTCGAGGTAGACCCTCCGACACTGGTGTGACTCCTGCTGCTACTGCCACTGCCTGATCTATGTCCGCTACTTGTCCTTGTCTATGATCGGGACAAGGTAGGATCTCATCGCTCTGGTGGAACTGCCTACTCATATAATGTCCTGTACTACCCTAGCCTCATGCTCACTCTGGCCAACTCGTGAGCCATGTCCCCTATGGGCCCGGTGCATAAGGCCGTGAACTCTGTACACCACTGAGCTGCATTATACTGACGGATCACCGCCTGATCCCTCTCTACTCGGGCTACCTCTAGCGCTGACTGCAAAGATCTGACTTGGGCCATACTCGTGTCCAGTCTCTGCTATAGGTCAGCTACCCTCTGATCTTCTGTAGCATCCTACAACAATCCTGAGGTAGATGGTATCTCCTCCTCTCCCTCCACCATCCACCATCAGAGGACTCTCTTGGCCTCATCCATGGTATCATCCTCATCATCGTCATCATCTGCCACATCCTCTGCCACCTCTGTCTCCTCCTCCTGTCCCCTCACCTCCGCCTCCTCCTCCTGTCTTGTCACCTTTGTCTCCTCCTCCTGTCCCCTCACCGTCGCCTCCTCCTCCTATCCTATCACCTCTGCCTCCTCCTCCTGTCCTGTCACCTCCACCTCCTCCTCCTGACCTCCTACCACCACCTCCTCCTCCTGCCCGACCACGTTCACCTCCTCCTCCTAACCTCCCACTGCCAACTCCTCCTCCTGCCCTCTGACCACCACATCCTCCTCCTGTCCTCCCTCCTCTCTCTCCCCCTCCTCACCAACCTTGGGGATGGCATCTAAGGCCACCCTCGCCACTCGTGGGTGTACCCTCTGGACCTATCTCTGTCCATCTCACTGTCACCTTCGTCCATCTCTGCCATCATCCCCGCCCCTACCTTCATCTCTACCTCCATCTCCACCTCTCCCTCCATCTCCGCCCCTACCTCTGCCTCTCCCTCTACCTCCATCTCTGCCTCTAACACCTAGACTGGCTTGTGGCACCCACAGAATAATTGACCGTCTGTCCACTGGTGCTAGCCCATCCGGATCCATCAAAGGCACTGGCCTGCGTGTCTACCACCATAAATCATAAGCTATGGTCGTACTAGGATCTGCTGATCCTCCCCTCCAACCCTAGGCCTGGGCTACTAGCCCGTCTATCTGCTACTCTACAAATGCCACTAGGATAGTTGGCCCCCACGCGTACTCCCTTGATGATCAAGCATACTCCGCTATCCCTGTGGGCACATCCGGCTACTCTCCAAACTATCTCAAAACATTCTACGGCAAGTACATCTCAATAATCAGGGACATCTACACTATCCGGCCAATCAGGTACCTAAACTGCCTACACAGACTCAAGTGCTCATCCTCATCATCCCACTGACCATAATCTCGGTACGACCTCTAGATAAAGGATATCATTGTGTCGATACGATGCCACCACCACCCTGTCTCACCCATATGGGTCTGTTGTAACGCAATTGCATAATAGTACGCATAGGGCATACCATCGGCCAACTGCAGTCTCTCAATGGGAGGTCAAAATATCACAATGTACTCCCAAGCCCAGATCATCATCAGGGTCGTCCCACAAGAGATGCTCTCTCCTCTCCTATACACAACATCATGTAGCTAGTGATACAGTGTCCCTAGTAAACAAGGACGCCAAGCATAAACAGTCCCATCTCGCCTCATGCCCACCAAGACATCTCCCTAGCCAATAGGGAACCCGTGTCCCCACCGGTCAGGAACCAAAATACCTACAATAAGATTCACCAAGAAGGCATAGAAGCTATCGTAGTGCTCCTCCATGAACTCCCATCGGATCTCATAGCCTTGAATCCCCAGTCCTGCACCTTGATCTCGATAGTAGGCACAAAAAGTCTGGTTGCCATGCCGAGGGTCATAGACGATTTGCTCCCCGCGAATCAGCACTCGCAAAATATGGCAGACATCCTCTAAGGTGATGGTAGCCTCACCCATTGGCAGGTGGAAGGAGCAAGTCTCTGAGTGCCACCGCTCACACAATGTCATCCGTAGACCCCTGTTCACCTGAATGGCGGGCATGAATGCAGCATATAATAAACCCAGTCGCATCAATCACCACCACTCTCGCGGGGCCAACTGATCGATGAACCAAAAGGTGGTCGGTCTACTCTCTCTCGTATTGATAGGGGCAAGTTGCCTCTGCAAAAGATGAACAATGCATCAGTACTTTTTGGACAACTGTCAGCATCATGAAAAGCATCTAAGGATACACAAACATAGAAATCAAATGTGGTCAAGGTAAATTGCAAATGCGTCCCATTCAGGCAATTGCGTCGCAAAACGTCAGTTGCGTCGTACCATACATCAAATGTGGTCCAAAATATCAGATACATCGCATGATCATGATTGCATTGCAAAATTTGACAAATGCATTGCAATGAGTCATTTGTGTCAGAAAAACACAATTGTGGCATTGAAAATAGCAAGTGCATTGCAATATGACAATTGTGGCATTCCAATAGTCAGTAGTGACACGATAAGTCAAATGCATCGCATATATTGTCAAATGTAGTGCGACCGACCGCTCTACCCTAATTTGCCTCTACACTTGCGTCGCGACGCATCAAATGCATCAAACACATAGATGATTGTAGCTTACGCGAACGCAGTTGCATCGCGACGTACTTGTGAGCTATCCTATAAACTTAAATTTGGCACATAAAACGAGAAATTGACAAAGTGGGACAAGGGTACATACTGTTGGTTCTGAGCCCTCTGGCCATCTATAGGTTTGCACGATCTCCCTGCGGTGCTTTGACAATGGAATCACCATCCTCGCTGCTGCACCTTTCGCTCTGAACTCTCAAATTTTGCAAGGTAAATAGTGAATATGAATTGACTTTTACCCCTTGGTTAACCTATTTATAAGGTCAAAATGACATTTCTCAGCTGAGGTTAATACTGGAAGGTCATTTGACCACCTTTGACTTCCTCGTTAGTTGCTTTGAACATGTCATAATACGAAACCAACTACGCTGTTGTTTTTCTGGTCATTAAATTGATTTATCGGGACCCCTTTACAAATTTTTCTGTCCCGACCCAAAATTTGAAAATTTCCCGAGGGGGCAGTGATACTCTGTACCTTTACTAGGGCATGACTTTGACTTATTTTCTTTGTCACAACGCGACAAGCGACATTATGACAAAGAGGGGCAAAATATAGACACCTAAAAATGACCTAGGCCTGCAAGCTTCATTTTTACCACTTTCATCCTAGCATAATTATGACATTTAATTATGTCCTTGGTCCACATTCGACTATTGATTAAATAATTCATAATTATTTAATTAATTCATGTCATTTATTCTTCATGATTATTAAATAAATTTTTTTTTTTATTTATTAAATACGTCATTAATTGTCTAAGTCTTCCCTTAATTAAATAAATCTTTTAATTTATTTAATTTCCCTTTCTGCATTTAATTCTTCCTAATTATTAAATAAATGAATTACTTTTATTTATTTAATATGTCACTAATCCTCTTAATTAAATAAATTGATTAATTTATTTAATTAATTAATCTTATCTTCTAAATTAAATAATTAAATTTAATTATTTAATTGCCAATATAATATTCCTCTCATTTTAAATAAATCAATTATTTAAAATGTCATCTCAATCTTAATTGTCAGTCCATTTTGATAAATAATATGAAAAAGATTATTTATTATCTCACAAAATTATTATTTTGAATTAATTTAATTCAAAATAGTAATTAATCTTCTAAAAAGCAAGTAATCGGGCAGATTCTTGATTTTCCAAATCGAATCTTCAGTTCAAATCTTATCTTCTTGATTTTTTTGAATCTCACAAATCAGGCAATCTTATCTTCTTGATTTTTAAAAAATCTTTATTTCTTTAATTAATTTCCTCATTTATTCTCCACCGTTGATCCGATTATCTGAGACATTTTCTTGACCGTCTGATTAATGAATTTTCCCTAACCCTAATTAGGGATTCTTAGGTTTAATTTGGACCTCTCATTTTAGGTTCTCATCATCAATTAATCTCACCCGTCCATTTGAAATGGCATTTTCTATAAAATGCCATTTTTCTCACTTTTCAATTACACATAGACACACTGACATTTTACATAGACATATTATAGGCATTTATTCACGTGCACACTTAGTTTTCATATGCAATTTCAATATTTATTATAGTCATTTGATCAAGTCTTGGCATTTGTTTAGGCATAGACATTGACAATTACAGTTATAGGCATAGGCATTTAGACATAGCATAAATCCTTCAAAGCTTAGTGTAGGACTTAGGCATTTGTAGGTTTTCTCGCATGAAAAATCTAAGGGCAACATCATCCAGGAAGCAAGAAGGTATTACGGAAGTGAATCATGGAGGTATCAGTGATCAAGTATAATCATTTTGTATTTTACTTTGTGTTTCTTAAGATCTTTTGGTTTCATTGTCTTTATTGTTTGTTGCTAACACTCCTAATCAAACCTAAAAGAAATCCCTTGATTACAGAAGCCATACAGAGAAACCCATAAAAGTTCACACTAGCAAAGAAATGCAGAAATATACTCTTTTCTCAATAGAACCTTCTGAAAATTTGAAGCAATATAGCCTTGTTTGCATCTGCTATGGCATACATAGATATTTGTACATATGGCACATACATTGTCCATCACTCTAATTAATAGTAACATTTCCAAGACTTTTGTATTTCTTTTAGAGTCATTTCCCCATGCAAAAAATAGAAAATATCCTCCAACCACCTAAACAGAAACTTCACAATGGACAGTTGGACTTTCACCTTCACAAAAGCTCACCCTCTTGGCATCAACATTTACTATTGTATGGTATATGTGTAGTGGTGATGGTTTTTGCAACACCTTCCATTCAAAATGTGAGAAGAGGTGGCAGAAGTCTTTGAAATTTTCAATAGAGCATTGTTGGGTGTTCTTTTGTGGCTTTACCTACTTTCAAAGATGTGAGCCAGGATTGTGAGCTTCTTTGAAGGTTCAAGTTCAAATGACCTTTCCAACACATGTATCAATATGTATCTATATCTATAAGTCTCCATTCATCTATATATGTATATTTTATACATATAATGCCATGCACATACATTTCTACATGTACTTTTTTAGTTTGTATACTTCCAAACAACAAATTCTTACATTATCATCCAATGCATGATACTATATTTTATTTGTTGGAGTATTTGTTAAGTGTACCTTTTGATTTATTATTTATTTTGGCCTCAAGAAGGAGTTCTTGGAATGATAGGTTGTATCTTAGGTGTGATAAGAAAGATTGGTTTCACCATTGATCAAAGTGGTGGACAATGTTTGTTCTTGCTCGGGGGTTTGGTGAGAGCCTGTGGGTCTCCATGACTCAATATGGTAGGGTGGAGAGTAGGCCTTGTTTTTTTGTGTTCCTTTTCATATTTTTTATTTGTTGTTTACTTGTACTGTAGGTCTTTACGTTGGTGTTTGCAAGCACTATATTATATTCATCGTTATATATGCATATGTATATGTATTTCTATATATGCATGTACAATAAAAGAAGTGTGCAACCACTTAAATGAGTAACAAAGCAACAATAGTAGATAGGAAATATCTTTTGATGTGACAAGCACTCAAAAGAAAGAAAAGGAAAAAAATTTCCATTCAACATAAATTATAACAAAAATCCAAAGTCACAATTAGACATGGTTTTTTTGCATCAAAGGCAGTATGACAATTATCTCTGTAGAGTCTTGTACGACATGGGAAATTGCATACAGATTTGACAATAACAGCTTGCACTCACCTTCAAAGTTAATTCTTACAACTTTGACTATTGTTGTTTTAACCCTTGTATCTAAATTATAGGTCTGAGTTATAATAAGAACAGTGAAATCAAATATATGAATATTATCTACATCTAATGCCATCTACATAGATTTCTACATGTACTTTATATTTCCAAACAGCAAATTCCTACATATGCATCCAATACATGATATTGTATTGTTTTTGTTGGAATATTTGTTAAGTGTACCTTTTTAGTTATTATTTCTTTAAGCCTCAAAAAAGGAGTTGTTGTAATGATAGGTTGTCTATTAAGTGTGATAAGAAAGATTACTTTCACCATTGATCAAAGTGGTGGACAATGTATGTTCTTGCTCGGGGGTTTGGTGAGAGCCCATGGGGCTCCATGAACCAATACGGTAGGGTGGAGATTAGACCTTGTTTTCTTTCGTTTCATTTCATATTTACAGGTATGTGCAGGATCATGGTGGGCCAAAAAGTGGCAATATGATGGGTATGTGTAGGGTATGTGGTTGATGACTTTTCTTTCACCCAAAATTGATGAAACGAAAAGGGTTTTTAAAGGACATTCTTAGCTTTCCACCAATATAAATTATGCTTTACTTTGAATTTAGTAAATAATTATTATTCATTTTTTATTTAAATTATGACTAAAGTCCTACTTCATAGGCTGATTGAAAAACATCTATAGTTTTCAAACGGTATCACATTTTTTGAATGAAAAAAATGCATCACATTCTATGCTTTGGATACTATAGGATTAAAAAAAGAAAAATTGAATTTCATGAAGTTTTGACCAAGTTAAGATGGTCATACATACGCATTTTTATATTTTTAAAAAATTGTAATAAAAAAATCATAATTAATTATTTACTTGGAAGAAAATTACAAAAAAATATGCATCACATCGGGACATAAGTCCTCAATTTATATCTAAAATATTATAAAAAAAATATTATCATTTTATTGTGATTAGGGTGGTTAGAAAGACACCTACTTCTTATTTTTTCCCTAAAATTTAAGTACTACTGCATTGAAATTTCAAATTTTCACCAAATATATTTTAAAAAAATAAAAATAAACCTAGTAGTTTAGAAACTACATTCAATTTTATACACATTCTATTCTTACATATTTTTGAAATAATATAGATAACTTATTCAAATTTTTATGTCAAGTTTCCTAACTCTAATTTTTCTATTTTTTTTGCTACTTAAGGGCCTATTTTTTCCATGATGATCCTGCACATACCCTTACTATTTTTTATTTAGTTGGACTATGGTTCTTTACATTGGTGTTTGCAAGCACTTTATTGTCTTCGTCACAATGTATGCATATGCATATGTATATGTATATGTATATATGCATGTGCAATCAAAAAATTGTAGTTTTTTTAGATGGAGGTTGTAATGAAGTAAAGCATGATGTATATATGCATCCAATGCATGATGATAGTTGTGAAAACTTGGCTATTAATCCTTGGGTATGTGCAGGATCATGATGGGCCAAGAAGTTACAATATGATGGGTATTTGTAAGCTATGTGGTTGGCGACTTTTTTTTACACAAAATTGGTGAAATGTAAAGGGTTTTTAAAGGAGATTCTTAGCTTTCCACCAATATAAATTATGCTTTACTTTGAATTTAATAAATAATTATTATTCATTTTCTATTTCAATTATGACTAAAGTGTTGATTGATAGGTTGATTGAAAAATATCTATAGCTTTCAAACGGTATCACATTTTTTGAATCCAAAACATGCATGACATTCTATGCTTCGCATACTATAGGATTAAAAAAATAAAAATTGAATTTCATGAAGTTTTGACCAAGTTAAGGTGGTGAGACATACAAGTTTTTTATATTGTTTAAAAGTTGTAATAAAAAATTCATAATTAATTATTTACTTTGAAAATAATTGCAAAAAAATATGCATCACATACAGATATGAGTCCTCTACATATTTTTAAAATATTATAAAAAAATATTATCATTTTATTATGGTTAGGGTGGTCAGACAGACACCTACTTATTTTTCCCTAGAATTTAAGTACCACTGCATTGAAATTTCAAATTTTCACCAAATAGATTTAAAAAAAGAAGTAAACCTAGTAATTTAGAAACTACATTTAATTTGCTACAGATTCTAGTTTTACATATTTTTGAAATAATATAGATAACTTATTCAATTTTTTATGTCATGTTTCCTAACTCTAATTTTTCTGAATTTTTTGCCACTTAAGGGCATGTTTTTCCATGATGATCCTACACATACCCCCTTTTATCCTTAGAAAAGGATCTGTTAGAATGATAGGTTCTATATTAATTGTGATAAGCAACATTTATTTCACCATTGATCATAGTGGTGGAGAATGTGTGTTCTTTCTCGGGGGTTTGGTGAGAGCCCATGAGGCTCCATGACCCAATATGGTAGGGTGGTGAGCACTCCTTGTTTTGTTGTGTTTCATTTTATATTTGATATTTGTTGTTTAGTTGCACTATGAGTTGTTTAGTTGGTGTTTGCGAGCACATTATTTTCTTCATCATAATATATGTATATGTATATATGCATGTGCAATCAAAAACATGAAGTTCTTTTAGATGGAGGGTGTAATGAAGGAAGGCACGATGCACAACCATGGGAAACAATAGTGGTACACTTTTCTTTAAGAAGTGCATCGTACCTTCCATTTATTACACTCTTCATCAAAAATAAATTGCATATGCATAAATACATTTGCAAATACATTTCAATATATGTATGCTTTGGTTGTTGTTACTTAGTCACTATTGGAGAATTTTTTTTTTTACATGTGGGTTTTTAATTTTTTAATATTTTTTCTCCCCAAACCATGGTTTTATATTTCCAAGCAGTAAATCCCTACATATGCATCCAATGCATGATTCCAATTGTGACGCCCTGGATATTATTCCTTCCAAGCTCAAAAAAGAATTGTTAGAATGAAAGGTTCTATATTGGGCATAATAAGCAACATTAATTTCACCATTGATCATACTAGTGAACAATGTATGTTCTTGCTCGGGGGTTTGGTGAGAACCCATGGGGCTCCATGACCCAATATGGTGGGGTGGATAGCAGGTGTTCCTTTGGTCTATTTCATTTTGTATTACCTATTTGTTCATTGGTTGCATTATTTCTATTTTAGTTGGAGTTTGGAAACACTTTTAAATACATTGCATATGGATAGATACATTTATGTATACATATACATATATTGAAAAAAAGAATTGGTGCATGTGTGGGTTTTCCTTTCTTTGTGCATGGTTTTATTACTGTGGATTCATTTGTTTTGTGAGTTTTCCATCTAGGCCACTATTGAAACCAATATTGTTTCATTTATGGCTTCAGCTTTGTGTCAATGGTTGGAACACAATAAAATAGTTAATGTTATACACTCTATATTGTTTTCCATAGGGTATTATTGAGTCTTTCTATCTACCTTTGGCTATTTTCTTGCATATTCAATTAGCTTGACCCATTTCCTTATGTGATTTCCCTTTAAGTTGGTGTCTACAAGAATTTTATTATTTTCCTCATATTATCATTATAGGGTCCTAAGCCTTGTTCAAGTTCCAACACTGCATCAAGTGTGGATCATGAAAAGGTAGAAAAATGCCAGATAAACCAACTTTATTATGCATTCCATAGAGACTAGATTTGCGTAAGTCAGCGAGCCAAGTACTTGATGCAAAGAAGAATTGTAGACTAGCCTAACTTGGCCCCACATGTCCAAAAGGCACACCACAATTGCAACCAAGATCACTGGAAGAACTTGTTAACTACTGTAGCCCCACAACCCCCATCCCTTGAAAGCTTATACACAACAATCATAATGAATTTTCCTCCACAATACTTGGTTGTGCATTACCAAAAATCCTTGCTAGACATGGATTGCTAGCCACATCATCAATTGCCCACCACTCAAGCAACATTTTTGGTGATTCTTTTCACACTAAAATGTAGTCCTTCCATCAATGCATATGTACAATAAAAAAATGGAACCTTCCCATTTTCATGGTCCTTTAGGTCCCTTTTCATAGTGTTGGAACTATGTTTCTTTAATTTCATGATGTATCTTGGCTTGAACATGCTTATTTTGGTGCTAAAATTCAAAGAACGACGTCTTGTGAAGGTGTTGTGAAGTGTCGTAAGATATTTATACATTCTTCTAGACTCTATTAAATTTAATTCAACTAAAAACAACCTTTTCACTCATCAAAAACTCCTATTATGAAGTGTTGTAAAGTCTTGTAACAAGATTTCACACTTTTCTAGGCATATTTTCCCTATTTAGACCCTTCTCATGCTTTATTTTGTCTCTTTATGCCCTCATATGCTTATATTAAGTGTACTTTTGGGTCCTATCCTAACAAATAACATTAAGAATAACATTTTTCTTGACACTTGGCTATGGTTTCTAGGTGGGACTCATTCACCAAGGGTGGTGAATGAGTCCTCCTTGGCCCCAAATTCAAAATATTTCAAAATTTCTTTCAGGATTTTACTCAAATTCACTTCATGTAGGCTTATGATGAGATATGAATGGATACTAAGGCACAAGGTTTGTATAAATATGTGATTTTAACCTCATTTTAACCACCATTCATCAAGTTCACTTATCCACCTATTCACTTAAGCAATCAAGCATTTTGCATATTCAATTCAAGCACTTTCAAGCACTCTGGAGCAGCCATTGACATTAGTTCAAATTTTCATATTCAAGGATGTGGTAAGTTTGTAATACTTTCATGTTATTCAATTATAATTTCCTTTGCATGTTATTCATTTCTATTAGTTTTAATTACTAAAGTGGGGTTTGACCAAGGAAAACCCCTATTCTCTAACCCCCCAACATTTTTCCCCTTTGCATGTGTCTTTGCAGCCTTTGTTTTGTATATTTTATAGGTTTAAAGGTGTTAAAAAGTGGAACTCAAGTCAACTAGGCTCTTCAAATCAATTCATCATCTATTAAAGCAATTTGAATGACTTTTAGCCCATTTTCTATAGAATTTTAGACATTAATTTTGCAGTGTTTTTAGCATTTTTCTGCATTTTTGTTTCCTATATTCATATCTTTGTTACAGTTAGTAGATCTTCTATTATTTGCATTTTACATTCTTATATTAGCTTGAATTTCTATCCATTCCTCCTTTGTGGGACTTGCATGAGTGTTTGGTGCCCTATTGATAATACTTTAGTGAGAAGAAGTTATAAACTCATGGCATCCCATGATAGTACTTTCATTGTGGACCTTCGGATCTCATGAGATCCTACTCATTGTATGTAAAATGGTGAATTAGGCCCTGACAATACCAATTCCATACCTTCCCCTTTCCATCCTATGCATGTTGACAATCAAAACAGGTCTCTCCTGCAAGAAAAAGTTATTAACATTCATGAGGACTTTGCACATTTACAACAAGATTTTTCACTTGAAAACATTTCCATCACTACTATACTTTCTATTGAGAACCTCCATCGCTTAATTGAGAGTGATGATGGCTTGCACGTTTTTAAAAAAATTGCTAAGATTTACAATAAACATGCCTTTTCAACTACCCAATCCACAAATATTATTGTTATCCAAGGAGCATCTCAAGTTCCTCCTCCTTCAATTACAGCTTCCATACCAACTTACACCAATCCACAAGTCCATACAAATTTACATCAATCCAATCATGTCGCTACTTCTTTCCCAATTTCCACTAGCATTCCTACTCCTTTTGTGGCATCACAACCTCCTTCCACCACCCTCACACCCCTTACTATTCCTTCCACTTCCCCTAACATCGCATACACTCCATCACCATTTTCCCTTCCACCTCAACCCTATTATCCTGATCCTTTATGACACAACTCCTTAACATTTTTTCATCCATGCAACACCAACTTGCCACCATTAGTCAAGATAAAACTACTCCAACCACATATCTTGTTCATAGTAGCCCCTTATCATTATAAATATTACATACCCCGATGCCACAAGGAATAGAAATGTCAAGATTTGAGAAATATGGAGGAAAATGAGACCCTATCAACCATGTCAATACTCTTACTGCCTTGTGTTATGATTTTTTCCTTGATGATAAACTTTTAGCAAAAATATTTCTAAGGAACTTGAAAGATATTTCCTTATAATGGTTTTCAAACTTGACTAATATTTCCATCTGTTCATTTAATGAAGTGGCAAAATCTTTCATTAATCACTTTCAATTACACATGACACCTAAAAAGAAAATGGCTGACCTTATGCGATGTAGAAAAAAAAATGATGAAAAAGTAATAAATTTCATCTATCGTTACCAGTCCTTGTATGCTCAAGTTGATGTCCAATTTCCTGATGCACATCTGCAGAAGATGTTTATTGTGAATTTTCACACCAACCTCCAAGATAAGCTTATGATGACGAAATTCCCTTCATTCATTTATTTTTGTACAACCTTATGTGAGTATCAAAATTCGGTTTCAAGTCGTGGGTCAAAATCCACTTTTAGCCAAATTGACAAAACTAAAAACAGTAATCAACTCCAAAACAACACACAAAATTTCCACAAACCTAATCAAGGTTTCTTACAATTTAGTTCACCTCCTTCACCCCAACCACAACCAACTTCACAGGTTCATAATTCAATGGCCACCTCTAAAACAATTGTGCCTTATGATTATGGTGATCCAAATAGATATTTCACTCCTTTACTTGATACCCTCCATCAAACAATGAACCAACTCATACAAAAATTCATGATTACCTTACCATCTATTCATCCACTTGATCCTACTCAACCCCTACTTCCTAGCTTCAAACCTAACACTTATTGTCATTTTCATCATGAAAATGGCCACGAAACCGAACATTGCAAGCGTCTTAAACATCTAGTTCAATACCTCATTGACTCAAGTGAATTGACCATTATGGGTGTTAATGATCAAGGAAATAAGTTTGTCACACCCCCTAATCAAAATCTCCAAATCTTCACCAACCCTATGCCTAAACACACTACCTCATTCATCAAGGCTAGTGAACTATCAGAACCTGATGTAATGACTATTGATACACACATTGAACAACTTGATATATCTCTTCCTATTCCCCAAGCTAGTCCTATGGATGAAATCATCGCCACAATAGACATTATCCCTCACAAGGGCCAAAACACTCAATCTATGGATATTACTTTTTCTGCTAAAGACATACTACACAAGCTTTTTGATGGTCCTCTCTACATAGCCGACAGAATCTATAATAAACCTACTAATTGGATATTAATAGATCCTGCTTGTGGTGAGAATGTGATCATAGTGGAGTTTCTAGTAGTACATGATCTATATCAAGATAATTATAATCTACCAACTCCATGAATTAAAATACATCATGGTTTTGCATGCCCTACAATTGGATCGATCATATTGCCTTTACACATAGGACCTAAGACTTTGGAGGTAACATTTTCTATTATTCCACAATTTGACCAATTTTGTTTGTGGTTAGGCCTTCCTTGACTTCGCTCAATGAAAGTGGTCCTATCATTCATTCACAAGTGCTTGAAGTTTCCACATGGCAATGAGGTATTCACTATACACCATAGTGGCTTTAAGCCTTTATCTTCCAAAGGTAATTTTCATTAGAATCCTTTTGGCTTGAACCCATGGAACCTATCACTCATCCCAAGGACTTCTTTTACATTGCTTATAATAAGTTTAAAGCCAAAAATATTGTTGTAATATCTCTTTGTAACGCATTTCCGTCCACCTCCACTCATCCTATACTCGATGAATCCATGATTACACCTAAATATGATATTGAAAAATCCATCACACCCTCTATGAAAACTCCTCCTGATACTTCCCATCCATCATGTAAATGGCCAAGAGAACAAGAAATAATTCCTACCTCACTTCCTTGTACCAAACAAGTATATAAAGTGAAAGAGATAGTAGTTGATCCTTCCTCTTCAATTTCTCTTTCTCTTCCTCATTTGGAATTACTCGAACCTATTCTAAATCAGTCCATTCTTACATCTCAACAACTCCAAAACATAATTAAATAGAATTGTGCCGCTTAGAAACATTGACATCATTTTCGTCTCCTTGCTTATACAATAACCAATCATGACCATCAATCTTTGCACTTGACAGATGCTATAGATGACCATCTCCCCTATCCTGACCAATCACATGAGATTTCAACCCACCAATTGCAACAAAATGAACACATCCAACCCACATTCTTGATACATCCATCCTTAGAAATCACTCTTCATCCTCTCATCATTGCTAGTCTTGATGATGACAATGACAATATGACAATTTCTAACATAGATGAAACAATAAAAAATGATTTGAACTCTTTATTTTCATCTACAATGAGCTTAAATGATAAATATTCTCTACCATGTGAAGAACCTAGTACAAATCCTAGTTAGGAACTTATGATTCTTCCTTTAAATAGTTATTCACCTTCACATTCCACTGAACATGATTGGGAGGAAAATGACTTGATGGATGACTTGCATTTTCCTACTTAATATTTTTCTTCACATTAATTTTAATTTTTCCTTTCATGTGTGTATCATGTTCCCTCGTATCATGTGTTTGATGTCTCCTTCTCTTTGTACACTTCTTCTATCTGTATCTCTATTCTTTTTCATTTTTGTTTTTTGTTTTCCTTTGGGGATGACACAAAGCATAGAGACGCCCTATGTCTCTTCCATGTTGACCCAAACAGTCCTTGTCTTATTCATTTTTGTTTTGTGTTTTCCTTTGGGGATGACGCAAATCGTAGAGATGCCCTATGTCTCTTCCATGTTGAACAAAATGGTCCTTGTCTTTTCCATTTTTCTTTTTTTTTTTCCTTTGGGGATGACACACACCATAGAGATGCCCTATGTCTCTTCTATGTTGACCCAAACAGTCCTTGTCTTTTCTATTTTGGTTTTGTGTTTTCCTTTTGGGGATGACGCAAAGCATTGAGACACCCTATTTCTCTTCCATGTTGACCCAAAACCCCCCTTTTGTCTTTTCCTTTTTTCCTTCATCTTTTCTTGTGTTTTTCCTTTTTGGGATGATGCAAGGCATTGAGACTGAAATGTCTCCTTCATGTTGACCCAAAATATTTTTCCTTTTCATTTTCTTTCTTTTTTATTTTGTTTTCCTTTTGGGGATGATGCAAAGCATCGATACCATAATGTATCTTCCATGTTGACTCAAAATTGACTTTGTTTTTCCTTTTTTTTCACTCTCTTTGTTTTTTCCAATTCCATGTGTATTTGGGGAATGATGATAGTTCTGAGCTCTTTCATAAAAAACAATGCATCAACGAACATACTAACCCCAAATCCATAGATCCCTTATGTGTTTGGTGTGATTTATTTCTTGGGGGGAAAGTCCCTTCTTTCCTTACTTTTCTCCTCCATCTTGAGATGATGTAGCTCAACTTCAAAACATATGACTTAGCATAGAGCTTTCCAAGTTGGCTCTCATGTCTTGTTTTCTTTTTTCATTTTCTCTCCTCTACTTTCAAGTAATTGCTCAGAAAACGATGTGTAGCAATTCCTTTAAAGTGGGGGCATACATTATCATTGTTTCATTTGCATTCTTAGTGAATCCTCATCATTTACATGATGTTTTTGTCACTTTGTGGATGACATTGGGTTTAATGTCCTTCATAAGTGTGATCTATCTCAACATATTGCATTCCTCTTGGTGGTTTGATGTGACACACTTCATCCCCTAAGTTGAGAATATACTATTATTTGATTGGTCCTCTTTTGGAGACATTAGACATAGTGTTCCCTAAGTGAGTGACCTTGCATAAATTGAACAAGACTTCTTTGAACATATTACACATAACATTTTTACATATAGCATTCTCATACGACTATCTTGCATAACACAAATTGCATGTCTGTGGAGTTGTCTTACTTTTTTGTCCACCTTGCATAACACAACTTGCATGCCTATGGTGCCATCTTATTTTATGAAATGAAAACTAAAATTTGCATTTTCTTTGGCTTTGTGACACCCTTTTAAACTAGTAGGAAGCCCAACTAGTAGCATGAATTTTCCCCATAGCCACTTTTGTGTTTGTTTGTGAGTGCATACCAACTAGCATATGTATCTTACTTTTTGGGATTTCTCAGCCTGTGGACAACTAGTTCTGTGGCCTCAGAGTGTGTACACATTTCTCTGTTTTCAATCAATCAGCCTAGATCTCTTTTCACAACTAGTTGGATCGATGATCAAAGCTTCACTCAATTCCTCTCAACACTTGTGTGTGATTTTTTCCTTATGTCCACTCTACAATGGGATCTTCATACTAGGGGCTTAATCATCCCTCTTGTTTATTGTATTCCATCTTTCTATCGTAAGTGCATTGGAACCCTTTTCTCGATGTTCATGCTAACTTTAGTGCAAGGAAGCAAGTTTCTCTCACTAAAGTGGGGGCTAAATGTATTGTTTAAAAATGGACCCTTCCCATTTTCATGGTCTTTTTGGTCTTGTTTCATAGTTTTGGAACTATGTTGCTTTAATTTTATGATGTATCTTCGGTTGAACATGCTTATTTTGGTGTTAAAATTAGAAGAACGACATCTTGTGAAGGTGTTGTGAAGTGTTGTAAGACATTTCTACATTCTTTTAGACTCTATTTAATGCAATTCACCTAAAAACCACCTTTTCACTCATCAGCAAGTCCTATTATGAAATGTTGTAAAGTCTTGTAACAAGATTTCATGCTTTTCTAGGCATATTTTCCCTATTTACACCCTTCTCATGCTTTATTTTGTCTCTTTATGACCTCATATGATTCTATTAAGTGTATTTTTGGGTCATATATTAACAAACAACATTAAACACAATATTTTTCCTTACACTTGGTTGTGGGTCTTAGGTGAGACTCATTCACCAAGGGTGGCGAATGAATCCCCCTTGGCCCCAAATTCAAAATATTTCAAAATTTCTTTTAGGATTTTACTCAAATTCACTTTATGTCAGCTTGTGATGAGGAATGAATGGATACTAAGGAACAATATTTGTATAAATATGTGATTTTAAGCTCATTTTAACCCCCATTCATCAAGTTCATTTATCCACCTATCCACTTAAACAATCAAGCATTTTGCATCTTCAATTCAAGCACTTTCAAGCACTTTGGAGCAACCATTGACATTACTTCATATTTGCATATTCAAGGATGTCATAAGTTTGTAATAATTTCATGTTATTCCTTTGCATGTCATTCATTTCTATTGGGTTTAATTACTAAAGTGGGGCTTGACCAAGGAAAACCCTTATTTTATAACCCCCCAACATTTTTCCCCTTTGCATGTGTCTTTGCAAACTTTATTTTGTAGATTTTATAGGTTTAAAGGTGTTGAAAAGTGGAACTCAAGTCAACTAGGCTCTTCAAATCAATTCATCATCTATTCAAGCAATTTGAGTGACTTTTAGCCCATTTTCTATAGAATTGACACTGACAACCACACTTTCAGTCATTACCAGATTTGGTGTAGTAGTGTTGACCCTTGAATTTTGAGAAATATTGGGGAGGACTGATTCACTACCCTTGGCAAATGAGACCCACTTGAATTCTAGAAATCTTCATTTTGTTAGAGATAAACTCTCGACTGTCAGAAATCAGTCCCGAACACTTTTTCAATAATAGGAGGACTGATTCGCCACCCTTAGCAAATGAATCCCACTATGAAAAATAAAGAAAATTCATCAGCATTCTAGACATTCTAGAAAGCTCACACATCATCCAAGTGCACTTATATTTGGCCCTGCACTTTCTATTCTACATATTTCTTTCTATTTCTTCATATTTCATAGTTGTTTGCATATCACACTATGTTTTCAAACATACCATAAATTATGTCTTTGCATTCATTTTAGATCATTTTAATCAGTCAATTGCATTTAGTTCAGTTATTTTACATCATATCACATCACATATGTCCTAATTTAAATGTCACATGAGCATTTTAGGATCTAATATCTCTCCTTTTGGGTGAAAAACCCTATTAGAGTTAGAGAGTCCATTGGGTCCTAAAATCTATGTTTCAGCATTAATGTGTTGTCTAATTTGAAAATTTGTAGTGTTTGCAAGAAAATATACACTAGAATGAGATTTTGAGCATCCAGTGCAGGCATCATGTGTTTGTGTGGTGCTTTTGAAAAGGGTGTCCATAGATTTAGTTTAATGAACAAGATGGATCCAAGCCACAACCACCAATGCTTGCAAAGCTTACTCAATTTGAAGAAATGCTTATAACTAGAGTTTCTCCATTTTTTTACGTAACCCATGCTAGAGGATTCCCATACAAATATAGTGGCCATACTATAAGCTTCCCTCAAGACATCACAACCATTGCAACTTTGTTACCACATCGTCTACATGATCTTCAAGTCATGATTGCGCATATAACTGGCATTCAGAGGACAAACTATGATTGCTATGTTTACAAACATAATTTCATGGCTGCATTAATATACAAAATTGAGAATGACCATACTATAGGGATGTTGCAATAGATTGTGACGCTTTAAATTTGTTTCCTTCTATAAGTACTAACATCTCTGATCTTTTGAACACAATGAAAGAACCGACACATAACATGTGCAATTGAACTGATGACAACTCTAGAAAGTGTTGTTAATGAGGAATCTTAGCTTGAGGACTTATCATTTATTCCACTGATTCCCAACCCTCCTCAAGAATTGCAAGAAATTAGAGATTCCTTCAAAATAAATGACATTAGTCAAAATAATTTTCCTTGGCCAGAGATTTCTAGCCCTATCAATTAATATAATACAAAACAGTTATTAAGCATGAATTTTCCAATATTTTTCCCCACTAGCACAAAAATTCCCCTACAATCGAGAACCATACAGATTCACTCACATGAATATGCATTTCACTTGATGAGATACTATGATAATAGATTTTGGAGGCATGTCAGATTTAGATATTATCTTTATAATTTGATAATGAGACAACGAATCCAACAATCGGCTTCAGTTTGTATGAAAACAAACTTGGAGGAAAGGATCCCAAAGTCTATTGTTGCTTTGTGAAAATTGCTTTGGGAGGCACCAGACACCCAGATAGCGAACCAACTTGTTCGCTTTGGTGCATCCTTGCGAGGAACACACTTGTATTGGGGAAAGTGCCATCAAGAGCTTGCGGCAATGATCCAACATCTTGGTACACTAACTCTTTTCTTCACTTTGAGCTCCATAGACACAAAATGACCTGATTTGCTATGGTAATTGATCCTCATCCCTAGTTACATATGTCGTACTCTCGAAGATAATTGACAGACAATGTTGTACAAAACCCACACATAACAACCTTGTACATGCACTTGCAATTCACCATTTTATGTGAAGAGGTTACTGAGAGGCTTTTCCACATAAAGTACTACTAGTATAGGTATGAGTGGAAAATTCATTGATCATAACATGTCCATGGTTTCTTGTGGCTCTTAGATGCCCCGAACATGGACATGCTTGATTGGTCCAACCCACATGAGTTTCAATAGGAAAAAAACTTCTTTGATCGCTATGTTTCAGCATGGAACCCTTGTTCCTCATATCAACTAATATCAAGGGTCCACCACTCGACTTTGGAGGACTCATGCTTTAATAATAGTATGCAAATATCTTGCATGGATCCAATGGTGGATTATGAACAGTTGTTGAACATGGTGCAAAGGAATACCAAGTGTACTTAATACACTTAACTTAGGAAAAAAGTCCACCAATTACAGTGTCGCTATAAATCTCTATGGAATACACAACCATCATCGACATTGGTAATTCATAGTGAATTGAAAAAATTGTATAAGCCAACAAGAAATAATGAGTGTGTTAATATCCACAACCCTAAGATGCTTGCAATTTGGTGAGAAAACATTGATTGCCAACCAGTCTTGTCTAGACAAATTGTGCTAAACTACATTTCCAAATATGCATCAAATTTTGAAAAAAATATCTCAACGCTATAATGATATCTTGCAGAAGCTTACAAATACAAATTCATCTAGGGATAAAGCATTTCTTTCCTACCCAAAATTCATGATGAACTTGGTTGTAGATCATGACATTGGTGCACAAGAAACATGCCATATGCTGCAAAAATTACCCCTTGTCATCTCAAGTCGGCATTTCCTATATTTGAACATCATCAAGCAAAAATTTCATTATTTGAAAATAGTTGATAGTGGTGACAAGATTGCAAGTGGTTATATTTATTGCTACATGCAAAGATCAACTGAAATGGAGACAATATCCCTCATTCAATCTACACAACTGTATACATATCGAAAAAATTGCAATGGTGCGATTTGGCATGCCCGACCATTGCCTGCTATCATCATTGTTTACCCACTTTTCAAGACCACCCCCTCAGAGCAAAGTGATACCTTTGAAACATTTTGTTGGTTATAATATCTACTATACAAGCCTTTCCAAAATGTTGAGGAAAACATAGGCCTCATGAAAGAAATCATAACACAGAATGGGAGGCTATTTTATGTTGTTAGATATGATGCTTGACATGCCAATAGAGTTATTTCTCCCCTTGCTGATGAAAAGGATTGTGACAGTGATAATGATAACACATAGTCTCTACCTCCCATAGATGAATATGAATGGGAGTTTCTTTCTCAGCTTGGTGCTACAATTTTTTTTTTGCTTTGACAAGCTACAACTATTGGGTAGATGAGACTTTGATCTACATCACATGTGGGATACAAAACATTTTCCATATAATTTGCATAGAATTGTTGAATAGTTCATTTCGACGAGTAAATTGCATACAACCCAAGACACTCTTTGCTTGTTGGTAGCGACTGCACTTTGTCATCAACTATCTCCTAGGAGCAAGCTTGCTTTGAATATTATTGAACAACACCATCTTGGCCCATCTTCATTGTCACCATTGTGTATGATCATTCAAGAAACTACTAGCACAGGAAAAGCATTCCTTATCAACAAGATCCAAAGAGAACTAAATACATCATAGAATCAGAGAATGAATCCTTCACTTTCTTTGGTGCCAATGAGTGTAGCTACTTACAATATTTGTGCCTCCACAGTGCATACAACTCTCCATATACCAATTAGAGATATGAATCCATTAAAAGGATAGGAATTGACCATATTTCAAGAGGACTTCAAACATATTAAGTGCATCTTAATTGATGAAATGAGCTTCATGGGGCCCAAGTTGTTGCTTAAAATAGATAGTTGATTGCGGCAAGCATTCCCTGCTAGACATATGTAGCCATTTTGTGGTGTCTATATTATACTTGTGGGTGACCTAGCATAACTGCCTCCTATTTTGGAAAGGCGTATCTATGCTTCTTGCTCCATAACATTGGCTCTTTAGAACACTTTTAATATTTTTGTTACGCTTGACACTGTCTTTTTCCAGCATGGACAATTTGACACACAACAATAATTTTGTACACTCCTTTTGAATATTAGAAATTGTGGGGCATCCTAGTTTGACTGGAAAACTCTTATGAATCAAACAAGTGCCATGCTTTTATCTAATCTAAACCAATATTTTGATAAATTTATCCACTTATTCCCAACAAATAGGTTGGTTTCTTTGCACAATAGGAAAATTCTTTACAAGATAAAAACTTTAATGTTCCGATTACAATTCGTGCTAGTGAAAGTTCTTAGAAAAAACACTTGATTATGGTGATGATGAAAAACTTCAAGTAGAGGTATTGCTTTCAATTGGCCAACAATTAATGTTGACAACAAATATTTGGCTAGCAGCTAGCTTGGTCCATGGATCATTGGGTTTAGTGAAGGCTATTGTATATGCTAGGGGTGCTAAACAATCTTAACTTCTTGAATATGTTTTTGTCAACTTCCCAAACTACATTGGCCCAACATGGGATCAAGACAATCCAAGAGCCATATTGATTCCCCCAATCACATGGGGTAGCCGAAGGCAACTCCCCTTAATAGTGGCTTGGGTGATAACAATACATAAATCTCAAGGCTTGAAACTAGAGAGAGCTACAATAGATATTGGAACTAAATAAAGGCAAGGACTAACTTTCACAACTCTCTCTCATGTTAAATCAATAACATATGTGAATACACATAGATCCACCTTTCTATTTTGACAGATACTCTAGGCTACATTCCAGCAAATACAATGCACTTTGAATCAAAGAAGAGCATCACCTCCAACAATTGTCTACATTCCCATCCTGATGAAGTTTTTTTGTTCTTGACAGTAACTATACCACTTCTCCTTTTCCTTTTCTTTTCAATGCTTTTACAATTCCCACCATTCCTAATTTTCCTTCTTTCTTGTTTGCTCCATAGTTCAATTGCAATCACTTCTGCCAAGATAACCAATGTTTTACTTCTATAGTGATTTCTAAGAGAAGTTGCTATTCAACTATTTCCCTGTATTTCCCCTTGCATCCAACAAAAAATGTGGATTCCTTCATGTTCCTCACTTGACCAAAATATTATTTATATTTAATTTTTCTCTCAATACCTTCCTCTTCTTTACCCAATGATGTCACTTCTATAGATATCGCCTTTGAACCATTTGTTTCTAACTATATCAAATTCTAACAAATTTAGATTGGAAACATTTTCAGCTATAACTACAAATCTTGAAAATTATCAATAGCTTCATGCTCACAAGTTTTCCATGGTGTTCGAGTTCAACCTATATTCTATTTTTATACAAGGTAATGCTATATCTCATTCTTTCCATCTCTTATTTCACAACTACATCTGAAATTCTTTGTAACAAATGCTACAACTGTATATACTTTTAAAAATGGATAACACTGATTTCATCTCAACAAAATTGCTAGGTGCTAGAAGATAATTATATGGAAGGCATAATTTTCCACATATTGTCTCCTGCTCTTTAAAGAAGGTATGCATGTATCTTGTTTATATCATCTCTTCTATTAATATGCATTAGATATTATTTATTATAAACTATATAGCTATTTATATTCCCTCATTTAAATATTATCTACCAATGACACATATTTGCTGCACTAAACTTCAAATTTTCCTTATGTCTAACTATATTTCATTGAAACCATTTTAGATTGCAAACGTTCTAAATTGTACATACATATCTTTGCAATACCAAATAGCTTTGCAATTAGATGTTTGGCATGGTGTACAAACTGTGACTACATTTTATTTAGATAGAAGGTAAGGATAGATGTTCTTTATTCCATCTCTTATTTCATAACTACATGTCAAATTGTTTGTCATAAACAATACAACTATATATATTTCTCAAAATTAAAAAGACTGATTGCAAGTAAATAAAATTTCCAAGTTAATACTATGATATTTCCACAATCCATAATAATTTAGATTTTTTGTTACTAGATATTTGATTATGCTTTTGTTTGTGGATAGACAAACTCACACACAATCAAATATCCAGAAACAACATATATTAAGAAAAAAATTTCAAGTGTTGAAACATTGGTTTCACCATTGATCATAGTGGTGGGAAATGTATGCTATTTCTCAAGGTTTTTTTGATAGCCCATATGGTTGCATGACTCAATATGGTAGGGTGGAGAGCAAGCCTTCTTTTCTTTTATTCATGCTACATCCTATTGCACCCACAAGGTATGCCTACATCTTATTTATTTAATTCCTTTTATTGGACATACATTGCATACTATTTGTTCTAAATTATAGAACTCTTTATTTTCCCTACTTTACATATTCTCTACCAATTACACATATTCATTGCACTAAACTTCACATTTCCTTTCATTTTTTTGCAGACGATAATAAAAAACAAATAAATTATGTTTAAGATAAGATAGTAATTTCTTAGTGAATGATCTTTTATCTCATCTTATATTCATCAGTATTGTGGATCTTTTCACAACATTAGATCTTCTATGAGGTTAGCCTTGTTGTAGGTTCAATTTACAAATTACATTATGGTCATTTTGAGGAAGTAATCTTTCGTAAATTACAATTAAGAATGATTAGAAATTAAAAAAATATATAGTTTCAAATTTTTGTATCAATCTTCAACAAGATTGTGTGGATGCAATTATCTGTTTATTCTTAAGGTTCTACATTGCTTATGTAAATACACTTATTTGAAATTTCAATTACACTCTAAGCTTTCACATAATTGTATTACCTTTTTGAGATAAAATATTGTCCATTCCTATGATCAATGGTGCCATCAATGTTCCATACAACACTTACATTGCAAATTTTGCATGGATTTGTCACTGTGAATTTTTGACTTTTGTGGGTTTTCCCATTTCACTCAGTGTTGAAACCAATATTGTTTGATTTATGTATTTTGTGGTTGTGGTTGCAATGCAGTAAAATATTTAATGTTATACAATTCATCTTTCTTTTTGTAAGGCATTTTTGATTGTCATTCTCTGCCTTAGGCTTTATTGTTTCATTTTTAAAAACATGCTATATAAAGCATTGTATTGTTTCAATCTCCTGTAAGGTGTTTTCAAACAAAAAATACTATATTATTTTTTCCAACCAATACTATATATTTATGGTTTCCCTTTTATGGATTGTTCCATACAACAAGTACGTAACACTATGTATCAATCATGTTTGTATCTACTATACCATACACACATATCTGGACATAGGGGAAATACATTGTTCACCACTATGTATAATGTATTAGTATGTAACTATGTTGTTTGCATCTACTATGACATATATCCAGGTCTACACATGCCATTTTTAGTTACTGCTCTGAATGGTGACATTGATGTTCTAATCTTGTTTCATCCTTAGTGTCTGCATGTCACTTCCATTTGTTGTTTCCCTCTACCTATCGGCTCATCCTTGTGTGTTACTACCAGAAAATGCTAGTATATATTCTATATTATATTATATTATATCGTATTATATTATAATACCACCCACTCCCTCAATTCAATTTTTTTTTAATTTTCCACCTTAATATCATATTATATAATTTTTATTTGCATGACTAATTATTTAGTTGTGCTTTTTACTCGATGATCAAATTAGTCACTTATAATGATCAAATTAGTCATTTATAGTTGTGTTGCAGAAAGTGAGTAGAATTTAGTTATCTTTAGTTGTTGTGACTAAAAGTCTTAGTCACGTAGTCATTTATTTACCAAATTTTGCTAGTGTTCAAAATGTATCACACTACTTGAAGGTAAAGATTTATTGAGGATATGGTCCATACCTAATGCACTAGTGTCAATGCTAGGAGTAAAAAAACTAAATAACCCAATATCCACAATGATTGTGATATAGCGGGATGACATAAGTCTTGAACTTTGTTTCACTAGAGTATTAACAATACGACACCAACTACTAACGCAGGGGCTTCTAAATGAAAAATGAATGCAAATGAAATATAGGCTAAGAATAATGAAATTATTATAATAAAAATTCTATAAATTGAAACAAAAAGCTATAAATAGCAAACAAAAGCTTAGAAACAATACTTTAAATTTTGGAAAATGTAGTGCAGAATTTGCACTAGGACTAATTCACCTAGAGGGGCATATGAGTCCTAGTGACAGTTTCTTTCAAACTTTTTAGAAATTTTCAATTTATTTTTATGCTTTTTATGTTGTATGATTTGTAACCTAAGTGAAAAAGCAAATTTTGCATTATTTTTAAAGATATGAGGTGTAAAAATGCAAGCTATATCAACTTTCATTAATACAAAAATAAAAACCCTAGAATTCCAATTAACTCAAGAAAACCCTAATGCAATGTTAATACAAGCAAGATCTAGGATGATGATGCACTCCAAATTAGAATTATGACATTCTATGGACACAAAAAAAGTAACCCTTCTAATTTTTCTCATGTTTAGGCCCTCCTAGTGGACTTTGGCTTGATTTTTCCTAGATTTAATGTTGTCATGTGGTCAACGCATTCACATTAGGTCTTGGACCCTTGATAATCATTAAGGATTCTAGGATGCTGAGTAAAAGTGTTCTAAAGTGTTGTAATCCACTTTCACACTTTTCTAGGAACCCTTCATTACAATTCACTTAAATACCCTCTTTTTATCACTTAACAAGTCTCATTTCAAAGTGTTGTAAAGAGTTGTAACAAACTCTCATGCTTTTTTAGGCTTGTCATCACTAAATTGACCCTTTCTTATGTTTAAATGATCCCTTAATGCACTTTTCAGTCCTACTTAAGTGTATTTTTGAGAATATTCCTATTAAACCTTATTAAATACACTTTAATTCCTGACACCCAATAAAATTTCCCTGGTGGGACCAAGTTGCCACCTAGGGTGACTTAGCGACTTGGTCCCACTAGGCACAAATATCAAAATAATTTTAATTTTTTGATGGTATTTAATTCTCTTATCCTTTAGGTTGACCTATGATGTGTTATTTTTAGGAAATATTAGAAAATAAAGTATAAATAAATGGATTTCCCCTCATTTTAACCTGCATTCATTCAAGCATTCATTCACTCAATCAAGCAAGCAATTATCAAGCATTCAAGAACTCTAATCATCATCAAGTCATCCATTGGAGCACTTCATTGCATATCTTCATATTTCAACATCAAGGGTTTGGTGATTTTATCATATTACATGTTTTTTATTCATCATTCTATCCTTATTTCATTTCATTTCATAGGGTTTGATCAAGGAAAACCCCTATACTTTAACCCTTAACACCTTTCCCCTCTTTGCATGTGTGCTTTGCAGGTATTGTATGTAGATTTTTCAAAGAGAGGTGTTAAAAGTGCCATCAAATTTTTGAAGATCATTCAAATTCAACAAAACCCTATTTAAGGCTTTGAGACCTCTTTCAGCCCATTTTCTGTAGAATCTGAACCAAAAACCTACTAGAAAATGAAGTGAAGACTGAAAGCTACAAAATCTTGTACCCAAATTCCTGAGATTCCTAGGTGGACTAAGTCACCATCTATGCAAATTAGTCAAACTACCAGGCTTGAAAAGTGGTTTATGCATTTTTGGATACCCATTTGGTAGATTCTTGTTTGGGCAGAGTTTCCCTGAAATTGGACTAAGTCACCCAACTTGGTATAAGTGTCCCAGTCAACATTTCTAGTCAACTCTGTAGGATTTCAAGGCCTCTATGCATTAGAATTCAGATTTTAGGTGCACCTCTCTAGTCTTATTTAATTATGCCATTTTTTATTTGCATTCTTAGGTGTTTTTGCATGCATCACTATGTTTTCAAACAAGTTGCATGTCTTAGGCTTTGCATTACTAATCATCTTTCTTTTTTAGCTCATTGCATCAAGACATTATATTTAGACATACTTCATCTATCCTTGCATTAATCTTGAATGTGTACATTACATTTTAGCCTATCTTTCTCCTTTTAGGTGAAAAACCCTTGAAGTTATAGAAAGCCTTCGAAGCCAAAAAATTTGTTTACATTTTGGTGAATCCACCTTTAGAATACTTTCTTTTTTTATTTTGGAGTCCATCATCATCCTATAGTTAGCTTCCATCAACAGTGAATTGTATTTTTCATTAGTTAATTTGCATTCTAGGGTTTTTACATTTTGCATTAGTGAAAGTACTTATGGTTTACATTTTTCCATTTCAAATCATTGAAAAACATTTGGAAACTACATTTTCATTTAGTATTCAAGTCATACAAACTAAAAATCATCAAAATCAATTGCAAATTTTTGAATTTTTTTTAAAATGCTAACTAGGGCTAATTCACCATTTTGGGCGACTTAGTCCTAGTCTATATTTTTAACTGTCTATTATAGTGTCAGAAACCTTATTTTTATGCTTCCTAAGCCTCCTAGTATCATATATTATAAGTTTGGAAAGTTTTGGGAATATTTTTTATATGCATCTAGCTCAAAAAACTCAATTTAGAATAGTCATTTTTGCAGTCATTTCCATTAGAAGCATCATTAGATCTAAAAATGCTAACATTTATAAAATTTTGAATAACATGGATAAAATTCATTTTCACTTTTGCATACACAATATTTCTATTCATAAAAATTTGCATAAGTTTGATAAAAGTGCTTTTCATTCTTGGATATACATTGTTTGTGTTCTTAAATTTTTTCATACATTGGATAAAAGTATTTTGTATCTTTGGATATATATTGTTTACATTGCTAAAACATTACATGAAATGGTTACACATGATTTTCATTTTTGTTCAAACACTGTTAGTGTCTTACATATTTAGACATGTTAAGAAATATTTCCTATCCACTCCTGATGAGAGTGCTTTAGTGAAAGAGAATAAAACATTAGAAATTCCTAACAATTATAATTTTTCTTCTCCTCATATCTCTCCTATTGTTGATGAAAATATTTTGGTAGAAGAATCAATTAATGAGATTTTTGAGAATCCTAGTTGTTTCTCTCCTCTTACCTCTCTTAGTGGACAAGATATTGAAGAACAAGAAAACACAATCATAGGTAATCATGACAGTAAAATTTTTTCTTCTCCTAGTATCTCTCCTAGTTGTGAAGTAGATACTTTGATGTTAGAAAACACAATCGATGAAGGTAGTGAGTATCTTACTTGTCCCCCTTCACCTAGTGAAACCCTTACTAAGCAAGAAAATTCAACCGTTGATCATTCCCCTACTTGCAATTAATTCATTTTAGAAGAACCAACCTTTGAATTCCAATAACATTTTTCTTGTCATTCTCGTAAAAACTCTCCTCCTAGGGAGAATATCATGATGCAAGAGAATGTGAACATTGACACATATCCTTAAAACACTAAACCTTCCCTAGGTGAAGAGAATAAAGTGACATTAGAATCCCCTTCACTAACATGTCATGCAAATAAAGGAAATATTCTTGAGGTTATGGTGACACAAGTGGGATCTCCTTTAATTAGTTAGTGTCCTAAGTCACCTCCCATTAGTGAATCACACAAAAAAATTAAGAGATGTCTTGAAATCCATGATGCAATCTAATCAAACAAATGTTTTGCAGCCACTAATTTGTAACAAGTTAGTGACTCAAACATATAGGTGATCTCACAACACTCCTACTACATTACCTTTTCTTCCACATAGAGTACCTAGTGTTGAAGACCTTAAACAAACTCCTATTAATATCTCTGTATGGCAACTTAGTCAACTATCAGCTATACATGTAAATTTATATTTCATGAAATGTTGCAAATATAGAAGGAGGAGATCCAATCTTACATAAAATCAAATAATGTAACATCCCACTCTTGTCCCATGCAAGTCACCCAATAAAAAATCACATTCCCTAAACATGAATTACCCTCACTTGAGATTCAAAACAAGAATGATCCCTTGATGATAAAGGTGCTTATTAATGACACCTTAATTAGACATAGTCTCATCAAAAATGAATCATAAATTAATGTTTGTAGCATGGACTTCCTAAAGAATTTTGGTATGGACAAAAATTTCATTCAACTTAACTATGTTCATATTTGTGGCTTTGATAATGTTAATAGGAAACCACTAGGGATGATCACATTACCTATTGAGGTCGGACCTATAGTGCTGCCTACCTCTATCCATATCATGCAAGGACCCCTTCCATACACTCTTCTCCTTGGGGGATCACAGATTCATGCTATGAAAGGAGTCCCCTCTACTCTTCACTATGAAATGAAATTTAAATACAACAACAAGATATACACGATTGATGCAGATGAACAAAGCTATGAATAAACTAATCAAAATATTTCCAACTCCCCTAATCCTTTCATTCCAAGATCAAAACTTGAACCTATACAAGTTGATTCTAATCCTTCACCTACAACAAAAATCTTTCATGATAATTTGGGGTCACTAGATTCTACACCTCCTTTCAATAAACTTTCCACAATCCCACCCTCACGGTCTAAAGAGTCATATACAAACAATTATTTTTTAGACATAAGTTCTAGTAGCCATTGTGGTTTCATGCCTTCCTTTAGGGAAAGATGTGAAAAATTACAACCTAAAGAACCTTGTATTTTATATGCTCAACTTGGCTCTACACCAACAACATTAACCTATGATAGTGATGGGGGATATCTAACTCCCATCCATCATGGGGAGATGAAACATAACATTAAAAATGATTTGTGTTCTTGTCAAGCAACCAATCCTTCTCTGAAGCATCAACCACCTTCATATTCCTTGGAAGATTGTTATGGTGTCAAATACAATCTCCCTCCTACACATGGATACAATACACACATGAAGAAAACCAACATATCATACTCTTTCAAGAAAGATTTAGGGTTATCTTATCTCCACTTTCATCTAAGTATTTGCATAGAAAAATTCAACATCTCAAGGAGTATGGTGCTCTTCCTTGTGTTGTAGCACCTAATTCCTCTACCTAATACTTACTTTCATCCATTCCAGGGTCACATTTGTCCTCCACTAAGTGGGGGTAAGGGGTTACTTAGCCTTGTCCTCCTATGTCACTTGTCGTTGTCTCTTTTGCCTAGTCATTAACCTTTCCTGAACATATAAGAGCAAGCTTGGGATGTGGAAAACATGCCTTACTTTTGATCACACATGACATACTACCTTTTTCATGATGTAGCCTTACTTGAAAACATATGACTTGGCATAGGTATTTCCATGTTGGCTCCCATGTCTCATTTTCTTTTTGCATTTTTCATTCGCTACTTTAAAGTAATTTCTCGCAGAATGGTGTGTAGCATTTTATTTAAAGTGGAGGCATACATTATCATTATTCATTTTGAATTTTGAATTTTTCTTGCTTCTTAGTCCAGCCTTCTTACTTCATGCAATGTGTTTTTTCGCTTTGTGCATGACATTGGGTATAATGTCCTTCATGATCATGATCTATCTTAGCATATGACATTCCTCTTGGTGGCCTAACGTGACACACTGCATCCCTTGAGTTGCCAATTTTCTATTCTTGGATCGGTCCTCTCTTGGAGACATTAGACACAATGTTCCCTAAGTTATAGACCTTGCACAAACTTAGCAAGACTCCTTTGAACATTCTTTTTCATGTTGAATACTGCATTTATTATATGGCCACCTTTCATAACACAACTTGCATGCCTATAACTCCATCACATTTGTTCATTAGTTCTAAGCATACGAAGTTGTGCTCATCTCATGAAGCACAAAACAACATTTTCTTTTGTGGTGCCTTATTAAATTTATCACAAGGTATAACTTTGGTATGGTTGAGTGGGAAGTCCAATCTGAGTCATGAATTTCCCCATAGCCACTTCCATTTGTGTGAGTGCATACCAACCATGAGTGTATGTTTCTCACCTTTTAGGACTTCTCACCTAGCAGATAGCCAAAAGTTTCATCACCTCAAAGTGAGTATGTATTTTTTCTAAAGAAACAACCTAGATCTAATCTAAAATGGGTTGGATAAATGATGAAGATTGATCCAAATTTATTTAACTTACCTCTTTCATCCTTTTTCATCACTCTCATGTGTGTTCCTTTGTATTTATGTTTGGCTTGCCATGGGATCTTTATCCTGGGGGCTTGATCATCACTCTTGATTTTTGTCATCTCATCTTACCAACATCAGTGCATTCAGATCCCTCTTGATTACATGTTCAACTACTTTAATGTGATTTTGAATGAGGTTCATCCTCTCACTAAAGTGGGGGCTCACTATGGACACGAAACAAGTAAACCTTCTAATTTTTCTCATGTTTAGTACCTCCTAGTGGACTTTGGCTTGATTTTTCCTAGATTTAATGTTGTAATGTCGCCAACTCATTCACACTAGGTCTTGTAACATTAAGAATCATTAAGACTTATAGGATGTCTTGTAAAATTGTTGTGAAGTTTTGTAACCCACTTTCACACTTTTCTAGGACCCTTTAATTATAATTCACTTAAATACCCCTTTTTTAACACTTACCAAGTCTTATTTCAAAGTGTTGTAAAGATTTGTAACAAACTCACACTTTTCTAGGTATGTCATCACTAAATTGACCATTTCTTATGTTCAAATGACCCCTTAATGCACTATTTGGTCTTACCTAAGTGTATTTTTGAGAATATTCCTATTAAACCTTATTAAATACACTTTAATTCTTGACACCCAATAAAATTACCTAGGTGGGACCAAGTCGCCACTTGGGGTGACTTAGTCCCACTAGGCACAAAAACCAAAATAATTTTAATTTTCTCATAGGATTTTATTCTCTTATCCTCGAGGTTGGCCTACAATGTGTTGTTTTTGGGAAATATAAGAAAATAAAGTATAAATAAAGGGTTTCCCCCCTCATTTTGACACCCATTTATTCAAGCATTCATTCACTTAATCAATCAAGCAATTATCAAGCATTCAATCACTCTAAGCATCATCAATTCATCCATTGGAGCACTTCATTGCGTATCTTCATATTTTAACATCAAGGGTTTGGTGAGTTTATGAAATTTCATGTTCTTTATTCCTCATTCTATCTTTATTTCATTTCATTTCATAGGGTTTGATTACCAAATCATAGCTTGACCAAGGAAAACCCCTATAATCTAACCCTTAACACTTTTCCCCTCTTTGCATGTGTGTTTTGCAGTCAAAGAGATAGGGGTTAAAAGTGTCATCAAATTGTTGAATATCATTCAAAGTAAACAAAACCCTATTTGAGGCTTCGAGACCTCTTTCAACCCATTTTTTAAACAATCTAAACTAGACACCTGTCAAGAAAGGAAGTGCAAACTGAAAGCTACAAAATCCTATCCCGAAACTCTTGAGATTCCTAGGTGGAATAAGTTGACATATGTGGAAAATTAGTCCCACTACTAGTCCTAGAAACTGGTTTCTACATTTTTAGATACCCATTTCACAAATTCCATTTCTGGTAGATTTTCCCCAAGACTGGACTAAGTCACCCAGCTTGGAATAAGTGTCCCAGTCAATATTTCTAGTCAACTCTACAAGATTCTAGAGCCTCTTTGTATCAGATTTTAGATTCTAGGTGAACCTCTCTGATCTTGTTTAATTTTGTCATTTTTTACTTAGATTCTTAGGTGGTTTTGCATACACCACTATGTTTTCAAACAAGTTGAATTTCTTAGGCTTTGCATTAATAATCTTCTTTCTTCTTCAACTCATTGCATTATGAAATTGTATTTAGGCATACTTCATCCATTCATGCATTAATCTTGAATGTGTACATTGCATTTTGGCCCATCTTTCTCCTTTTATGTGAAAAACCCTATAAGTGCTAGAAAGGCTTGGAAGCCAAAATATTTTTTCACATGTTCTATATGCAGGTTCACGAAAATGAAAGGTAGAATTTTTTATTGGGTTCTAGGGTTTTGGACCTATAATAACAAAACTCCAGACTCTCATTCAAGGATGACCCTAGAGATCTCTATCCAATTGAGAAAGGGGAAACAAATATGGCAAAAGTAATGTCCTAGAGGCTTATTATAAACTAATGAGGGGCTCACCACCAAGATAGGGCTTGGAAAGACAAATTAAATGCAAGATGAAATGCTTAAACCTAATGGGATGCAATCTTTCACTAAATGACTTAAAAATGTATGTAAAAAAAAAAGAATGTTGTAAGATGAAATGTGTGCACCTAGGAATCTAAAGAGGGTGAAGCCACAATAATGGTTTACAATTCAAGTGGAGAAGGAAAACTCACAAAAAATGAATGCATGGCAAAAAAATTGATTTTGGGGGTTCGTACAAACCTATTGGTTCGACCAAACCCATTAGGGGTTCACTAGAATCTGGGTTTGGGTGAACCCTTTTAATTCTTTCCTACCAAAAAAAGCCAACAAAACCCCTTATAGAAGGGGGGTTTGAATGAACCCTTGTTCGAACAAACCCCTAGGGGTTTGTTTGAACCCCTCTTATTCCTTATCCCCCCCTAAGACACAAAAAAACCTAGATTTTGTCACTTCAAAGTTCAAATTGAGGATGAAAATGGAGGAATATTCACAAACCCAACTTGAATCAGGTAGCCCTCAGAATGAGATACCCAATGAATATAATTTTAATATTTTTTGGTTTTATTATGTGTTTTTTTTTTGTTTTATTAAACATAGGTTTTTCATTGAAAATGAAGGTCTATGTTTTGCACATATCAGAAAAAGCAATGGAGTGCTCAAAAATAGAAAAATATAGAATGCACAGATATTGAAGTCCTTGACCCAAAAAATTTGATTTGATAAATGGAGTTGTATTATCACAGTCGTTCTATATCTAAAATTTATGATTAGTTTGACTTGAAACTTGATTAAAAGAAAAAATATTCAATAAAATTGTCCTAACCATGTGGGAAGCGCAAAGATTATCATGGTTACAGATCTAGAGATTCAAAGAATTATAATTTTTATCCTTCATAGAAAAAAAAATTATATGTTATACGGTGTGCGTCACTATTTAAAAATGTTGGTTTTTCAAAAAAACCAGTTTTCGTGGGAGATGGAAAAAGACATGCAATTTGTTACCAAAAATTTTGAAAAAAATATTTTTAAAATCTACAGATAAAATGTGACGAGACTCTAGTTTGCATCTTCTCCAAATTCTTCATGGTTTAGCTGGTATGGGTGCTCGAATGTGAAGATTTAGTTAAAAATAATAATTTCAGTGTCTAGTTTGACCAAAAACTGTAAACCACTATTGTGGGATCACCGAAGATGACTAGATGGAGCTTTGAAATTTTAACAAAAATGAGTTTAATACTAACTATGACTCATACGCCAGGCTGGGTGAATTAGTCCTAGATCTGGGTTTTCGTTTAGAAATAGGAATCAAGCAAATAGGTATCTAAATATGTGAAAACTTGAGAATTTACCTAAACTGAGACTCACACGCTAGAACTATAGTATCAGTCTAGTTAGGTTTTCTAGAACTTCAAAGTATGAATCTAGTCTTGAAAGTTTGCTCAATACTTCCTGATTAGTTTCTGAATCTGAAACCTTGATTTGCAACCTATAGAACTCTTCCAAGAATCTCCAATGCAAGGTGAAAATTTTGACAACTTTATGCTCTTTGAAAACTTTCTCCAAACCTACTCCTCAATGCATCTTCAATCTAAACCTACAAATCACACACAAGAGAGGGGAAATATTGTTTTGTTAGTGGAAAGGGGTTTTCCTTGGTCAAACCCTGTTTTGGTAATAAAACCTTGAAATTAAATGAAATAGGAATGAGGAATGATGATGGAAGAAAATATGATGTTGCAACTCACCAAACCCTAGGGTATGTGTAGGATCATCATGGAAAAATAGGCCCTTATGCGGTGATGAAGTTAAAAAAATCAAATTTAGGAAATTTGACATAAAAATTTGAATAAGTTATCTATATTATTTAGAAAATATGTAAGAATAGAATATGTAGCAAATTGAATGTAATTTCTAGCCTACTAAGTTTATTTTTTTTTTAAATGTATTTCGTGAAAATTTGAAATTTCAATGCAGTAGTACTTAAATTTCAGGGAAAAAATAAAAAGTAGGTGTCTGTCTAACCACCCTAACCATAATAAAATGATAATATTTTTTCAAAATATTTTAGATATAAGTAGAGGACTAATGTCCTGATGTGATCCTGTACATACCCCCTAGCAATAAGAGGCTGCAAATATGTATGTGATGGCTCTAATGGATGTAGATCTTGAGTCTTGCTTGAATAGGATGGCCATTGAATTGAATGCTAGCTTGAATCATGAAACTCTACACCTTGATTGTTATCGCAAAAAAAAACATGATACATGAAGATTTTGACATGATGCTTGATGCTTGAATAATGCTCTAAAATTATTGATAATCTACTCTTGAAGACTCTTGAATTTTCTTCTAAACACCTAAATGCTCTTGTGAACTAAAATTTTCTATAAGGATGCTCATTCAACTTTCTAGGTGTAAAATGAGTGAAAGAAACATGTATTTATACATAATTGTACAAGAATTCCTGAAATTACAACACTACAAGCCGACACTAGATCGAGGGTGATAAAATCACATAAAGAATTTAAATTAATTTTAACTATGGGCCACATAGAACTCATCAGGATCGGGACCCAAAACCCTACGTGGGACTCATACGTTCAAGGTGGTGTAGGAGTCCCAGACCAAACAATTTGGGCCACACAACCTATAAACACTAGAATTATTATTGGATTTTGGTTTTTGTCAGGATTATCCTTGAAAAGATGCAATAGATGAGGCTCGTGGATGCAAAATAAGGCCAATTAAAGCATAAAGAAGCCATATTATTAATGATAGCCCTAGAATAGTGTGAAAGTCTATTACAAAACTTTACAACACTATAAATAAGGTGGGATTAAGTTTATTTAGTTTAAAAGGGCCCAAGACCTAATGTGAGTGTGTTAAATACATTATAACATTAATTCAAGGCATCATTAAGCTCAATTTTACAAGGAAGGCCCAAAAAAGTGTGAAAATATCACCTGAAAACATTTTTCAACACTACACTTACAAACAACAAAACCTTTGAAACTTTCTTTCAAGCTCTACTTCAACAATATGCTCACAAGATGAATAGGGTAAAATGTTGGGGCTATTTTGGGGCTTTCCATATTCAAACCCCCATTTTGGTGTTCCCACCTCCATGGATAGCCAGTGTGGCAACAGAAAAATTATCTATCTACATTTTCACACTTGATTTGGGAATGGTTGACATTAAAATGAACCTAATATCACTGTGATCTAGTGTTGTAATGTGTTATACACATTCACAACAAATTTAGGGCCTTTTAAAGTTGATTAGACCTAATGTTTCCTTAATTTAATGTCGTAAAGTGTATTTATCTCCACCATCACATTGATTTTTGGGCCCTCTTGCATTTATGACCCTCATATAATCATTAATAGGCCCCTAAGACCTTATTGTATACATCCTCAGAGTTATTTCAACTTAAATCTCTACATAGACATTTCCTCTACCTGAAAAGGCATGGTGGGATCCATATGCCACCTTGGCATATGAGTCCCATCCAAATGGGACATATATGCCACAAGTGGCGTATGAGTCCCATTTGGCCCCTTTTTGGGGTTTTGAGTAGGAAATTAGGGTTTGAAGTTCAAATTTCATGAATGCCAACCAATGAGATCTAACAAACGGTAATTTGGATGGATTTCCTATATAAACCAGGTTTCAAATCATTATTCCACTAATAAATAAAGACATCATCCTATGCTATCAAGATTTAAGCATCCCAAGACCTCACAAGAGTGTCAAGAGAGTTTATAAGACCATTTATAAGGCATTCAGGGGTAGAATTATTCACCATTTGTTGAAGAAATTCAAGATCTATTATCATGTCAAGATCATCAAGCATAAAGCATGTTGTTGAGCTAGTGTTGTGATGTAGCATTGAAGATCCATTTACAAGCATTGTTTCATATGAAAGTTCAAGATGAATATCTACATTATACATCGACACTTCATGTTAGGTTGTCAATTTATATCTCAAGACATCATTCAAGGTATCATTGTTGATGTTCCATATTTCATGTTTCATGTTCATATTTTATTGTTTCATCACAAGGTTTCATTACCTAAATGAGGTTTGACCTAGGAAAATCCATATTTCCTAACAATGAACAATTTTTTCTCTCTATACATGTGTGATTGCAGATCTAGGTGTCTTGAGGCTTTGTTGGAATCCTACAATGATTTAATAACTAAGTCCTTACAACCATGATTTAGAGATTGGAAATCTAACCTGAATAGATATTTCAATCATCATGAAGGTGCATTTAACTTGTCAACCCAGGGACATGAACTTGAAATGGGCCAACACAGTATGTGCACTAGGAACTCAAAGTAGCCATTTTCATTCTACATTTAAGGAAATCACAATACTAAAAGTAAATTACTTAGAAGGGAATACCATAAGTTCCAATCATCAATCAACTACATCAAACTAAAATGCATGAGAAATGAAAATTTGAGCAACAAATAGGGAACTACTTTGTCTGCTTTGGCTACAAGAATAGTCACAAAATGGAATTCTAGTGGCTATAGGAACAGTCAATGCCAGATTTCTAACGATGCCAGATTTCTAACTAATTACTAAATATAAAGTAATACTAAACTAGTACTAAACTAAAGTATGAATTACTCACCAAGCGGGCCCCCTTGGATAAGTATACTCTAAAAATAATCAGAACTCAAATTCTCGAACTCAGAACTTTATTTTATTCACTATAAATCATGAGTAAAAAAGAGTAATGTATTTGTATTACTAAAAACTCGAGAGTGCAAGTACAATATCAAATCATGCAACCTTCTAAGGAAGGAGCATCAAATCTTTATTTATACTATTAGCTAAACAAGGTATTCAACTCCATGAATGGGAGGATGCCATTTAGGGAAATATAGAGAAAGTGGAGCAGTGATGGTTACACGTGCATGGAATCTAGTCAAACATCCAGGTCCGAATGTAGATTTAGTACAATAGTAATGCATGTGTCTTCTCAATCATTAAATTCCACTACAAGGTGGTTACATATAGTTTCATGAGGAATCTTCTTCCATCAAGCTCCTTTGACCTTGATTGATTCCTTTGTTGGACGTTATGGTGCATGCCCAACTTGTGATGTCTTCCTCAACTTAGCATCCTCAAATAAATCTGCATGGCAATGTCAATACACACAATAACTACACATATATAACCACCTTAAGGAACATTCATTAACCACATGAAAAATTAATATAGATAATCCACATAATATTCCAATATCATTAAAGGTTTCAGAGATAGGATTAAGTCCAATGTCTATGGTTTGAGGGAAACATTATGAAAATATCAACATTTAATATCAAAGTCCATGACATCTACCAACAAATAAATTATAGATTCCACCCAAAATTGGACCAAAAACTAGGCTTATCAGGCTTTAAGATACTTCGGAGACAAAGTCATAAGGCTGAGAGAAGTTGGCAATTTTTCACAAGGATGCCATCTTCACATAAAGTTATTTATAGGTTTGAATTAAGAGTTTTAGAGCAAAAAATGAAGTGTGGAAGGAAGTGCAAAGAAGGAGTGAAAACTTGGGTATTTACCCTCTGAAAAAAAGAGTTGGACTGGTATTGCACTTGTGGCATATGAGTTTCAGTATAGCACATTTTCTAGAATTTAGTGACTTCAGATCAACCACTATAAGGTTCCAATTTTGGCACAAAAACCCTAATAAGGGACTAAATCACCTATACTGACGTATGAGTCCTAGTGAGCATTAAACAATAATATTTCATGATTTTGAAGCTTGTTATGACCTCAACCTTCTTCCAAGTGAACCTATGGACTTTCTCAATCTGTTATTCTACATTTTAGTTTCATTTCCCTTGTCATTTAGTTAGGTTTTGCATAGTACTTTGCATGTCATTCAAATCTCTTTCCTTTCCAAGCCCTAGGTTGGTGGTGAACCCATTTTTGGTCTATATACATACCCTAGGAAACCCTATTGCAAATCTCTTTCCCTCATTCCATCCTTGGATTGAGATCTCTAGGGTTTATGTTGAATGAAGAGAGAACAAAACTTCTTGTTCTATGTCCTAAACTATAGAGCATTAGTTTTCCACCTTTCATTTTGGTCAACCCACATTTAGAACACCTTATTTTTTATTTGGATTGCATCATTATCCTAGATCTATCTTGCATTGACTTTACATTAGGTTTTGCACTAGTTAATTGGCATCTAGGATTTCTAAATTTTTCATTATTGAAAGTGTGCATATAGGCTGCATTTTTGCATCTTAGATCATTAAATTTTACTAAAATTCTATAATTATAAATAGTTCATACATCATACAATTTAGCAACCTTAGAAATAACTCAGAATTTGTTGAAATTGGTGCAAAAACCATAATCGAGGACTCATACAACCCTCTGGGTGATTTAGTCCTAGTACAAGTTTTTCCTAGTTTCTAGGTATTCTACAGTGACTATTATTCACTATTTGAACCACTGAAAAACCCTTACTAGGACTCATATGGCCCTCTAGGTGAATTAGTCCCAGATCATACCTGAATCTTCCATTTACAACATTGAAAACCTTGTTTTTTCACTTCTATTTGTTGTCATAAGTTATTTATTTCAGTTAGCTAAAGTTCTGTGACATACATTTGATATTATCTAGCCTAATTTGGTTCTAGAATGGCATTGCTTAAATTCAAATTTACATTTGCAACCTTTCATTTTCAAATTGTTACATAGTGTCATCAACTTACCTTGTTTCAAAACTAAAATTTTCATTTACACATTTCACTTTAGGTCATTACATTGCACTTTACTTGAAGAATTATATACTTTAGATAGCTTTATTTTTCAAGATAACATGTTTCCTTTTAAGAGATGTGGTTTTGATATGGTTAAAAATGGACTACATAAATATAATATCCCCCCTTATGAGTTCAATTTAGAGCACAACAATAAGTTCATCAAGAAATATGTTAGTTATTCCTCTACTATCTTTCATAGTTATGAGAATATCTTAGAGTAAGTGGATCAAACCAGTGACACAATCCTTAATATTACATTACCTATCTCAAACCCTATTATCTCTCCCATTACTGAGGATGATATAATACAAGAAGATACAAGTGTATACAATCATGAAAACCATAATTTTTCTTCTGCCAATACCTCTCCTACTAGTGACGAAGGTATCTTGGTGAAAAAAGATACAATCACTGAGAATCATGAGAGTAATTAGTGTCTCTCTCCTCCTCCCACTTGGAAATATATTATTACACAAGAAGATGAGATCATAGACACATTTCTAAACAACACCTTACCTAGTCTATATTCGTCCCTTGCTTATGAGAATTATTTAGTGGAAGAAGATGAAATCATAGATAACCATGACAATCAATTTTTTTCTTCTCCTAATATCCTTCTTTGATGTGAAGAAAATAATTTGGTGTTCGAAGATGCACTTATTGAGACTCATGAGAATCTTGTTCCTTGCTTCCCTAATGCTCCTACCATTTGGACATATATATTTGGTAAGCATTAAAATCATAGTTCTCCTTCTCTCGATGCCTACCCTATTTTTTATGAAGCTAATTTACAAAACATAACCATGGAATGTGATGAAAATATTAAAATATCCCCTATTGGGGTAGATAGAATGGAACAAGAGAATGAGACCTTATAGAAAGAGGATAAAGTCATGAACTATCATAAAAATAAAATAGAGCCTTCTCCTAATATTCCCACTAATGATAAACAAGAAAATCAAACCATTGATAACTCCCTCACTTATGATGAAGTTATTTTAGAATAACCAACCTTTGAAGGGCATGAACATCTAGCTTGTAGTTCTCCTAAAAACTCTCCTCCTAGGGAGGATATCATGGTACAAGAAAATGATAACATTGACAATAGTTGTATAGTTCCGATATATGAAGATGATGAAGTAACATTAGACTCTCCTTCACTAAGGGAAGTTAATATTATTAACCTCAACTTTTCCTTCACCCACCTTCACACAAACCTCAAAATCAAAACAAACATAAACTTACCCTTTACCCACAGGTAAGAATAATGTTTTGCAATAGCCGAGTTATAATATTGTTGCTCATATATATAACACTAGAAACAATCCACAACAAAGACAAACACCTTCAAAATCCCTCCCACTACCTAACCCTATCTTACCTAGTCCTCCATGTCTTCCTTTATAAAGTGGAAAGGAGTATGATCTTCTTGAACAACTAAAGAATACTCTTGCTAAGATATCATTATGGGACCTTATTCAAGCCTCCCCTCATTACCATAACATGATAAAAATTACCTTACAACAATTTCCTATCTCTTCTAATGCACAACCGAATGACATAACAACCATGATTGAAGGAATAAATTTTGACATTTTTTTCCACCAAAGTGAGCTCCCTCCTTTAGAAGTGCAAAAAAAATGACATTTTCATGATAATAGCTACCTAGATGACGTGTGGGGAATAAAAATAACCCTTGTTGAAAATTGCTCCACCCTTAATGTGTGTAGTCTGACCCTTTTGGATAGGCTTGGCGTGGATCAATCAAGAATTCAACCTAACTCTTTACCTATTAAGGGATTTGACAGTGTAGCAAAACAACCACTTGATGTGATCACTTTACCTATTATACTTGGAAATGCTGCATTAGAAATACCAATCCATGTTATGCCTCACGATCTTTCATACCATCTTCTTTTATGAAGGCCCTGGATTCATGCAATGAATCCATGGGTGCCTTCAACTCTTCATCGTAAAATGAAGTATTTCTACAACAAAAAGGTATATACAATCAATGGTGACCTTCAACCAAATAATTGTTTGAACATTGACAAAAACAAGGAAAATCCTTTAGTAACATTAACACCAACTACACAAGTGGAACTCATGCAAGAGAAAGAAAAATAAAAACATATCGAGGAAGTCATGAAGTTATTAGAAGATGATTAGGGTTCCTTAGATTTCACATCATTCATGGGATTATACAAGATCATAAACAAAGAGTCTAAAAAGGAAAAGAAAAATTAGTAATGTCAACAAAAAATTTGGAAGACCCTTCTAAAGAATCCACCTCAACCACTCTAGACAAAGAAGAAAATGATACAAAAAACTTTGATGAAGCTAATTAGGAGAAACCACTAAATCCAAAAGAAATGAAACACCTTTATCAAAAATCTTATGAACTTATGAAGAAAATTGGATATACTGGAAAAGGATGTGGTGCTAGAAAACAAGGTATCTGCATCCCTATAGAGCCTCACAAGCAAGAAAATACTAGTGGTCTTGGTTATTGTCCCTCAAAAGCAACGAGAAATCCTTCACTTAATGTCAACACTCTTGCAAAATATTCTTCTAAGCAAACTTTAATATTAGTGCATCCTTAACTGATAGACACTAGTGCTTAAATTAATTATTATCATTCAAATGAAACTAAAGAAACATTGAAGAAACATTTTCTTAATGTCAATGTTATCACACAAAAAACTAATGATTTGAATTTCATAGATTCTACACCCTCTTGTAAAGGAGAGTACAAAATATTGCAATCTAAAGAGTCTTGTGTACGTATGACACCTAATACTAAGCAAGAGATATTTTTGTCACCAAATAAAGGAACATCTTCAACTATTGATCAAGAGGGTATCTTGTAAAGACTCCTCGAAGATCGTTTTATATCTCTCCCTCCATGAAAATGAAAGAAATTTTATAATAAGATTTCATCATCATTATACTAATGAATGCAAGGCTTTAAGTGATAGAGTTCAAAATATTAAGGAGTGTGGTGCTCTTCCTCATATTCAGGCACCTAATTCCTCTAATTGATACTAATTTTCACTCTAGCATGTTTCTCATCAATCATTTCAGTTCATCCTTTTCTTGCACTAAGTGTAGGCAAGGGATTAAGCGGCCTTGTCCTCGTATGTCATTTTCCATTGTATCTTTTAGCTAGTTGACCACCTTTCATGTACATATAACAGTAATATTGAGATGTGGACGACAAGCCTTAAGTTGGCTTTCATGTGACATACCAATTTTTGAGAGAAACCCCTTATCCATGATGCAGTTTTATTCGAGAACATATGACTTGGAATAGAATTTCTTGAATAATCTCTCATGTCTTCTTCCACTTTAAATAAATTTCTCATAGAAACAGAGTTAGCAACCACTTTAAAGTGGGGACATACATTGAAACTCATGTTTCAATGTGCAATTTTCTTTCTTATTGCGATGCATCCTTTTCTTTTGGGTGGCATTGGGTTTGATTTCCTCTAAGAGCATGATATTTCTTTGAATTTTCCTCTCTTAGAGAAATTAAGCATGATGTTACCTAAGAAGACACCTTACATGAACTAAGAAAAATACCTTTGAATGTACCTTACACTACTTTACATTTACAATTTTGATTATATGGTCACCTTGGATAATACAATTTGCTTGCTTGTGGTGTCATCTTGTTTGTTCATGAGTTTCAAGCATACAAAGCTTTGATTGCCTCATGAAACTTGATGTTCATTTATTTATGTCTCCTTGTCAAATTTATCAGGAGGTATAGCTTTGGTTTGGTTGAACGAGAAGCTGAACTTAGGCATGAATTTCCCATAGCCACTTGCTTGTGTGTGTGAGTGCATACCGATCATGTGTGTATGTGTCTAACCATTTTTGATAATCACTATAAAACCTAAAGTTTCATTGCCTCAGATTGAGTATTATTTTTGGAAAAACAACTTAAATCTGATCCACATTGTGTTGGATAGACGGTCAAGGCTTGATCCACCTCTCTTTATTTTTTCTTTATTTTTTTCTTCTTTCTAACATTGCATGTTTGTGTATCTTGATGTTGCATATTATACACCTTATGCATGTCCTTTTGTTCTTATGATAGTTTGACGTAACATATTGAATCCTGGGGGCTTGACCATCTCACTTAATCTTCGTTATCTTAGAGCATCTACATCGGTACACTTGGACCCCTCTTGAATTTCTAGTTTAGCGCGAGTTTGAAGTAAGTTCCTCCTCTCACTAAAGTCATGGTCAAATGTGGAAATGAAAAAAATATCCCTCTACATTTTCACACTTGATTTGGGAATGGTTGACATTAAAATGGACCTAATGTCACCTTGATTTAGTGTTGTAATGTGTTCTACACATTCACATTATATTCAGGGCCTTTTACTACTAAATAGACCTAATTTTTCCTTAATTTAATGTCATAAAGTGTATTTATTTTCACCTTCACATTGGGTTTTGGTCCCGCTTCCATTTATGACCTTCATATCATCATTAATAGGCCCCCAATACCCTATATTATGTATTTTGAGGCTTATTTCAACCAAAATTTTGATATTAACATCAAATATACTTAATTTATTAACTCCCTAACATTTCCTCCACTTGAAAAGGCCTAGTGGGACCCATACACCACCTTGGAAATTTGAGTTCCATCTAGATGGTACCTATACACCACAAGTGGCGTATGAGTCCCATTTGGGCCCTTTTTAGGGTTTTGAGTTGGAAATTAGGATTTTAAGTTCAAATTTCATAAATGTTGACCTCTCATATCTAATAAATGGTAAGTTGGATGCATTTCCTATATAAAAAAGGTCTCAAATAATTATTTCACTAATAAATCAAGATATCATCCTAAGCTATCAAGAGTTAAGCATTCCAAGACTTCATAAGAGATTCAAGAGAATTTACAAGAGAATTTATAAGGCATTGAAGGGAAAAATTCTTCATCATTTTTTGCAGTGATTTAGGATCCATTACCATGTCAAGGTCATCAATCATCAAGCATGATGTTGATCTAGTGTTGTGATTTATCATTTAAGATCCATTTATGATCATTGTTTCATATCAAACTTCAAGATCAAGATAATTATACATGGCCACTTCATGTTAAATTTATGATTTAAATTTCAATACATCATTCAAGGTATCATTGTTCATATTTTATATTTCATGTTTCATGTTCATATTTCATTGTTTCATCACAAGGTTTAATTACTTGAATGGGGTTTAACCCAGGAGAACCCCTATTTCCTAACAATCATGTTTTTCTCTCTATAAATGTGTGATTGTAGATCTAGGTGTATTGAGGCTTCAAAATCTTTTGGAGGAAAGGTCACAAGGTTGAGAGAAGTTATCAAGTTGTCACAAGGTTGTCATCTTCACATAAAGTCATTTATAGGTCTAAATTAAGAGTTTCATATCCAAAAATGAACTGTGGAAGGAAGATGAGAGATAGGAGTGACCACTCAAGTATTAACCCTCTAAAAAAGAAGAGTTGGAATGATATGCCACTTATGTCACATGATTCCTAGTATAGCACATTTTCCATATTTCAGTGAATTAAGGTCAACCACTATAATATTCTAGTTTTGGCACATAAACCCGAGTTTGGGAATAAATCACCTAGACTAGTGTATGAGCCCCAGTGGGCATTAAACATCAAGATTTTAGGTTTTTGAATCTTGTTCTAACCTCATCCTTCTTCCAAGTGCACCTCTATACTTTCTCAAATTTTTATTCTCCAATTCAATTTCATTTCCTAGGTCATTTAGTTAGGTTTTGCATAGTGCTTTGCATGTCATTTACATCTCTTGTCTTTCCAAACCCTAGCTTGGTGGTTGTTGTACATGTTTTGTACAAACGCCCCGCCATAAGCAGGGACCCCCTTTTTTTTCGCTCTTGAAAGGTTGCTTTGCTCCTGTCTTGTTTTGTGTGCCCCATTTTCCAAGCCCAAATTGGTCATGTGCCTTCAAACTATCAAATCCCCTACCCAAATTCACCTACTTGGGGTATTCAAATCTATAGAGAAATGAGGTCCACCATCCCCTTTTTTGCCTTTTGTCCTGTTCTTGCTATTTTGGAACATCTGTGGACCCCCGTCGCTCCCGTTTCCACAATTTTGACTTTGGCGTCAACTTTTTGGTGGATCTGGGATGTGTTTGAAGTGTGTAAATGAGTTGCCAAGGTTTCTTCAACGTTCCGCTAAGTTTCAATGGGTTCAGAACTTTCCCTCCAGAATTCCCTTCCTCCTTGGTTGTTTGGAAACATCTGTGGACCCCCGTCACTCCCGTTTCCACATTTTTGACTTTGGGGGCAACCTTTTTTGGATCTGGGATGTGTTTGAAGTGTGTAAACGAACTACCAAGGTTTCATCAATGTTCCGTTAAGTTTCGATGGTTTCAAAACTTTCCCTCCGGAATTCCCTTCCTCCTTGGCTGTTTGGAAAGATCCGTGGACCCCCGCCACTCCCGTTTCCACATTTTTGACTTTGGCATCACCCTTTTTTGGATCTGAGATCTGTTTGATGTGCTTAAATGATTTGCCAAGGTTTTTTCAAAATTTGGTTAAATTTTGATGGTTTCGGAGGTCCGTCCCCCTTTTGTTGTTTTGGAACATCCAGCGGCCACCTCCCTTCCGGCCTCCAAAGCTCAGCCCCTTCGTGGCCGTTTCTAGGACTCCACCTCTTTGTGGCTATTTTGAACATCCGACGGCCACCTCCCTTTTGGCCTCTGGAGCCGGGCCCCTCTGTGGTCATTTTTGAGACTCTGCCTCTTCGTGGCCATTTTGAACATCCAGGAGCCTCCCTTCTTCCTGACTGTTTTGAACATCTGGGAGCCTACCTCCTTCCTGGCTATTTTGAACATCCGAGAGTCTGCCTCCTTCCTGGCTATTTTGAACATCCGAGAGCCTACCTTCTTCCCGGTTGTTTTGGCTTACGTCCACTGTCTACCTTCTAGCTTTCTTCCGATGTCTTTCCGCCCTCTGGCGCTCGTACCCTTGAAGCACGCATTAATGTTTATGGCCCAAATGAACTCCAAATATGAATATCAAAATATTTTGATGATGCATGGATAGATCTAACAGGGAATTTGTAGGTTTGATTGACATTTTCCTTAACTCATGTATAAATGTAGTTACGACACTTCGTGTTTGCAGGAGTCAACAAGCCTTCCGTAGGTCTATCAGAGAGGCCCATTGAGGGAGCTTTCCTACCTTTTTCTAGATGATGATTTCTAAGGAGCTTTCTGCCTAAATCAGGGGCCACCAATCCATTGATTCCAATCATCGACGGGATCGTTTGATCAAAGGAAGAACACTGCAAGCACATCAAGCAAAAGACAATTTTCAGGCAGTTTCAGCTACAGTGAAAAGGGAAATTAGCTAAATGACAAAATTGCTACAGTGACTGGCACTAGATGAAAAAACAAAGAAAAAAGAGAAGGAATGTATATTAAATTGCTAGATAATGGAGGGTAGGTGAAACCCTATTGTAAATCAAATCTAGGCCATTCGATGTAATTGAATCCTAGCCATTCATTTGAGCTTTGGAAAACTATAAATAGGGGCTTGCCCCTCATTTGTAAGGGTTGGAGAGCTGTTGTAAAAATCATTTGCAGCAATAGAAGACAACATTGCATGATTTTATGAATGTTCTATTTGATTTTTCTCATCTTCCATGCATGGTTCAACTTCCCTATTAGTTTAGGTGTTAGTTTTTTTTAATAGAAATGGTGATGGTGATTGCAGTTTTAGTATTTGATGGATTTCCAGCTCATGCTTTTTGTGGTTCATTGATGATGAGTCACTTTGCAAAGCTAGTCTAAGCTCATTATTTCATTGTTGCAACCTAGTTCAATTACATGTGCATGATGTGTGTGTGTAATATGAAATTCTACAGTCCTTAGAAGACTGCACTGGTTTTGTGTAGCTGTAGGTTTCTCTTGGTCAAGCAAAACTTAGTTTAGGAAGACTGTCTACTTTAGTAGCCACCATTGTTACTGTTCATTCTCAGCTTAGGATTAGAATATCCTTCTTAACCCTTCTCCTTTTGCTATTTATTTTAATCCTTGGTTAGAGTAGGACCCAAAGCATCACCATGAAGCTAAATCAGATGAAGTTGATGAGTTTCAACTTCTTGTTTTGAGTGGACAACCACTGTTCATTCACTTCCAGCAATTTGAAACTACATTTGTAAATCCAACTTTCCATGTTTTGTAACTCATTCATAAGACCGCCTTGTGATTCCAACAAATCACATCAAACAACTAAGATATTCCAAGCACTGTCAAGACCTGACATTAGAGACCTTGGGATAGTGTTCAGCAATTTGATTGTGGAAGATTGTCTTTCAAGAGAGGTAGTGCATCTACGTATTACCTTTGTTGAGAAGTGCATAAAAAACACATCAATAGAACTGGTGCTAGAAGGAGGGCATGGCATGTTGAGGCTACAAAGCTGAAAGTTGGAAATCAAAAAGAGCACTTTCAAGAAGAAATATGAGATAGGGAGATCTCTTTTAGTGCTAAAAGTTAGAAAATTTTGAAGGCAAGTAGAAGATGAGTCGAAATGGAGTAGAATGAAAAAATTGACATCACTCAACTACATGAATATTTGAATAAGAGACTGAAGAAGCCATTGCAGCAGTTTGCATTGACGGATAGATGTCGGGTCCATTGCACTTGCAGGCACAATGAGTTGGGGTGTCTAACTTTTTTGAACAAAATTGAAAAGGTCTTGCAAGGAGAAATCCCCTTCTGGGAAATCTATCTACCTTTAGCCCTTGCAAACCTGGAGGAAGAATTGACAAGCATGGCAGCCAAGGCATTAAAGGAGCTGATCCAAGAACATTTGAGCAGCAAGGATGGACCAAGATTGGAGGAAGTACTAATGGAAAGTTGGTGTAGATTTTACAATGAACCACATTCAGAATTTATGTGTCCATCATGTGACATCATCACTCAAGCCAAGGGTTGTTTGGACAAGTTGGAGCATCCAACTCTCAATGAGGAGAAGTTATCCAATGAGGCAGAAGAGTTGTCAACATTTGGAGGACAGGAAAATAAAGATGAGCCAAGAAATTTGACACAAGTTGGTGTTGGGACAATAGACATAGAAAATGAAAACCAAGAGGGAGGAGTTGAAAGTCTTGGGACAACAAAGTGCATCGATGAAAATCTGATTGTAACCAGTTCAGTAGGCTTCCCCTCCATCGAAGAAAAGCAATCCTCCACTCAAGAAGATGAACAAACGGCAATTGAAGATGAATTAACATAATTTGTAGTAGTATATGCTAGGACAACCAACACAGATGCTGAAAATCAAGAAGAAGAGGAGGCTAAAAGCCTTGGGGCAGCAGAAGGAGATGGTCAAAGCATAAAAAAAATTAGATTGGAATACATCTCCATCTACAATGATAGTGATCAAGAATCTAAAAATGCAGATTTGGAGTGGGAACAATCACTCGCCATGGTTGTCTACCATTAAGCTTCTTCTTCAAGTGATGATGAGGACCCGATCATGGAGAGATATGAGCAGCTCATATCCAGGTTGGTAAAGGATTGGTTAGAACTGAAATACCAAGTGGACTTGGAGGTGTTGTTGCTATCGAATTGGTGCAGACTTCATGATTCATCACACTTAGAGTTCACATGTGCACTGTGCCAAGAAGCCATTAAGAAAGTCAAAGAACAAGCAATGAAGCCAAGTGCCCGACCTCCTCTACTTGCTACCCATATCGAAGAAGAAGACCAAAAGTTTGAATCAAGTGATGGCTTAGCTGAAGGCATACCTCAAGAGGATGTTTGGACAGCAATAGAAGAAGGACAACAATACAGTCTTGGACTTTCGAGCGATGAAGTAGATCAAGTGGGAATGTTGCCCACAGGTCACTGAGGAGTTCTTCCTCTTGAAGAGCAGTTGTGTACCATGGATGATGGGCCTTTCAGCGAGTCTTCAGAGGGAAATTGTGAAATAGACTTTGGTCCCCTTGACGATGTTCCATCAATTGATGATTTCTTTCCATTGGGAGCTGCACGACGAAGGTATGCTCATGTTGAGGAAGAGCACATCCCAGAAGATGGTAGTGATGAATACATACTCCTTGAGCCCTTGAACAGTGATGCACTAGAGTTTCTAGACTGGGATATAAGCTCCTTCTCCATTTACAGTGATAGTGAGCAAGAGGAACTGAATCAACGTCATGATGAGATGCATGAACAAACAAAAAGAAGAAGACAAAGGCAGGGGTGCTGAAATAGCTGCTAACAGAGATGAAGCACTCGACTGACTACAAGATGCAACTTGGAGTCCTTCTGCCATGATCGTTGTTGATCCTCCTTCGTATTCAAATGGCTTGTACAATAGGATAGATTTGTGCATGTCATTGTCCCACGATGTTGAACACCACATAAATAAGGACAGCCCTTGGGGAAGGAGATGAGACAACATGTTGCCCCTTGGGGACAGTAACCAAGTGGATCCCGAGTTTGCAGATGATCAATGTGGAGAGGTATTTCTTTTTGAAGAACTGCCAACTAGGACTATAGGTCCCATTGGTAGATTGGAAGAGCTGTTTGCTACCCCGTCCTCCCAACCTTATACAAGATTAAGGTCCATAGTGCTGCACCCTCCACCATGCCTGCCCGAGGCTGCCAATGCAATGATCAATGATGTTGTGCTTGCTCTCGACTGTCCAACGCTGCCACCTCCGTGTGATGACATCCAAGTTCTATCCTTCCTTGCTCTAGTTAATTTTCATAGCTGCACTTATTATTTTGATTATGGGAATGAGGGAAAATGAACATGTTTATGGATTAATCATGGGTTCAACGAGCCTCCTCAATTGTTGATTTTTCATGATGACATGATTGAACTTGAGTGCTGCGATGTTGAACTTCCTTTTTCTGAATATAAAGATAAATTTGCATGGTTAAGAATGATAAGAATTTCTCGTTTGCTTGTGCATACATTGAAAAATCCAATGAACGTTAATGTTAGCTTGCCTTGGCTGAACATAGTTCATTGTAAATATCTTTGTACATAGCCTATTTTGAGTAGTATAGGTTTTTTGTAAATACTCTGCTTTCCTGCTTTCCTTAGGTTAGTTGGTTTGTGTAGGTTGCTTGCTTCGTTTGCTTTTTGTTTTCTTTCACTTTGCTATTGCTTTGCTCAGGGTCCCTCTGCTTTTAGCTAGGCACATTTGTGTGCACAACAACCATTCTTATTGCCTGGGGTTGTTTTACGTATTTTTTGTCAAAATCTAATCAAGTCTTTAGAGTGGATGGTGAAGGTCTTCTTTTAGTGTCAAGCGATCTGGGTGTTTGATTCAAAGAGGATAAGTTGTTGGTTTAGTCCAACTCTGACGTATTCTGAAATCTTACGACTCTTACACATCTTAAAAATTTGACAGTCACTGTAGGGCCTTTTGTGAAGTCTAGTTAAGTGAAAAATCTAAAATTCTGCTCTAGTGCCACTGTGATTCTTAGCCTTGAGCACGAGCTTCAATGCTTGCGGGTTGAAATAAAAGAGCTGAAAAGAGAAAAATAAGAAAAAAATAAAGAAAACATTGAAAATTAAAAGAAAGAGAAAATTCAACTTTTCGGGGGTATCTGAGCAACTCTACCGGGGCTATGGATGCCCGGCTGGCAGTAGAGAAATGTTCGAGAGAATCACAGTGACAACCTCATCGGGGCTATGGACGCCTAACTGGCAGCGAGGCAATGTCCCAGATACTTTTGGAGTTAGAATAAACTACACAGCTTAACTTGACAGAGCTTGGGTTCCTGTAGCAACTGAAGGATGAGAATTAATGCAATTGCACACACTTGGATTTTCAGCATACTGAAGGTTGGTTTGGCTAATGGTTTTGATCCTTTGGTTGGGCGTTTGGTTTGTTTTCCCTAGTGTGAAGGTCGGAACCAGAGATTCTGGGTTTGTGATTCCAGTCTATCGTCAAAATGCTTTGGAGCATTTCCCTAGTGAGTCGCCATTTGTTGTGCATGTTTTGCACACACGGCCCGCCATAAGAAGGGACCCCCTTTTTTTCGCTCTTGACAGGCTGCTCCTATCTTATTTTATGTGCCCCATTTTCCAAGCCAAATTGGTCATGTTCCTTCAAACTATCAAATCCCCTACCCAAATTCACCTACTTGGGGTATTCAAATCTGTGGAGAAATGAGGTCCACAGTCCCCTTTTCTGCCTTTTGTCTTGTTCTTGCTATTTTGGAACATCTGTGGACCCCCGTCGCTCCCGTTTCCACAATTTTGACTTTGGGGACAACTTTTTGGTGGATCTGGGATGTGTTTGAAGTGTGTAAATTAACTGCCAAGGTTTCGTCAACGTTCCATTAAGTTTTGATGGTTTCAGAACTTTCCCTTTGGAATTCCCTTCCTCCTTGGGTGTTTGGAAACATTCATGGACGCCCGTCGCTCCTGTTTCCACATTTTTGACTTTGGGGGAAACCTTTTTTGGATCTGGGATGTGTTTGAAGTGCATAAATGAACTACCAAGTTTTTGTCAATGTTCCATTAAGTTTCAATGGTTTCAGAACTTTCCCTCCAGAATTCCCTTCCTCCTTGGCTATTTAGAAACATCCATGGACCCCCGTCGCTCTCGTTTCCACATTTTTGACTTTGGGGTCACCCTTTTGTGGATATGGGATGTGTTTGATGTGCTTAAATGAACTGCCAAGGTTTTGTCAAAAGTTTGGTTAAATTTTGATGGTTTTAGAGGTTCATCCCCCTTTTGCTGTTTTGGAACATCCGGCGACCACCTCCCTTCTGGCCTCCGGAGCCTGGCCCCTCTGTGGCCGTTTCTGGGACTCCGCCTCTACGTGGCCATTTTGAACATCCAGGGGCCACCTCCCTTTTGGCCTCCGAAGCCCGGCTCCTCCATGGCCATTTCTGAGACTCCACCTCTCTATGGTCATTTTGAACATCCGGGAGCCTCCCTTCTTCCTGGCTGTTTTGAACATCCGGGAGCCCGCCTCCTTCTCGGCTATTTTGAACATCCGGAAGCCCACCTTCTTCCTAGCTGTTTTACCTTCTGTCTATTGTGTACCTTCTAGCTTTCTTCCACCGTCTTTTCAGCCTCTGGTGCTCGCACCCTTGAAGCACGCATTAATGTTTATGGCCCAAATGAACTCCAAATATGAATATCAAAATATTTTGATGATGCATGGATAGATCTAATAGGGAATTTGTAGGTTTGACTGACATTTTCATTAACTCATGTATAAATGCACTTACGACACTTCGTGTTTGTAGGAGTCAAGAAGCTTTCGGTAGGTCTATCGGAGAGGCCCATTGAGGCAGTTGTCCTACCTTTTTCCAGATGATAATGATTTCTAAGGAGCTTTCCGCCTGAATCAGGGGCCACCAATCCATTGATGCCAATCGTCGATGGGTTCGTTTAATCAAAGGAAGAACACTGCAAGCACATCAAGCAAAAGACAATTTTCAGGCAATTTCAGCTACAGTGTAAAGGGAAATTAGCTAAATGACAAAATTGCTACAGTGACTGGCACTAGATGACAAAATAGAGAAAAGACAAGGAATGTATTGTAAATTGCTAGATAATAGAGGGTAGGTGAAACCCTATTGTAAATAAAATATAGGCCATTCGATGTAATTGAATCCTAGCCATTCATTTGAGCTTTGGAAAACTATAAATAGGGGCTTGCCCCTCATTTGTAAGGGTTGGAGAGTTGTTGTAAAAAGAATTTGTAGCAATAGAAGACAACATTGCATGATTTTATGGATGTTATCTTTGATTTTGCTCATCTTGCATGCATGGTTCAACTTCCCTATTAGTTTAGGTGTTAGGTTTTTTGAATGGAAGTGGTGATAGTGATTGTTGTTTCAGTATTTGATAGATTTCTAGCTCATGTTTTTTATGGTTCATTGATGATGAGTCACTTTGCAAAGCTAGTTTGAGCTCATTACTTCATTGCTGCAACTTAGTTCAATTACATGTGCATGATGTGTGTGTGTAATATGAAAATATGTAGTCCTTAGAATATTGCACTAGTTTTGTGTAGCTGTAGGTTTCTCTTGGTCATGCAAAACTTAGTTTAGGAAGTCTGTCTGCTTTAGCAGCCACCATTGTTACTATTCATTCTCAGCTTAGGATTAGAATAGATTTCTTAACCCTTCTCCTTTTGCTATTTCTTTTAATCCTTGGTTAGAGTAAGACCCAAAGCATCACCATGAAGCTAAATCAGATGAACTTGATGAGTTTCAGCTTGCTATTTTGAGTGGACAACCACTGTTCATTCACTTCTAGCACTTTGAAACTGCATTTGCAAACCCAACTTCCCATGCTTTGTAACTCATCCGTAAGACCACCTTGTGATTCAAGCAAATCACATCAAACAACGCAGATATTCCAAGCACTTTCAAGACCTGACATTAGAAACCTTGGGATAGTGTTCTGTAATCTGATTGTGGAAGATTGTCTTTCAAGAGAGGTAGTGCATCTACGCATTACCTGTATTGAGAAGTGCATAAAAAAACACATCAACAGTGGTGAACCCCTTTTTAGTCTCTAAACATACCCTAGGACACCCTATTGCATATCTCTTTCTCTCATTCAATCCTTTGATTGAGATCTCTAGTGTTTTTCTTGAATGAAAAGAGAATAAAACTTGTTGTTCTATGTCATAAACTATAGAGTGACAATTTTCCACCTTTCAACTAGATAGATAGAGAGAGTAAATGAAATAGACAAAGAGGAAGTGGTGAAAATAATCCTCACTTGAGGAGAACCCACACCACTAAATAGTAAATGAACAAATTTATCTAATTTATTTGTAAATAGATAAGAGCAAGAGAGTGTAACCAATAGTCCTCGACCCCCTCTTGAACACACAGATGCACTATTGAATGTAGTGAGATAGAGAAGATAAGTGATTGAAAAATGAGAGAGAACCCCCTAAAGTGAGAGAAAAATGGAGTTTTGTTGCATGCAAGGGTGGAAGGAGCCGTTACACTCAGAAACCTTACTATAAGGACAACTGTCACGTGTCAAGATTTTGAGATTACTCATTTTAAACTTAGAAATTAGCTACGACGCTAGTGTGCCACACAAGCGTCCACACATCGTACTAGCATCCAATACATTAGTTTTTGAGAAATCTGGTAATGTATTGTTGTTGCTTCATCATTTGACCTCACAAAATTGGAATCATGAAATTATAACCCATGAGGTTCTTTCCACAAATGTGTTTACATGCAATAAATATTAGGCAAAGTGCTAAAATGGTAAATTGCCCCTAGGTGCGATTTTGGGACATTACAAGTTGATAATAAGTTACTTTTAGCAGATGTATAAATGATATTGACTACTATTGAGCAAGAATATTGTACAATAGAATGTATTTTTTATGCATGAATAATTGAATATAAGTTAGAATATATAAATTGTACAAAATTAGAATCAAGGTTTTTGGTAAGATATGTAGAGTTTAAAGGAAAAGAGAAAAATTAAAAAGAAAAAGTTATCATTCAAGAGAAACTAAAATAAATTGAAGGAAAAATTGTAATAGGTTTGAGAAATTTATTTTGTGTGTATATATAGAAATTATAAGGAAAAAAAAATGGCCATAAAGAAAGAAAAATGTATATTGTAAGGATAATTTTAAAGTTGTGATGGAGAAATTGAATTATGATTCAATAATTACTAGAAGTAGTAAAATATGGATTCTTGAAAGAATAGAATAAATGATTGCTGATGAATAAAATAAGTGAAGAAATATTGATAGTTCTAGGTAGATAGTTGTAAATTTGTTCATAGTGATATAATAAAATTGTAATGAGTTTGGAGTATGTGTGTACTTGCACATTCTAAATAAGGGAAAGATGAATAGTTAGATTTGGATCAAAACACACATGATAAAAATAAAGAAAAAATAAATGGTTATGGGTTGATGTTCATCCTAATGAATGAAAATATCAAGATTTCCTATGTTCCCATTAGATATTAAGAGTTTTATTTAGAAAATATAATAGGAAAATGAAATGCATTATGCACTACAAAACACATGACCTTTAGAAAAATGAATTTTTTTTAAAATATAGTACCCATAAAAAATAATTAGAAGCAAGATATAAAGTCTATATAGGGTAGTGATCAGAGCTAGAAAAAGGGAAAAAAGTTAGATAGGGTGCTGATTAGAGTTAGAAAAGGGAGAAATTATAAATAAAAAGTAGCTATATAAGAGAATTAGAAGCAAGTAATAGAGGGCAGATACATTGGTGATTAGGTTTATGCTGAAATACAATGAGTCAAAATATAGAAAAAATGGTATTCTCTGGATTTCTAGAAGAGGAAATGAAAAATAAGAAAAAAATAAGGTGAATTAGATAGTTTATAAAGAAATTAGGTTAGATAAAAAAATATACAAGTATAAAAGGGATGAATAATATTTTTTAAAGATTGTAGATGGTTGTAGATGGCTAGAAATGATATATAAGTCAATAAAGAATTATAAAAATATTGAAACAAGATGATCAAACATTATAAGGATTCCTAAAGTTGGACAATTGCTAGGATGAAAATGTAATTTTCTAATAGGAAGGTAGTATGTTATCTTTTGTGATAAAAATGTGGCAAAATCATAAAATATAGAGAAGAAAAGGTTAACAAAAGTATATACCATGGAAAGATACATTCAATATTTCTACTAGAAGAAATATATATAAATAAATTGTCTAAAGGAAGTATTAAGAAGATAATTAAAGGTAAGCACATTTTGATATATGATTATATAATAGGAAAAATATGTGGTAACACATTTTGCTGTGATTGATGTAATATTTATGAAGATGTCAAAAAATAACTTGGACTTGATATTAGACATAGAGATGATATGATGCATATAATTGTTTGAAATAGATAAAGAGTCTTAAGAAATTAGAAGGTAGAATAAAGATAACAAAATAGATTGATTAATGATGGAAAAATTCTATAATCCATTAAAATATTTTACATACTTGATCCATAATCGATATCTTTATCATTCAAAGGAATTTAAAAAATAAACGATTGTAAATTGGCAATCATAATGAAAGGAAGGTTTAATGATTGACCATACTTTTTAATGATAAGAAGATAGTGGAACGTAGTTGGAAGGCGTTCAACTATTAAGGGCATCCATTCGAGGGGAAACTTATATTATTCATGGTTTGAAGTCAAAGGAGAAACTTAGATTTACATCCGTATAGAGAAAGTAAGGGAGCATGTATCGTGGATCAAGATATATTGGTGATGAAATCCTATTATACTATATGACTATAAGAAACCTTGTCTAGAAAATGCATAAAAAGGTTAGAAAGATTAATCTTTAAATGAATAAAGATAGATCGATAGAGGATTAAAGCATATTTTAAAAAAGAAAAAATTATAGGAAATATACGGTTGAAGGACAAAGGAAAGTTAGTAAATATGCAAACAGCTGAGCCATGATTTATTGAAATAATTTAGCATTATACCTTTCTTATATTGTAGCTCAAGGGAGCCATGTAATCATCATCAACTAGCAAGACATACCTAATTTAGTACTATAACAAGATCTAATTTATCATTATTACTATAACAAGACTTTTGAGAAGTTAATTATTTTGAGGAACAATCCCATGTATATATACAGTCACGTCCACTCACCTCCACTGTAAACATTTTGCAACAATCTATGTTTTATACATGATTTCTATATCATCTCACTTCTACAGAACATTTTTTCATTGTATTTAAAATCACATTACAAGTTTTTTAAGAATATGTATAAAGGACAATAAATAATACTAAAAAAATGTCAAAATTATAAGAAGTTGGCAGATCACAAACAAACTAATGTACATGATATTTCATTACATTAGGAGACGCTTGGGTTTTTGTTCATGTTTATATTTTATCAATCTTCTACTATCAAAAACCTCTACCATTAGAGATGAATCTCTCGAATTATTCTAAGCTGATTATTGTTTGATGAATATAAACATTTCAAATATGAATGCTTGCTTCTACAAATAATAGCATTTCGCAATTGATAGATGAAAAATAAGCGTTGCTAGAGGTCCTTCTATTATTTTCTCTTGCGCTGCAATGCATAACGCATTACTTCCTTTCTTTTATTTCTAAAAACTAGATATCAGTATTCACCATCCCAAAATTCATCAACTGTTTTAAAAGGACCGTTTATTGGATTTACATACAAGGTTTTCACCAAATCTGTTGGTTGTTTTGTTATGCTGCTTATCTTTTCGTGGTCTTCTTCATCCAATTTCCAATCAAATGCTTGGAAGTTGACTGATATTCTTACGGGGTTGAAACTCCTGGTTATCACACTTGCACCTTTCTCTATTCCCCAACGCAATGCCACCTAAACAATCAGCTCGATAGTAAATTAGTTTAGTTCCAATTCATTTATTTTATACCAGAGATGGTGAAAGCATTGCGGAATTAGTGGTTGAGAAATACCTGAGCTGGAGTTTTTCCATGTTTGGTGGCAATTTCTCTAATTAGAGGATTATCCAATGTATTGCTTGATCCCCATGAATTCCCTGGACCTCCTAACGGCGACCACGCAGAAACGTGAATGTTCACACTCTTACAATACTCCCTCATTTTCTCCTGCCGCCAAACAGGATGCATCTCAACCTACAGAACAAAACTCAGTACCTTAGAAGTCGATTATAAAAAGAATAAATAACATTGTATATTGGAAAAAAAAACGGTACTTTAACACATAAGTTAGAGTTGAAATTTCATAACGAATTTTGGTCGACCAAAATCTTCGCTAATATAACAGCATTTCTTATGAGCTGAACCTGAAATATGGTTCTATACATTTAACGTTTCCACTAAATTAGCGTAAAAATTTGAGTCAGCGCAATCATCACACGGATCCTTGAGGGATGCAAAATTAACTGTAATAAATAATAGGTCTTTTATTTAACCCATCATAAAATATAAATGCAAAATCATTTCTGTTGAATAATAGATCCTTCAATAATCCATAAAAGAAATATAAGAGGAAACCATAACGTTGAAGTGTATCGATTGGCTAGGATGGATTTCTTGTTCTAGAAACATAAAAATCAGCCCAACCCCAGCCATTCAGCCCCACAACCAAACAAAGGGAAAAACCATTTTAAGATCCACTTTAAAAGAAAAAGATAATTTTGATCATTAATGGTCAACGAAGACCAGATTAATAAAAATTGTGATATTGCTATCAACTGTTTAGTTTTTCAAGTCAAATTCATTGACCCATTTTTCATGAGTAGTGGTTGACAAGAACTCATCTTTCATCATAATGAATGGTCCACTTAGCACTCATTGCATCTAGGTGATGCTCACAAAGGTGAAGCACCGGGCCTTTCCGGGAGGTTACCCATCCAAGTACTACTCCAGCTCAAGCACACTTAACCACAGAGTTTCCCCAAGATTAAGCCCACTTATCTTGCAACCCCATTTACAAAACCCTCAGCAAGTATTGTACCTTAAGAAAATTGATGTTTACTTTTACAAAATGAAGTAACATGAAATAAAAGTATCATGGAGCAAAGGAATAGTGTAAACACCTGATTTACAGCAGGAGGAATCTTTGCAAAGGCAAGAATATCTTTAATCTTCTTACAGGAAAAGTTACAGACTCGGATTGCTCTGGTGAGACCAAGTTTAACACAACTCTCCATTGCCCGCCAAACACCTTGTATATCTATTGCTACAACATCATCCGGGGTTACATCAGGAAATACGGTACCTTTCTTAAGCGCTAGAGGCCAGTGGATCAGATACAAATCCAAGTATTCTAACTTCAATGCCCTGTGTAAGGAAAACAAACAAATAAGAATAACTCTCTAGTGAACCGTTACTCATCATAAAATACAAGGCCCTTACTTTAAGCTTTTCCTGAGAGCTGGAATGACATCCTCAGGGTAACAGTCGGTGCACCAGAGTTTGGAGCTAATAAACACTTCCTCGCGAGATACAAGCCCCGTTTCAAATGCTTCCTTTATGGACTCTCCCAATACGTCTTCGGTGAAATAAGTGCTTGCAGTATCAAATGTTCGATAGCCGACCTAAGCAAGGTAAAACATCGCCAGTTTCAGAATTTACATAGAACCAAATATTAATGAAATGCAATGAAAGAACGTAAATATTTGATGGGGGCTTTTTACCCAATTACAGGTAAACAGGTAGATGTTAAACAGCAGGTGCCTTGACCACAAGGCACCTTCTGTAAATCCACAGCAACACCATAAAAGTGCAGCTAGTTAACATAGAATAGACTAAACAGTTGGGTTCTAAATATATTAAAAGCAAGAAAATAAAATTTGATAAATTATAAACGAAATAATTTTATTTAAGGATGGAATAAATGTTTCTAAAGAGGCAGCTGTTAAAATAAACAGTTAAAAGAGAAGCTGACCTCAATGGCTTTAAGCACTGCGGCCTTTATATGGTCGACTGGCGCAGAGCCCTGGGCTATCGTGATATTGTCCGCTGCCAAACCAAAGCCTATTATAGGCATCTTGGCCCCATTGTTCAGTGTTGCACTTACGACCTCCGCCATTTTTCTAGCTCAAAGAACCCTCTTAAATGCTCTTCAATTGTAATAAAAATCCTTTATAGATATAACTCGCAACTCTCAGTTTTTCAAATAAGCTGCTGGCGATGATCTTCTAACGCAATGAGAACGCTTTATAGATAGGTACAGCTGGTAACTCTGTGATATTGAAGCTGCAACTTAGAGGTTGTCTTGGTCATCAAGTTATTTACGCGGACGGTGCTGCCTTTTCGCGATACACAGAATAATTCCGTACATAAAATCTCTTAACTCTTGCATGGAAAAATATACGTGGATTCCAAGGCAATGGAACGAATCTACACATTACACTGTCCAGCTGTTCACAAGGTTCAATAGCTCATGGATCTCTTTAATGCAAGCAGATCATTCGTTGCCAAACTTGATCATGAATTCGTGGATCATTCCTGTTGCCAATTTAATTATATATGTACCGATTATTTAAGTAGAGGCTTAGATTGAGATCCACGCAATTAATAGATACTGTTCAATGATACGAAGATATGTCTCCATTATGGGACGCCAGTTAACAGAAACTATTCCATTTTTTATTCTGTGGACGAGATTCCATTGGTCCTTGATATCTTAAATATGAAACCTCTCCTTAATGCAAACAGTTCAATGATCCCCAAACTTGATCGTGTACTCGTGGTCATTTGTATTGCCGATTTTATTATATATGAATTGATTAGTAATGAAAAGTCTGAGATGAAGATCGAATCCATTAATAGATACTGTTGCATGATAAAAAGATATGCCTCCATTAGGGGAGGCCTATTAGCACAAGGTGTTCTATTTTTCAATAAGTTAGAACAATTATTAATATCTTATTCGGTAACTACCATCTTGAATTCATGTTTTTCAAAATCGTAAGTGAAAATTTCAAATCACTCTTATTTTTTTACAGTAGTTTATTTGGGAAGTCCCCTTCTTATAATTAAGGTTTTAGGGTCACATCATCAAATATGATGCCACATCAGCTTGCTTTTTGTCAATGTATTCAAAAAGATCCAAAAATAAAAGTCAGATGATAGTTGTGCACTAATTCATGTTTTATTTGTGTGCTGATATGACATCACATGATTTGTTGTTTTCTAAATCCAAAGAATACATTTCATTCAATTATAGGTAGTCATCATCAACACTAAAAACTTTAAAGACACAATTATAAATCAAATATTGTAAAAAATATTGAATATTTAATCAACAAATACTATAACTATTAGAGCATACTCGATACTGAATCTTCTCCCCTAGACTACCTCCATAATTGTCCCCATGTGAAAATGGGCCTTGCTATTTTCACCCATGTGCTCTTACATGGTTTGAAGGCATAGAGATATTACTATATACTATCGCATGTCAAAAAGATGTCTCCATTGCGGCAGGCCAGTTACCAGCAACTATTCGATTTCTTCGCAAGATGAAGTGAGTATGAACTTCTAATTCAATACAGGTTAGCTCGATAATTATTTCGAGATACAGACGGGCCTTTCATTGCAGAGAACAATCTTGGACTCTTTTTCACCTGTGTTACCCAACTTGATAAAAATTTTGATCTACTCATGTGCGCTGGGTTACTAGGTAGACAAAAATTTACTGGGTTTTATTTCATAAATATAACTGTACGGTGAGATAAATAAATAATATTAAAAATTTGTAACTAGTTTAGATTAATTAATATATATTTATTTAAAAATTCAATTGGATAAATAGGGTTGTGAATAGTGATTTTATTAGTGGCTAATATTGGTCAATTGACCACTAGTTGAAATTTGGGAATCTAAAATTGGCTAATAGTTTGAGCTACAATGTGACTTGAATTGCCACATTTTGACCAAATTTTATTACAGTCTTATTTAAATCTCAAAATAATTTATTTTATTAAAAAATTTAACTCAAGAATTGGCCACAATATTTGATACATGATTAGATCACATTCACCTAAATTTAATACATTATAGTAGAAATCTATATTAACTCACCAATAGTAAATCATAATTATTAGTTGTTTTTGAACCTTATTTCTAATCTTTAGTTTCCACTATTGATTTATAATATAATCTAATTCCCCTTGTTGTATTGCGGGGTTTATAAAATGAACCCATAATTTGTAATGCTCATGGGGCCCACAATTTTGAGCCTCATGAGCACTATAGATTGTGGGTAAATTTTGCCTTATAGAGTACAATGAGAGTATTAGATCAATGATCTAAAAGCAATTTTTGAGCCCCATAAGAATTGTAGATCAAGAGAACATTTTACTTTGTAAAATGCAATGAGGGTCATTATATTATATTTTAAAACAATGATAGAAAGTAAATATAGTCCACCCCTTCAACCCATCGAGGATTTCCACCTTCAGAACCCTACTTTCAGATGAGAATTATTTTTAGATTGGATAGATTTTCCATCATAATTAATCCATTTTCCTATTATTTTTCAAGATTTGCCAAAATTTTCTACAGAATTTTAGTGATATAAAAAAAATCGCCAATAAATTTTATTTTTTTTTGATAAAAAGGAAAGATTCACCAATAAAAATTAATATTTTTTTCTAAAAAGTGAAATATTTGGAAAGATTTTATATCTTTTCTTGAGGGGATTTTCTTAAATTTATCACTAGTTGTGAGAAAAAGTGTCAAAGTTTTTTATTGACAAAACTAGGTATTTACAATTAAGTTTATTTAACGTTGATTCTTTAATGTTTTTCATTAACAAAACTATAGTTAAGTTTATTACTAAATTATTTATTTGCATATTCAAATATGTGTCATGACTCAATAAGCAAAAGTGTTATAAATGGCACAAAGAATGGGTCTCTAGTAGATGCATCAATAATTATGGCTACCCTTCACATATACAATATCAAAATAATATGTCTACAACTTTCTTATCCAAATTTTTTTATTATTTAGGCATTTTTAATTGAGAAAGTACTTAATATTTTTTTTTAGGCAAAAGTGGCAAGCCACTATAATAGTCTATTATATATAAATATGATAGTGCAAAATTTGGTTGTAAAGGGCATACTGCAGGAAAGAACCAGCAAGAAAACATCCAGATAGAGCCCAAAATTAAACTATGAATTTGTTTGATTTCATGACTAATAACCTTGTACTGATGATTCAAAATTCACCCCATAAGTCCTAAAAGCACCTATCCAAGCACTGGATAAAAAACCTATATTATCCCTTTACAAAATAAAAACCCCCTGAATTTGTAAATAAATTCAAAAACCCACTACATGTTGAATTTACATTGTCAATGACCCCATAAATTTTAACCAAAAAACCACTAAATATCCCTTTTACTATTTCTTTGACCCCCAAATAACTGAATTTTCATCCTGCAATTCTAGTCCCTCTGCTAAAGATCACGCTCGAAAGCCCTTATGCTTTGAATATGAAATCTGTGTGTTTGGAAAAGTGTAGCCAACCTTGCTTTCCTCATAGATGAGTTTTCCTGAACTCTGTTAGTAACCTGATGAGGAGTGTTATGAGCATGGTTCTAACCATGAGCTGGCAAGAATAAAATTTCCACACAACAAGTGTTGTCTAAACATTAGTAATGCACACATGATTTCTAGAATTTCATATCATAAATAGAAAAACCTATTTTCTTCCTATATTATTTTTCTACTATAGAAAGAAATGAGATATGTTTTCTACATCAAAATAGCTCCAATAGCCTTAGAAAAAAGAATCACATTCAAACACAAAACAAAGTGAAAAAAATTACATAGAATGTACTAGACAAGAACACATTACATTTTTTATTTTGTTTAAATTATACTTAGTAGTTTTTTTCCACTTAATTGCTCCTTTTTTAGTCACATCTATGAGCGATAATATGACCTAAGATAAATCCCTAATAATTATTGATTTTATTAATTCCCAAAGGAAATGAGTAACCTAGTGATCTTAGATTTATTGGAGCTATAAGATAAATAATACCTTTGGTCCATAGATTGCAATGACTTTCTAGATGTTGATATACAAGTAGATAGGTTTGTGAGTGATGGGACTAAGGTGTCCCTTATGTCCAAAGACCAAGAGATTGGGATTATTTCCTATTAGAGAGTTGACAAAGAAGGAAAATGCATCACTAAGGTGTCTTAATGTCTAATATAGAATGGGGTGTCAATATAAAATGATAATTTGTATGATGTTCTTAAAAGGAACAAGATATCAAAAAAATTTCAATATGATCACTAAATATGTGTACGTAATTGGTTGGGCCACCAATAAAATGGTGCTTTATTCATTTTCTTTCCCTAAATTACATTAATTAGATCTCTTTCTTTAGCACACCATAAGATGTCCTCTAACCCCTTATCTATCTGAGGTGTCCATTTCTTGTGGGCTTATTACTATGTCATTTATTTTCATAGTGGTATAGTGCAACATTTTAGAGTTTCATCAAAAGAAGTATAATGAAGAGTTTTTGGGTTCCAATTGAAGTCATTTGTTAGTGTAGAGATAAAGGTAGAGAAGCAAGAGAACTCATAATTGGTTTGAAGAGAAAATACTAGCTTACAGTCTAACTATAGGGAGGAAAAGGTTATATCATGTTATTATATGGTTTATTACACACATTTTATTCAATTTAATTTATTCATTATTATATGGGTAAAATAAAAAAAATTCAAGGAATCCCACTTAGGCTCTAGGGGTAGACATTTTGGTGGTAAATCCCTAGTGCAAAACTTGATTCATATCAGAAAATTTTGGCAAGCAAAGGAGCAAGAGTCCTTTTCCTTTTTCAATAAGTGTCCTCAATGTTAACAACATAGGAATCTTATTCACGCTCCTACTTAAGAGCCTCAAAACTAGACCTCCCCTTGGCCATTCACAAAATGGGGGTTGGATATTATTGGTAAAATATAACCTCCTTCTAAAGGACATGTATTTATCATCAGTACTATAGATTATTTTATGAAATTGTTCGAAGCTATCCTAATTCAAACCACAAACATTTGAATCCATCTATAGCTTTCTTTTGAACAACTTCATTGCTCACTTCAGATTTCCTTCTACCCTTATTTTCGATAATCGTATGACATTTAAGAATAAAGAGGTGAAGCTATTTTTGGAGAAGTTACATACTCAACATAGATTTTCTACACTATACTATCCATAGTCTAATGGCCAAGCCAAAGAATCTAATAAATCTCTTGAGCTCATTCTCTAAAATATAGGTGTAGAGAAGGGGGATTCACTACTCACATGATTCTTTTTATTCTCAAGAGATTCCTAAGGGGTGAACTGCCCTAAACTACCCAAGGGAGAATGTGAGAGTTCTAGAATTAGAAAGAGGTCACAGAGGTTTTCTAGACAAACTAACACACTCTCAGTCGAAGGACATCATGTGGTACATGGATGAAAATGTGGCATGTTGGAGTCTCAAAAGTGTGTTGGCATCTTGTGTGGACAAAAAATTGAGAATGTCATAGAAAATAGTAAGGTGACTACTAGCGACTTGATTACTAGAAGCTTCTAGAATGCAAGAAAGTAACATAAAGTAATAGAAATGAAGTAACCTAAAGTGTAAATGATAAGGTTAAGGAGAAGAAAGAAAGTGCTTACAACCACCCAAGTAATGAATCCTCTAGTAAGAAAATATCTGCAATACCTACATGCATAAGATCTAGAGAAAATGTTTGGGTTTTATAGGGGTTTTCCTTAGTCAAACCCCTATTTCGGTGTTCCCACCGAAATGAACAACCAGATAGATAGAAAAAGATAAGAGATGAAAATGAAGTGAATGCAAGAGGGATAAAAGCAATCCTCACTTGAGGAGGAGAACCTATATCACAAAATATAGACGAAAGAGGTAGGGGACATTTGAAATCCCAAGATGCTCGCAAGCACAAGGTGAGGGAGATGCCAACTGTAAGGCTTAAGGAAGCCAAAGAGGGAGAGATAGCTGCAAGAGCCAAGAAAGTTGTAAAGGGTCTTGTGAGAGATTGAGGATGCTTGAAGAAATTATCACAAGTGAGGGATTTGTGCAAGCAAGATAGCAGGAGAAATATGGGATAATTTCCAAGATAGGAGCCAGGAAGAAGAAGAAGGATAAATGAGTTGAAAAGACCAAAATTTTAAAGAGGGAAAAGAAGGTTCTTGAGTAGTTACAAGGAATTTGGGCTGTTACCACTAATAAAACTTGTTGAAAAGTGGAAAACATACATGGAAATAGTCATTTAAACATTGAAATTTTGCAAGATGCTAGTGTAGTGCATGAATGTCTACATGGCATGCAAGTGTTGAGACACATCAACCTGTAAAATGATGAGAACAAGAAAGGCATGAGGTTTGACTCAAAGCTGATGCATAAAGGGTAGCTGCTAAAAAGGGGTCCTAAGCATCTTGAGAGGGAAAAAGGCTGATGCAAGGGCTAAAATGATCCTACACAAGTGTTAGGGGAGTGGAAACTAAAGTAGATATAAGAATGTATGTGAAATTGCAATGGGTGCAATTTAACAACATTACATTTTGCCCAAAATTTAGCAGGCACATGAATCTACACTAATATGAACACTAAAGGAAATATACTAAAAATAAATGACATCATGATGCCAAAAGGGTACTTTAGAGGAAGTAGATAACTCTTTGAACCAAGGAAGCATGCCCCCAGGCTGAAGACCTACAAAATAAACACATGAGACAAGAAATACCTACACAAAACACCAATGTTAGAACATAAAAAACCACCACATCATGGGGCTAGAACACATACATGGACAACACACACAAAAAAAACTAAAGGATTTGAGTTAGCAAAGTGAAAGAGACCTCAATGTAAAAGATTGTCTTAGTACTATGTATCATCCCCAAATTAAGAAATAACACATTGAAGAATTCTTAAATGAACAAGAATGTAAGGATCGATCATTTCAAGAGAAGAATACACCAAAAACATAGGGAAGAAACCAATATTGAAGAGAGAAAGAGCATATACTCAAGATGAAGAAGATGCAGGTCTTCGATTTAGGTAAACACAATTGAGAATAGAAGAGAAGAGAAGCAAAAAGGTTTAAGAGAGAGCAAGGAGGAATGAAAATTCCAAGAGAAATAGCTCCATAGGTCCTAGAACCTAAGGAGAGTAGAAAAAATGTGCCACAAATTTGTAGACCTATGGAAGGTGGACAAAAGGCTTTGTAGGTGCTCTCTCCTACAAACTTTAACAAACTCCACCAAAGGCTTGCAGACCAATGGTGAACAAATCCTGCATGATTAAAGTTCTCTAAAGGTCCTCATACTTGCAAAGAAGGAACCCTAGGTACTCTCTCTTGAGGGAAGCCCAATGTAGGGGACTCTACAGAGTCAGATTGGGTCCTCACAGGTGCTCAATCCTGCAAGGTTGATTGAAAATAAAATTCACAGGTGCACCTGCAAAGCAACATTTTATCTATAGACTAAAGGTGTTTAGGAAAGCTTGATGCATAGGATTTCTATAGGTTATCAATCTTGTAGAGAAAGACTAATTAGAAGACCCTATGGCTACTACAAGATAAATTGCAGGAGAATCACAGAAAAAATAGGTGTAGTTAGGTTTCCCTCAAGCTAGATACCAATGAATTCATTTGAAGGAGAAGCTTTCAAAGGGGTGCTTTGGGAACCCTTCAAAAGAAAGGGGGTCCACTCAAGGGATGATTTAGTTGAAAGACATAGAGAAGAGAGGGGGTCCTTAGAAGGATGCACATCTCCAGAAAAAGTTATCATTTCCCCCAACATATAGGGGAGGAGAAGCATGCAAGATACATAGAACATATAGGATAGAGGTAGACCTCGATATCACTTGTCATTTGAAGAAGAGGTAGGTGCATCAACAAATAAATGAGTGATGGTACTAGAATCATGAAGTTGTATTTTATCCTTCAAGGCCTTACATTCACTAGTGGAATGGCCAAGCACTTGATGGTATGCACATAAAGAATGTTTTTCTTTATCATTTTTTATAAAATTTCTTACGTCTAGGAGGAGGAAGGGTAATCAAGCAAGGTTTTAGAAGCCTCAAAAAAATATTCTCTTGCTTAGATAAAGAATGAGGATCAGGAAGCAACCCTTTCTCTAGTGGAGAAAAATTTGATTGCTCACAAGAAGAAGACAATGGAGGATCTTCATAGAGAACATTATTCAAACAATGAGGATCACACTCTTATACGAGATCACTATTAGTCTTCTTGATAGGAATATCAACATCAACTTCTTTAATGGAAGTGAGATCATCTTCCACAGAAGGAGGAGGATAGACATATAGAATATTATAATTTGCATTCACATTACCCTGCAATGCAGAAGAATGATCATCTTGGATAGCGGGTTTGGATGATGTTATTGGAAGGACTGAGTGGATTGGTTAAAATTTATATCCTCCAATGAAGGATTCTATAAACTCTAAATAACCCCAATCATCACAAAGACATACATATTCTTGAGAAGATGTAGAAGGAACAAAATATTTTAGTTTAGAAGGATCTTCTTCAGGGAAAACTATCTCAAGAGTATTCTTTGTAGTAGGTATTATTGGAGTAAACATTGAAACATTGGAAGACACTGAAGGAATAAGAGTAGGCATAACCAAAACATGACCGGAAACTGCCATCACACATAAGTGCATAGCCTTAGGGTCAGCCCTGACTATGACTACTTGATTATTGTAAATAAACTTAATAGACTTATGCAAGGTAGAGAGGACTACACCCATAGCATGAATCCATGGTCTACCAAGAAGAAGGTTATATGGTAATTTTTTTAACATAACATATACAAGGGTGGGTATGGTAATGGGTCCCAACCTAAATGAAAAGACTATAATGCCTAGGGCTTCTCGAATGACGTTATTGAACCCATGAATGTCAACAAAAGAAGCATTAAGAGAAGATAAATTATTATTAATATTGGGAAATAGATCAATGTTGCATACATTAACTATCGAAACAACATCAATGAGAGTACGTCTAATGCCAATATCATTAATGTTGACTATAATCATTAGAGGGTTTGGTTGCTTTTGTACTTTTGGAGGTGGGAGTTCCTGTGGATAGAAATATTCAATGAATCTACATGAATAGGAGTTATCAATGCATCAACATCTGCCAGCATAGTAGAAGGCAAAAGGATCTTTTGCAAGGCTTCCTGAAGCATATGTTGATAAATTAGAGTATACTAAAGCAAGTCCCACAGTGATATCTTTGTCGAAGTAACCCTAAGTTTCTTTACATGATACTAATCACCAGGTGATTTAGTTGTAGGTTGAGGTGCTTGAGGAAGGCATGGTTGAGAAGGTGGTAAAGAAGTGGTTTGATTAACATATTGTTTAAATTTTTATCGTATTATAAGTATGTGATGCTACTCTATAAGATGGAGCCTTAGAAATTTTAGGAGAATCACTATCAAGTGGAACACCATTAATAGAACAAACCCATTTAGGAGGAATAGCTATAGTTAGGTAAATGACCAGTATCTTAGGAATTTGAGGGGAAGTAGAGACATATATTACATTTACAAAATCATCACAACTAGTGGAATAATCATTTGAAGACATTTTCTCAACATTGATCTAGGAGAGATTCATCATTCACTAATGCATCATCTCTAGAAGAGAGTGCATCGGAATGAAGAGAAAGTAGAGTAACATTAAGAAAAGTATCAATGATCTCATCTTCTTGCAACAAAATATCCTTCAAATCAAGAGGAATCTCATGGGAAGGATCAAAGATACCAAGTGACATGGGAAGAGCCAAGTCACTATCACATGCATGAAATGGAACATCATTAACATTTTGAATATAATTAGATACTGTACTCATAAAACAAGATATTAAATTCATTTTGAAATAATTAAAATAAATATAATAAACAATTTATAAAAAAATTAGCTGATCCAGAGTAGTATAGGGATGATAGAACTAAGAAAAAATGAAAATCTATATTTTTTGGTATTTTCTAGGTTTTAGTAATTTGCATTTTCAAAGGACTTTGGAGTAGAATTTGGGGTCGAAACTAGCATTGGTACCTAAATTTTGGTTTCCAATGGAATAGTATTTAGGGGACTAAATTAGTCCTCTTGTAGACCTTTCCAATGGTGTAAGCGGTTTTGAATTCTGAGCATCGAGTCAAAAGTAATGACCCCACCATGTTGGGGTAAATAAATTCCTATATTTTTTAAAAATACCGTGGGTCATGTTGGGTTCACCAAAATATAGAGAAGGGGGATTTTCTACTCATGAGTCTCTTTATTCTCAAGAGACTCCCAAGGGACAAACTACCCTAAACTACCTCAAGGGACAATGCGAGAGTTATAGAACCAGAAAGAAAATGTCACAAAGGTTTTCTAGACAAAATAGCAAGATCTCAGCCGCAAAACATGGACAACAACACAGAACAATGAAGTCCCAAAGGAATAGTGGTGTCTTTTATGGATATAAAAATCAGAATGTCAAAGAAAATAGCAAGGTGACTATTAGCGATCTAATTACTAGAAGCTTCAAAAGTGTAGGAAAGTAACATAAAGGAATAGAACTGAAGTAATTTAAAGTATAAATGATATTGATAAGGAGAAGAAAGAAAATGCTTACAACCAGCAAAGTAATAAAGCCTCTAACAAGGAAATATATTCAATACCTGCATGCATAAGATCTAGAGAAAATGTTGGGGTTGTATAGGGATTCGCCTCAATCAAACCCTCGTTTTGGTGTTCCCACCTCCATGGACAGAAAGATAGATAGAAATTAAGTGAATTCAAGAGGGATACAAGCAATCCCCTCTCGATCAGGAGAAATCGTATCACAAAATATAGATGCAATAGGTAGGGGATATGGAAATCCCAAGATGCTCACAAGAACTAGGCGAGGGAGATGCCAGCTGCAAGGCTTAAGGAATCTAAAGAGGGAGAGATAGCTACAAGAGCTAAGAGACTTGCAAAGGGTGTTGTGAGAGCTTGATATTTCTTAAAGATACTGTCACAAGTGAGAGATTTTTGCAAGAAAGATAGAAAGAGAAAGATGGGAGAATGTCCAAGATAGGAGCTAGGAAGAAGAATGCCAAATGAGTTGAAAAGAAAAAAAATTGAAGAGGGAAAGGAAGCTTCTTGAGAATTTACAAGGTGTCCTGGAATGTTACCACAGACAAAAATTGCTTAAAAGTGACAAAAATGCATGGAAACAGTTGTTTGAACATTGAATTGTTGTAGGATGATAGCGCAGTGCACAAACATCTACACAACGTGCTAGTATCCAGACACATCATGATACAAAATGACAAGAATGGGAAAAGAACGAGGTTTGACGCAAAGCTGATGTGCAAGGGGTAGCTGCTAAAAAGGAGTGATTAGCAACTTGAGAGGGAAAATGGTTGATGCAAGGGATAAAATGAGCCTACACAAGTGCTAGGGGAGTGTACACGAAAGCAGATACACGAATGTATGAGAAATTGCAAGGGGTGCAATTTTACAACATTACAATAGGAAAAAAATGGTAAAGATTGGTATACTCAATTAAATTAAACTCCTGGTGGGATTACTGCATGAGTACTCATTTAGCAATAAAAACAATCCCATACAACCTTGTGTATGGCACTAAGGCCATCCTGTCTTTAGAGTTGGAAATTACATATTTGTGCGTTACTCTTACACAATTAGTTTATGATCAAACTTATCGAGCTAATTGTTTGTGTCAGCTTGAGTTGCTCAATGAGCACCAATTGTAGGCCCTCAACCACCTTAGGGCTTACTAACAATTTTTTTCTAAACTTTTAATCAAGGTGTTCTTCCTAGGACTTTCAAGGTAACTAACCTGATCCTCTATGAGAATCAAAGAAATGTAAATGCACCACTTGATCAAAAGGGAAATTTTAGTCCTAATTGGTTAGGTCCTTATATTTTCATAATTTTGTATGGTTTTGGTTCTTATGGATTGTCATCTATGGATGAAATGCCTCTAAAAGAACCTATCAATATGATCCACCTTCAACAATACTATGCATAGAGTCTATGTATTGTGTAAAACTAATCCTTCATGGATTGTAGTGTATCATATTGTGACATTCAGTTGTATTAATATATTATTTCATTTTGTGTTATGATGTAGAATTGTGTGTGTACAATTAATTAATTTATTTTAAAATTACATACATAAATGTATCTTATTATGTTATGTGTCCATGCATTGCATATGATTACACCTTTTGGTTAGGAAATTAGATCATAATTATATTTAATTAACATACATCCATATGTTTTTGCTAGATCATGGTAGCATCTAATCTAAACATGCATCCATAAATAGAACATCCATCAAATAATCATACATGAAAGTAAAAGAATGCAAATGAAAATGAAAATGCATAATGTTGGAACCAAGATCCTATATATATATAGATACCTAATATATGTCATGTACATGTATCACACCGTTTTCATGAAAATAAATTGTGGTGACTTTATATCTGTCAATGTTTATACATCACAAATAATGCTACACTATATATATATATATATCATAGGTGAAAAAATGGATCATAGAAAAATAGGCATCTAAGGCCTAGGCACATGGATCCCCAAGCCATTTGGTGCGATTGGTGATTAGTGGGGTCTAACAGAGGGGATAGAGTGTGATTTATGTGATCACAAGGCTGACATGCTCGCTTCGAGTCCTCTAATCTTGCTGCACAACTAGAATATCTCTATTTATGCTCTTCTGAGATCCTCTCATAGCTATAGATCATTGACCAATCTCACAGCTACTACTTGTGCACTAAGGTCATCAATTCAGCTCTAAAGAGTGTTACGTGCCTCCTTAGCACTCTAATATCTCATCCTCACCTCATTTTTCTCAATGAGCACAGTCTGTAGCTCAAGCTACCACTGATCCCTCCATATTGTGAGAGTGGTGATGTCAGCTATCCTCTCGACAACCTCTTCCCTTGAATCCTCATATGATGTCCTTAGACATGTGACAAGGTCAAATAAGTGGGCATGTCACGCTACTAATGTTGAAATATATGCATCCAAGACACTCCCCTAGATTGTGATGGTTGTAGCGAGCTCTAAAATAGACCACACAATGAACATGGTCCACTCCCATGTTCCCATTATAATTACAAAATAATAAGATCCATTAGTACTGCATGATATATCAAAACATGTATATGCATACATATATACGAGATGAAACTCAAAGAACGACAAATGAAATAATATAACTAACTCTAGTACTAGGATCCTTGGTATGCTAGCGTGGATCAGGGGGAGGGGTGACACTCAAAGCCACACCTCATGTGCATGATGTTACTTTTCCTGATAGGGTAATGATGATGGGTGTTGTAGGTGGTGGTGGTGCTATCATGACTAGGATATTTGGTGGAGGGTATGAGAGTCTTGACCTCCTCCTTGGTCTCTATGTTGTATCCTCCCCCTCTTGCTCATCACAACCACCTTTGTCTTCTCCTCCTCCTCCTGCTGCTAGTCGGGGCTGATATTAGATAGTGAGTTTTCCTTTGGGGGGAATCTACTAGAAAAACTGGAGTAGTCCCATGGTGCAATGATCACCTGGCCTTGTGACACTCCTAACTATCTTCATGCATGACATGATTATGTGCTAGTAAAAGGTAATGATAAAAAATTATATGCAACTTATCAAAAATCAATCTCATTGCATGTTGCAGAGTTGCCATCGGTCATCTACCTGTACCATGCCTCTATATGGCTTCCATCTAACCTAGTCAAGCCATATTTTTTCAAGGTGTGCACCCTTGGTCTCCTTTTGTTGTGCAATACAATCCTCAGGTTTGTGGCATGGCTTAACTACCTCACATTGATTCATTAACTCTAGTGGTTGTATCATGCATTAACAAGTCAGCATTTTGCTGCAACAAAAAAAATATTTGCAATAATTGGTATAGGAGCTTGTGTCATAGGTTTGAAACCCTCACTTCTACTGGGGGATTGTTGCAAAGTGTGCTCCCTTGGTCTCCTTGTGCTATGCAATGTAAAACTCAAGTTTATGAGATGGCTTAAAGACATCCCATGGATTCATTAAATATGGAAGTTTTATTTGGAATTAATAGGTTGATCTCTTAGCTCAACAACAACCATCTTTTCAACACATAGTGTATCTAGTTATAGTCTTCAAAACTATAGATCCCTATACCACCATTGGCATACTAGCTCATACCAGTGTGCCATTGACCTATTATGGTCTCTCACTTGAGGATAGCTAATTGGCTGGGTGCATGTGATGTGATAAATTTCCCACACCTATAAAAGTGTGCAAGCGGTGAGGCTTATATAATCATAGTGAAAAAACCTATCTATCTTCTTGTACACATGTGTGAGCATGTTGCAACCCCATGCAAAAATGATCTGCTACTCTTCCATGAGTCTGATAGTGTGGATGAAGCCCCCTAGAAGGTGACATCCCCACCCTTCCATGGTCACCTGCATAGCGATCTTCACAACCATCACCCTTCAAATAAGAGGTACCAATATGTTGCCTTGCTTGTACTAATAAATGTAGATATGGTCAATTCCCTTGCTAGGATATATGCATCCTATACAATACTGGATGACCTCAAATCACTCTTAGGCCAAGAATATATCATCTAATGCCACTTGATGTCTATAGATGGGGAGGTCAGTGATCCAATAGACATCCTCCAATGTGACAGCCATCTCACTTGTCAAAAGGTGGAATGTTGAGGTGGTTGAGTCCCACCACTCGATCAACATCATGAGCATACAATCATGGTACATCTCTGGCATAGTGTAAGCCCACCATAGGCCTACCTATCAAACATTACCCTCCTTGTTTGGGGACATCCACTATGTGTGATTGTGGAGCATTCAAAGAAAACATCCACTTCCAATCTCCTGCATCTCTGGGTAATCTTGTAAAATAGAAAAGGAATCAAGTGAGAACCATCTACTTAAAAATCTCTAACTTCTAAAATGAAATTTCTCTATCTGGTCTCTGGCATGAAAGCATGTCAAGTAGATTTCTACGTAATGCATTGATATATGATGTCTTCCCATTAGAGATGCTTGGAAAAAAATGTTCCTAGTAGACACTAACATTTCCAAAGGCTTGCAATGCGTAAGTGAGATTCTAGTGCACTAGTATTACACTTTTGCGCTGTTGTGATTCTTGCAATTTGATTTTTTTAAAACCTACTAAAATTTACAATAAAATTCTTAAAATTTGGGTTTTTTAACTCACTTGGTTGACAACGCATCCCTCAACAATTGCCTAATGTAGCTACTCAATCCATGGCTCCTCAAACTCTCATTTATGAGGCATTTTGTGATCTTTTCTCTCACAAAGGTTATCATAACAGTCATAATGAATAGTAAAAATGACCCTTCTTGAGGGCCACATGGATATTTTTAGGTCCCCCTAAGGCCCTATTTTTTGTGGTACTATTATTTTTCATGCTTTTACTACACCAAGATGGGAGAAAAAATTAGGACGGGGCATATACTCACCTCTTCATCATAATTTCCTTCCAAACCACTAGACTTTTCTTAAGCATTCTTTTTGTCTTGTTAGCTTCTTCCAATTTTTGACCTAACTTAAATTTGAGTTTTGCAGAATGAACCTTCACATTAGATGTTGGGGGCATCATCAATACCTGTCTGCTCCACCTTTGTGACCTCTATAGTATCCTTTTTGTCATGCAAATCTATAAAAAAAAAAAAAAATTGAGTTGGCTCTAATGTTATCTTTTCTACTTTATTTTAGCTATTTTTTTCCAAAGATCAGCTCACTAAAGTGGGGGGAAAATGTAATGTCATAAAATTTCACCCCATGGAAATGTCACATTTGGAAATTTGACCATTGTATTTATGGTGCCTAGCTGAATTTATGAAATGAATCTTATGGGTTGGAATTTCATGATTTCAACTTTATGAGGACCAATGATTAAGTGAGAGTAGTTTTCCACCTCATTTCTCATAAAGTGATGAGTTGGATGCCTATGTGGCACATGGATATTTATGTAGTATGCTAGCATAATTTTACTTTTATGAGTTCAAACAAGGAATCTCAAAATATTTGACCCATGACACATGTCCATGTGGTTGATTCCTAAGAGTAATGATTCTTCCCACCCATGCAGTTTAACAAAACCTATCTTTTCACTCTCATTCTCATTCATTCTATCACTCTCTCATTCAAACTTGTTTAGATGACGCTATTCTCTTCTTCATCTTGTGACGAAGGAAAATCTCTACCGGACTTAAGTCTCTCCAACAACCAAAGGTCTCTTGCAAGCACTCAACATTGTGTCTATCGAGATAAGAGGGATTCTCAAACTATTGGTAACACTCTCCTGATTCTTTTCTATTTTATATTATGCTATCTATTGTGTCTTATCTTGTGATATGGGTTGTCCTCCTAACTGAGGTTTTCTTTTATCACTTTATGTCTTATCTTATGATACAAGTTCTCCTCCTAAGTGGGGTTTTCTTTTCTCACTTTGTTTCTACTTTTCTTTGTGATTTTTATTCTATCTATCTATCCATCTAGTAGTCCATGGAGGTACAAACACAAAAATAGGGATTCTATTGTGGCAAGCCTTGAAACCACCCCTATATTTTTCCTCATTCACCTTGTGTGCAAATTTATCATGTGGATCTTTGTAGGAGGCTTCAAAGTGTAGGACCTTTTGTAAGTAGGTTCTTCACCTCCTTTCTCATTTACCAACATTTTTCTATTCTATGTTAAGCTAGTGATTTAAAAAGACCTTAGATCTGGAATAGTTAGCAGATCCTTTGATTTTCTATCTGGAAGTTTAGTGCTCTATACATATAAGTTGCCAATGCATCTTTGGAACTGCAATGTGTTGCGTTGACATCCCACTCCCACACTATCATCATTTGGTAGAGAGATTCTCCTTTGGTCTCAATAATCTCAATGATCTACTCTTCTGGTTCCCAAAGCCCTCTATTTGTTATCACAATTGAAATTATACCTTTGATCTATTTCTTTAAATCTCTTTCATCCTATTTGATTCATTTGATAGTCTGAGGTATTTTATGGTGGTTCATTCCCTGGGACTCTCATCGAAAGTAAGAGACTTGTGAGTAGCGAATCCCCTATATTTACATATAAAAAGTTGAAAAATTGCTATATTTTGAGGGATCATGTTACCAAGCAATCGACATGAAGTAAAAATGTGATATTCAATGAAAAGGGAATTGAAATTTTACAAGAACAAGTCATATTAGGTAAGAAGTATGTTCCATTTGAAGACATAAAAAATGGCAGTGATGAGTTCAAATAAAAGGAGACTATAAATAAATCACAGATGCAAATTCATTCACATATACAATCATAAGCTAAACCCCCAACTTTCCATGGTAATGAAGAGCAAGAACATCCCACTAGTACTCATGAGGAGGATACTTTATAGTAATTAATTCTTCAAATGTGGAGGTCCACCATGGAGCATAGGCCTCCAAATAACATAATAATTTTATTATACATTTATTTTTTTTGAGTGAAAGGTATGTGGATGATCATGATGGAACAAAAAGTGGCGATATGATGGGTATTTGTAGGGTATGTGGCTGATGACATTTTTCTTACCCAAAATTGATGAAACTAAAAGGGTTTTTAAAGGAGATTCTTAGCTTTCCACCAATATAAATTATCCTTTAATTTGAATTTAATAAATAATTATTATTCATTTTCTATTTGAATTATGAATAAATTATTGATTGATAGGCTAATTGGAAAACATCTATAGCTTTCAAATGGTGTCACATTTTTTGAATCTAAAGCCTGCATCACATTCTATGCTTTGTATACTATAGGATTAAAAAAAATGAATTTCATGAAGTTTTGACCATGTTAAGGTGGTCAGACAAACAAGTGTTTTTTTTTTTTAGAAGTTGTAATAAAAAATTCATAATTAATTATTTACTTGGAAAAAAATTACAAAAAATATGCATCACATCAAGACATGAGTCCTCTACTTATATCTAAAATCTTATAATAAAAAAATTATCATTTTATTGTGGTTAGGGTGGTTAGACAGACACCTACTTCTTCTTTTTTCCTTGAAATTTTAGTACCACTGTATTGAAATTTTAAATTTTCACCAAATAGACTTAAAAATAAAAAATAAATAGTTTTTTGGAAACTACATTCAATTTGATACAAACTCTATTCTTACATATCTTTGAAATAATATAGATAAATTATTCAAATTTTTATGTCAAGTTGCCTAACGCTGATTTTTCTAAATTTTTTGCCACTTAAGGGCCTATGTTTTCCATGATGATCATACACATACCTTGAAACTAGAATTTTTATGTTTGAAAAAGCATGTGAAGATAAAAATAAAACATAGTTTCAATAAAGAATATGAGAGATGAGATGGGATATTTCATGGAAAATTACATATGGGATTTAGTGTCTATTCCACCTAATAGGAAATAATTGAAAAATATATGGGTGTATAGTTTGAAGGAAGAAGAAGGTGGGATGAAATGATATTGAGCTATATTGGTGGTAAGAAGTTACTTTACATGAAAAATTTAACCAATTGTAAAAATGGTCTCTATTAAAGAATTTCTAGATCTAAGAAATATTTATGATTTTTAATTGGAGCAGCTTGACATTGAGATATCATTTCTACGTGGTGACTTGGAAGAAGAGTTCTACATGAAGAAATTTGGAAATTTTGAGAAATAAGGTAATGAGGATTTGGTATGTAGACTAAATAAAAGTTTGTATGGGTTGAAACAAGTTCCAAGAAATGGTACTTAAAACTTCATTCATTTATACTAAGAAATTTTTTCTAGATGTGAATCTTGCCACTTTGATAGCATGTATTAGACATTGGAGAATGGTAAATTTGTGTTGTTGTTATTGTATACTATAGATATGATAATATTAGAAACTAACAATGTTGTAGTTAGCTAGCTAAAACAATAATTGGCTAAGAATTTTAATAAAGGATTTGGGTGCTACAAAAAAAGTCTTTGTAATGAAAATTATTGGAGATAGGAAGAAGGAAACAAAGTTGTCACAAGAGAAATATATTCAAAAGATATTTATTAGGATTATTTGAAAGGATGCTAAGATAGTAATAATACCTTGAACTAATCACTTCAAATTATATTCTAAGATTCATACTAAGACACATTAAAAAAAAATACATGGAATGAGTGGTGTACTCATCTATTGTTTGGAGCCTTATATATAGAATGATTTTTATAAGACAAAACATTTCTCATGCAATGGAACTGGTCAACATTGTTGGAATATGGTGTTTTACACCATTGAATAGAATGATTTATTATAATGTTTTAATTAAATAATTATTTAGTTATGATGCACCTTGGTGGTGTGGTTAATCACACTAGATAGTTATTTGGGGTCCACTTGATGTTGTATTGAACATTATATTATTATTTAATGTGTAGGAGATATGTGATAATAAATTGATATTAAAGAAATATTAAATAAGGGGTTAGTGGTTTTGTATTCACATGGTTTTGAGGTACATGGATTTTATGTACCACTAGTTGTATTTTGTGTGAGCTTGTGTCTATAAAATAAAACACATGTGTAGTGGTTTAGGTTGGGGGCTAAGTGAGTTGGATGTCATTATTGATTCTTGTTGAGGAGTCCATTTCTGAACCATGGAATTGGATGTGTGGATTCATTCATAGAAACATGGAATGCATTAGAGGACTTGATGCTTCAGAGGTGTTCATTGTAACTCTTGTATTTTCTTATTTTTGATTAATATGATGGAGTATGGATGCTTTTGGAGGCTAGTTTTTTCCCTCTTGAGTGTTTTCCCAGGGTATATATTGTGTCATATTTTATGGTTATGTGGATTCTAAGGAATTATTTGCATAATATCTCTTTTTGGTTTTGTGGAAATTGTCATTAGATGGCTGCAAGTTTCCCTACAAGTTGTATCAAAGCTTTCATGGTTGAAGATTTTATGTTATAACCTTGGGTTTAGAAAATATCATTTGAAGTTTGAATCTATGCAATGCTTGAGAGAATGAAAGACATGGAAAGATATCAACTTCTTTTAGGTTGTTCATTTAAGATATAAGGGTTTTGGGTTTGCTATTATGATGGGTAGTTTGCAGATTTGGGATGTGCAAATTTTTGGCAAGAAAGGGTTTCTTGGTTGTGCATTCAAATGAGAGTTTTGTGGGAGAAATTTTATAAATGACCTCTTAGGATAAAATGGATTTCATGGTTGTATTCATCTTGGTCCAGAGACAAATTTTGATGTCTATTTTGACATATTTTGGTTATTAGAAAAAAATTACAAAAAAATTTAGCCTAACCCCCACCCCACCATATGAATGTTAATATTGGAGTATGCAAAATAAAAATTATTAAAATATTATATTCTCTGTTGGTGTTAAAAATTCATTTAAAGAAAAATTAAAAAAAATTAAAAAATCATATTGAAAAATCATATTGAAAAAAAAAACCAATCAAAAAATTTAATTTAAAAATTTTTAAAAAAAATTTATTGGGGGTCAGCCCCACCTCTACTGCAGACCCGTACGGTACTGCAAGGATTGAAACCCCTGCAGAACATAGGGAGCTCTCGATCATTGTTGACTAGTGGTTGGTACACCACTAGGGCTATGCCCCAATCCACCACTAGTTACCATTCTGACGGGGTTCACCATAAATGGCCAGCCAAACACCTTTTTAAAAGGTTTTTAAAATTCTTTTTTATTTAATAAAAATTTCATTGCCTATTTTATTAATTCCATCATAACTTTTAAATGCGACAAATTTGTGACTTGTATGAAAAAAATTAAATTAAATTTTATAAATGCTTCGAGTCTGCTACCAAGGGATTGGTGCTTCCTAGGTGGGGCCAGCACCCAGCTAGTAGGAGTGGCTAATTTTTTTCCCCTCATATTCAAAATATACGTTTACTTTCTAGGGGCATAATTTTTGCTTAGTTGCTCTGTTTTTTCTCTTCTTGGACTCAATGGAAAGCTGACTAAGTACTCTACATTGTGGTGCCAATGATTTTCCAATATTTTATAGTTTTGAAACTTTTTTCTTGTTGGAATTCAGGTGCTTTTTTTGAGCTTTGAGAGGTTATATAAGGTGCATATGCGGTGCAAGGTCACCAAAGTAGAATTTTGTAAATATGGTCCTTGATAGATTTTAGGTGTGTTTTGATTTTTTTTTCCAATAAAAAAGGTCATGTTAGACCATTTTATAATGTAATGAGTCTTTTTAAATGTCATTAGGTGGTTGGGGAGTGCAATTTGGAATATTGGCAAAAATTGCAAAATGTTGTCATGGTGAAAATGCAAGAAAAGTTGCAAAATTGCATTATGTGGGAATGCCAATAGTTGGTAGTTGAATACTCAAATTGAGGTAATTTTTTTTGTTTGAAACAAGTTCAAAAGGCCTTGAAAATGATTGAGGAATGATTATAATGTTTAAATATTGAAGACTAAGCAATATAATTCTCTATTTTAATCAAAAATTTGTGTTATTTTCATTTGCAATGTTGTTGCAGGGATTTTGTATAGTTTGTACAACATCCTTTTGATCAAATTTGAATTGAATCTAATAATAATATGAACTAACATCAATTTGGTTCTTGTGGCATTGAAAACTATTGAGTTTTAAGTGTTTGGGGGGTGATTTTATGAGAATGAGTCTATACAACAAGACTTAAGGGTTTGAAGAAATAAAAATGTAATTACAACCCATTCCACCACTTTTAACTCATGTAAGAGAGTGGAATGGGAAAAATAAAGTCTTATTAGGTGTTTGGATGGTTATTGTGAGAAGGGAAGGTGAGTTGAGTGCTTGGGCATGAAGCCCTAGTTGAAAAAATTATGGATTTTGAGTGCAAATTGGTGGTTTAAGGGTGATAAATGTGGAAAAACCTTGCGGTACAAAAAAATGAGGGAAAATTGAGCATGTGGAGAAACTTTTAGGTGTGTTTGAGGTGTTGTTAAAGTGTGGAAAGGTCAAGATGGCAGATTTTCAATAAAGCCCTTCGTAAACAAGCAAAATTGAGGGTTTTATGGTTAGTGGTGTTAGAGGGATTTTATTTTGCAATGAGTGGTGGATTTTGGGGTTTTGTAGGCTAGAAAATGACTACCCATGGGGTTTTGGTATTGGAAGATATTTTTGAGAGGAGTTTCTTTGTAAATTGGGCCTAATTGGCCAAGTAGGACAATGTAGAAGCCTCAGTTTGGAAGATTTGTTCCAAATGAGTCCTATGAAGTTTTGAGATATGTTTAAGAAGACAATAATGGGTACTTGAGAAAATAGATGAATTGATGGTTTTGTCAATAATTTTTCAAGTTTAGATCAAAAAGATAGGTTTGCAGACCTGCAAGGCAAATAGAGTGAATGTGAGAGAAATCAATGAGATAGGAATTTGATGGTTGCAAAATTGTTTCAAAAAGTTTGAATTGTGTTGGTTAGTTGAAAGGATCCCTACTCTACATCATTTCACATCATACCCTAGACATTAGATCATTGGAGGGTTAAGAGTGAGAAGTTGAAGAGGAAAGATGCCTCCAAAAGGAAAATGGCTAAAGAAATGATTGAATTGAAGGACAAGCATGCTAAAAAGATAAGGGAATTCAAAGAAAGACTTTCTGATATAGAAAAAAGGAAGAGAAGAGACGTGGGAATGGGTAATGGGAATGATTCTGATGAAGAAGAGGAAGAAGAATTTGAATATGTGAAGGAAGAATTGGATCCTGAAGACCAAAGGATGACAATGCTACTAAGGGTTGTTAAAGGAGATAAACATAAGGTGAAGATTGATGTGCCTAAATATGGTGGTAATTTGAATGATGAATATTTTTTGGATTGGATTACAGCCTTGGACAACTACTTTGAATGTGAAGAAATTCATGAAGAATAGAGGGTGAATATTGCATAGACAAAATTGAAGGGCCATGCACTTTTGTGGTCGGATTATGAATAATCTGAGAGGAGAAAGAAGGGTAAGTCATAGATAGTTTTACACTATAGAAAATTGGACCCTCTTGAGAAAAGAGACAATTTTACATGTAATTTGACCCACTTTTGAGTCACTTTGCCTCATTTATCCTTTAAAACAGGATTTATAGGCCCCTAAGACCAATCATTTTTTATCTAGAGGCTTGTTTTATCTAAGAAATCATATAAAACCTAACAAACAACACACAATTCTTTCATACCCCAAAAACCCACCTTTAAAAATTAGTAGTGGGACCCATTCACCACCTTGGGTGAATGAGTCCCCTTTCATGGCATCCATTCGCCAAGGGTGACAAATGAGTCCCCTTTCAGGGAAAATTCAATTTTGAGCGAAAATTTGATTAATTTAACTTCAACTTTTCGTGAATGTTGACCTCTTAGGTCTAAATGACAGGAATATAAGGTGTTGTTGCTTATAAATACTCATTTTTAGTCATTTTTCTCAAGAGAAATTCCTAAAGTAAAGTCTTCCACAACAAGTCTGATTAGAAAAAGTTGACGTTTTAGGGTAGCAAACTAGGGTTTTTGTAGGTCTTGAAGCTCACTCTTTTTGTCAAGATTCAACATTGCAAACTATTGATGATGGATTCCTATGGTGAATCATGAAGAAATATAGGTTGAAGAGGTGCAACTAGTCACCAAATCACACGTAAGGATTTGGTTTCATATTGATTACATCTTCCATTTTCACTCCATCTTTAGATTAAGGTTTGAATTTTGTTTATTTGTCATTTGCATGCCATTTCATTTCCATTTTTCATTTTTTTTAAGGTTTATAGGGTTGAGATCTTGCATCAAAAAAATCATCTTTGCATTGCTTATTCTAGAACAATAGAATAGGGCTTTCGTCACATTTTAGATTTTCCTAGTCTTTAACAAATCTAAGGCTAGGGCTTTATGCAAAATTTTCTCCATTCAAGGATTAATTACCCAACTTGGGGTTTGACCAAGGAAAACCTGGGCCCATTAGACAAACAATTTTAAGCTTCTTTGTAGGTATTTTCTAAGATCTCAAGTTGGGTTTTTGTCAGAAATTATTGTGCAAGTGTCAAGGTGTAGAATAGAAATTTAAAGTTGCAGAAATTTAAAAGTGGAATGATTCACCATGCATGGAGAATGAGTCTCTCCTGAGGTGAAATTTTGAGTTAGATACAGATCCTAGTTACAGGTTGACAGAAAAGAATTTATGTGTAGAAAATCCCAAAACTGGGACTAATTTGCCTAGGGTGGCGAATGACTCCCAGTCAGCTCAAATTCAGACTTCATCAAATTTTCAGTTTGTTTTCCAGTCTTCTCTAGTTTCTTAGGTGCTCACATTCATAAAAACAACCTTCTTTTTGGTTTAGTTTGCATTTTGTTCATTCTTTTAAGCTTTTTGCAAACAACATTGTGTTTTCCAACATAGCATAAATATTAAATTTTTCATTCATAATCAATCTTTTAGATCACTTAATTACACTTAGTTCATTAAATTTAGTTTAAACAACATCATACATAATATAATTTTAATGAACTAGTTAGTATTTTTGGACCTATTCTCTCCTTTCAGGTGAAAAATCCTAGAAGAGCTACAAAGGTGAATGTTGCCAAAAATATTCGGTTCATTTTGGTGAACTTGCATATTAAACATAATATTATTTTGATTTACATTTCTATTTGCATATTAGGGCTTAATTACTTCATCATTTTGCATTGTCTTGCATCTTAGGACTTCTTAAACAATGAATTAGTGAATGAATTATTTAGACTCTGTTATTGCATTGCATTTCATTAAATCATTCCAAGATTCTTCATTTGAATTCTATTTTTGCATTATACAAACTTGAAAATCTTCATAAAAGACAAAAAAAAATAGAAAAAACTTTAAAAAATTCATCGCCTGGGACTCATTCGCCACCTTGGGAAAATCAGTTTCACTACATTTTTTGCATCAACATTTCTAGATTTCAGTTCCTTGTATTGCATCTTTCTATTTTCTATAATTACCTTTCTATTATAGTTTAGTTGTTTATGTTTTCTTAGCATATTTTTTCTTTCTTTTCATGGCATTCATGGATAGTTTTAGATCTTTGAAACTTTTCCTTTTTGTATTTGTTCCTAGTTCTTTTAGATCAGATTCATCAACACATAAAGACACAAAAACTAAAACATCAAACCATCTGTTTAAAAAAATTATTAAAATTAGAAACAAAATCTCATCTAAGCCTCTTAGTAGTGATGATGTTGACAAGTTAGATGGAGTCATCACAAGCAAAAGGTTTGAGGGAGACTTTATCATTAAGGGGTTTAGGTTTCTCATTGCAAGTTTTAGAGGATGAAGTGACTTTGATTTGTTAGATGAAGCCCTCCAAGACTTCATCTCGCATAAATCATCAACTAAGGCTTAGCGTGAAAAACTCTTGATACAAAACATTAACACCTAAAATGCTTCTCTTGAACACCTTAAACCAATTAACGATAACTTAACCCTCAAACCTTTTGTATAATCTTTGTTTAGGCTGACCATGGATTCATGAGATGAATGCAGTGCCTTCAACCCTTCATTGTATCATGCAATACATCCATAAAAATCATATCTATCAAATTGTTATAGACCCTGAGCCTTAAAGTTACTTGCACCTTGAGAAAGGAGTTACGACTCCTCTGAAAATAGTAATTCCAACCTCTAACATAGAACCTCTTGAAATTAAGCAACATAATGAGGAATCAGTATCTAAATTATTTGGTGATGATTGGGGATCCTTAGAATTCACACCCTCATTTACATGGGAAAATATATACTCACACAAAAGAAAGATGAGAAACAAGAATAACCAACAATTTCATGTCCACTCAAAATTCTAAAAAATCATCTCAAATATCTATCTCCTATAATATTGATGACAATGCAACATACACAACAATTTTTGATGAGATATATTATCAATCCCTACCTAATCCAAACGAAATGGAAATACTTTATAGAAAAGGCTATGAACTTGTAAAATAATAAGGATATACTGGAAAAGGGTGTGGAAAACATGAGCAAGGTATTTGTGTCCCTATTGTTCCTCATACACAAGAAACAAAGATTGTATTGGGATCTATTATTTTTCTAAAATTACAAAAGCTACTCAATGAAAATATTTGACCATTAACACTATAACATGTCAACCAAAACAAAAACTCACAATCAAAAAATTTGAATGCTTGATATAAACTTACCACCCTCATGCAAGTATGTCGATAGCAATAAAACTTTGAAGCGAATGTTAGGAGTTTTTGATAAAACCTCCTTGCTTACTTCCATGAAAAAAATTTCTCGTGCCATGACTATTACCAAGCAAGAAGAAAGTGATATCATTGAAGAATTCTATGAATCTAAAGGTCCTAAATCCAATGCATTCCCTTTAGGAGATACAATTGATGTGCCAATGGACATTAATGATAAAGATAAAGTTATTAAGATTGGGAAGTGCCTTGAAGATGAAGAACAAGAAGACACTATTGCTTTACTTCATGATTTTCCTAAAAAAATTGCTTGGAAATATTCTGATATGCTAGGAATTGACCCAAAAATTGTGACACATAACATTGTCCTTGATAAAAATTCTAAACCCATTTGTCAAAAGATAAGAAAAATCCACCTTAACATAGCCTTGCGTGTTAAAGTAGAGCTTGAAAAAATCCTTGATGTAGGCTTTATTTGACCTATTGATTATTCTCCTTAGATCTCAAATATTGTTGTGGTTGCAAAATCTGATAATCATATTAGAACATGTACTGATTTTCATGACTTTAATGAAGCCTCTTTAAAAGATTATTTTTCACTTCCTAATATAGACATGATCGTGGATTCAACTGCTAGACATGCTTTGTTGTCATTCATGGATGGAGTTTCTGGTTATAATCAAATCCTTATTAACCCTCAAGATCAATACAAAAGTGCCTTTACAACTATTTGGGGAACATTTTGTTGGGTTGTGATGCCTTTCGGTCTAAAGAATGCTAGCACAACTTATCAACGTGCAATGAAATTAATATTTCATGATTACATTCACAAAATTTTGGAAGATTATGTTGATGGTATCCTAGCTAAATCATTAACACATCAAGACAATGCAAATGTTCTTTGAAAAATATTTGATCTTATATGTAATATGCAATTGAATCCAAAAAAGTGTGTCTTTGGCGTAGATAGTGGCAAACTTTTGGGGTTTGTCATATCTCATTGAGGCATTGAGGCAGAGACAAAGAAAATTGGTGCAATCATTAACATGCGACCTCCTAGGAATATTTCTCAATTGTGCACATTGCAAGGGTGAATTCAAGCTATTCGTTGTTTCATTGCATCTTTAGCTGATCACACATTTCCCATTAGGAATCTTCTTTAAAAGGGTATACCTTTTGAGTGGGATGAGGACTATAAGTAGGCTTTTGAGAGTTTAAAAGACTACCTGAAAGTCCGCCTATTTTACAACCCACTCTTCCAAATAGACCGTTTATTTTGTACATTGCCACTTCTACCCATGCCCTTGCAACATTGTTGGCTCAACACGACAATCATGGTAAAGAGAATTATGTTTATTACATAATTCAGACTTTAATTGATTATCAAACTTGATATTCATTAATTGAAAAATAGTGTTTGGCTCTTGTCTTCACTACTAATAAGTTGTGACATTATTTACTAAATATTAAAATATAAGTCATCACAAAATTTGATCCTCTAAAACATATTTTCAACAAAACAAATCTTTTAGGACGCTTAGCTATGTGGGTGATGTTAATTGAGTTTGGCCTTAATTTTTTTTTAGAAAAAGCAATCAAAGGCCAAGCCTTAACCAATCAATTAGTTGATGCTCCTTCTCCTGTTGATTTTCCTACTCATGATTCCTTTCCTGATGATCATGTCTTAACTATTGATATTAAACCATGGGAATTCTTTTTTGATGAATCTAAGTGTAGAACAGGTTTTGGTGCTAGATTTGTACTAATTCCACCTGATGGACAACCTATTCCATTGTCTTACCAATTAAATTTCCTATGCACAAATAATACCGCTAAGTATGAGGCATTAATCAAAGGTTTGCAAGCTTCTTTAACAATGAACACTAAACATATCAAGATATTTGGTGATTTGTAATTGGTCATCAAACAAATCAATGGTAAATATTAAACTAAACATGAAAAATTATCAAAATACAAGGATATTATAATCAAACTATTAGAAAAATTTGACTTGTTCACCATTGAGAACATCCCACGAAAAGAAAATAGACATGCAGATGCAATGGCGAGCACAACCTCTCTTATATCCCCAAATGATCCTACCACAAATTCCACCTTTGTTATCTATCACATCATGAAACTGTTGATTGATACTCTGCTAGAGAACATTTTAGTGATAACTCAAGATGCCTTGTGTGAATGGTATGATTCTATATACAACTATTTAAAAGATGGTACCATTCTTGAGTCTACCACAAAGAATACCAAAAAAAATTTACGCAAACTAGCAACCAAATATGTGACTCTTGCAAATGCGTTGTATAGAAGGTCTTTCAATGGTCTTGTATTATGATGTCTTCAAGATTCTAAAATTCCCATAGCACTTGAAGAAGCCCATCCTCGTGTTTGTGGAGGTAATTTTGGAGGTCGATCGTTGGTGCAAAAAATTATCTATATGGGATATTATTGGAAACATATGGACAAAGATTGCTTCACTTACATTAAAAAAAATTGGAAATGTCAAGAACATAGCCATTTGATCCATGCGCTTGCTGCTGAATTCTGTGCCCAAGTTCCCATTTCATCATTTTCAGTTTGGGGATTGGATATTATTGGTAAAATTTCACCTCCCTCTTCTGCTAGCCATATGTTTATCATAGCCGCAACAAAGTATTTCATGAAATGGGTGTAACCTATCCCTCTCTTTTATACAACTACTGAAGCAATTTGTCATTTCATATTGGAACACATAACTACTTGCTTTGGGCTTCCTTCAGAAATCATTTCAGATAATGGAACTCTGTTTAAGAACAATGAAGTTAAGAAATTTCTTGAAACATTCCATATTCCACATTATTTTTCTACACCATATTATTTGCAATTCAATGCATAAGATAGAAATACAAATCAAATTCTAGAACAAATCCCTAAGAAAGCTATCAATAAACATCATAAAGATTGGAAAATGCAATTATATTATGCACTTTGGGCTTATCGAACAAGTGTTATAGATCATCCACAAAAACTACACCTTATAACCTTGTTTATGGAACTAACGTGATCATGTCCTTAGAGTTAGAAATTCCTACATTGTGTGTTTCTCTCCAAGACCTTATTGATGATGACACTTATAAAGATCAATGATTACATCAATTTTAGATGCTTGATGAACATTGTATTAATGCTCTCGAACATCTCTATGCTCACATCAAACAATTACAATGAAGACACAATACATAGGTCATCTCTCGATCGTTTTGCAAGGGAGATTTTATTCTTATTTAAAATCAACGCATTGCTAGTGCCGACACTGAAGATGAAGATAAATTCATCCCAAATTGGTTAGAACCTTACAAAGTTGATACCAATTATGGGTCTGGTGCTTATCTCTTAACGCAGCTTGACGGAACACCCCTGAAGGGACCTATTAATGCCACACATTTGTGTTGGTATTATCTCTAACCTATTTGAATAGTGTGATTGATAAAGCAGTGTTGTTTAAAGTTATTTGATGTTGTTCTACATAACTTTCACACTACTTTGTTCTTTACAACTAATTTTGTGTTTTCCTTGAACACTAAGGTAATTATTTAAATTCATTTTATAATTACTTTAAGATTCGTACTATTCACCTTTATGTTTTGTTAAGTTAGATCCTTATATCAGTTATAAGTGTATTTAATTTAACATATTATTTTCTAATTAACAATGTTGCATCTAAAGTGAAACTATAATTTTTTTTACATTAGATCACATTAATCATGTTAAATAATGTAGACATTAATTACATACTTTTACCATAAGTCACTTAAATAATCACATTACATTTTACATCCACACATAGACACATCATAATAATATCAAATGTGCATGTTTATATATATATCAAAGTTTTCTATACATCTTAGTATCATATACAAAGTTATAGAGGTATGTGAGAGCTAGACTGCTCAGGGTCTGGCACTCAAAATCTAGTCCCTAGATGTCGTGAGATGATCATGTGTGACTGTGATCATGAACTATTGAGTATAAACTGTGCATACTCCAAACCCTATACTCAACCAACAAATACAAACCATTCCTCTGCCATCTGATACCTCTATGCTCATGTCTATGCTAGCTCTGCATGTAGTCTCTCAACCTCTGTTGAGCTCTATGATGTCTATATTGCACTCTCAGCTCAATAGATTCATCTCTTCCAACTCTCATATGCTACCTGTAACCTCGCAAAAGGTTTGAGAAACTCTATCTCATCCTTCAAGATAGATGGGAGCACATAGTCAGGATCCATCTCCTCCTCGTTGATGGATGTAGGCACTATCTCTGTGGCAGCATATCGATAGAATTCTCACCAATCTCTTGTCACTCCTGCAAGATAGACAATGTACACAATCAGTAACACATCATCATGATATATATAACCAAAGAATATAATACTAAAAGACATACATAAAATTAAATGTCATCACCTATCTCTCTAGTAGGATGAGGAATGTTAACCTCATACTCTCTAGGGGGAATGGAGGATGTGCTAGCCTCTCTCTAACTTTGGGTGTTGATGTATGCTATAGCTACTGCCAGTGATCTGGTCTTGTAAGTATGTGAGGACTGTCCATGCTCGTATTGATCCTCAATAGCTACCTCATCACCCTCACTCAGGGGTGGATCCTCCTCATCCTCATCATCCTCTCCTCCATCTTGGTCCTCATAATCAAGATCGACCTCAAACTGGTTCTCCTCATCAATAATATCAGTAAAAATATCTATTGGCCTATATCGTACCTCCTTTTCTCTCTCTTCTAGCTCATCACCCTCATCTGGTGCTAGTCCCACATCAAATATAGAGAAATCCATGGGGAACATAAGAGCTAGTTGTGCAAATTACCACCACTTCTCGTGCTCATCTATGCTTTTGACATCATCAAGTTTGGATGTTGGTGGCTCGTCATGATCTGAATCATTAGAATCACTCTCACGATTATGATCTATAGTCAACTGAATAGTATCACCTGGCCTTTGGGAACTTCGCACTCATCGTCTAATCAAGGGGCATGCCCTCGGTGGTGTATGCACCTATCTAAACTATTGCATGACTCACCCATAATAGAAAGGTTGCACAACATAGTCACGCCTCCCAACTAGATACCTATCCATCTGCATCCTCCATAGTTATCATGTGGGATCTTGCCACTGTAGAGTGAGTAAATAAGGTTTACATAGGATCTTGTCCTCCTCCAATGAGTCAAATCTCACCCTCCAAAAGTGTAAATCCCCATACTGCCATAGGCATCTTGCAAAGGATAAATGAATGCTCATGGATATCCTACAACTATAGCATAAGGGAGTCTGATAGGCCTGGTACATGTCATATGCTCAAGGCACCACACCTATAGAAGCATAGAATTGACCATATGGTCAATCTCTCAAAATAAAAACCAACCAAGATCATAATACAACTATGCTAAAATGTAGCAACCCCAAGCATAGACTATCCTCTGCTCATAAATCCCTCGTATCAAGTGTACTAGTCCTCCATCCAAGTGTGTCACTCATCCATCTAGATTGAGAACCAGAGCCACTATGTGCATCATAATCCATCTGACCACAAGAGCTCATGAATACAATAGCATAGGAATCTTGATCCATTCTCTAGCCTGCCCGTCATGTATAGGCCCATGTAGACAATACTGCATGTCTCTCTTCTTCTCTCACAATGACTAATCCCCCTAGAAATATACCCACTTTCCCCAAATGGGAACTGAGAGAATGCGGTGTATGTCCTCGAGAGTGATAGTCATTTCGTTGGTGGGAAGATGAAAGGTACAAGTATCAACATCCCAACACTCACACAAAGCCACAAGTATGGTGTCATGGTATCTCATAGGAGGCATAAGATATGCCCAATAGATACCCATTTACTATAAATGCTCTATCACTGATGCCAATAGTGTTGGTGCATGATCTCTGAGAAATGTAATTTATCTTCCCTCTAGCCTCTATCACGATTGGGTAGGGACCTATCAAAATCATCACAAAATTCTCTAAAACCCATCTAAATTCTTCAATTTTCACATATTTCATCAAGCAAGTGTACTAAAGTCAATCTAGTGTGATTTTCTAATGGCCCTAGACAATTTAGAACCCTTTTTGTACATTTCTCAAAGAAACAAGACACTTTGCAAACAAAACAAACACTATGTGAACAAATGGGACACTTTGCAAAAAAAGAGGACACTTTGCAAATAAAACAGACACTCTGTGAACAAATGGGACACTTTTCGAAAAAGGGGACACTTTGAAAACATTTTTTCCAAGACCCTAAATCACCCTATCCATGCCTTAAAATCATTAAATTATTACAAAAATCACAAGGCGAAAGTTTCAGAATTGAGTCACCTCATAATATAGCTCACCGCATGCCACCTGCTCACAAAGATCATCCAACTGTGAAGGTGTGTATTCTCGTCTACTTGACATGTTCTTCTCTCACTCACTCTCAAGATACAAGGAGGTAAAATGAATAGTAAGTGACAAGTTACTTTTTTCCCCTTCTTTTAATCTATTTTCATATCTTTTTACTCTTACACATTAACATAGGGTTCTAATCTTCTAAAAATTTATAAATTATATCTTCTTCAAATATGTAATCCATTTTTTATGTCATTCGATGCATTGGAATTGTGATTCTACACCCAACATCCTCATCTATCTATCGTTATGTGGCATGGTACTTGGAAATTCCCTATAATACGGTGTTTCTTATTTGACCTGGCTAGATTGCTACCTTGATTCCACCTTCATAAAGCAAGCGGATATGTGTAGGATCATGATGGGAAAAAAGTGGCGATATGATGGGTATTTGTAGGGTATGTGGCTGATAACATTTTTTTACCCAAAATTGATGAAACGAAAAGGGTTTTTAAAGGAGATTCTCAAATTTCCATCAATATAAATTATGTTTACTTTGAATTTAATCAATAATTCTTATTCATTTTCTATTTGAATTACGACTAAAGTCTTGATTGATAGGCTGATTGAAAAATATCTATAGCTTTCAAATGGAATCACATTTTTGGAATCCAAAATGTGTATCATATTCGATGTTTCGCACACTATAGGATTAAAAAAAGAAAAAATGAATTCCATGAAGTTTTGACCAAGTAAAGGTGGTCAGACATACAAGTTTTTATATTTTTTAAAAGTTGTAATAAAAAAGTCATAATTAATTATTTACTTGGAAAAAAATTACAAAAATATATTCATAACATCCAAACATGATTCCTCTACTTATGTCTAAAATCTTATAAAAATAATTATCACTTTTTTGTGGTTAGGGTGGTTAGATAGACACCTACTTCTTATTTTTTTCCTGAAATTTAAGTACTACTACATTGAAATTTCAAATTTTCACCAAATAGATTTTTCTTTTTTCTAAAATAAACATAGTAGTTTAGAAACTAGATTCAATTTTTTATAGATTCTATTCTTACATATTTTTGAAATAATATAGATAACTTATTCAAAATTTTACACCAAGTTTCCTAATTTTGATTTTTCTAAATTTTTTGCCACTTAAGGGCCTATTTTTTCCATGATGATCGTACACATACCCAAGAAAAATCAAGGGGGCCATATAGCTACCCTCGAATTGGATTCGTAAGAGTTATATAAAAGGATTTTTTGATAATTAAAGAATGTGTGTTGCAGGGTGTCATTCCTAATGTTGTGGTTTTGCATAAAATTACACTAGGGGCTTCGTTCCTCCACCTTTTGAATAAATATCATTTTATGTAATTATGTGCATCATTTAGATGTCCTTTAGCTTACATATGCACGTAGAGTCATATGGGGGCTAAAGTGGGGGCTAAATGCATCGTAGAAAATTGGACCCTCTTGAGAAAAGAGACAATTTTACATGTAATTTGACCCACTTTTGAGTCCCTTTGCATCACTTATCCTTTAAAACAACATTTATAGGAACCTAAGACCTATTATTTTTTATCTAAAGGCCCATTTTACTTGAGAAATCACATAAAACCCAAGAAACAACACATAATTCTTTCATACCATGAAAACCCACCCTTAAAATTAGTAGTGGGACCCATTCACCACCTTGTGTGAATGAGTCTCCTCTAGTGGAACCCATTCACCAAGGGTGGCGAATGAGTCCCCTTTGAGGGAAAATTCAATTTTGAGTGCAAATTTGATTAATTTAACTTAAATTTCTGGTGAATGTTGGCCTCTTTAGTTCTAAATGATCAGAAAATAAGGTGTTGTTGCTTATAAATACTCATTTTTAGTCATTTTACACATCTTTTAGTCATTTTTTTCAAGACCAATTTCTAAAGTCAAGTATTCCACAACAAGTATCATTAGCAAAAGTTGAAGTCTTAGTGAAACAAACTAGGGTTTTTGTAGGTCTTGAAGCTCACTCTTTTTTTCAAAATTCAACATTGAAAAGGGTTGATGATGGATTCCTATGGTGAATCATGAAGAAATCTAGGTTGAGGAGGTTCATCTAGCCACCAAATCTCACGTAAGGACTTGGTTTCATATTGATTCCATCTTCCATTTTCACTCTATCTTTAGATTAAGGTTTTCATTTTGTTTGTTTATCATTTGCATGTCATTTCATTTCCAATTTTTCATGTACTATAAGTTTTCTAGGGTTGAGATATTGCATCACACAAATCATCTTTGAATTGCTTATTCTAGAACAATAGAATAGGGCTTTCGTCACATTTCACATTTTCCTAGTCTTTAACAAATCTAAAGCTAGGGTTTTATGCATATTTTTCTCCATTCAAGGTCTAATTACCCAACTTAGGGTTTGAACAAGGAAAACCCCCCATTAGACAAACAATTTTAAGCTATTTTGTAGGTATTTTTTGATATCCCGAGTCAGGTTTCCATTAGAAATTGTTGTGCAGGTGTCAAGATGCAGAAAAAAAATTTGAACTTTCAAAAATTTAAAAGTGGACTGATTCACCATGCATGGAAAATGAGTCCCTTCTCAGGTGCACTTTTGAGTTAGATGCAGATCCTGGTTCCTGGTTGATAGAAAACAACTTATGTGCAGGAAAACCTATAACTGGGATTGATTCACCCAGGGTGGCAAATGAGTCCCAGTCAACTCAAATTCATAATTCATTAATTTATAGGTTCTTTGCAAGTCTTCCCCAGTTTCTTAGGTGCACACATTTAGAAAAAATAACCTTTTTGGTTTAGTTTGCATTTTGTTCATTCTTTTAAGATTTTTGCAAACAACATTGTGTTTTCTAGCATAGCATAAATCTTAAATTTTGCATTCATAACCAGTCATTTAGATCACTTAATTAAACTTAGTTCATTACATTTAGTTTGAACAACATAATACATATCATAATTTGAATGAACTAGTTAGCACTTTTGGACCTACTCTCTCCTTTTAGTTGAAAAATCCTAGAAGAGCTAGAAAGGTGAATGGAGCCAAAAATCTACGGTTCAAGTTTCTTCAGAAAAAATGGTAGCCAAAATGAAGGGTATTTTTTTCCTTCTGATTATGCTATTTAAATGTCTAGGCGACTTCAAATTTTAAAGCAAAAATAAATTGATGTTAAAGCATATACTTAAGAATTTTACAAGATGAGTATTAGGTCTGGTCATAATGAAGATGAGAATGAAAAGATTGCTAGATAATTGGGTGGATTGATATTTAATATTCAAGATGAACTTACCTTGGAAAATCCAAGAATTGGTGAAGAATGTTACCAAATGGCTGTAAGAGCTAAAGAAAAAGTGAAACAAAGGAAAGATAAGAAAAGTAGACATAGAGGCAGCACTTCAAGAGGAAGAGGATCATTCTCTACTTCATGACAATTCAGTGAAAGGCAAGAAGATGCACACAAGGGTCAACAACAAATTACTAATCAAAAAGGTGGTTTCAGAGGCTATAGAGGAAGATTTGATGGTGGTAGGAGTTCATACACATTTTTAGGTAGATGTTATCATTGTAATGAGTTTGGTCATCCACCATTCAAGTGCCCTTAAAAGCAAGGTTCTACTTCAAGTGGTGGTGAAAGTAGAAGTGATAAAAGAGTGAAATTGGTTCACAAAAATGAATGTGAGAGTGTAAATTCTCCTAGTCATCTTGTTGCTCTAGAAGTAGGAGAGTCATTAATGGTGATAAGACAACTCTTAAAGGAATCCAAGGAGAAGGAAACTACACAAAGGAGGACATTGTTCAAAACCACATGCAAATGTAAATGTAAGGTATACAAAGTTGTGATAATTCAGGTTCCACTGATAATATGGTGTCTAATGGAATGGTAGATAAGGTAAAATTGGAGAAAATTCCTTATGGAACACCCTATAAGGTATCTTTGTTGAATGGTGATCAGTCCATTTTGGTTTGTGAACAATCTTTAGTTGAGTTTTCGATTGGTGGATATAAAGAAAGGGTTCTTTGTGATGCTCTACCAATGAGTTGTTGTCACTTATTTCTTGGGAGACCATGACAATATGATAGACATGCCATTTATGATGGGAGAGCCAATACATATCAAATTGAGAAGCATGGGAATGCTTTTACATTGACTCCATTGGTTGAAGGTGGGAAGTAAAAAGGTAAGACAACACAAGTGATAATGATGGGAAAGGAGTTTATAAAGTTTGAGGAAAATAAAAACAAAGAAGGTGAAACTATTGTGAGGAAAGAAGATGATAGGACAATGGAATTAGAAAGATAGCTAAGGCTTGAAGGTACTAAGGTGATAGAGGTAAAGAGTAGTGATGATGGTTTGATGGAAAAAGCAAGTCAAGAGAAGGTCAAGAATGAATTCCTTGAGAAGGCCCAAAATGGGTTAGAAATGTGTGATACAATTTTGATCGAGACACTATTTTATACTTTAGTTGCAAAAGAGGTGAATGGGCAGTCAAGTACTATCAAGAAATAGGCTACTAAGACTAATGGAATAATGTTTTATTGGACTGATAAGACAAAGATTATTGCGGCAGAGAACCTAATGAAAGAGGTAGAGGGGAAAGGTGGAATGAAACAAATTGAGAAGAAAAGGCAAGAGAGTGAATTTGAGTGTGTTTCAAGAGCCCAAGAGAGGATAGTGAAAGAAAAGGTTGATAGAGGATAGTGTGTAGGTATAAAGGTAAGTTATTCATTAGTTTCAGATGGTAGAAGATAGTTTGCAAAGATAAAGAAAAACACAAGTGACAACAAGTTCAAGGGTCAATAGAAAAGTTTACCAGTTAAAGGACTATCAGAAAAAAGATATTTTACAAATCAAGGAGATGAATATTTTAGAGGTGGACAAGTTGTAATACAAATTCCAAGAGACTTGGAATCCTTTCTAGGTCGGGTGTATGATGTAGGGGCACCAAAGTAGAATTTTGTAAATATGGTCCTTGATAGGTTTTAGGGGTTTTTAGAGTTTTTGTCCAATAAAAAGGCCATGTTAGACCATTTTACAATGTAATGAGTCTTTTTATAGGTCATTAGTTGGTTGGGGAGTCCAATTTCCCAATTAGAAAAAAATGCAAAATGTTGTCATCGTAAAAATGCAGGAAAAATTGCAAAATTGCATTATGTGCAAATTCCAATGGTTATTTGTTGAATAGTCAGTTTGAGGTCTTTATTTTTGTTTGAATTTCTTTTAAAATTCCTTGAAAATACTCAAGGAATGATTAGAATGTTGAAACTTTAAAGGCCAAGCAATATAATTCTCTGTTTTCATCAAATTTTTGTGTTATTTTTACTTGCAATGTTGTTGAAAAGATTTGGTATAGTTTGTATAGCGTCCTTTTGATCCAAGTTGTATTGAATCTAATAGGCATATGAACTAACATCAATTTGGTTCTTGTGGCACTGCAAACTATTGAGTTTTAAGTGTTTGGTGGCTGATTTTCTGAGAATGGGTTTGTACAGCTAGACTTAAGGGTTTGAAGACTTAAAAATGTAATTATGACCCATTCCATGACCTAAAATTCCTATAACTGAGTGGAATGGGCCCAATAATGTTTGATTAGGTTCTTTTATGGTTATTATGAGTAGGGGAGGTGAGTTGAGTGCTTGGGCATGAAGCCCTAGGTAGTTGAAAAAATTGTTGATTTTGAGTGCAAATTAGTGGTTTAAGGGTGGTAAATGTGGATAACCCTTGGGGAAGTAAAATTTGAGGGGTAATTGAGTATGTTCAAACATTCTTAAGTTCTTTTGAGGTGTTTTTAAAGTGTTGAAAGGTTAGGAAGGAAAATTTTCAATAAACCCCTCCTTAAATAAGCAAAATTGAGGGTTTTATGGTTAGTGCTATTAGAGGGATTTTCTTTGGAAATGAGTGGTGGATTTTTGGGTTCTGTAGGATAAAAATAATTGGCCATAGGTTTTTTGTATTGGAAGATAGTTTTGATAGGACTTTCTCTATAAATTAGGCCTAATTGACCAAATTAGACAGCATAGAAGCCTCAGTTTGGAAGATTTGTTCCAAAAGAGACCTATGAAATCTTGATATATGTTTAAGAAGAAAATAATGGGTGCTTGAAAAGATAGATGGATTGAGGGTTTGTAAAGAATTTTTCAAGTTAAGATCAATAAGTTGGGTCACAGACCTACAAGGCAAATAGAGTGAATGTGAGAGAAATCAATGAGAGAGTGTTTTGATGGTTGAAAAATTGTTTCAAAAAGTTTGAATTGTGTTGGTTACTTGAAAGCCTCCCTGCTCTGCACCAATATGGAGTCATATTTTGGAATTCGAATAGTTGGTAGAAAGCTTGTTCAGAGCACTACATAGTGGATCAGGTTTGGAGTTTTTTAGACATGATTTATTTGGTAATGTTATATCCTAAGTTGTTTATGGGTCATGTTGAGTGTGGTTCTATTATGATCTTATGGATTGTCAGATCTAGGAGATTTTATGTTGGATTCATTGTATGCTTAGTTGTACATCTTAGATTATTCTCTTTTTGACATGCTTATTAGTATTGGTTGGATTTGTATGCTTCATTATTGTATCTATAAGTTGTGTAACATTGTAGGTGGTCTATACTTACTTGTTGCACCTACGAATTGGGCATCAGTTGTCTATGCCCAAATATATTTTATTTTTGATACATTTTTAGTTTTGGTGACTTGGTTTAGTCACATGGTTTACGAGTTTTGATATCATGTTGAGGAGGTGATATGGTATTATTAGGTACAATCATGATATGAGACCTATGTAGTTGACTATGTTATGCAAATATGTGGGACACTGTTGGTTTGAGTTGTTAGTACATTTGGTGGTGATCATGGTCTCATGGATGTTTCTTGTGCTTTAGATACTTTGGCATGTCTTAATGGTTTATGCAAGTACATTTTTGGTAGTGTTGGTTCTTGATTCAAGTTGTGGTGGTGTATCTTCTTGGTTTTAGGAACATGGTTTTACTTTACCTTCTTATTGAGGAACTCATGTTGCATAATTTGAGTTCTTTGATTGTGTGAGGAATCTTTGGTTGATCTTTATTTAGGAGATTGATACCATTATATCATGTTAGCTTTTTACATTAATTGGTTATACACTTTCAATGGGATATTTTGACAAAGATGGATTGGCATTGATAGATATGTTTATGATGGTTTGGTAGTTGTATGTATCTTCTTTGCTTGGAGATCTTGGTTTCACTTCTATGTTACTGATATTTAAGTTGAGTGTGTGTAGACCTAGCTGATCTTGATGGAGAGGATGGTTGTCATGATGCCATTTGGAGCTCGTATCATGGTTTAGTGGGAGTCATTGGTAGTGACGTGGATGCATTATTGGTTATGGTTATCTTCATGTGGTTGGAGATATGTTTCCTTGGTTTAGAGTGTTTGCTATTATGTCATGGTTTACTCATGATGTGCACTTAGAGTTTGGCATGGTACTTATTCTCCTAAGAGTAGGATGTATATACGTTTTGGCTCATGTGATCTCCTAGGAGGAAATGGTTAAATCATATTATCATGTGTATGTTTAGGATTCATGATTGGAGCTTTGGAATTGATCGTGGGTAGTTCTCTTTGTATTGGGTACATTGATCATTTGATTGATTACTTCATGATGGTGCTATGTTGCATTTGGAGTTTGGCATAGATTCATTTGTTACAAGTACTCATGGATACTTGGAGACTTAGGTGATGGTTGGAGTTCTTTTTTTATTAGAAAAAATTGCTTGAGATGGTTACTCTTTGGAGGTTTCATCAGGAAGATCTAGGAGATTTCACCTAGATATGGATGTGATTTCATTTTGGACTGATAGAGGAGATTTTTCTTGGAGTGAGTCATGATGAATTGGTTATACTAGAGGAGAATTATAATTCCCCTCTTGGTCTACTCATCATTTTATGATTTGAGATGTATTTTCCTATTATATATTTTAGATGTGTTATGTTTCATGCTTTGATTCATGGTGTTTGATTTGGATACTCATTTGAGGATGGTTTAGCATGAGTGTATATGATCTATCTTTCATAGATACGGATCTTGAGCTATGAATAGTTAGTTCTAGAGGATTCATTTTGAGGGATGTTATAGCATGGTTATCTTCTTGTGCATTTTAGTTTATGATACCATTATTTGATGAGGATTGTTAGGACATGGTTTATGGGCTGATATTCAGTTATGGGGATGGTTACTTTGAGTTTGATCTTCTTTATTAGAGAGGCTTACATCCATGTTTGCATTTACATTGATTCATATGTTGTACTTGGTCTATGAGATTGAATTTTATGGATGTTGCTGTGGCTTTTCATTTGGGGTCGTTAGGAGATCATACATGACACCTTAGTACACTTTTGATGTGTTGGTATGAGGATATGTTATGGTTTATAGGTTTCTCTTTTCATGGTTCCTTCCTTGGATGTTCATGTTCATATGGTCTAGGGAGGATGGTGACAACATGTTGTGAGAGATTATGCAACTCATTGGGTTGTATGTGTGGATCATTGTTATTGTTCTTGGTACTTCATGCTTTGAGTTACTTATCACACCTTGATATAGTGTTGATTGGTAGAATTGATATGATTTGGAATTACCTATGTAGTAGGAGGTCCTAGATATGTATGTTTCTAAAGTTTGATACACGAAGCTTGTGATTGCAGTTTATATGTTGCATATGTTTTTGGAATGAGTTTTTAGTGTATTGATACCTTGGAGGTATGGATGGTTGGATGTATTAGAATGTGTTGTGGATGGTATTTATAATCATGTGGGTTTTTCAGTTGATAAAAACCTAATTTGGAGTCTTTGTTATCACTTGGATTTGATGCGTGTTTTTGTGGATTGGTGCATCTTCACCTTAGCATGTTCTTTTTCTTCCATAGGTGGCATGTCAGAGGATGAGAAGAGTTATTTCTTGAGACGGTGGTCACTTTCTTCTTATTGCAAGTATCTTGATGGAGCACAAGAGCATGTTGAAGATTCATGTGGTTTCATGTATTGATCCCTTATGCATTGTATACAACAAGTGGGAGAATGTTGGGATATGGTGTTGTACACCATTGCATAAAATGATTTATTATAATTTAATTAAATAATTATGTAGTTGTGATGCACCTTGGTGGTGTGGTTAATCACACTAGGTAATTATTTGGGGTCCACTTGATGTTTTATTGTAACATTATATTATTATTTAATGTGTGGAAGACGTGATAATAATTTAATATTCGAGAAATAATAATAATGGGTTAGTGATTTTGTATTCACATGGTTTTACCTTTCATGCAGGAGCATCCAGTGGTGTGAGGGAAATCTTGCATCACCAAAAAAGATTCTTTCCATTTATGTTCCCGTTGTTTGTTCTTTGTAGATGTTTTTGCATTTCTGGATACCCTTTTCGTCGAATAACAGTTTCCAACTTTTAGAATTGCTTTTCTACTTTTTCTGCTCAACTGCTATTTTTAGCAGGTGTCAATTTTAAGGTGTGAGAAGACAAAAATTTATGGGAAGGTTCTTGATGGATAAATAATCACTTTGATGAAAGAATCAAGTCAAGATCATTCATGGTTTCAAAGTTATTCAAGTTCCAGTTTCTGCTTTTTGACCTGAAAAACCTGCCGAGTCCAATTTGAGGCACTAAACAGTCTTGTACAGGCCTAGAAATCGTCAAAACTGATGGATAAAGTTCTTAGCATGTTCTTCACTTCGATACCTTTCTGGCGGTGCAAATGGTTCGAGAAACAGAGTCCCGGATCAAAAGTTATGGCTTCCGAAAGTTGGCCAATTTTTGGAAAATTGCCAATTTTCGAATTAGGACTTACTTTTTGAATTTCAAATTGTAACTTTTGGTGCCAAATTGCCAAAAATCTTATCTCGAATGTTGTTTTTGGTGCCAAACTAAAAGGGGTCTATTTATGGGCTAGTTTCTAATTTTTGAGTAAAATTTTAGAGAAAAGAGTTCACATGCTATGAAAGGGGAATCTAGGTATTTTTCTGTAAGTCTATAATTTGCATGTATCATAGAGCTCAAGGATTTGAGATCCTCTGCATGTAAGAGTTCCATATTTTTGAATAAAATATTATTCTCTATTTTGTGAGTATTATTATGTGTCTCAGGTTTGCTCCCTCGTTAGGTGGTATCAAAGCGGGTTTTCTTGAGCATGTGGACAGATCGCCGATCGTGAGGCAGTTCACACCAAGACCATGGTTGTGGGTTCAAGGTATTCAAGATACCTCCAAGAGTGATGCCTGGTAGGCGTGGTGGTGCCAGAGGTGGTAGAGGTGGCAGAAATGTTGGTGGAAGAGATCCATTTGCGGCTGAGGGTTTTAGAGCCCTCCAGAGACAAATTCATGCATTGTAGGAACAAATGAGAAGAGAGTTAGACCCGAGGAGAGTAGAAAGAAAGGATGAAGAAGAGGTGGAAGATATAGATGTAGAAGATGAAGAAGAAGCTATTGATCGAGATCAAATGCGGCTGATTAGGGCCATTTCAAAGATCAGAAAAAGACCCAGAATAGAAGTCCACAGTTATTCCAAAAGTCTAAACCTAGAAGAGTTGATCAATTAGATCAACGAGCTAGAAGATTATTTTGAGTATGAAGAAGTAGAGGACCCAGATCAGGTTAATTTTGCAAAAATGAAGTTAAAGGGCCATGCCAATATTTGGTGGAAAGAGGTCCAGTTGGAGAGAAATTGAAGAGGAAAAGGAAAGATCAATAGTTGGGGTCACATGGTGGAGAAACTGAAGAAGCAGTTCATACCAATGGACTATGACTTAGATTTGCTGAAGAAATTGCAAGGGTTGAGGCAAGGAAGTAGATCTGTGAAAGAATACATAGAAGATTTTCACAAGATGATCATCAGAATAGGCCATGTAGAGGCCAACAAGGAGAAGGTATCATGTTATCTTAATGGGTTATGACTGAGCATTCAAGACGAGCTAAGCCTAGTCAGAATGACCACCATTGAGGATGCATACCAGTTTTCTTTGAAAGTTGAGGAGAAGTTGAACAAGAGATTTGACAGCAAGCAAAAAGACTGAGGAGGTCAAAGTGGAAGAGGTAGTGGAAGATCTTATGGGAGTAGAAATGAGGATGAAAGGAAAAATGAAGATGTGGGAACTAGTTGAGGTCAAAAGAATGATAACTTCTACTGCCCTCATGATCAAAACAGTGGCGATCAAAGGGGTAGAGGACGAGGAAGATCTGGGCCAAGACCCAGAAGAGGTGGTTTTAGAGGAACTTGTTTCCATTGTGGTGAAGAAGGGAATTGAGCCTATGAATTTCCACAACACCAAGGAAGGACAAACAAAAGGCCAGAAGGTCATGGAAGGGTTGCACATGCAAATGAGGAGGCTCAATCTAAGCATTCAGATGATGTTGAAAGGGGAGAAGCCCTAGTGCTTAAAAGAGCCCTTGTGACTAAAGAGAAGGAGCCGGAGCAGAGGAAGAATCTATTTCGCACAAGGTGCAAGTGTGAAGACAAATGTTGTGATGTCTTTATTGAAAATGGGAGCACCAATAATCTGGTGTCAGAAGAGATGGCTACGAAGTTGAAGCTGAAAAGGGAAAGGCATCCACATCCATATTGGATTGCCTGGTTGTAGAAAGACCACAAAGTTCTGGTCAATGAGCAGTGCCTGGTGAAGTTCAAGATCGGAAGCTATCATGATGAGGTACTCTATGATATCATCCCCATGGATGCATGTCACATGTTATTGGGGAGGCCATGGCAGTTTGATAGGCATGTTGTACATGATGGCAATGCAAACACTTATTCCTTGATGAAGGATGGAGTCTGCCATAAGTTGAAACCCCTGAAGAAGGATGAAGAAAAGGTATGTAGTAGTGCTAGAATTTGTTTTGTTGATCAAAGGAAATTTTTAGAAGGCATGAAGCATGAGCATATGTGTTATGCATTGATTCCTAAAATGGATAAGGAAGGTAGTGAGAAGGTACCAGTAAAATTTTATGGACTATTGGATGAGTTTCAGGAGATTATTTCTGATAACATACTTGAGGGTTTACCACCAATGTTGAGGATCAGTCATCAGATTGACTTGATCCCTGGAGCCAGTTTTCCAAATAAGGCAGCTCATAGAATGACTCCTGTAGAAAATGAGGAGTTGAACAGACAAGTTCGGGATTTGTTGAGAAAGGGATTGATTCGAGAAAGTCTAAGCCCATGTGCAGTACCTGTAGTACTAGCACCAAAGAAGGATGGGAAGTGGAGGATTTGTACAGACTCCCGAGCCATATAAATAAGATAACAATGAAGTATAGATTTCCCTTGCCAAGGATGGATGACCTGATGGACTATTTGAGTGGAGCTCAGTACTTCAAAAAGATAGATATGAAAAGTAGATATCACTAGATTTGGATTCATGAGGGAGATGAATGGAAGAATTCCTTCAAGACCAAAGAGGGCCTGTACGAGTGGTTAGTCATGCCTTTTGGGCTAACCAATGCACCAAGCACATTCATGCGGCTCATGAATGAGGTACTGAAAGAGTTTATGGGAAGTTTTGTCATTGTGTATTTATATGATATTTTGATTTTCAGTAAGAACTTGGATGAGCATTTAATGCATATTCTTAGGGTTTTTGATAAGTTGAGAGAGAAGAAACTATTGATAAATTTGAAAAAGTGTAGTTTTGTTAAAAAGGATTTAGTGTACTTAGGGTTCGTTGTCTCAGTAGAGGGTCTGAAGATGGACCCAGAGAAGGTGAAGGCTATTCTAGAATGGCCTACCCCAAGAACTACTACTAAGGTGAGATCTTTCCATGGTTTGGCTAGTTTTTATAGAAATTTCATTAGAAACTTCAGTAGTATTTGTGCATCCCCGACTGAAACAATGAGAGGGGATAGAAAAGAGTTCAAGTGGAGCACTGGAGTAGCGAAGAGTTTTGATCTGTTGAAACAAAAGGTGACAAAGCAACCAATTTTAGCCCTCCTAGATTTCAATAAGGTGTTTCAGGTGGATTGTGATGCCAGTGGTTTTGCCATTGGAGCAGTGATGGGCCAAGAAGGTAAGCCTGTTGCCTATTTTAGTGAAAAGTTAAACTATGCAAAGAGAAAGAACTCTGTATATGATCAGGAAATTTTATGCAATAGTTCAAGCATTAAAGAAATGGAAACATTATCTATTGCCAAAGGAATTTATTTTGTTTATTGATCACTAAGCATTACAATATTTGAGTAGTCAAGGAAAATTAAATCAGAGGCATATGAAATGGGTAGAATTTTTGCAGAGTTATACCTTTATTTTAAAGCATAGGAGTGGCAAGTTGAATAGGGTTGTAGATGCCTTAAGTAGGAGGCAAAAATTTTTGATAGAGATTCATATTAAAGTGGTTGGGTTCAATGAACTCAAGACATTGTACCCTGAAGATCCTGATTTTGTAGAGGCTTGGAAAGCTTGCAAGGAGCCTATTATAGTTGACAAGATGAAGTGGCTATATTTCATAATCTAGGATGGCATGTTGTTCAAGGGAAGTCAATTGTGTATTCCAAGGAGTTCCATGAGGGAGAACCTGATAAAAGAGAAGCACAGTGGAGGAATGGCAGGACATTTTGGTCGGGATAAGACCATTGCCATTATCAGTCAACATTATTATTGGCCTCAGTTATCACAGGATGTGAAGATGTTTATGCAGAGTTGTAGGGTATGTCAGATGGCTAAAGGAGTGAGCCAGAATACTGGGTTGTATCAACCCTTACCTATACTAGAGAGGTTATGGGAGGATATAAGTATGGAATTTTTTCTTGGTTTTCCAAGGACACAGAGAGGGAATGATTTAGTATTTGTGGTAGTTGAAAGGTTTTCAAAGATGGCACATTTCATCCCATGCCAGAAGACCCATGATGCAGTCCACATTGCTGACTTGTTCTTCAGAGAAGTGGTGAGACTACATTCTCTGCCAAAGAGTATAGTCTCATATCGTGATACCAAGTTTGTGGGATACTTTTGGAGAACCTTGTGGAAAAAGTTGAAGACAGAGTTGAAGTTTAGTTTTGCACACCATCCACAAACTAATGGGTAGACTGAGGTTGTGAAGAGAATTTTGGGTAACCTACTGAGATGCTTGGTAGGAGATAAACCCAAGGGATGGGACTTGATCTTACCCCAGGAAGAATTTTCTTACAACAATTCTATCAACAGAAGTACTGGTAGATCACCATTCTAGATTGTGTATGGAGGCAGTCCCAGGAAGAGAAGAAGACAAGTGTTGAACCCAAATACTTTGTAGAGCCCATCAAGGATATACATGAGAAGGTAAGAGAACATATTAACAAGATGAATATGTAGTATAAGGCTAAGGCAGATTAGAAGAGGAGGTATAAAGAGTTCCAGATTGGTGATGAAGTGATGGTCCACTTGAGGAAAGAAAGGTTTCTAGTGGGAACCTATAACAAATTGAAGATGAAGAAGTTCGGTCCCTATAAAATTCTGAAGAGGCATGATTCAAGGAATGCATGTGAGGTAGAGTTGTCAGATGGAGTCAACATTTCCCCTGTGTTCAATATTTCAGATCTGACAGAGTATCATGAAGGTGGTGCAGAGGAAGTACCAGCAATGGAACAGTGTGGCATTCCAGCTCCTACTTCAGAAAAGGAGGAGATTGAAGAAATCCTAGATAACTGTGTGGGAAGGAGTACTAGAAATAGAGAGTATGAAGAATATATGGTGAAGTGGAGAGGAAGGCTTGTAGAAGACTCATCCTGGTTTTCTAAGGCAGAGGTTGACCATTTGGGTTTTCCTCAACCATCTGAGACGTGACGAGGTCACTTCTCAAATTACCCTGGGTGTCTGATGCAGGAGCATCTAGTGGTGTGAGGGAAATCTTGCATCACCCAAAAATATTCTTTCCATTTATGTTCCTATTGTTTTCTTTTTGTAGATGTTTTTGCATTTTTGGATACCCTTTTCGTCAAATAAGAGTTTCCAACTTTCAGAATTGCTTTTCTACTTTTTCTGCTCAATTGCTACTTTTAGCAGGTGTCAATTTTAAGCTGTGAGAAGACAAAAATTTATCAGAAGGTTCTTGATGGAAAAATAAGCACTTTGGAAAAAGAATCAGGTCAAGATCATTCACGGTTTGAAAGTTATTCAAGTTCCAATTTCTGCTTTTTGCCTTGAAAAACCTTATGAGTCAATTTTGAGGCACTAAACGGTTATGTACGGGCCTAGAAATAGTTAGAACCAATAGAGTAGGTTCTTACGTTTTCTTCACTTTGAGACCTTTCCAGCGGTGTAAACGGTTCGAGAAACGGAGTCCTGGATCAAAAGTTATGGCTTCCAGAAGTTGGCCGATTTTTGGAAAATTGCCAATTTTTGAATCAGGACTTAGTTTTTGAATTTCAAATTGTAACTTTTGGTGCCAAATTGCCAAAAATCTTATCTCGAATGTTTTTTTTGGTGCCAAACCAAAAGGGGTCTATTTATGGGCTAGTTTTTGATTTTTGAGTAACTTTTTGGAGAAAAGAGTTTGCATCCTACGAAAGGGGAATCTGGGTAATTTTTTGTAAGTTTGTAATTTGCATGTATCACAGAGCTCGAGGATTTGAGATCCTCTGCATGTAAGAGTTCCATATTTTTGAATAAAATATTATTCTATATTTTGTGAGTGTTATTCTATGTCTCGGGTTTGCTTCCTCGTCAAACTTACTATAGTTAGGGTAAAAATTTGGAGAAAATGCATAAAAAATTTATAATGAAACCATAACAAGCACAATAGAGAATAAACTAGCATGAAAATCATAACGAGAAAGCAACAAAAATAAATCTCGATGCTAGATTTGATTTATCTCCATTTCTCTTCTCAACCTATATGAGAATGCAAGATTTTGAAGGATTGCATGATTTGATATGTTGATGTTGATTGCTTATTTTCATAGCATAACAATAGGATGGATATGATAGAGGAAAAATAGATAGATAGATGAGAATATTGAAAGAATTTTGATGGAGTGTGGATACTAGAAGAAGATTGATGTAAATGGCTTGTGTGAGGCTAGATTTATAGGAGAAGGCTGATTTGATTCGATGGCTAATATTAAAAGTAAAATGTGTGATGTGTATGGATAGGATTAAAAGTTTATTTTAGTGCATATGACACATATTAAGTTGGTTATGACATGAAGCTAAAATTAGGATGCAAGATTCTTTTATTTATTTTGGAGGAAAAGATGCATATGACACACAAATAAATGGAGCTAAAAATAGGATGAGTGGGAATCTCATAATTTAAATAATAAAATTATTTAAATTATGTGTGCATGTGAAGAGTTGTAGTCATATGACACGTGTTGCAATATGGTAAAAGGTGAGGAATTAATTCAAATATTTAATTTGAATTATTTTGAGACATGTGAAGGGGAATTAATTAAATAAATGAGATTTATTTATTTAATTGGGAAAGTGGTTAAGTAGAATAAATGGGATAAGTGGGATAATGTAATGACCTAGGGTAAAATATTACAAGATGTTTTACAAGGTCATGTATGAATAGGAAATGTTATGACACATGGACAATTTTCATGTGTCTACGCTTACCACTAGTTGTATTTTGTGTGAGCTTGTGTCTATAAAAGAAAACACATATGTAGTGGTTTAGGTTGGGGGATGAGTGGTTTGGTTGTCATTATTGAGTCTTGTTGAGGAGTGAATTTGTGAAGCATGGCATGGGATGTGTGGATTCATTCTTGGACACATGAAATGCATTGGAGGACTTGATGCTTCAGAGGTGTTCATTGTAACTCTTGCATTTGCTTATTTTTGATTAATATGATGGTGTATGGATGCTTTTGGAGGCTTGTTTTTTCCCTCTTGAGGATTTTCCTAGGGTATATCTTATGTCATCTTTCATGGGTATGTTGTCTATTCTCTTGCATGTGTATTTTGAGTACACTTATTTTCATAAATATTTCTTATGGGTTATGTGGAAATTGTCATTAGATGGCTGCAAGTTTTCTTACAAACATGGATAATACTAATCCAAGAAAAATACATTTTCAAGTTGTAAAATAGATTTCAAGATATTTGAAGGGAAATTCAAATTATGTTTTGATTTTTTGAAAAGAGACACATAATTACAAGGATGTGTTGACTTAGACATGATTGGTGACTTGGATAAAAGACATATTTTTTTACCATGAGTTATATGTTCATGAAATCAAATAGATTTGTAAGTTGCAAAAGGTGGCATATCTTTCCACTACGAAAGACGAATACATTGTGATCACAAAAGGCTCTAAGGAAATGTTGTGGTTGCAATAGTTATTAAGTAGAATGAATAGTAGACAACAAGATTTTATTTTGTATAGTGATAGTAAAAATTCAGTTTGCTTGGAAAACAAATGTAATCTTTCATTCATGAATGACTAAACATGGATCTTATAGATCACTTTATTTGAACTGTCCTTGAATAGAGTAAAGTAAAGTTGAAAAATACATATATTAATGTAAGTCATGTAGATTCATTTACTAAGGTTATTTGAAAGGAGAAAATGGAGCTCTGTAGACCCTCTCTTGGTCTAGTAAAAATATAAAAATAAGCCTTAAAAATCAGATGAAATTTTTAAACATAATTATTTATATTATGTATTGAACTTCAAATTGGAGATTGTTTAGAAGTGAAGTCCAAATCTTTATTTTTTATACTTTTCATCTGCCTGAGGAAAAGTGATTTGATAGCTTCTTGTCTCTTTCACAAGTTCTATAAATATGTGATGAATTCTTAGTTTAAATTAGTATCAAGAAGAGATACTAGACCATGTTGTATAGTTTTCATGAATAGTTGCAATTAATAAAACAAAGAAACCCACTTTCTAGTGGATGTAGCCAGTGAAGTACTTAATTCATTGTGTCTATGTATAATTTATATATATTTTTAATCTATTGCAAATGTAACTTTTTTTTATATCTCCTTTGTTTTCTTAAGAATAAAAACCTTTATTCTTCCAACACTTCTCTCTTGTTGTGTTAAAGATACATTCAAATTTCTACCATTTCTCACTCACTCTGTGTTAAAAAACAAAACTCCATTTTTTCTTTTCGTGCTCTATATTTTCCTTCCTTCGTTCACTTGTCTCTTCACTCAAAAATAGTAAACTTTAAACTCTAGGAAATAGCATTGATGCATAGGCTTTACCCTTTCTGGTAGTTAAAAAGGGATCATGTGGGTTTCTCAAGTCAATGACCAAAATTTAAATGGTAATTTTAAAAAGGAACACTTCCCCCAATATGTATAAGTTGATTTGATTTTAAGCTCAAAAATCAAGATGACTGAATAGAATGTTGGTACTAGATAATATTCATCACACGATGGAGGAATCTATTTATGAAAGATATCAATTTTTCCTATTAAGACATGGGGATGAAATTAAGAAATTAGGAACATATCTAAAGCCACTTCCAAACTGATGGTTTTTGTTTGTTTACATAAGATATAAGTTATCCCTAATTAAATATGAAGAGTAGCTACATTCCCTACTTAAAATCTCTTCCTCGTTTATGGTGGAATTTTAATTTGTTTAAAATTCAATGGTCAATTAAATTTCATTTTAGTTCTTCATTAGTTTTTCATCATATAAAATAGCAATCACATGCACAAGCATACAATGATCAGCCAATAGGTTGCACTGCAAATGGGTATTTAGATAAAGATTAATTACCATATATTTCAAGTAGCAAACTATTTTTTGGAATGCAATGGGTATTTGAAATTTTTTTATTGATGCAAGAATGGGAAATCATGCTAATAAGGAAATAGAAGACAAGCAATCTATGTAATAGTTGGCTTCTCAATTCTAAATTTGAGCCACATTATTTTTCTCTAAATATTAAAGAGAAATAGGGAAATTTTAAAAATAGATATTAGGAAAACACTTAAGAACCATAGAAAAATGAAATATGATAAAAAAAACATTAAACTGAACTTTTAAATATGGAGAAATGGTGCAGGAGCACCTAGTGAAGTTATGCCTCCAATAGGAAATCATATAAAATTTGAATCTTCAATCATTTAATGAATGAAAAAGGTCATGTTTGGACCATTTAAAATATATTTGAGTGGGTTAATAGGAGGTCAAGGAGGTAAAATTATAAAATTTGTCTTTTGTTGCAAAAAATGTAAAAATTGCAAAATTGCAAGAAGTTGAAAAAAATAGGAAAATGAAGAGTCAAGAAGTTGTAAAGTCTTAGGGGGTTAGTTGTAACTATTGGGTAATTCGATAAATAATTTTAAATATATTTTAAAGGCCTTTTGAAGTTGATCAAAGGATGGGACTTGGTATTTTTTGAAGTAATTTTGTGAATAAAGTAGTTTGTTCTTCAATTTTTGTGTTTTCTCTCTTGTTTTATAGTCTTGTACGGATTGTACAGTATTCCCTAAGCTATAGTCTTGATTTTATTTCATAAAGTAAGGTTTTATCTTCTATTTTAAAAGATATTTGAAGATTTTTTATTAAGTTTAGAGTAATAAAGAGCAGATCTTCAAGAAACTTCCTGAAACCCTCAAATCAAGGGTTTTGAGAGTCTAGGAAAGGTTAAGAAACCATTCCACTTATGTAGGCTTATAAAATTTGTTGAATTGGTTAATATATATTTTTTTAGTGTTCTGTGTGTTTGTAGATACAAATGAAGGTAGAATACAACATTTATGTTGCTTCCCAAGGTGAATTTTAGTAATTTCTATCTCAGAATGCATGCCTACAGGTTAGTGATTGAAGACATGACAAAGGAGGAGGTTGGGACATAGTTTTTTTAGCATGTTTAGGCTACTTTAAATATTTTTGAAGCAGTGGATAAGTGAAATAAGGTTTGGAAATCATAGAACCATTAAACCCCTGTTTTGATTGGTTTCTAATGGCCTAGAGTGAGGGTTTGATATTTTGGTGTATTAAGGAGTCTTCCAAGCACTAAATATTGATGATTTGGTAGTTTTATAACCTTTTTCAATATTTTCCATGGTTATTTGATGGTGTGGAGTAATTTTTTTGGTACTTTCTTTGCTATTTAAGCCTATTTGAGCTTATTTTGCCACAAATAGTCATTTATTCTGATATACTTTCCAAAAAAAGTATACCTTATTTTCAATTATGTTAATGTATTCAATAATGGGTTCCTAAAATAGGGTAAAAGTACAATGTTGTGTCACACTTTTATAAAGGAACCGACCAACAATGATCTAACTTTTAAACGTCAATCACTAGAAAGTGGCATATACGTTTTGAATTTTAAAATAATGTTAACAAATTAAATGTTTATTTTTTAATATATTTTATTTTTTTATTTTTTTGAAAAAAATTTAAAAATATTTGAATATATTTTTATATAAATTAACACTATAATTTAGTTTTTAATAAAATGCTGAAAAATGATGTTACATGAGATGTCAAGCTTTATATAGTAAATATTCTTTTTTTCCTTCAAATTTTTCATGCATATTTATAACTTGAAACTTTAGGGCATGGATATATTATTTTTCAATTTTAATAAATATATATTTTTAAATAAATTTCTTAATGTGTGTGTATTAAAAAATGACTGTTTCCACTCAACGTCAACTTTTATATTAAATATTCATCTAAAATAGAAAAAAATTATACTATCTTAATCTATATTCTTTTATATAGGGCATCATATATATATATATATATATATATATATATATTTTAAATAATAATTTTTATTATTTTTGTTGACATGGTAATCAACCTATTTTTTTTATGTTGATAACATTATTTTAGTTTAAAATAAAATATAAATAATAATTAAACTATTAAAATAAACATATATTTGAAAACTACACTTATGGATCTACATTTACATTTAAAAAAAAAAATTATTTATATGAGTAGGAGTTGTTGAGACATTAAATTTTTTAAATAATATCATTTTTTTAGTAAATTAGCTTCAAAGTGGTGCTACATATGCATTTAGCCAACAATTTTAGTTGGAAAAGTTGTGGACATATTTAAATTATCTAGAATGAATATTACTAGATCATATGTTTTGACCAAAATTGATTTTTAGTTTTAAATACTAAAATTCACTTGTGTTGATAAGTTGGCCGAAAGTGTGACACAACTTTGTACTTTTACCCAACAATTTTTTTTTGTAGAGATTCAAGATGGTTAAAGAGAATCACTCGATTTAGAGTTTTGGACACCTACTAGCAATATTGTTCTCTAAATGCAAGCAATGGTGGATCTGATGAAACATTGTTATGGAAGAAGGTTTTGGCTTCATCTTGCCTTAATCATGATGTTGAAAGGTGAACTTGGGTCTAGTAAAAGTTTAGAAGCAAGTTTTGATGATTTGGTGTCTTTATGCCTTGTAGAAACAAGTTTCAAAGAAGTGTAATTTGGATAATGTTCAATTTATCTTTTCAAGTTTTGTGTTTTGGGTCTTTAGGTCCCTTGTAGTATCTACATGCTCTACATCAAGAAATCTTAATTTTTGGTTACAATAGCTATTTAAAATTGATTTTAATTAATAATTGTAGGAATCACAATTAAATAATAGATGATTGGGAATCCATAGTTAAATTTGGATATCTTAAGCTAAACATATTATAAATAACTTAATTTTAAGGAAAAGATTATTTTATATGTATTCATTTAATTTGAGCATTGTAAAGTATTATAAACTTGTTGTTATAGTCCACTTGTCCATTTTTATGATGCGAGATTAAGAACCATTTGCATAAAATTGGAAATTGGTCTTTGCGTTTCAACATCAAAATTTATTAGTTGAAAATTGGTTATGAAAATCTAAAATAAAACTATAGGTCATGTTGAATGAGTCTTATTATTTGCAATCTATCCATTAATTTTACTTTTAAGTAATTAATCATCAATAACTTTATTTTTATTAGTGTGTAATATTTAATAATTTTAGTTACAATAGTTATTTAAAATTCACTTTAATTAACAATTTTAAGTATCACACGATGAAGACAAATGATTAGGAATCCATAGTAAAATAATTCTCAATGAATACAATATTTTAATATTTTTCTCTTAACAAATTAGAATTGAAACATTAAATAAAATTGAATTTTTAAACAGTTACTTTTTTAATAATAATAATTTCCAAAAATATAAGGTATCATATAATTTTAGCTATATCATAGTTTAATATTTACTAGACCTAGATGTACATCTATACTTGGGTTTTTTGTGTAGGTTAATCAATCAATTGATAGATTATTTTTTAATTATCTCTAGATAGATATGCATTCAGATACATGGTAGGCTTGAAGTTCCAGATTAAATAATACTTATGAAAAGTATGGAACATTAAAGGATTCTCCATCTTTAAAAAATTTATTAGTCATGCCTTTAATTAGTAATATTCAATAAATAAATAAAGTATTCTTAGAAAAAATTCAGTCCATTATTTTAGGTATGGTATATTTTTTGCAATGCTTATGTGGCAATAGATAATTTATTACTTTGATGCTATTTATTTTGATTTCTTTTTTTAATATTAATAATGATGGTCATCACTAATGAGTTTTCCAAAAAAGAGACACCTTATAAGTAGTATTTAGTCCATAATTTTGGAAATAAAAGTATTATTGTGCATGTGACTTATGGGTTAAAAGAAGAATGCAATGCAACAATACACATATTTTGCATTGTTGGTATAATTGAATTAGAAGGTACGCCTTGTTTTGAGACTATATGAGAAACATGTTATTATAGAGTATGACATGAGAAACATATTTTTCCTTCGTACCACTTGCTATAACATGAGAAACATCTCATTATAGAGTATGTTTGTCAAAGCCAAGTGTATGAAAGGATTTGTACACACATGTATCTATGTAACAAAAAATGTATTCCATTAAAAGTAAAACCACAAAACCCATGCTCGTTTTCCTCCCTACCATATTGGCATCATGAAGCCTCATGAACTCTCGCCAAACCATCAAGAAAGAAATGTATGAAAATTCCATGGGGAATTTCATGGATTTTCATCATACATCACACAATAACAAAGTTTTGGAAAATCTGGTGTTTTCATATATAATCTCTCATATTGTTGTGTTTTCTTTACTATGGTAACTTAAAAAAATATAGGTATCTTGATTTTTGAATGCTTCTACATGTTTTAGCCTAGCTCTTGCAAATAAAAGATAGGGGTATGTTACTGGATAGGAAAGAAAAATTAAAAGGGAATCATAAAAAGTGAGTAAGTATATGGGTAAAATTAATATAGACAATGTGATGCTAAAAACAATTAATAAGTTTTGCAATTGGTTAACCAAATCTCTCTATTGACAATGGAAAAGTTATGTACTTACACACACTGTTGATGTTGTTTACAAGAGTGAGTTGCATTAGAAACAAAATAATATAGATATACAATAAAAAAAAGGTTATTACTATTTGTTGTAAATAGAAAGAGATAAAATTGAAAATTTTGAATATATGGCATCTTGGTAAAGAATTGTTAATAAGCAATCTATTGGGGAAGTTGAAAATAGAGTTGTAGAAAGAATGAAAAATGTAATGGATAGAATAGAGTATGTTTTTGGTAGACAAGTGCATGGTATAATTTGTGTGTCCATATATATAAGCATTGACAAATAAATGACAGTGGAAGGAAAAAGCAATAAACCCACACTCATTGTCCTCCCCACCATATTGGCATCATGAAGCTTCACGCACTCTAGCCAAACCCCCGAGCAAGAAAGATAGGTAAGGTCCATGGAAAATATCATGGACTATTATCATATATCACAAAATAACAAAGACTCGGGAAAACAAGTGTTTTGGAAAATGTTCTCTAATATTGTAGTCTATTTTTTGCATTGACAAGTTGTCAAAAAATAGGTATCGTAATAAAGACTTACTATAATGGGGTTTGAAGATGGATAGAGGAAGATGGATAGATGGAATATATAGAACAATGTACAATAAATAAAAAGATTCATCTAACTTCACAATGCAATTTTAAATGTACCTATATTAAAAATAAAATTGCAATATAAGGAAGTATATAGTAAAAATGGTCATTGAACTCACAAGCGAATTGTTACATAGAATGCCAACTGTTACATAATGCATAGCTTTCTTTGGGGAATTGGGAAAAAGAATATCATAAAAGATATTGATACAAAACAAGAAATCTTTGTAACAGTTGGCTTTCTAATTCAAAATTCAAGCTAATAGACAAAATACAAAAATTGTAAAAGAACTATTAGAAAAACACTTTAAGAATTAGAGATAAATGATAGATGATTGAAAACCCAGATAAAACATATTGATACAAGACAAGCAGTCTATGTAAGAGTTGGCTTGTCAATTCAAAATCGCCCACATAAGAAAACACTTACCACTATGCTTTCACATATTGATTCAACCAAATCAACCACTAACACCGCATGTAGACAACAAGATCCACTATTGTCACAATGAGCCCTGGGTAGTTTGTTGCAAGGAGCTTGAAACAGATGAAAAAAAATGAATATCATAAAATATATTGATATGAGATTTGATATACATTCTTTGGTAGTAGATATTGAAGACAAATAGATAAATTGCATAAGAGGTTGTAGAATAACACTTATTTTGTGCTAAATATTATAGGAAAAAAGAAAAACTGTATTGAATTCCCCAAAACATAGACAAATAATTATACACGCACCAACACACACAAACACACACACATCTATGTATTGAACTCCCCAATCCATATATAAAAATGAACATACATGTAGATATATATATATATATATATATATATATATATATATATATATATATATATGCAGATATACAAATGAAGACCACTGTGGCTCGTTCCCCATAACAAAATGTTCTTCACTTAGTTCCAGGTCATGTAGCTTGAATTTTTAATTATGTGGCGTTATACCCATTTTGTAGAGATTATTGCTACCCATTGGCCTTATGAGTTCTATTTAATGTGGGTTTATGTTCATCTGTCATTTACATTTCATTCTTAAGTGTTATTTTAACACCTTTTACAATGGTTACATATGTATGTCTAAACAAATGTGTATATTATCTTTATTCATATTTTTTTGGGTTGTGGTTTAAGAAAGTGATGCAAGAGCATCTAGTGGTGTAAGGGAAATCTTGCATCACCCAAAAATAGTTAAATTTCAAGTTTATCATTTCTTAGATGTTTTTAAATTTTTGGATATCCTTTTCATCATAATGAAATTCCCAATTTACGGTTTTTATTTTCTATTCCTAGGTTGAAAGATATTGCAGTTTTAGTTTCCCATATTTGCACCTGAAAATATTCTGAGTTGGATTTGAGGTACTTAGAATTCTGGAATGGCCCTAAAACTTGCTGAAATTGGCATAGCATATTTCGAGCACATTCTTGACTTTGAGACCTTTCCAACGGTTCGCGAATTAGAGCCCTGGATCAAAAGTTATGGCCCCAAGAAGTTGGCGCACTTTCTAGAAGATACCATTGCAAATGCTCTTTTGAAATTTGAACTTCATGTTGTAAAATTTTGGCACCAAACCACTTAAACTCAATTTGAATTTTTTTTTGGCTCCAAACTAATGAGGAGCTCTATTTATGGGCAGGGTTTCTAATTTTTGGGCAACTTTTTGGGGACAAGCTCGCATATTGTGAAAGGGTTATTCTGTAGCTTTCTGTAGCTTGCATGTGTTGAAGAACTTGGGGATTTTAGATCCTCTGCATGTAAGAAGCTCTATTTTCTGAATAATAAAATTATTCGCTTGTTTGTGGGTTATTTTCTGTGTCTCCGGTTGTGCCCTCATCAAGTGGTATCAAAGCGGGTTTTTCTTGAGCATGTGGACAGATCGCCGATTGTGAGGCAGTTCGCACCAGGACCGTGGTTGTGGGTCGAGGTCAAGAAAGATTCCTCCAAGAGTGATTCCTGGTAGGCATGGTGGTGCCGAGGTGGTTGAGGCGGCAGAGATGCTGGTGGAAGAGATGCACTGGTAGCCCTCCAGAGATAGGTTGATGTGTTACAAGAGTAGTTGAGAAGAGGGTTAAACCTGAGGGAGGAATGTGAGGATGAAGGAGAGGAAGAAGATTTAGATGTGGAAGAGGAAGAAGAAGCAATTGATCAAGACCAAATGTGGCTAATAAGGGCCATTTCGAAGATTGGGAAAAGACCCAGAGCAGAAGTCCCCAATTATTCTAGAAGTTTGAACCCAGAAGAGTTGATCGATTGAACCAATGAGCTAGAAGAATATTTTGAGTATGAGGAAATAGAGGACCCAGATTGGGTTAAGTTTGCAAAAATGAAGCTAAAGGGCCATGCCAATATTTGGTGCAAAGAGGTCTAGTTGGAAAGAAATCAAAGAGGAATAGTCAAGATCATCAGATGGGATCGCATGGTAGAGAAACTAAAGAAGCAATTCATACCAATGGACTACGAGTTAGATCTGTTGAAGAAATTGCAAGGGTTGAAGCAAGGAAGCAGATCTATGAAAGAATAAACTAAATATTTTCACAAGATAATCATCAGAA
>VDFB02271358.1:424758712-424877564 GCA_007258455.2 Sequoia sempervirens | reverse complement strand
CTGGGTGTCTGATGTAGGAGCATCCAGTGGTTTAAGGACAATCTTGCATCACCCAAAAATAGTTAAATTTCAAGTTTATCATTTCTTATATGTTGTTACATTTTTGGATACCCTTTTTGTCATAATGAAATTCCCAATGTATGGTTTTTATTTTCTATTCCTAGGTTGAAAGATATTGCAATTTTAGTTTCCCATATTTGCACCTAAAAATATTTTGAGTTGGATTTGAGGCACTTAGAGCTTTCGAAATGGCCCCAAAACTTTCCAAAATTGACGTAGCAGATTTTGAGCATGTTCTTGACTTTGAGACCTTTCCAACGGTTCAAACGGATTGTGAATTGGAGCCCCGGATCAAAAGTTATGGCCCCGGGAAGTTGGCACACTTTCTAGAAGATACCATTGCAAATGCTCTTTTGAAATTTGAACTTCATGTTGTAAAATTTCAGCACCAAACTGTTTAAACTCAATTTGAATGTTGTTTTGGCTCCAAACTAATGAGGAGCTCTATTTATGGGTGGGTTTCCTAATTTTTGGGCAACTTTTTGGGGACAAGCTCGCATATTGCGAAAAGGTTATTCTGTAGCTTTCTATAGCTTGCATGTGTTGTAGAACTTGGGGATTTGAGATCCTTTGCATGTAAGAAGCTCCATTTTCTGAATAATAAAATTATTCGCTTGTTTGTGGGTTATTTTCTATGTCTCGAGTTGCGCCCTCATCAGAAAGAGTTTAAAATAACATATATAAATATTATTAACATTGTGAGAAAAATCACTACAATACAACCAAAGCATTCAATTATATAGCATTGAGATGTTGTTAATAAGAGAGTATTTAATGGTGGAGTATGTGTAACATTTTCATAATTCTACAATGGCTCTTTTCACAATGCAACTGAATCAATATATTTTCTCACACATTTCAAAGTATACTTTTCCACACTGCAACATTAAATATTGCATTTAGTTCCTCCTGTGCCATTGTACCACAACACAAGGATGCATTAACCCTCACGTGAGAAAACACTTACCATTATGGCTTTGTGTTTCAAGGAAATCAAGTCCAACACCAATAATCAACATAATTAGCAAAGTGTACGTCACCATAAACAAACCCGAGAAAATCACCAGCATCCCCCAGTGGTTTTAAATTTGCATTTTTCATATGATTATTAACTATCTTTCTAATAGCTCTTTTATAGTTTCCCTATTTCCCTATAATATTTAGTGCCAAATAATATAGTTTGTTTTTTGAATTGACAAGCCAAGTGTTACATAGATTGGTTGTCTTGTATCCATGTTTTTGTGCGTTTAATTAAGCATTCTGCCCTCATATATTTTTTTGCTTGGCATGGAACTTTAGGAGTTTCTTATTCTATTCTCCTTGTGAGAAGAATTTTTTTAAGTTTCAAAATTCTAAAATTATATAGATTGGAATAATCTACAAACATAACATTGACTTGTACCTTTCAAATGCTTTCAATTTTTTTGGTATGTGTATGTATTTTGGCCTCTGGTTATTGTTCCTTGTTATCTTTGTGCATCTTTGCTGCTATATGCATTTTGTACAACTTACTGCTTCATATGGTTGGTTTGCTTGGTATCACACTTTAGGAGATTCTTATTCTATTGTCCTTGTTATAAGAATTGTTTATAACTTTCAAAATTCTAAAATTTTGTATAATAGTATAAAATTTAAACATAACGTTGACCTGTGCCTTTGAACTGGTTTCAATTTTCTTTTATGTCTATGTTTTTTGGCCTCTGGTTATTGTTCCTTATTATCTATGTGCTTCTTTGTTGTTATACACATTTTGTACAACTTATTGCTTCATATGGTTGGTGCTATGTGTATATACAATCAATTCCTCATGCAATTATGGTCATAATTATTTCTACTCATATATGCATAAACAAAATTATGCTCTCATGCATGAGTCATTATATATATATATATATATAATTTAATTTACATACAAATCAACAAAAGGGAAACTATACAAAAAAGATCAAAGACTTAGAGATTCAATCACAAAAGCTTGATTAAACAATCAAAGAAACTAGAGACATTGCTAAAGATTTTCAACTTATCCTCAAATGCTACTTAGTTACAACTAATACAAATCATGTATTCCAACCAATTCCAATAAGCTAAGACTAAGAAAAAATATTTAGTTACTGAATCTAAACTCCAACAGAGATTAGAAAGAAAATCCCAATAGGTAAATGCCACTGTTATATTGTTTGGTTGTATTTTATCAATACATTTCATGGTATTATCTTGAAACACAACATTTACCAGTACATTTTGAGTTTTTCAATTTATTTTGGTGTGTGTATGTTTTTTGGCCTCTAGTTATTTTCCTTGTTATCTATGTGCATATTTGATGCAATACACATTATGTAGAGCACATGCTCTATATAAAAAACTCTTCATAGTCGTAGTTTACACTTTCTATTCACCATATGTTAAAGTTCTATTTACAATGGTTTTCTAATCATCTTTGATGAATTTAAGTAGAGCTCTTATGAAAACACTTAAGAATCATAGCTAAATGACAGATAAAGAGCCATTGTGGTGTTGGTTTGATAGCAGACTATTGTAAAAATCATTTCCTTCATCTCTGTTTTATAACAAATTAGAGGGTTTTAAAACTGTTGTACTCTAAAATCTATGAGTTGTATGTATATGCATATATATATACATGTATATATATATATATATACATATATATACATGTATATATATATATATATATATATACATATATACATGTATATATATATATATACATATATATACATGTATATATATATATATATATACATATATATATATATATATATATATATATATATATATATATATATATATATATATATATATATATATATGTATATATATATAATATACACACACACAAACATATAAATATGTAATATATACATATATGTGTGTGTTTGTATGTATATACATATGTATATATTTTGGTGATCTGTCATTTACATCTGATTCTTAAATGTTATTCTAATACATCTTACAACTGTTACATAGGCTGATTGTCTTGTACCAATATGTTTCATGATATTCTTTTTTCCTCATCTATTTGAAGCTCCCTAGATAAAAACCTGTTAATTATCGTAGTTATTTTCTTTCTATTGTGAGAAAATATATTGATTAAGTTTTGTTTTTGAAAGATCCATTGTGGTGTTGGTTCGGTAATAGACTATTGTAAAAATTGTTGCCCTCAGGTCTGTTTTATAGCAGATTGGAGGGTTTTAAAACTGTTGTGCTCTAGAATTTGTAAGTCATTTTACATGGGTATTTTGTATAAATGATTCTTGTATAATATTTTATTTCAAGAAATGTAGCTCGAATTTTGAATTAAGTCTATGGCATTATATGTATTTTGCATAGATTATTGCATCATATAATTGTTGTCATAACCTAAAGAAAATAGGTATCATCATAAAGAGTTACAGTCTTTAAATAATTGATTCGGCAAGTTTAAAAGATAGTTGTATAAGCATGCAGAAATGTAGTCGACATAATAGAGTATGTTATGTATTTGTAGTAGTCAATATATGATTGTGCAAGACCAAACCACAAAACCCATGCCCGTTCTCCTCCCTACCATATTAGCATCATGAAGCCTCATGAGCTCTAAACAAACCTCTGAGCAAGAAAAGTATGGAAGACCTGTCACAAATTTAGTGGAGTCATATCACATATCAGATGATGGTGAAGTAGAAAAAAATTGGGTGTTTTGATATATGATTTCTATATTGTGGTATTTTTTAGGTGTAACAAATTTGAAAAGATGGGAATGATGATGAAGAGCATCTTATATATAATTTTTTCCATAGGATGAAAAGATAACTATAGACACATGGACAAATGTAATGTTTACAATAGACTATGTTAATTGTAGTCAAGTGCATGTAAGAATTTGTGTATGCATGTATATATGTAACAACAAACATATGACGATGAAAGTCAAAAGCACAAAATGCATGGTTGTTCTCCCCCCACCACATCATCTTCGTGAAGCCTTGTGGGCTCTTTCCAAACTATCGAGTAAGTAAATTATGCAACACTAAGGAGAAATTTCAAGGAGTTTCATCATATATTACAAAATGAAGAAGTTGCAAAAAATTTATGTGTTCTCATATAGGATTTCCTTTTTCTAGTAGTTTTTTTGTTGTAAGAACTTTGAAATAAAGAGAATGATGATAAAGATGTAAGGCCCCCACCACACAAACCTAGGGGAAGTTGCACTTAACAACATAAACGCAACAATTTTTTTCTTTAAAACAAAACAAAATGCATGAAAGTTCACTACACATTGCCAACAACCCCTAAGGTTACGAGACCGAGTTTACATCAACCCAAACAAGAAACATGAATTAAAACCATTACATTTAATTTTTTAACAAATTAATGTGCATACATTCCATACATGATAAAATTACAACCAAGGACATAAGAATTCCACATGATCCCAATAATACACTTTACAATGAGGTTACAACACTCATTCCCCAAATGAGGTAATTCCAAAGAATACATATTACAATTTACAACTTCCACCTCAATACAAAGAGGGGTATTAAATTACATTTATAACTCAAAGAATAGCACATGAAGAACTGGATCCCACGAGCTCTCCAACTGGAAATCTCATCCATACAATCAAAATTCAACCCAATGGATTAAGATGCACGTTCCACCCAACCATGTGATACCTGAAGGCTCACCCCCCATGCTAGGAGATAGTAACAAGGATTCCTAGGCAAGACCATCCACCACTAGACATAGGATAACTAACACTGACACAACCAATCACATGAGCCATACAACCATAAGAATAACACAAGTACAACTCTAACATCACTGACATAAGTCACATTGATTCCAGAAGTAAAATAGATCGAGTAAGATAAGAAGACCAAATACATAAAGCAAATAACAAGTGTTGTCGTAGAAAGAGTGTCATGACACAGCTCATCATGGGATATCCTCTGGGAATCTTCCTAGGCTCTGGCCCCCACTATGGGTTGTCCTAGTGGCCTCTACCGAATCCTGACACCCATGCTCACTCATGCGGAATCAAATACCTCTCGTAAGAACAAGATAGATGACCTTGCCATTCCAGGCCTTCCCGTCTCATCCCAAGTCTATACAAGTCCTTTTGTCCATGAGCAAGGCTCAATTATCTTAATTAGTGTGAAATTATACCTAACATCTAAGTACATTGATTTACTTTCCAAGTCTACCTCTTTGGGCTCTGGCCCCTAACAGAAGCCACTGTTCTACTTGACAACATACCAAACATAACCAATCACCAAGAGAATCCCAAGTGCATACCAATATGATAAAACCACTCCAACTCTAGGAGGAACACATAAATAAAACTCAATCCAAACACTACAAACAACAAAAGTCAAAACTCTCTCCAAAAACTGGAGGTAACAAAGGTCAAAACCCTCTCCAAACACTGGAGACAACATAAGTCAAAACTCTCTCCAAAAACTAGAGGCAACAAAGGTTAAAACCCTCTCCAAACATTGGAGGCAACAAAACACATAATTCACTCCTTCCAAAGGAGGCACAAACCACATAAACCACTTTTAATCCAAGGAGGCACAAACTATCCCCGTTCGTGAAAACTGGGTAAAACAACAGATTACGGCTATACACATTACCCAAAACAACCCAAGGTTGACTAACACTTTATGACACCCACGAAATTAAAAGAAACTCAATCTGGAAGACTTCAGAACATTTACTCTATTTTCATGAACCTCGAGAAAGAACAAATCAACACTAAAAAGCACTTCGAGCAATTAAATAAGTTAAAGTTAGGATTTCCTAAATCCAATCAATCTCAGTTTCCATTACTTGCATTTATTGAATCAAATATACTCAATTCATTTCACAACGTTGAAGTATTTAAACAACAATCATTTACTCTAAGTTTCGCAATTATATTCCATAATCAAAAATCACTTGATAAATAAAATATCTAGATAAAATAAGTTAACCTTTACTTCAACATAGAATAATTTAATCAACTAAATTTTATCTATACTTTGAATACAAATGTTTACCAAACAATATACTTAAAAGTATATACTCAATGTATATACAATTAAATATTTATATAATTAAATACCTAATTCACATTGATATAAAATAGTTTATCCAAACTAAATAATCTATTTAAATATATACAAAATATACATGTATAAATTATATATTTATATATATAATATATATATATATAAATAAATTATTATTTCCATAAATATTATTTAAATATTAAAATAGTATTACATATTATATATATTATATATTATATATATAATATAATATTTATTATTATATAATAATATTAAAATAATATTAAATAGTATACATTAAAAATAAAAACAATAAAAAAAACAAAAACAAAAACAAAAAAAAAAAATCATTTTGAAAAAAAAAGATGCCCTAAATGGGTGCGGCCCCACCCATATGGGAGTGGCCCGACTTCCACGCAGCCTCCCCCATGTGGGGGGGTGTTGTGTGGGTAGTGCCGCTGCCTGTGGGCAGTGCCGCTACTTCCACACAACATCTCCCACTGGGGGGGGTGCATGAGAGCAGTGCCTCCCTCCATGGGTGGCGTGGGGGTGTAGGGCTTCAGCCCTGTCCTCCACAGCAAATAAATAAATTTTTTAATAATTTTCTTTTTTAAATAAAACCACAGTCAAAACAAAAATGTGAGAACAGGGGTAACCCTTGTAATTTTAAAACAACAGAAAAATTTTTCCCCATAAATAAAATAAGCAAAACACAGTATATTTATAAATATACTTGTGTGTATATTTACATATAATGAAATATATGCATATATACACAGGTATATTTATAAATTTATATACCCATAAATCTATTTTCAGCCATTTTGGGCAAATGAACACAAAATTTTTGGAATAACAAAATTGAATTTGGCAAAACAACTAGAGTTTAGAATATCAAATTGAATTGAAGATTTTCTTTTGGGTTATCTTCCTACTTTCTATTGATATTTTTGTTTTGGGTTTTCTCTCCTAATCTACCAGTTGTTTGCAAGATTTTAAATCATTTTCACATGGTTTCCTTTGCATCAAAAAAAAAACATTCAAGAGTTTTCAAACAGCAAAACAAGAAAATGAAGAGTATTGCAAAATAGAAACAAGAAATGAAGATGAACCTAATGTTTTCTCCCCAAGCTTGAAGACTCCAACAATGGTGATTTCAATCTCCTCTTCAACTCCAAATCCATCCATAGCCAAACTCTCCACCAAAATCCAAAATTTCAAAACAAATGAATTTTTCATTTTTTACATAGAACTTTCCCCAAATTTGGTCAACCCCTAAAATATCCCACCCACTAAATTTATTGGGCTTTTGAAGGATATTTTCTATTTTTAAAATTTTTAAAGCAATTTACTTTCAAATTTTCTATTTCATGCATTTCAAAATTTCATGATTTTATTTAAAACTAAAATCCCAAAGTTGCAAGAATATGCTTTATTCAAAACTCAAAAAGTGAAATATAATCCACATTTCTATTTTCATTTTAAATTTATCTTAAGTATAAAACATGATTCCCATTTCCATTTAAATTTGAATCCAAATAAACAATAATGGCAAGATAACTATTTCATTTAATTTATGACCATTTGCCTAGTTTATTAATAAACTAAAATTTATTTTATTATTTAAACCCAAATGATCAATGCAATAAAATCATATTCAACATTGAAACTAGATATGTTAAATCATCACCTTAACCACACCCACCATTAATAGCCTTAAAATACGAATTGAAATAGATAGCCAGGGAGGAATGAACCAATCAAAACCACTAAATCCGATGACACACTATGGCTAGGGTGATGACTTGACACGGAAACCTAGCTACTATCTCCCAATCGATAACCATTGTTCAATGGACACGCTTGAACCTATGAAGTCAGGTGGAGTCAATGTCATGTACATGTTAACCTACAACCAAAGAGCATATCGTACATGCAAAAATATATATAATAAGACACACCATGAAGCAGAAATCTTAGAATCATAGGACGCTCGCAAGCCAGTGATACAATCCCATCCCCTTCACCAATACAGGCTCTAAAACTGACAAGTCTAACAACAAAAATATAATTAAAGCATAAAGCATTTTAAATTAAATAATTGCTATGCAAATACAAAATATTCCATAATGATAACATCTAAATAAAATCCCATCACATCAAAATATAATGTTTACATCACTTATCAGATAGCGGTCAAAAGTAACCAAGTATCATAGTCAAAGCATAACAGAAACACATAACAAAGAAAACAAACAGCCAAACAAAAGATCCAAAATGGAGGGGTGTTACAAAATAATAGGGAAAGATGGAACTTGTCTCTAATATTGATAAATATAGGAAAAGAAGAATATATGGGAGATCTTCTTTCAAACTAGATCCAATTCCATGGATGAAATACACATATCGTTAAAAGGAAGGCATCAAAAAATAGCAAAGGTTTTTCTTCAAAGTATAGAATGCATACATATAACTTTATAAACATACTTGATTTTGGAATGCACTGGAGCATATCTATCCATGCAGGAAGAAAAGGGTTGAATGTATAACTTAGTAAAATATAAATTTATAAAACAAACCTTGTTTATGGTTAAAAATATGGTTATCTTTTAGGTATGAATTGTTCCACAAATGGGATTCAAATATCCTTGTCCATCTATTCTTGCATCAAGCCCAACATGATATTATTCCAAAGCAACAATTTATTTGAATGTAACAAAATATATGTCTCTAGTTAAACATGCATGGAATGGAAAAAAGAAAGTGGAAAACAGCTTACAACAAGAATAGGGGGTGAGACACTATAGATTGTGGAGCACAATACTTGTTAAACCATCCAATCTACTTGCTAATGGGGGTGGATGTTAGGATTTTACCATTTTGTACCCATTGAGCTAGGAAACCAACTCCACCAGTGCAAACCCATGTGGTCAAGAAACTCCGCTGTCATTCAGAATAGGCCTAGTAAAGCCTTCACAAATTGCATGAAGCATTATCATATATATTAGGAAAAAAGGAAATGTACAAAAGACTATATATTTCTAGAAATAATATAGAGGAAAAGTGAAATAGTGTAATGCTCAAAAGAGAATTTTGTAGATCAACATTATACATATACATATGCATGCACGTACATATACACACATTTACATATATATACATATACATATACATATATACTTACACATAAGTATACATACATATACATACATATACACTTTTTCCCTTCGTTTATTGTTTCTAGTTATCTCTGTGCATCTTTGGTATTATACACATCACCGTATATGAGTAATTGCAATTAAATCTTCTTTCTTTCGCCAAAAAAAATATGGTTAGACTTAGTAAATTTTTCACCTCTTCTATTCTCCATGTTTTTCAAGTTCTATTTAATGTTTCATTTTTATCATCTACCAGTCACCTCTAATTGTGCCAAATAATGTAGCTTGAATTTTGAATTGACAAGCCAACTGTTATATAGATTGTTTCAGGTATGATATAATTTTAGCTCTATCTTAGTATTATATTTATTATACCTAGATGCACATCTATATTTGACCTTTTTTGTCTAGGTTAATCAATCAATTGAAAGTTTATTATTTAATTATCTTAATATAAATATGCATAGAAATACATGGTAGACTTGAGGTTGTGGATTAAATAATATTTATGAAAATCATGGAACATTAAAGGATTGTCCTTTTTAAATAGTTATTAGTCATTCCTTTAATTTTACTAATATTAAATTAAAAAATATTCTTAAAAACAAGTTAGACCATAACTTTAGGTATGGCATATTTTTTCCAATGCTTATGTGGTAGTAGATTATTTATTACTTTGAGGATATTTACTTTGATTTTTTTTATTTGAATATTAGTTATGATTGTCAAAGTAATTGCACATAAATATATAAATATATAAATATATATGTATCCATGTGTATATAAAACTATATCTATGCATGATCACAAGAGAAATAACATGCTTTGAACATTGGAATATACAAAAATATATACAAGTATTCTACAAATTTCTCTATTAACCATTTTCACTATTTGACTATTGTTTTATGTTTGTCATTGGAGATAATAATATAATTCAATGATTATAAAGGGTAGAAGTCAATTTAAAATACACATGGAAGAACTAAAAATTCCAACATATAATAAGAATCAAGAATCATAGTGATAATGCAGACTCAAAATATTGTGCACACCATATTAAAATCAAAACCATGGGAGCTCAATGAATGTGTGAATATATATATATATATATATATATGAAAAAATAGGAATAAATTATGTTCATATTTGCAAAACACAAGTCTTAGCATCCCATAGTGATCATTAAAAAGGAAAGAAAAGGAGAAATGTTGAAAATTGCAAAAGAGCAGTCAAAGGGTAGGCTCGCTACCATAGCCTTTTCTGAAACAAGGGAAAACATATTAAATATATAAATGAAAGCAATAGTTTACACTCTGCTTGGAAATCAAGTTTTGTTGCTTTCACGATCATTGTTTTAAGACGGCCCCCAGAATTGTAAGTGTTTGTTCTAATCAAGGAAGTAAAGATATAAGGTTTATAAACAAGGCGTTTAATCCCAAAAACAAGATCTATTGTATACCCAGATCTATCTTGCAACATGTAGAGGTATTTTGCTATAATTTGTAGTAAAATAGTGCAAGCTTCATCAAAAGAAATACACCAAAGGTTGGTTGTATGGTCTTGAAGCTTTAACTGCAAAAGGTGGTGATAGTTACATTCCATGATTTCACTCTGGTAGTGATCACAAAACCATACATCAACATAGGGTCATGTGCATTTTCTTTTTCATTCTTTCCCATTAACCAATAAGGGGCAATCAGGATGAAGAAAAGACTCAATTTTTTTAATTTAAATGGTTGCTTTAAAAATGGCTTTGATAGTTTTTGACAAGTCAAGGCAGTGGTTCAAGATGAATGTAATAGTAACTCTATCATGTGAAGGATGAAGCCTATGAAGTGCAAAAGAAGATGAAACCATATGTTCTACTTTGATTAGACCCTTGGATTTGAGAATGTTTGCCTCAAGAATGTTTGAGAATTTTTCCTACAAACAGTTGATATGTACCCAAAATAGACTACAATGCTAATAATATCAACCAAACTATTATCACTATAGTTGGTTATGTCACTAACTTGCACAAAGGCTGATTTTTTTTTTGGCATAGTGATGTCATCTTCATACCATTTTATTGTTGATTTTTCATCCAAAACAATTTCTAGATTACTATTTAATTTATTGAATTTTTTATTTTCTTCCTTCACTAAACTTCTTGATATTAAATAAATTGCACCTATCTCAACTCGACCATAATGCAATTCAACAATATCATCAAAACAAGTAACACGAATTTCTATCCCCTCCATATCTATAATGCCAAAAGTAAAAAGTTGGCCTTCACCTCTTTGTTTATGGAAATGGTAAATCTTGCTAATGTGTGTTACACACCCTTTCACTATCCCAACATTTTGATAAATTTTCAAATCATTAATAGGGATGACATTTGGAGGACTATTTTACTTTTTAGGGGACAAGTGCACATAAAATTTAGGGGTCCATTTATAAGGAGAAGATGACTCTAGTCCCAACATTTGCTCTTCTTGTTGCTTGAAGAGATACCTAAGGGTTCTAATGATTTGACAATTTGACATAATCACAACTAAGCTGAATATGATGAAGGCCCTAGAAAAGAAGTAAAATAATATATTGTACACATTATATTAGGCACACACAAAGGACAAAGAGAATTTTAAAAAATAGAGAAGAAACAATGTAACCCACCTTGAATATTGGACATTTCTATAGATGTAGTCTCTCAAACATACAAGGGACCCTATTATCAAGGAACTTGAAAAAAAAAATCATGTGTTTGGAAGGTAGTGTTCCTATTTGCATATAGTGTCCATCAGATAAGACAACCTTCTATCACTCAACCTACCCTTCATCATTGCAAAACTTTTAAAGGACGAGAGCTAAAGGACTGGAGAGGGAATTCCATCTCCAAAATTGATGAAATGAATTGCAATTGAAGTCAAATTTGGTTGTTTCTATGCAACCTGCAAAGAAAACTTCAATTGAGGAAAATGGACTTCATCACACCAAATGGATAAAAGGAGTGAGGAAAAAAAAGGTTGCAAAGAAATGTTTTTATGTGCTAGAAATGATAAATTAATATGTACTTATACAACTAAAGGCCAATAAAGCTAGAAACATAAATAGTAAAGGGTATGTGGTGTTCATTTTTGTATTTGAGAATCCTAAAATTAAAGGAACTGAAAGGCAATGTTTAGCTTGATTACAAAAGAGGAAGGAAACAACAACAAATTTGTAATAGGTATAAGGAAAAGTAAATATAAACTTATAGAATCAAGATGTGGAGGTTGGTGGATGCTACCCTTAGATTTGGACTCCACACCTAAACTTGTGGGGGATGTCACTAAATCAATCACCACATCAATTTTGGGGGGCTATAAAGACCCATCCACAAAGCCCAATTTTGCAGACGTAGTTGTGGGAACCTTTTGAGGGAGGAAATGTTGCAATTATTGTTGACTAATTGATAGCTTTATTTCACAACAAAAATAAAAAATTAATGTATTGCAACATCCAATGACAATTGGTACACAACTTAGAAATATTGATAGTCTAGCAACTATTTTACTATTTTGATTAAATGAAAATGGGTATAACCATTCCATTTTTAACATTTTCCAAACACTAGGAGAAACAACAAAAAGAATAAAAAATGATAAATGTAAATGTATAGATGCCTATATGTATCTGTTTATCTTTGAGGTTGCTGATATGTTTATGCATGTAGTTTTTAACTATATTTCTATATATACCTATATGAAGATATTTGTATATGTTGTTAGCTAGTCCATTAATCCTTTCTTATCCAAAAAATAGGATATATAACAAGAACAAAAATTATTTAGTACACATATCCATTGAATTTCCCCTTTTTCTACACATTTAAAAAAACACATAGAACCAAAAATATATATCCATATGTACACATGTATATATCTATTTATATATACACTGGTATATCTAAATAAATGTGTATACTATATTTATTCTTGACTATTTATTCATTGACATGCCAAGCAAGGCCTTGCGTAAAAATGGGCATAATGTCAAAGGTGGACAGGGAAAAGAAGGAATAATAAGTAGAGGGTGAAATTTTTGCAAGATAGCAACACATTTTAAACATTTCTTCCTGTTAAAATATATATTGAACAAGGGGTTGTTTCCCACCTTGGGTCACAAAATCACAATGTAACAACTGGAATTAACCTACGGGCTATTTGTATCAAATTTCTACCCAGGATTTTTTCGTCAGCCCAAGCATGAATAAAATTTCTCAGCACTGGGGACCAATTTTTACCAATAGGTAGTAAGAGGGTTTAATGGGGTTGTTTATGATGATGTGGAGTTTTCTAATTATGTGCTTTGGTGATGGTGGAGGTGATTTCCTCAATACATGAAAGAAAAATGGTAAGTGTTTTCTCACATGAGGGCCAATGCATCCTAGTGTCACTGTACTATGGCATTAGGGAAAGTAAATGCAATAATCAATGTTGTAGCATCAGAAAGTATACTCCAAAATGTGGGAGAAAATATATTGATTAAGTTGCATTTTTGAAAGAGCCATTGTGGCTATGCTATTTTTTACTCTTTTCAAATCAAACTCTACATAAATATGAATAAATATATCATACACATCTATTTAGATATACATGTGTATATATAAACCACTATTGGATTGTCAAACAACCCACACTGCTCTTGGTCTGTATATATGAATATATATACTTGCCTATATGTACATTTTTAAATATGAAACAAAAAATTCAATACATATATATATGCATATATGTATCTGTCTATATTTCAAGGAATTCAATACAGTTTTGCATGAGGGTTAATGCAACATGGAATTCTTGTACGATGGTATAAGGGGAAGTAAATGCAATGTTCAATGTTGTAGTGCCACAAAGTATAAAAACATAGATGGAAAAAGGCTGGAAAATAGCATTGGATAAGATTAATTTTGATATACAGTTTGCATTCCATACCATTCTCTTTCAATGGGTTTGAAGTTAAATTTGTCAAAAGAAAGGCAAGAAATAAGTTGTACAAAATGAATATAGCACCAAATATGCATAGAGATAACAAGGATCAATAACCATAGGCCAAAAAACATACAAAGACCCAAAAAATTGGAAGCAGTGCAAAGATAAAAGTTAATATCATGTTTGTATTTTATAGCAATCTATGACATTTAAGGATTTTGAAAGTTAAAAACAATTCTTGTCACAAGGAAAATAGAATAAGAAACTCCTAAGTCTCATCCCAAGCAAAAAAAATACATGAGGACACAATTCTTAATCAAATGAACAAAAAAAATTACCTGACTTAAGATAAGAAGAATACAAGAGCTAAAGCATGGCAATCAACAACTTGTTACACAAAGCTCCAAGCAGATGACAAAAAGAGAATATCATGAAATATATTGATACAAAACAAGCAATCTATGTAACAGTTGGCTTGTCAATTCAAAATTCAAGCTACATTATTTAGCACTAAATATTATAGACAAATAGGGAAACTGTAAAAGAGTTATTAGAAAGACACTTAATAATCATAGGAAAATGATAGATGATCAAAAAGGAATAATAAATAGAACTTAAAAACATGGAAAATACAAAAGGTGAACTATAATAATGAGCAGTTTGTTATGTGAATGTGGGGAAAACAATATCATCAAACATATCGATACAAGACAAACAATCTATGTAACATGTAGCTTCTCAATACAAAATTCAAGCTGCATTATTGCTCACTAAATATTATAGACAAATAGAGGAATTGTAAAAGAGTTGTTAGGAAAACACTTGAGAATGACAGGTAAATGATAGATGATTGAAAACAAACATTAAATAAAACTATAAGAGAGAGGTACAAAAATATACATAGACAAAAAAAATTGAAAGAAGCTTAAAGGTACAGATCAATAATGTATGTTGATCATCAAATGAAGATCAAAGAGCTTTTAATGAAAAATCTCATAAAACATAAACATTTTATAGATTAGCTATCATATATTTCACCATATATTTGAAGGCACATAATAGATTTTAATGATAATGAATAGTTTGTTATAGGATACTCAAAAAATGAATATTATAGACAACTAGGGAAATTGTAAAAGAGCTATTAGGAAAACACTTAAGAATCATAGGAAAATAAAAAATGATCAAAAATCCACATTAAATTGAACTATAAAGTATGGAGAATATAAAAGGAAAACTACATTATTGAACAGTTTGCTTTGTGGATTTGGAGGAAAAAATATCATAAAACATATTGACACAACACGAGCAATCTATCTAATAGTTGGCTTGTCAATTCTATATTCAAGCTATATTATCTAGCACTAAATATTATCTAGACAAATAGGGAAATTGTAAAAGAACTATTAGAAAAACATACATACATACATTTTATACATATATATACATATACATACACACACACACACACACACACACACACACACACACACACACACACACACACACACACACACACACATATATAAAATTGTATACATATATGTATATATATATACAAAAATAGATTTTGGAGCACAATAGTCTTAAAACCCTCCAATCCACTATAAAACATAGATGGGGACAATGATTTTTACAATAGTCTTCTACCAAACCACCACCACAATACCTCTTTCAACAATGCAACTTATTTAATATATTTTCTCACACATTTCAAAGTATACTCTCATCATATATATATGTGTGTGTGTGTGTGTGTGTGTGTGTGTGTGTGTGTGTGTGTGTGTGTGTGTATGTATGTATCTATATATGTATCTACACACACACACACACACACATATATACATATATACATACATGTACATATATAGATGCATATGCATATATATATATATTATGCATCTTTGGTGTTATACACATTTTTCATACTTAGTACCTTGGTATCTTTCTACTAGATTTAACTTCAAACCCTTACAAATAGAATGATACAGAATGTGAGCAGTATGTGAAAATCAATACTTTGAGACATAGACAGATACATTTATGCATATATATATTGAAGATAAATAGAGTAACTGTATAAGACGTATTAGAATAACACTTAACAACCACTAAACTAATATAGAAAAAAATTAATTGAAAAAAAATAAAGCATACACATATGCATATGTATATGTAAGTGTATCTATGCATATGGAACACATTTTTAATGGAGAGTGTAATGAATGGAAAGTAGGATGCAATTTTAAAAGGAGAGTGTAATGTTTTTGCTGCCTATGCTTATGCATCTTTCCTTCCTTCATTACACCCTCCATCTAAAAGAACTTCACTTTTTTTATTACATATGCATATATGCTTATACATATACATATACAAATAGAAGAAACAAACCTCAATAATAAATAGTCTATTATGGGGAACACAAAAAAAGAATATCATGAATCTAAAAGAACATTTTGTTATGGGGAACTTGAAATAGATGACGAAAAAAGAATACAATGAAAAATATTGATATAAGACATATAACATGTTCCATCCAAAAAAAATAACCACCACAATTAACAATTTGTTATAAGGATCTTCAAACACATGAGGGAAAAATAAATTCATGAAACATATTGGTACAAGACAAGAAACCTATGTAACAAATATAAGAGGTGTTCGAATAATAGTTAAGAATTAGACATAAATGAAAGATGGATGAAAACTCACATTAAATAGAACTCGTAGGGCCGATGGGTACCAATAATCTCTGCAAAATGGGTATAAGGCCACATACTTAATTGAAAATTAGAGCTACATTACCTGGCACTAAATGAAGAACTGTTTGTTATGGTGAACTTCAAACAAATGAGGAAAAAAGAATATCATGAAACACATTGATACAAGAAATATAACATGTTCCATCCAGAAAAGATAAACATGACAATTAATAGTTTGTTATAAGGAGCTTCAAACAGATAAGCAAAAAAAATATCGTGAAGAATAGTTTAGTACAAGGATCTTCAAATAGATCAGAAAAGAAGAATATCATGAAACATATTGATACAAGATAGATTAATGTAAATCCACATTAAATAGAACTCCTAAAGCCAATAGGTAGTTATAATATGTGAAAAATGGGTATAACACCACAGACTTCATTGAAAATTCATGGTACATTACCTCACACTAAATATTTTAGACAAATAGAGAAATTGTAGAAGATCTATTAGAATAAGACTTAACAACCACTAAACTAATTTTATCTCTAATATGTTTATACTTTCATACTAACCCTCTACATATATATATATATATATATATATGCAATTACTCTTATGTCAATATGCAATTTCTCCTATGTTAATGGGTATAATGCCAAACATGCACATAGATAACTAAAACAATAAATCAAATGAAAGAAAGATTTAACTACAATTGCTCCTATAGTAATGGATATAACGCCAAAGATTCCTTGAGAGAAATACAAACAATAAACGAGGGGAGAAAAAATTACTAACCCTAACCATATTTCCATCCAAACAAAATAGCCATGACAATTAATAGTTTGTTATAATGAGCTTCAAACAAATGAGGAAAAAATAAATTCATTAAACATATATGTACAAGACAAGTAGTCTATGTAATAGTTGTAAGAGGTGTTATAATAACACTTAAGAATCAGACATAAATGATAGATGAATGGAAACCCACATTAAATAGAGCTCATAAGGCCAATGGGTACCAATAGTCTCTATTAAATGGATATAATTCCATAGACTTAATTGAAAATTCAAGCTACATTACCTGGCACTAAATGAAGAAAAGTTTGTTATGGGGAACTTCAAATAGATGAGGAAAAAAGAATATCATGAAACATATTGATACAAGACATATAACATGTTCCATCCAAACAAGATAACCACAACAATTAATAGTTTGTTATAAGGAGCTTCAAACAAATGAGAAGAAAATAATATCATGGATAATTTCTCCTATGGTAATGGGTATAATTCCAAAGAAACACAAAGATAACTACAAACAATAAACAAAGGGAAAAAAAATTACTAACCCTAACTATATTTTTTTATGAAAGAAAGAAGATTTAACTGCAATTTCTCCATCCATTCAAGAAATACAACACATTCCATCCAAACAAGATAACCATGACAATTAACAGTTTGTTATAAGGAGCTTCAAGTAGATGAGGAAAAGCGCATATCATGAATAATTACTCCTATGGTAATGGGTATAATGCAAAAGATGCACAAAGATAACTACAAAAAATAAATGAGGGGTGAAAAAATTACTAGCCCTAACCATATTTTTGGATGAAAGAAAGAAGATTTAACTATAATTTCTCCATCCATATAGAGCTATAATCTCTTTGAAATCTCCAAAATGGGTATATTATCAAAGATACAAACATATAACAAGAAGACATGAACAATAAATTAATCATATATGCAAAACACCCATGTAAAATGACTTACAGATTCTGGAGAACAAAAGAATTACTAGCCTTGACCATATTTTTTGATGAAAGAAAGAAGTTTTAACTAGAATTTATCCATCCATTAGAACCATAATCTCTTTGAAGTCTCCAAAATGGGTATAACTCCAAAGATACAAACATATAACAAGAAGACGTGAACAATAAATTAATCATCTATACAAAATACCCATGTAAAATAACTTACAGATTTTAGACAACAAGAGTTTTTAAACCCTCCAATTTGCCATAAAATAGAGCCAAAGTAGACGATTTTTAGAATAGTCTGCTATCAAACCAACAACAAAGCCAAAGGCGGTGATTTTTACAATACTCTGCTATCAAAGTAGCACCACAATGGCTCTTTTGACAATGCAACTTAATCAATATTACATTTACTTCATCCACTACCATTGTACAAGAACGAAATGATGAATTAACCCTCGCGCAAGTAAACACTTTCCATTTTTCTTCTATGTATCGAGGAAACCAACTCCACCACTACCAACCCACGTAATTAGAAAGCTCCATGTTGTCATAAAAAACCCTGGGGAAGTCCCCGCCAATTGGGAGATCTCCGACATCGACAAATCCTATTCACAGCTAGGCTGATGAAAATCCCAACAAAAACTTCAAACAAATAGCCTATTGGCTAATTATAAATGTCAGGAAATTTGTCAGTCTTGGTTTTTTTGGACTCTCACCCTTCCTCTGTGTCTTACTATTCCAGAGTTATCCTTTCTTCATTTCATGACAAGCAAATATTGACACTAGGGAAGAGAACATGAAAAAAATATTCACTATGGAAGGAACCGACAATTTATTGCTTAGGTTGGGCTTGAATCTATTGGAATAATAAGCTCTTTGCATTGCTCTTGCTCCTTCAACAATGAGTTCCACCTTGTTAGGAATTGTTTTTCATCAAAACCTTGTCCAAGCTATTTTGCACTGTACAAAAAGGGCTTCTTCATTCCTTTACCGTGAGAAAACAATTTTACCTTTTTTCCATTGTTCAATGCAAGTTATTTATTTCTTTCTCCCATAAAATATGTTCTAAACAACTAAAGTTCAACCTCTTCGTAGATTCCCATGTTAACATCACTAGCTCAAAATTTACAACATGGTCATCAAGTGAGATGTGGAAGTAAATTTCTCTTAAATTGTAAAGGTAAATGTTCTTAAACGTTCATATGGAAACATCAACAAATACAGAGGGAAAGTTGTTCCATTAATGTTTGCTACTCAACCTAGCACGTAGAATAATGGGAAAAAACAAGTCCAAACATTGTCCCTATTTTTGGCTATAGTTGAACAATGATTTTATACAATGAGAAAAATGATACTTGTATGAGATGATATACTTATTGTATTCTTTTATTCATTGATTAAGGTTACTGGAATCCGAATAAATTGCTCTTCTAACTTTCTATACATTATGAAGCTCATTTTGGAGAAGCAAAGAGAAGTTTACCTCCAATACTCCACAACTTGATCAGAATATAATAACAGGCAGTGAAGAAAGGAAGAAGCTGACTAGTGTTAGAGAAAATAGAATAATTTATCCCATTCAATGCAGAAAAATTAGGAGGATAAATTGTTCTTTAGTTTTGATTAGAATTGACTTTAGTTTGATTTCATAAAATTAGGAATTAAAATTGCGCTTGCATATATGCATGTAGAAAATAAACATTAGTTTTCTTGGGCGGCTATAGTTGTAACTACAATTAGATTAGAGTTTAGATCTATTAGCATTTATCTTTCTGGAGTCAATTTCAGCCGTAGACCTCTATTTAGAGAGGCTTATGTAATTGATAAATATATGAAGTTGAAGATCAATAAATATATGATTTGTATTGTTGTAGCAATTCGATTTGCTCTTTTTTACTCTATTCTTTTTGGTTTTTTTTATTTTTTTTCATTTCTTCAAATTGGTATTAGAGCTTCCACTGCTTTCCCATGGCTAATAGTTTTGTAAATATATTCGCTAAATGATCTTCAAATCTACAAAATTTTAGTTGAATTTCATCATCATTCACCAATGGCTAATAGTTTGGTAAATATATCCGCTAACTGATCTTCAGATCTACAAAATTTTAGTTGAATTTCACCCTCGTTCACCAATAATCTTATAAAGTGATATCTCCAATTCTCTCATAAAGCGATATTTGGTATCAATATGCTTGATCCTCTTCTGAAAAACATGATTCTTTGACAAGGAAATTACTAATTGGTTGTCACAAAAGATTGATGTTGGTTCCTTCTGAACTTGTAGTAGATCTATAAAAAAATTCCTTATCCAAATTGTTTGGCATGTTGTTGATGTGGTTGGCACATATTCAGTTTCAGCTGATGAAAGAGTCACTATGGGTTGTTTCTTTGACACCATGAGACTGCACTTGTCCCACAATGAAAGACATATCCAGAAGTACTCTTCCATCAGTGTATCCATTCAAACAAAAAACGTTAGTTTTGGAATACAAGATTCCATATTTTGTTGCTCTCAATATCTTCTTTCCAACTGGTGACTCCATGAATCTTGAGATTAAACTAACCCCATACATGATATCTGGTCTTTATCTTCTTTGCTAACTTTAGTGCCTATTACAACTGGTGTAAATTTTGGATTACAATTCAACATTCCAAACCTTTTCAACACATCCTTTTCATATTTTGATTGACTTACGAAAATTCCTTTATCTAATTGAACAACTTCAATGCCCAAAAATTACTTTATCAAGCGTAAATCTATCATCTCAAACTCTTTCTTCATTGCTGATCTAAATGCATCAATAGTCAAACTTATAGTTAAAATTAAATCATCAACTATAAACACACTTTCAAAATCAGACCTTCTTTATTGATCTTTGCGTACAATATTGGTTCACTCATGCTTCTACTGAATCCATTGCTTTGCATCTATGAATTAATTCTGGTATACCATGCTCTTGGTGCTTGTTTGAGACCATAGAGTGCCTTCTTCAATTTGTAGACCATGTGTTCGTGTTCATACACTTCATAACCTCACGGTTGCTTCACATACACTTCTTCTTTTAGAAAACCATTTAAAAAGGTTGATTTGACATCCACATTTGAAAAACTTTCCAATTATTTTGTGTAGCTATTGTTAAAACCATTCTTACACTATCAAGTTTACAACATGAGCAAATATCTTATGGGCGTCAAAGAAGCAACCCATAGTGACTCTTTCATCAGCTGAAGCAGAATATGTGACAGCCACATCAACAGCATGCCAAACAATCTAGATGACAAAATTTTTGATAGATCTATTGCAAGGTCAGGAGGAACCAACATCAATCTTCTGTGACAACCAATCAGCAATTGGCTTGTCAAAGAATCATGTTTTTCACAAAAGGAGCAAGCATATTGATACCAGATATCACTTTATCAAAGATTTGGTGAAAGAAGGTGAAATTCAACTAAAATTTTGCAAATCTGAAGATCAGTTAGCGGATATATTTACCAAGCCATTAGCAAAGGATATTGACAGAATTTGGGCATTGTAAATGGTGAAATAAACCATAAACCATGGTAGAAATTAGGGGGGAATGTTAGAGAAAAAAGAATAATTTCTCCCATTCGATAGAGAAAAATTAGGAGGATAAACTGCTATTTAGTTTTGATTAGAATTGACTCTCGTTTGATTGCATAAAGTTAGGAATTAAAACTGCTCTTGCATATACGCATGTAGAAAATAAGCATTAGTTTTCTTGGGCGGTTGCAGTTGTAACTGCAATTAGATTAGAGTTTAGATCTGTTAGCATTTATCTTTCTACAGTCAATTTCATCAGCAGACCTCTATTTAGAGAGGCTTATGTAACCGATAAATATATGAAGTTGAAGATCAATAAATATCTGAGTTGTATTGCTGTAGCAATTCGATCTGCTCTGTTTTACTCTGTTTTTTCTGTGTTTTATTGTTTTTTCATTTCTTGAACTAGTTTGGAGGAAGTTTAACTACTATGTATGTAATTACATTGATTCTAAACATATTATAAATTATGTATTATATTATTTATGATTTGTTAGAATCAATTTACTTCCCGCAAATATAAATAACATTTGAAATGGGCGGTTTGTATAACTAGCAAAGATATACTGTCTTATTATGTATTTAGAACATGGATCTATATGTGCTAAAACTTTTTCTTCACTGAAATGTCTATGGAACATTTTAGATGCACTGTTTATTTATTAATTCAGATTCAAAATCATATTACATTCTATATCCAGAGTGATAGATATACAATGATTGATGTTCATTTTATAGCCGTCTCTTTTAAGAACAAAAAAAATAAAATGAAAGAAAGACATTCCAGACTGCTGAAGAGACAGTACGTTGCTTTACATACATTTTATAACTCCATCTCTCTAAGACCAAAAACGCGTTCGTCACAAAGCATTTTGTATCACCTTCTCTAAGACAAAATAAGCATTCGTCAGCCTTGAACTAAAGCTCACAATGTAAACACCATGTAAATGAATGAAATAAAGTCTACTATCTAATAAAGAAATAAAATCCATTAAACATCAAATTCCATGAGACAGGACATCTATAAAAATGCTTGTACAAAACACAATGGTAGAAGAAAATATCAGGTAAGTAAAAAACACACAACAATATACATAACAGGAATTCTTTCCAATATAACTCTGTTCAATGTCCAACCCCTGGACTATGACCTTCTGAATGGTTCGTGATGGGTGGTCCTCCACTAACATCATCTTTGTTTGTTTTATTGGCACCATATTTTCTCCCATTGAATGTCACAGCCTCAATGTTTTCATCTCTTTCCAAAAGCATATAACTTACCCTCTGTTTTCGAGGAACAGTTGTGGCTGCACTAAAGTTGGGGGCAGGGGCAAGGGCAGTGTGTATGGATGCGGTATTGGCTGCGTTCATTGGACGAGCTTCACAAAGTAAAATTGCCCAAGCAAGCAAGACAGGGAAATAATAAAAGCAAGAGTGGTTTTCATTTTGTAGTAAACAGAAGCTACTCAGACTGGGTATATATCTGTAATGCTAAAAGAGCAGCACTTGACACTAAAACCTTAAGGACGTCAGAGAACAGTGGTTGTTGCATTTCTGTATTCTCAAACACTGTATATATAGACTTACTGGGCTTAAGATACTTAGTCCAGGAAAAACTCATATATTTCAGAAATGCTATAATCTAGATTCTTAGTATGTGGGTACTCTCTGACTAAACTCCCTACCGATGGGAACTTAGTACTTTACTGCGTTGAATACTTTTTAAATACCATATTATTACTATTATAATCTTAAGTTAATTAGATTCTTTGGTACTATATATGGAGATGGTCAAAAGCCTCAGATTCCAAGGTTTGAATCATCATAAACCTACAACTTGTAAAATATAATTTAAAGGAATTGTCAGCATTCAAACGAATACGGGCCTCACAATGGTCCAGTAACCACAGGATTTTTTCAGTTCATGTTTTCGATACACATGCATCCCACACACCTCTTAGAATTCTATTATACTTACTTTCAAAAGTGTATATAAAAAATCGAAAAACTGTTAATGGTATATACTTTCCCAACTACTTGCTGTTTATATTTCCCTAGCATGTTCCAACTAGCTGTGTTATCTCTGGAGACCATAGTAAAGAAAAAATGTTTCCCTACATGCTTTCTATCGTTAACATCGAGGTTGCTTTTTTTTATTTCATTTGCTTAGTATTTTTATGTGAGTTCCAAGGAAATTCTCTATACTTAGTATACTTTTATTATAAAGTTTTAACTTAAAAGAAAGAAAATCTTCTAACAGCCACTGGGTAGATTTTTCGGGCATTTGGTGCTTGTAGGTGTAGTTATTTTTTATCAATTAAAATATTCTATTTTCATATAAAGGTCGAGAAGAAATAAAATATAAATTTTGAAGAACAAGATGATGATTTTGAGGATGGAGAGGAAGAACATGATTCAAGAGATATTTATAACTAAGTTGAGAATGTCAAGTGGTAATCATATTATTTCACTCCACCCTTAATAATAGGAAAAATAAAGTACAACCTAGTTGATGGGTATAGTCCACCATTTTTCCATTGCGTTTCTATTGCCTTTTTTTTTTTTTTTCATATTGACATTGAATCTAGGAATTTTATGGAATATTTTATTAGAAGAGAATGATTCTTAGATGGAAGCATTATTGGAGGATATTTCAACCATAGAAAGATTTAATATTTATAAACATAATTGTATTCCCAAGGTTATTTAATAATTCTTAATTAGATGTGATATATAAGGTATTGTGATTTTTTCCAATGGAATAAAAGCTTCTTTTTTAGTAGTTTTTAAGAAAAAAATGCAAGTACCTAATATGTTGGAGAGGTAGAATTATATAGTTGTTGACAATGCCTTCTCTAAAAGAGAGGGGGTCGACATTAGTGAAGAATTATCTCATCTTGCTAAATTGTATTCCATTATATTCTTACTTTCTATTATTATGTCTTGTAATTTTTCTTTAATCTAAAAATAATATAAGATTAAAAATCAAGAATTAGGAGACCAATTCAGCTTTTGAAATGAGATTTTACATTCTCTCTAAGGTATCATGATTATTAGGTCTTAAATTTTCAAGGTTGATAATGTTATATGAGATGATATTATAACAAGGGGCTTGATGATGTTATAAGTTGAACATGATTTAGAGGGAAACTTAGTTTAAGGTATAAACTAATATAGTCCTACCCTAACCAACAAATAAAGAAAGAGAAAAAAGGATAAGTGGTAGAGGAAATATACTAAGAGAGGAGAAAAGAGGGGAACAAGGATAAAAATTATCACATGGAAGTATTATGAACACATATAGCAATAGTTTACTCCAACATTAGGTATTTTTAAACATATGGCATAACCTATGTAACATTCAAAGGAAATAACATAAATCTGATGATCATGTCTTTAGAAGAATATAATAAAAGAAATTATCACCAAATTACATGTGTAGATAATAAAATATTACATTCATAAACTGGTAATAAAAGATTGATAGATATATGTTCTTGATGAATAGTGGCAATATTAATAGGATAAAATTTAAAGGATGAGGGTGTAATCAATTGATAAAATTGCATAACTTCCTTAAATAAACATATATATGCTAACGTTCCCCCCTTATTACAATTTTCCTAAACAAGTATCCATGAAACCACAAAAACACCTTTCCAAGGGACCCCACTTAAGGATAACAGAACAAAACTTGCTTCGTGCATAAGATAAGTATACATTCTTGAGAAGATATTTATTTGTAGAAAAATATCCTAGATCAACTAGAAATCCATAAAGCTACCTCGTGACCCTCATAAAGGTGTAGCTCCAAGCCAAAATCTTGAGTTTTTGGACTTCTACATCCTTGAACTTTGAAATCACAAACACTGAATTATCATACAACAATCCATACTAAGCTCTACAAATGTGAGGCCCATAATGATATAATTATCTATCATAGTTTCGTAAATTCATTGGAAAATAATCCATATTGAGTACAACACCAAATTTATTACCTTTATCAAAAAAAAAATCATAGTATATTTATTCTTCAAATCCATCAACATCAACAAGGAAAGCAAGAAAGAAAAAGGATGATTCTCATGTAAAGCGTCATCTCAAAGTGAGGAGCTGACTTGAGATGTAAATTCCTCCATTCTCCAATGTCACCATCCTCTAATTGATCCTATTACACTTTATCCATTTGATGTATTGGATAAGTCTTTGGAAGTCTTGTTGGTCATAGCGAAGATAGCATCAAAAGTCTAAGCATAACTATTTCAAGATCCACTGGTAACATTGATAAAATCATCTACAAGATACTTAGTAATTATCTCAATGTTTTTTAATGCACTTTCCTAAACCTTAGTAGTAAGAAGATATATTACTTGATTAATAAATCTTAGGGAGGATATATAAACTACTTGAAATATTTCAATACTCATAAACCTATTTATAGTGGTTTCTTATCTTGCAAAGAAATTTACCTCCAAGTTACCACTAATAGGAGATGCATGCAAATGGCTACATAGAAATTTATGGTTTTTGATATGTTGCAAATGAATGGTTGTCGTAGTCTTGATTGCATCACTAGAATCTTCAATAAAAAATTTGGTGCACTTTGAATAGCCTTAAGAGAACAATAATTTGATAACATAATGTAATTGAACATTACCAAATTCAATCAAAAAATCATATTTTATACAACATTGTCCAAATTATCCTTATAAAATTTTATTTCTTCAAATAATAAAAAATCTAAATTTTGTTTTATAAAATGAAATAAAATTCCACTTCACATAAAAAATGTACAACTATCATATTATATCATTCACTCTCTTCAATGGTATTCTCCACAATTAAAAAAAACTATCTACCTCTTGATGGTAACATCTCAAACCTTTCTTTGATAGTGTATTTTCATTACAATATAATAGCTACCTAATAATAGGTACAAAGAAATTATAAGGAAACCAAGATGACATTCCATAACTAGGGTTTCTTTCATCTTCAGAATAAATTTTTCCTGTAAATGTAATTTTATATTCTCCTCGTGTATTCTACCCAAAAATCTAGTAGAAAATCTACACCTTCATACACCTTTTAACTATGTTTAATTATAAAATACTATCAACTCATAAACTGCCATTACTAAAATCTACAAAAGAAAAGTACATTACCCGAAAGCAACCTTAACTTATTCCCATCTCTCATACAATCCTTTGAAGTTCTTCATACTGAATTTATGTTATAATAAGCCCTTCTAATATTATTGTAGTGACTTCATCATGAAAAAAATCAAATGTAACTCAAGAGCATAACATTGTATATTTGAATTTTTTTTTGAAATCAGGGGTGAGCAGGATGCAAATGTTGGCTAAGAATCTCTTGGTTCTCATCCTCTAGAGAAAACTAATTTAGGTAGAATCGTTAGACAGGGTGTGCCTCAATGGTCTTCATGAGCCTGGTGGGTCCCCACTTGTCCTTTCCCCTATTTCTTGGGGGGTACCATCACCTCCAAAATAGAAAGCTCCTCTCGTATATACCAAAAAGGTAATTTTGATATGATTAAAAAATTTCACTCTCAAGAAGGGACTACCATTAAAATTAAAGATCCTTCCATTGATTATTCTTTGAAAAAAATGGAGAGCTCTCTCATCTAAAGGTTTATGAGTAGGCGCCCTAACATAGAATTTGTTTGTAGATGGGCATCGTCTAGATGGCAAGAGAAATGCTCTTTTTCCATTTATACACTCCTCAAAGGCCTTTCTTACATCACCTTCACCCTTTAGGAGGATTGTTTCAAGTCCTTAATCGATGATCCTTAGTTCTTTAGTAAGAAAATTTTAGCCATGTGCAAGTGGTACCCTATTTTTAATCCTTCTTCTCATTTGGCCATAACCCTTCCCACCTGGGTTAAGATCTCGAGCCTTCCCTTGGTGTTTTGGGATGAGGAGATCATCACTAGTGTGGCAAAATCTTTTATTAATTTCCTCTCTTTGGAAAATTTCACCAAGGAACAATCCAGATTGGTGTCTGCACCCCTCTGGGTCATCATTGAACCCAATAATTTTTTTCCATCCTTGGTTACTCTTGAATCAAGGCTCAGTAAGTGGTCTCAAACCATTTAATATGAAAATTTGGCTCTCTTCTTCCAACTTTCATCTTCTATTGGCCATCTCTTAAAGTCCTACCCTAAAATTATGACAAAGGAGTCAAAGCCTCCAAGCAAGAGAAAAAATGTGGCTCTCCCCTTCCTTAATTAGGATAGAAGGAGCTATTTAGGTTCTCCTCTCCAACCAATGTCTGAGCTGGCCTTTCCCAATTTTTTGAATAATTCTTGATCTTCTTTTGAACTAGCTTTATTTTCAGAGGTTTTTATTTTCAATGAGCTTCCCAAGGCACTTATTCAACCATCCCCAAAGGTGTATGATCTCCTAGAATTGTCCTTTTCCAATGTGATCCTTATTTCCCTGCATTCCTCCCAGTATGTATTCAAATACCCACCTATCCTTGTTGCCTCACCTATAACTAATGTTATTCTCACAATCGTAGAACCCCGGATGGAGGTTGTTCTCTCTCCCCTTATGGTGTCTTCCTTTGACTTATTCATTCCTTGTTTGTTTCCACCTTCTTCTACCCCTACTCAGGTGGTGTGGGTTACATATCTTTCCAAGTGTGATACCACCTCATTTTTGGTTGGTTCTCCATGCTCCTTGAAGCTAGTGGCACTATGGAAGTTGGATGACATTAGGACTAGTTCAAAACCTGGTTGTAAATAATGTAGAGATACAAAGTGGAAGAATACACCTAAAGAAATTTTTAATTGGAACCAAGTGACTTTAGAGCATTTGGGCTCGAGAACATCCAAAAATTGTTGATCTTGTCATGGAATTTTAGGGGCTTAATAGCCTTCAAAAGAAGCATATTTTTATGGATATCATCAAATATTTCAAGCACGAAATTTTCTTATTCAAGAAACCAAAACGAGTGTTATGTATTTTGATAAATCAAGTAAGTACATATGGCCTAATGCTCTTTATTTGGTGGTTGATGTGAGTGAGGCTTTTGGTTGTCTTGTTACCATGTTGAACCATTATTTAATGGCTCTCTAATTTGAAAAGATAAAACCTACCTCAATTTACACTTTTATCAATTTTCTATTCTTCAAGACTAGGTTTTGTCTAATGTCTATGCTCCAAACAATATTTTTCTCAAAAGATCCACCTAGAACAGCCTTGTGGGTTGCATCAGTTCTTTCCTTCAAAGTCACTAGATGTTGTTGGGTGACTTTAACAACCCTCTCTTTCCCTAAAATATGTTGGGAGGCAATATTCATTTAGTTGATAGTATGTTGGATCTTAATAAATTCCTTTTAATGGGAGGCCTTTTGAACCTAGATCTTGAAGGAAGCCTATTCACTTGGTCAAACAAAAGATTAGGAGACAATCTAATTCAAGTTAGAGTGGGAAATTTCCTAGTCTCTTCTAATTGGGATTTCTCATTTTTTCTCTTGTTATCCTCTCTTTTGAGGGTGGGGTCGAATAACACTCCTCTACTCTTCAAATGGAACACTCTTCTTCAAGATAAGAACCCTTTATTGTTTGAATTGATGTGGTCACATCATCCCCACCTTAGAGGGCTCCTGCAAGAATGGTGAAATAAAGGTAAGAGGTTTAGCTATGTTTAGGCTTGCATTCAAACTTAAAAATTTGAGAAGAAATCAAAAAAAATGGAATAGAAAGTGTTTTGGCAACATCTTTTCTCAAAAAAACCTTTAAGATCAAACTTCTAAGAAAATTTTAAAAGGATTTGGATGGTATGGGAGCTTCTAAGGACTTAGTCAATAAAGAATCCTTGTTAAGTGATTTGCATAATATTATTGAAAAAGAGGAAATTTATTGGAAATAATGGGTTAAAAACTAGTGGCTTCTTGAGGGAACAAGAACACTGTTTTTTTTCACCTATCCATCTCCAGGCATAGGAATAATCTACAATATTTTGGAATTCATTACCATGGATGGAAATTTTGTTCTAACTTCTTAGGATAATATTTCACTCAAAGGTGGAAATTTTTTCCACAACCTCCTCAACTCGGTCATTGCTATCCCCCCTCCTACTTGACCGCCTATTGGATCTAATTCCCCATTCTTTCACTCCCCCAAAAATTTTATTTATAGAATGTAGAGCCTCAGATGAGGAAATTAGGGAGGTTTTTTTTCCTTAACCCTATTAAGGCCCCTAGGTCTGATGGCTTCCCTCCTTTATTCTTTCAAAATATTTATGTGATTCTTGTTATTAGAGAATTCCTCTCTTCTAGTAGCATTTTGAAGGAGTTCAATATTAGATTTATCATCCTCATCCTCAAAAATATAGTGTCAATAGGTTATCTAACTTTCACCATATTATCTTTTGTAATACCTTCTACAAAAAAATTTCTAAAGTATTGGTTAAATGTATTAAGCCTTCCCTTGATAAAAATGTTCCACTCGGTCTAAAAAGGTTTTGTAGAAGGGAAAAAAATTTCTATTGTTGTCATGTTGGTCCATGAAACCCTTCACTCTATGAGAAAAATTGATAAGGAAAGTATGTCCATCAAGTTGGACATTTCCAAAGCATATGATAAAGTTTCTTTGATTTTTTGTTTGAAGTTCTACGTAGATTTGGATTCATGAGCAAAATTTTAAAGCTAATTAATGTTTGTGTTACTTCTCCTATATTTTTAGTCATCATAAATGATAATTCTCAAGGTCACTTCTCGACCTTTGATGGTATCAAGAAATTGTACCCCCTATCCCCTATCTCTTTATTATGATAGCAAAGGTGCTTAGTCGAAACATTGCTAAAGGTATTTTGGATGACACTCTAGTGATTTTTTCTCCTTCTTCCATCTCCCAACCAATTTCTCATCAACAATTTATTGATGATACTATCCTTCTTGCGGATGCCACTGTTATTGAGGCTAAGGGGTGGATAAATGTTCTTAAAAATTTTACTTTTGTTTCTGGACAATGTTATAATTTGGCTAAAACCATTGTTTTCTTCTTCAATGTTCTTCTGCCACTCCAAACCAAAATTTCTAAGATTTTGAACTACCAAATCCTTTCTCTCCCTTCCACTTATTTGGGAATGCCTCTCATTATGAGTAAGGTTGATAATTATTTTTGTTCCAACTTACTTGAAAGATTTCAAAGAAAAGATGCAGCCTGGAAGGGTTCCCTTCTTAGCAATTCTTGAAAACTACCCCTCCCGAAATTCACTCTTTAAAGCACAACTATCTACCTATGTTACTTTTTATTATGTTTTCTTCATGGTTTGATAAATTAGAACAAATTCAAAGAAGGTTCTTATGGTCGATAACTAAAGAAAAAATCACATATCTTTTGTCAATTAGGACATTATGTACTTCAAAAAATTGTACAATGGAATTGACTTAAGAAAAACCAAGCAAATGAACATGGTACTTCTTACCAAAGTTATTAGGAGACTATTAAACCAACATGTCAAATGAATCTTTATCCTTAAATATAAATATTTGAATGGTGGGTAGGGTAGTTTTCCTTCACAATTTCCAAATCACCTCGGGGTCCATTATTTGGAATAACCTCCTCAAAACAAAAAATTTAATTTCTCACGTTGTTTTTAGTAGGTTTGGACTGGTGACTTGCTTTATTTTTTGGATGACTTATGGATTTCGAAGCGGGATTTTGGTCTCCATCAGAATTAATTTGATATCAATTCAAGTATTTTCTCAACATTAGGCCATAAGTTTTAGATTATTTGGACCACTCCTTGGATCTTCCCCTTTAGAAGATTGATCCTAATTAGTACGATTCCCCATTTCACTTGGTTGCCAAAGAAATTATAAGGATGGTTGAAAATCTAAGAATTTTCAATTATATTTTATCAGATTCTTTGGTATGGAAAACTCTAAGGATGGTAACTATTTAGTTAAGTTTGCATACAACAGTTTTTTCCACTCTTTGGGTTCCTCAATTCAATTGCATGATTATTTGGATGAATAAATATTTACCTAAGATTTAATTCTTATGTTCAACAACCTTCTATGAGAGAATTATCACATTAGACAATCTTGAAAAGAGGGTGAGGCATCTTACCACCAGGTGCTTTCTATGTGAGAAATAAGAAGAAATAATTTTTCATCTTTTATTTCACTACTCCTACTCTTGGCAGGTTTCTCAAAAAATTAGTCCTTGCTCAAGGTTAGTTGGGTGTGGCATAAAGATATCCAAAAAAATTTGGAGGTTTAGTCCTTGCTAGTGTTTCATCATTTTCTCATGGACTTATGGGGGAAGGCCCTTCATTTGGTGCTCTAGGAAGAGTGCAAGAACAAGATATTTAGGGATAAAAAATTCCCTTGGAATATTGTTATGAATAAGATTATTAACCAAATTATTGAGAATCTTAAAATGACCACTTACAAGCCAAAAATAAATCCTTCTAATCTAGAGTTCACCATTTTTTCAATATTGGAATTTATTTGAGGTTGTTAATTCCCTAAGCTCAAGAATTTCTTTGGATATGAACAATACTCCTTGGTGCTTGTCAATCTCTATTGTCTTAAGATTAACTTTGGCATCTCAACCAAAGGGAACCAAGGTCAAGTGGTGGGGGTGGTATAATCTATGACCATAGAGGGAAGATGATTCTTTTTTATGTCTTTAATCTAGGTATGCAAAATTTTAATTATGTAGAAGTGGTTGTGGCCTATCATGGAATTCTTATTTTTAAGAATGCTAGAGTGTCCATTCTGTAAATTGAAGGTGATTTGAGAAACAAAATCATGTTGCTAAGTGGGAAGGTGACCTCTTTCTAGACCATACAAAACCCTATCCTTTTAGCTCATAATGTCATATTAAATCTTGGAAAATGTAGATTTTCTCGTGTCTTTCAAGTTGGTAACAAAGTGGCCTACACTTTAGAAAATTTGGGAACCTATAAACAGAAGATTACAATTTGGGATGATCTCTCAATGATCCTGAAGTATGTTCCCGAGCTCTTAATTAATGATGAAAAAGTACTCTAATTTTTTGCTTGAGTTGACCTCCTCTTTAGTTCACATTGACAACTAGCATGAGTTATTTATTAAGCAATATTTTCACCTCATCCTACCTTTTCATAAGTTAGCTCTATCTCCATTTGTGCATTGCAACTGGTGCTTCTATAGAATTCTCAACTTTCCTCCATCCAATGTGTCTGTTATAATGGGTGGTGATCTCATCCAAGAGAAGCCTGCTTCCTAGGAGGTTTCAAAGAAGGATGTTTGGACTATACTTCAATGAGGAAATCTAGCTAATTATATTAAGGGCTTGGTGGGGCATGACCCTAACATCTCCATGGAATATGCTAACTACTAGAAGGATGACAATGTGTCTTTCGGGGTCTACACTTTCTCGATTAACATGGAGCTTATCACCAAGGTCATTGGTCTTTCCTTACAAGGGAAATGTCTCCCTAGGAAGCCGAAAGGCCACTATCAAAAGGAGATGAAAAAAATTCTAAAGAAAGGGGAGAAGATTAATCATATATATAAAAGCTTCAATAGAGATGATTGATGAACCCATTTATTAGCTAGTTTTATGTTATCTTTATGTTTCTTCTAAGACATTCCTAAGAAAATTAATCCTACAATATTCCATCTTTTATGTTTATTATGCAGACCTTGAACTTGGTTAAAGTATATGGAATTGAAGTTATGATATGATGGTGTTGCATGATTTATATGCGAATATGTATGAATTATGAATGATGTCTATGTTTCATCATGGTAGTTAGTATTGTGTGTGTGTTTTATGAACTAACTGCTTGTAGCTTGAGAAGACACTGTAGCACACAACAACTATACAATGCAACCCGCAGCCAAAGGAGTTCCTAGAAAATGAATTAGGGTATGTTCTTGAATACACTCAACGTAATAACTACAACATGGAGACACCTTATGAAGAAAATTTTGCATCATTATGACAATTAATAAAGGCATTAAAGAAGGAGAACCATGTTATCATTAGGATTCTAGCATAACTAATTCTATGTTCCACATTTTAGTTCTATTATTGCAAAGTTCTAATCCTATTTGGATTCATATTTCTTTTCAGTTATAGTTAGGATAACTAAATATTAGTTACACTTTGATATCTAGGGAATTGTAGTTAATGGTTTCAATTTAGAGTTTTGTTTTGAATAAACTCTCTCATGCATGTATATAGCTAGTGCTCGATTCTTTAGGATAGTATGTTGATTAATCTTTCAATTTTTGATTTGGTTATAAAAAAAAAATAATAATTTTTTATTGTTATTACACAAAAATAATTATTGTTCAAACATGGTTTTTCTGAATGTAATCTTTGACCAAGATTTCATCTTATATTTTAGAATATGTAATGAATGATCTTGAGTTGATATGATTGAGTCAAATTTTAGGATTTATATTTGGGTTATTTTAAAGTAAAGACAACCACGTGAGAAAGGGCTGGTCAAGGTACTATCCCTTACTACATTTACAATTTTTTTTTTTGTTAAGTAGTTACTCCATAATTGTATAAAAATTTAAGATAGATTCTTATATCAAGTTATCAAGAATTATTTTTCATGTTCATGATTGCATTAATTTAACTTTTAGTACTCTAGAGTGTATAATAGGTTCAATTATTAGTTTCCAGTCAGTTTCAATATTTTACCTATTAAGAGGAGTTCATTCACAGACTATGTTGTAGGTACACATAGTCAATGTACCAACTTCACTTCATTTACTAATATGTGTTTTTATGATTTTCCAGTAAGTGTTATACCTTCACTAGGATAGTTTAGGTAACCTTAGGTCTTTGAAAGCACATACGATGCTAGTACCATCACAAGACTATTAACCCTATTCGATAATTTAATGAAAGTCTTTTTAATGTCAAGTGGATTATCAACCAAGTTTTACCTTGAATTGTGTGATTTCCACCAAGTCTCTTATGAATTAGAAGTGAATCTACATGTATGGTGCCATTTTTGGGGATGGTACTACTTTCAAATCTTAGTTTCTTTTGTTTTCAAGATTTTGTAGATTGGAATTTTCTTTCAATATTAGGACTGTTAGGTTTAATCTTATCAAATACTAGAACAAACTACTAACATTATGTAGGATCCACTACTATAAAAATTTATACCTATTGTATGTGGAGGTAGAGAGACATATTGGGAAGTTTCCTCCCCTCAATAAGCTAACAAGCCAAAGAAGATTGGTGATTACACTCAAAAGAGTGAGGCTACTACTGAAGAAGAATCTTCCCTTTCACCAATATCTACTACATGCATATATGGGACATACTAAACCATGGGTTATGCAGAAATGGATGATCCACCTGAACATGCTACCTTTGAGTTCCCAATCACCAAGAGGGGCTACTATTCTGAAGAATTTACCACCTTCATCCCTCCCAGTCTTCTATGGTTTGGTGATTAATGATCCAAACACATTCTTTTTTTAGTTTTATGTCCTATGCAAGAGCTATGACTATACCTCTAATGCTCATCTAGGATCAAGCTCTTTCCTACCATTGTAAAAGATGTTTCCTTGAGATGGTTTATGGGATTAGGTAAGGATGTTATTCCATATTGGGATACTATGAAAACACTATTCTTGGAAAAATACCAAGACTATTGTAGAGGACTTGATAGGAGGAGAGATGATATTTTCAGATTGTCACAAAAGGAGGATGAGACATTAGAGGACTATGTAGAGAGATTCCAATTCTCCTTAAAGAAAAACCCATAGAACAAGCTATCTAAAGAATCCCTCAAGTTAGTATTTTTTATGGGAGCTATTGAGGACTGTATGAATTCCCTCAATCTTATTAGGAAATGGGATGTTTCTTAACTACCATTTGAAGAAATCTACAAAGTCTATAAAAATTACTCTAGGACCTTCATTAAGAAGACAAGGGGAGAGAGGACATCCACTATTGGAAAATCATCTACTAGGGTTTCAAATATTGAGTTAAGTAATTTTCTATCCAAAATGAAGGAGGACATTATCAGTCATCTAGCAACTCAATTGGAAACTCTCCATATGAAGAAGAAGCAATAATAAGCTGATGCAATACTCACTAAATAATGCCTCAACTATAGACAAAGGAAAGCAAACTACAAATGTAAGAGGGTGGATAGTATTAAAAAAGAAAAAATAGAGAAACTTGATTTTCAACCACTTGAAGGAGAGGATGGATAGCTATTTTACATTTCTCAAAGAATTCCATGGTAGCCAAGAAAATGTATGCTAGAAGAACCACTCAATTTCAGTTCATCTTTTCCAATTGGAAATCATAATTTTTCTGTTTCGAATTCACAGCCCTAGCCAAATAACTAAAACCAATGGAAAAACCATTGGAAATGGAAAAAACCTTAGTAAAACTAGAACCAACAACAACAAAATGCATGGTCACAACAAAATTCTAAAGGTTCTAGTTATAATCCTTAATGGTCATCATAACAAAGCTAGTGGTAGCCATAATAGAAAAAAATCTAAAAGTCACTACAACAAAACATGAATTACCAATAGCCTTTTCTCCCTCCTCGGCCACAACAAAAATCCATTATTCCTAATCCATCAAATCCAACATCTCAACCACTAATAGAACTACCATAGCTACCTACCCTACCTACACCTAACCCTAACAACAAGCCTGTCCAACAAGCTTATACTAGTGAGACTATGCAATACCCCACCTATGGGGTAGAGGTGAGTAATGTTTGAACCTTAGGTCAAGAAAAAAACTAGCTTGTCCATCTCCACAAATTACTAAAATGGAAGATGGGGAACTTAAAATTGAAGCTCCAAAAAATCCAACCCTAGTGCTTGAGTCAAATCAGGTAAATCAGAATATCTCATGTCTAGAGCCTTTGTTTCCTCAGTGCTTAGCCATGCTAATCATCAAATTCAAGTTGAGACGGACCTATTGGGTCAACTAAAGGATTTAAGTATCAATATTCCTCTCACCCAAGCTATCAAGGATGTCTCAATCTATACAAAGATAATGAGGGACCTATGTCTTAAGAAACTAGGAAGAAGAAAAGGAAGGATCCTTAGACAGTTCATGTCCTAGGAAAGCTTGTTGATATTATGCTAGGGAACATAACTATCCCTAAATACATTGACCCTTGTAATCTAGTAGTGGATGTTAAAATTAATGGGACCATTATCAAGAACACCTTGATTTATTTAGGGACAAAAATTAATGTCATTATTATGAAAACAATGCAACTCTTTTAGTTAGCCAACCTTAGACCTACACCTACTATTTTATAGTTGCTAGATAGGTAAATAGTAAATACTAATAGAATCATTGAGGATTTAGTTATAGCATTAGATTCTTGGGAATACCCTACTAATTTCATTGTATTGTAGACAAATTTCAACCTTGTAGGATATCCACTCATTTTAGGGAAACAATGGTTAGCTATAGTTGATGCATTCATAGGCTATAGGTCTTAAAATATGATAATATTAAATGGGAATTTAATCAAGAAATTAGTTTTCTATCCTCAAGCCCAACTTTACACTGATCTTCAGCAAACCATATGGCCTACTTTGGATGAGGATGACCACTATTCCTTGTATACTTTAATGAAAATATAACATATCCATTTGTTGGATGATTTTTATGAAGATGGTACGATTTCTCACATAATACAAAATGACTATGGTAGGAGCCTATAGCAACAAGAATATCTTTCACGTATACAAGTTCCTTTGCACAACATTATACCTTCCAATTTATCAAAAGAAATATCTTATATTTTTCATTCCTTATTGCCATAGTAGTGTATACCAAACATTCCTATAATTGACCTCTCATCTATTCAAGCATCATCCAATACATTAGAATTGCTTCAAGGAAATTTTTTGAACATAAATAATGCACTAACTAAAGACCAACACAATTCCCTATTTATAGTGTTGGGGGCACATGCAATAGGCTTTACATGGGACTACCATGACATGAAGGGCATAGATCCTAACTTATGTATGCATAGGATCTATATAAATGATGGTATTAGACCCATTAGATAGCCTCAAAGGAGAATGGACCCTACTTTGAGGGAAATAGTTAAAGATGTTCAACTTCAAAAACTACTTGATGCAGTCTTCATTTATCTTATATCTAACAGTGAATGGGTATCACCCTTAGTTATTTTCCCTAAGAAAGGTGGAAAGTAGAGGGTATGTGTAGATTATAGGGAGCTAAACACAACCATTAGGAAAGATGACTTCCCATTACCCTTCATTGATCAAGTTCTTGAATCTTTAGTGGAGAAGAATATTTTTCATTCTTAGATAGTTTTAGTTGCTACAATCAAATAAAGACTGCTCCAAAGGATTAGGACAAAACAACATTCACATGACCTTGGGGTACTTATGCCTATTATGTCTTACCCTTTGGGTTATGCAATGCCCCAATAACTTTTCAGAGGGTAGTTCTTAGCATATTATTCAATGATGCTCATGAATCTATGGTGATATATATATGGATGAATTCACCACATATGGGGAAACTTATGAAGAATCCCTTACCAATATTGAAAAGGTTTTGAAAAGATGTAAAGAACATAGTTTGTCTCTAAGTAATGAAAATTATTTCATGATGATGAATCAAGGAATTGTTCTAGAGAATTTAATATCCAGTGAGGGGATTCAAGTTGACCCACATAAGATAGAGATTATTTCTACATTACCTAACAAAGTCAGAGAGATGATAGAAGCTTCCTATGCATGCAGGCTATTATAGGAGGTTAATTAAGGACTTCAATAAGATTGCAACACCATTGTTTGTTTTGCTGACTAAAGAAATAGAATTTGACTAGACATTAGAGTGTGAACATTCTTTTGAGGAACTTAAGGTAGGCTTAACCATAGCACCTATATTGAGGGAACCGAATTGGACATTAACCTTCCATATACACACTGAGGCTTCATATTTTTCTATTGGAGTATTTTTGGGTTAGAAAGAAGGTACTAAAGAATATGTTATTTACTACATTAGCAAGAACTTATAGGGAGCATAGCTAAATTACACTATTACAGAGAAGGAAATACTAGAAGTGGTATATTCCATCATTAAATTCAAGCATTACATCACTAGATATGTAGTCTTTGTCCCCACAGATCATATAGGTATAAGATACTTAATGAAAAAACTTGTGGTAGGCGGCAGGCTAGTAAGATGGTTACTCCTATATGAATTTGATATCACAATAGTGGACAAGCCTGGGAAGGATAATGTAGTAGCAACTTCTTTTATCAAGGTTTCCAACACAATCAACAAAAGGGGTAGTAGATGACTCATTTTATTTTATCAAATTATTACATTATTGGAAACATTGATGTCATTGATCGTTCCATTCTTAGTGAGCATGAGATGCGTTGTGTTTCATTTACTTGCTCACAATTGTGCATTTAGATGCTTCTAACAGTCCATAATATGTTGAAGGCTAACCATCAACAACATTGCATTATTCGTATTGTTTAGCATCATGAAACAACAATGTTGATATTTTTATTGTGTCTTGACCAAACTGCATGTTCATCACCATTATGTAACAATTCCATGATTCCTATCTTCTTAGTTTATATTTCATCATCATACTCGTGTGGCTACATGACCAACCATTTATGAATGGACACTCCTATGAGTAGAGGTTTCTTCTGGCCTATTTTATCAAAGTTCCATTGTGAAAAGGTTTCCACTTGGATGGTTGAATGAACTGCGGGTTCTATGGAAGAAAATTTTGCAAGGTTGGGCATACAGATGATAGCCCACAATAGGTCATAAGAAAAATGGAAAACCATACCTAGAACTCTACCTCTTGATGCCCGCAGAGAGGTAATTAGTTGTCATTATGTAGGTTGCTCACGAGAACTGATGTCAAGATGAGCAATATCCTCCTTTCCTCTTAGTCATTCACTCCTCCTTTGCTAGATTTAAGAACCTTCCCAAACCAACCATCATTCGAATCATAAGTTTATTTCCATTTCAGTTGGGAATTTTTTTGAGTGCAGAAAAATGTCTTTGAAATACCACTAGTAGGTGACAAGTGGAATGACAACCTTTGTAATCTTATTTCCTATACAAATTGGGATTTTATGCATACAGAGGGATCTCACTATTCTGAGTTCAAGCGGTTCTCATTTTGAAGGAAAATTTTGGATTGCCTACATTGAAATACTACCCATGACAATAACACTATCCCCGCACTCATAATTTTCTGATATAGACCTATCATTATTTGCAAATTCCTTATGAGTTTTTCCTAATCATTAATCTATCATCTAGAGGCTGATCAGGTTTGATTCATCCCTTTGTTGTACTTCCTCCACGTACACAATAGAATCATGCCCTATGCCTTTGGATTTCCAAGTGTGCCTGTCTGATGCTAGTTGATAGCATAAAACTGATTCAAGTATAGAATGAACCATGAGTGAGCAGTCCCATGGCATGTGGTCCGCGCAATGTAAAACTAATTTTGAATGGTATGCAAATGGTGGAGTGTGGGGAAACATTACACAAATGCATTTTGAGATAGCCAAATAGGTAACAGCCCCGTGGAGCACGAGATGTGTATAGGTGAGGTTCGCCTAGAAATCGCAAACAAGAGGGAGGGGAGAGCCGAAGCTCCTCCATCGTGGAAGCTCATCCACTAAGAGTGTGAGGCCCACATGGTTAAAGTTCATGGAGGGATCGTAACTAGAAAAAGGTAGAACATCGCAGTGCTAATGTCACTTGAGTGACAACTGAGAATAAATGAAAGCCTCCACACCCTGCATCGCACTTATGTTTCATATTAATGTTTGATCATTTTGAGCACTTTAATTTTTGTTTGCATTAAATTTTATCAACCACCCATTTGATTGCTAACTTCATTGTCTCGCATAGCATCCTTAGTCTACATAACAATGCATTAGTAGGCTTCAAGAACTATGAGTCCTCATTAGGTTCAGTCGTCCAGTCACACTTTGCATCTTTGATTATTCACATGCACACTAAGTACCTCTATTAATATATTAATATATTAATATATATATATATATATATCAAGTATCTTAGACACTTTAAAAAAAGTTTGGCCCTTTGTGAGAGAATTGGATGGCATGGTAGTGTGGGAAAATGGTGAATGATATAGGGGCCTGCACATCAGCCCCCACATATGTGCCTTCAGCTAGGGATACAAATTAGGGAATGCAGGGCGACACTAGCGGTAGGCCGTTTAAAATGGTGAAAGCTTGGTAGAAGTACACAAAGCAGAACCTACGTGGGGAACATCCAAAGGTAGGGGAGTGTGGGGTAATGCCATGAATGTCGTCGATGGTGCATGGGATGGCCATGAGAAGTGCAGGTCCCACAATAGAGAGGTTTGTCAAGATAGTAGGTGAAAAAGGGCAGATGCAATGTTGGGATGCCCTTATCATTATGGTTGATGTCAAACAGAGACTCTTATATGAAGTCTCGATGAAGCTGAGGATAACACCGTCTATCACTAGCTTGGGAATAGAAAATTTTATTTGGGTCCTTTCCCATGATGCAGATAGTGCATACCCCGAAGCTGCTCTGTGGGCACTTTTAATCTCATAAACAATTATACTTGCTCTCTCTTCTTCCTTCCTCACACTTGATAATTCATGCCTTCTATGCCTTTGTTGGATATTTGCATTCGAGGCTCTTTTGTACCATGTTATGTGGATGGAATTTCATTATTTGCAACAACAGGATGATGAACGAAAGATGCCATGGATGAAATTCATAGGGCAATGATGGTACTGGTGGATTGTGAGTTAGCGAAGTGGGGAGACCATGAGAGGGTTTTTGTCGTCAAATGAAACTATGGTAATGGCCTCCTACAGATGGCAGTCCACTGGGGCAGACTCATCAATGGGTGTGGGCTTAAGGGTCCCCTCACAGTTTTATGGTTTCATCTCAAGGACACGATGCATGCAGGTCCCACCTAGTGGGATGGCACAGGGGCTTAGTCATTAGGAAATAGACGTTGAGCAAGGGAAAGTTGTGTGCAAAGACCAACAGACATTTCAGACTTAGGAAATTTTGGAAGTGTATTAGGTCAAGTTTACTTCAGTAATGGTAATGATGGGGACAATAGGGCCAAATGCGTAGCCCACTGGATGTGGGCGGTAGCGAAGGGTTGACCACCTCCAAAGCTGCCGAAAAGGGGACAAAAACCTTCATAGGGCGATCCACAAATGCGGGTCCATAGAAGTCAAAGGATGCAATGACAAAGATAGGTGAAAAGTCTCCATGTTAGGTGGATACCAAGGCTCGACTATAGGTGAATGGAGTGCAAGGGTGAATGACAAGAGGAATCCCACGAATGCGGGTCCGCGAGGGCCAATGGATGTTGGGTGAAACACAAGGGGAAACCCATAGGGCCAAACCTGCAGAGGTGAATGACTTGTTGAAACTTAGCTGGGTGAATTGGGCCAAAGTTAAAATTGATCATTTTAAGGCTTATGGCCAACTTAGGTTTGGAAACTAGGGTACGCAAAAAGGGAAGAGGGAAAAATGACCCGCCAAAGAGAAAAAGAGGGGCTCCCTGCCTATGGTGGGGTGTGTGTGCAAAGCATGCACAACAGAAATAATGTCAAAAACATATGCTACTTTTACTGACTAATAATTTTCTTGTAGTTAGAGCATGCATTGAACTCAATAGACCAAGATATCATTTAATCTTCAAAATCGTTTGGGTAGGGAAAATCTTCTCATGCCCTACGCTTTGGTAAGTTTGCATGTTATGTGTGACTTTAATCTTGAAGTAAGGCTTAACATAATTGATGAATATTATTTTCCTGTCGGGTATGTTCAAGATCATGATGGGCCAAAAAGTGGCAATATGATGGGGTATGTGGCTAATGACTTTTTTTTTACCCAAAATTGATGAAACGAAAAGGGTTTTTAAAGGAGATTCTCATCTTTCCACAAATATAAATTATGCTTTACTTTGAATTAAATATATAATTATTATTCATTTTCTATTTGAATTACAACTAAAGTCCTGATTGATAAGCTGATTGAAAAGCATCTATAGCTTTCAAATAGTATCACATTTTTTAATCCAAAAATTGTTTCACATACTATAGGATTATAAATAAATAAACTGAATTTCATGAAGTTTTGACCAAGTTAAGGTGGTCATACATATGAGTTTTTATATATTTTTAAAAGTTCTAATAAAAATTCATAATTAATTATTTACTTGGAAAAAAATTACAAAAAAAAATGCATCACATTGGGACATGAGTCCTCTACTTATATCTAAAATCTTATAAAAAAATATTATCATTTTATTGTGGTTAGGGTGGTCGCAGACACCTACTTCTTTATTTTTCCCTGAAATTTCAAATTTTCACCAAATAGTTTTTTTAAAAATAAACCTAATAGTTTAGAAACTACATTCAATTTGCTATAGATTCTATTCTTACATATGTTTGAAATAATATAGATAACTTATTCAAATTTTTACGTCAAGTTGCCTAACTCTAATTTTTTTGAACATTTTGCCACTTAAGGGTCAGTTTTTTCCATGATGATCTTGCACATACCCCATCTTGAATTAGATTCATAAAAAATATTGGGTCAATATCAATTTTTACCTATTATCCTTGTTGATGGCATGCATTGCTACAGGGGCATACCCACCCTTGCATTAGGGATTACTTGTTGAGTTGCATAATTTTTTTCTCAACACCACCCTAAAAACACCAACCTCCATCACTAATCACCTAGAAATCATACTCATTTAAAATAAATAGATGCATCTTCACATACCCCCCCTTTGTATTCAAAATTTGAACTCAAAATGGAATACCCAATTAATATTTTCTCCTTTAGTCCATCTTCTATCATTGTTTTGAAGAGAACCACCCATCATAAAAGGAAAGCCCTTTCATCTCTTCTTGACCCAAAAAGAATAAAATGGGTCCTCTTGGTTCTATCACTATAAAAATTGGCGATCATACAAATCTTTATTGAATTATTTCTTGTATCGGGTCAAGTGAAAGGAAACCTACCATGCTAGCAAGTGTTATTCAGAACAAGAGCAATGATAACAAAGGAAAGAAGATTCTTATAGAGGAAGTTGTATTGGGCTCTTTTAATGAAGAGTTTCTTCCTAGTGATGATGAGTATAAGCCTGGATAATAGTGAATAGGAATATGAAGGTGAAGAAGTTAGTGAGGAGGAAGAAGAAGGGCATAGGGGAAGGAGGAAATTTTTAAGGAAAATAAATATGAGGAAATGGAAGCTCTCTTTTCAAAGGAAGAAAAGAATAATATTAAGGAGGATATGGAGGGCTTTGATAGAGAGGAAGACACTCACTTTGAGCCCCTAGAAATTTTACATGATCAGACTAGCGAGCTACAAAGTGGTATTTTGAATGTCAAATTTGATGATAAACATGATAATATTAAAGACAATATATCTACACTAGAAGAGGCTATAGGTAAATTCAACTAAATTATTGAGGGGATCATGAACATGGCTATCTATGGCATGATCTTCAAAAAAACTATGATCAGGAAAAATAAGAATAAGAAAGGAAACTACCAAGAGGACATCATTTAAACTAACGCTATAGAAAATATGGAGGAGAAAGACTAACATGAAGTGCTTGACAAACTGAAGGCTGATTAAAACCTTATTTCCAGTCCTAAAGGTTAGTGGTCATCTATTGTGGTTAGTAATCCTCTGTTTTTTTTTTCTTATGTTGGTTTGGTTCCCCTCTATCTTTATGACTTCTTTTTTTCTTCTTGTCTCTCTCAAGCCTATGTGCCTCCTTTTTTATTATCTAAAGGTTGAGGTGTTAATGGCTCTATTTTTTATTTTTCTATTTTGTTGAACTCATTGATTCAAGGGCCATTCCCTTACTTGAATATCAATAATATTTAACATGCTTATTTTTTTATATTTAAAATATCACCCAAACAATTTTAAGAACATCTAGAAAGTGTTTTAAAGAGAATAAAATAAAAACACTAATAGTGGAATATACTAGTCTAAGGAAATAAAAATATTGTAAATAAAAATTAATTTTATGAGGATTTATTTTTATCTATAAATTCTTCAAGAAAATAAATTTACATAAATTAGGGCTTTAGAATTAAGTAAAATATGGTTTATTTAAGTACCTCTAGATTACTCTTATGTATCTAATTTTATATACATATCCATCCACTATACTTAATCTCTCATCTTACACAGTGATGTATATATTGGAGATATCTCATCTTCTTTTATTAGATTGTATATTTTAGAATATCTGTTATATTATATTTCTTAATGCTTGATTATATTAGTTGTTTTCCTATTTTTGTTACTCTTACCATCAATATTTTGGATTTTATTGTATCCTTAGAAAATAGTATATTGTATCAAAGGATGTTGTAGAAATCTGTATTCATTTATCAACTTAAACAAAACTTTTCTAAATAGAGTAAAATCATTCAATAAGTACATAAGGTTGTGATTATCAAAAAAATGAGAATGAGTACTTAGCTTCGTTATAGTGTAATGGTGTGGACTCGATGAAGACACTAAATATTTTTCTAATTTTTCTCATTGTATTTAATTGTAGCATACAATTTTGTGCTTTTCATTTTTCCTATAGTATAGATTAATTATTTTAGAATATTTCTTTTATAGACAAGTCCTCTATCTTTCAATAAATCCTAGATTGATTTTGATATTTTTCCTTTCTTAATCCCAATTTCTCTATTGAACTTCTCCTATCAATCTATGGGATAGGTGGTAATAAAAATATATCATTCGTAGGTTTCCTTAAAATTAGAGTTGCAAAAAAAGTACCCCTCAATTAGCATCTTGAAAATAGAATAAATTCAAATTAGAAGACAAAAACCTACAATGTTAGTTTGGTATTCCCTTTAGTGCACTAAATACAAGTGTTGTCTTATCATTTCTCTTTCAATAATGAGAGGAAACATGCATTTAGAATATCCTAGAATGAATGTGATAAATTTCATTAAATATAGGACACCAAGTTTCATAACCATATATTTTACACTTAAGGATAGAAAGGGAAGGGGTTGAAATTAACAAAATTTTAAAATTTAAATTTAATTTTAATTGGTGGAGTTTGTACTTGTGAATTAAACCTAATAACTACAAACCAAAAATGCAATAAAAGACAAGTCTAATAATTATTGATAATACTTACTTTCTAATGAATGTATGATAATAAAAAAAATAGGCTAAATATATTAATACACACACATAAAAATAATATATGATTATTATGATAGGAGTAGAAATGCATAAGAATGACATGTAAATGTATTTAGAACTTTTCTAGCATAAAATATCTTAAAATATTTTATAAAAATAAATATAAACTATCTTAATTCTAACAATATTATTAATTGATAAATAATTATATTATGAAAATATAATAATGAATTATTTGAATAATAATTATTGATTGTTGTAGATTAAATTGTTTGATGGATTTATCTAAGGAAAAAAAAATGTTTTCACATCATCTTCTCAAGGCTAATCCTCCTTCTAAGTCAATATGAAAATATCATTTCCTCTCACATTTCCCCCTCTACAATACTTCATGTACTTATTAAGAAAAATTTTGTTCATAGTTTACTAATGGGGTATTGCATCTAATGTTAATCCATTAAATCACCTCAATGTGGAGTCTTTGAATGTAGCTAGGAATATATTTAATTAGTTTGCATTTGTAGCATATTCCTAAATTTTGGAGGGGATTTAAAATTTGAATCAAGAACATATACGGGTATTTTATTATAAGGACATGAAATTTTAGATAAAATAACTGAGGAATAATATTTATTGTAGTGTATCCTACCTATAGAAAATAGGAAACTAGAATTTTATGGTTTTATGTGGTTCTTCTTCCCATAAATCTCCCATTGTGATGTGGAGTTTGTGAGAAGGGGCTAAAGAAATATCTTGAGAATGTGGTTTATTGAAACCTTGGCTTGAAGTAGTTATTAAATTACTTTTAATCTGTTGTACTTCAGGAATCAAGGGTTGACTTTTTTTCCCTAGTTATGTTTCTTCTATTGACACTAGTATATCTTTGCACAAGATATAAATTAGAAATATATCCATAAGAAGTCTCTTCTTCTTTGCATACAATAATAATACAAAAATTTCCACGTTCATTGCATAATGTTAGTAGATATTTGGTACTTGGAGTATTATCTAATAGTCGTAGAAGTTAGAAATATAAAATACATGCTAGTAAAGTGGCAAAAATTACTCAAAGATCTTCAGACTCTTGTAGCTTGGAAACATCATTGCAAATAATGCCACAAACATGCTCCCTTTATTGACTAATAAATTTCTTGTAGCGAGGGCATGCATTGAACTCAATAGACCAAGATATCATTTATCAAGTGACTCATCAAATATGAGTGTTACACATATACTTTCACACAAGGGATGTATCTTCTTATAAAATTTTGATATTGTGTGTATTACTTAAAGGTTTTTTTGGTTCCTAAGAGGTTGAGTATAAGAATTGAACATTCTTATTGATAAAATAAATAATATTAGAAAAATTATATATGGTAAAAGTATCCTACAACTAATGCTATGGGATAACGTCAGTGTTGTGTTTTATGTAGATAACATAGATTAATTGATATAGGTAAGTTATGAATTGCTTGATAATCGATCAATGACTTAAAATTAAATTCCTCAAACAACTAGTCACTCAAATTAAAAATTGAGTGGCAACATTACCTCAAGTGGGCCCTTTCATAAATTGTTGCATTGTTCTAATTTAGAAAAATGATAATCAATCTTTTTTTTTTCTTCATTCATTAACATTCAAAACAATACTATTTTATAGAAAACAACTCTTGATTTAAAAAAAATATATTAAATTTTTTAAAAAGTATGACTATGCTTTTCAATTGAACTAACTAATCCTAATTTCTAGACGGTAATTTCATGTTAAGAATATAAAATAGGAAACATCAAGAAATAGAGTCATAGTATATTGCTTGTGACTAAGGTACCAAAATATGTTTTTCAAATGTTGTTAGACAGCGATGTTACATTTCCACATGTTAAGATTATTTGTTTTCATCGTGTTTCTGGTCAAGGATATCGTTTCCAAATATATTTCTATATCCTATGTTCCAGAACGGCATCTACAAGATTCAGTTCTCGGAATGCAGGCTGCAGCCATAGTGGATTTAAACTTGCAAAAAGACATACTAAGATTATAAATACTAAGATTTTTGTACAGAATATTATACCGCAGCAATAAACACTAATAAATGACAATATCTTTTCCAAATATATTTATATATCCTACAAGATTCAGTTCTCTGAATTGCAAACGAGGCTGCAGACACTGCATTTCAATTTGCGAAAAATCATTGCGATAAATATAACAAGCATGTTTTTACGCATCCCAAAGAAACGAGGCTGCAGACAGTAAGATTTTGCTACAAAATATTCTACCAAACCCCATTAAACACTATGATTTTTTGTTTTTGACAGAATATTCCACTAAACCCCTCGAAAATTACAACCGGGATCTTAATAAATTACAATATTTGAATTATCAGCTTTGGCGACGGCTGATTGATCGATCTGTAAATTGAACCTAACCCTCAAAACCTACTACTATATTTCAATAAACAAGGACATTTGAATTAGCCTATCTAATTGTCAGCTGTAGTGGCACGGCTGAATCATTGCAATAAATATAACTATGTTATTACGAATTCCGAAGAAACCGTGCAGAGAGTATGAACACTAAGATTTTACTACAGAATATTATACCAAACGGCAATAAAGTTCTAATTCGACAGTATACAGATTGAAAGTTTCCTTTTACTTTAGCTGTTTCCTGCAACACAAAAAATCAAATCTTATAAAATTAGAAACTGAAAGCAGACTTACCAAACAAAATTCTACGGCCTCTGAATATATCTAATTATGAGCTATAGCGGCACAGCTGATTCAACGGTCCTCAGCATCTTAGCAGGTACTTTGTTATATATAAGATTTTCAATCGTCCTAAATAGTCATATGACTTGAATTTTAGCCCTCCTTCATCCTCATTTCGTTTAAATTTCTTCAAGCTTCCCACCTACAGACTTATCATGGACGATATTATGGACGATGTTATGACAGACATTGATTTTGAAGAAGAATATGTTTTCATGGAGATCGACGAGGACGATGTTTTTATGGACGATGTCATCATGGACGAGGTGATGGAAGATATCTTCATGGCAGATATTATCATGGACGAGGTGATGGAAGATGTCTTCATGGACGAGGTGATGGAAGATGTCTTCATGGACGATCTGTTCATGGAAGATCGAAAAAGAAAAAGAGGATCACATTATTGTGATCCATATGGTATGTAGGAAATTTTTAGCTGATTTTGGCTTTAACAATAATGCTCTCGTGCAGTTTTAGAAATTTGATTTTGGCCTTGATTTTATGTGCTAATAGGTGAGTTTGATCTTGTAGATATAAAAGGGAGTTGTAAACGCAGGCGCTGAACGTTTGGTGTGGAGAGCCTTAATATGAGATATACATCCATGAGGTGTACATTGGGAAATTTTAACTTTCAAATTATAATTTGAATAGTTAACATTTGTACTGTCTTTTCCAAAGAAAAGATATTCAATCTTTTTCAAAACCTGTAAGATTGTTATTTAAACATCTCTTAAATCTAATAATTATGAAAATATAATGTTATTAATTTCATTATTTTTAAATAAAAATTATATATTCATATTTTATCAAATATATATTATAAGAATAATAATTATATGATAATAATAATTTAATTATTAATTTGGACATATATGAATTCAATTTGAGATTGCATAATTTAAGATAAGTGAAATAAAGGTAAAAGTTAAATGAAGATGAAAATAAAGAATAATCTATTAATTTGTATGATTTATAATGTAGAATTAAATTATAAAACTATTTGTTTGGGCTTTGAATTTTTGCATGGTAAAAAATCTACTCATAACTATATATATTTCTTTAGATTTTTATTTTAATTTTCTTTCAAATTCTATCTGGAGAACTACTTGAGACCTTCTCCCAAAAATATATAACATGATCAATTTTAAGATATTGTTACACCTTTTTAATAACTTAGAATGAATTTTATTAACCATTATAATAAATTATTAAAGAATAAATTTTACAAATTTTATTCTAATATATAATAATGTTTTTTGCATATCAGATAGCTAAATTGAATTTAAAAAATAATCAATCTACAACATAAATTATTTTAGCTTTCCTTCAAAATTAATATTATTTTTTTCTTAATATTTATAAATAAATTTGATACTACAATCAAAATCTTGTAATTATAATTAAAGAGTATTTATTCAATAAAGCAGCAAATGGGTTCCTCTCTTATGGTAGTCAACTGGGTTATTGGCTCAGTTCTCACTTTGAAAAGTGTGACATAAAATGCTAAAGTATTTGAGTAGATAAATAAGTATTTGGTTTGCTGCTCTATTCATACAGTCCGACAAATATGTGCCAGCTACTTACATTATTTAGGCGGTAAGATTTAATATATAATCTACGGTGTATCTTGCACACAATACATAAGGTTTATTACAAGATTCCAAATCTATTCATATAATTCATGAGGCTAAGCACTTAGTCCCGAATAACCTGAAATTCATGTATATATATAATTTTTTTTTGAAAATATAGTCATTAAGAGTAAGTTCCTATGGGTTGTTTAGCTTATTTTGTTTGATAGTATCTATTAATATTTTTTACTTCCTCCCATGGAATTATAGTAGGTCAGATTCTTAATTAGTGATTAATATTGTTTATTTCAACAAATCAAAATGGATAATTTTATTTTTATTCATTATATTTTAATTCTTCTAAAGTAAAATGTGCTATTTTTAACTTTTTTAATTTTCAAATTTATTTTCCTCAAATATCATAGGCTAAAAAATTTTAGAGAATTTTGGGAAATTAAGCAATACATTTTTGTTTTACCATAATGCAATTATTATGAAAAAGTTAAAGTTTTCAAATTATTTTAATTTTTTTTCTAAAACTGTTACAAATAGTTATTTAAAAATCTATATTAGGTAAAATATAACCAAAGCAAAATGTTATCAGCAATTATGAAACAAGGTTTTTACTGGCATTAAAGTATCTATGAGGTTAAAAGTAAAATATATTAAATTTATCAAATTTAAATATATTCAATTTACTCTCTCAAAATTTCAATTAATATATGGAAACAAACCAATCAAACTTATTATCTAAACTTTCAATTGCATTATTACAACTTAAGTGAGGTTTAGTGATTTTTTGTTAGCATAAATTTAACTTTAACTTTACTTCATTTATTTAGTTGTAGTAGTTATCTTGTAGAAGTTAGAATTACTTTAATTTACACTTTTTTTAGCCATTAAATTATTAAACAATGAACCAAATTGTAACTTTAATTTTAAAAAATAGTTACAAATAGTGATTTAAAAATCTATATTGGATATAACCAAAGTAAAATATTTTATGGACCTACATAAAAGCATGACTTTTCTTTTATGTAATCCTCGATGGGCATGCTACAAATGATGATGTGATCTAATGCACCCATGTCATTGTTCTAATTCGGAGTAAATTCATTATATAATGCTTATAAGTATCTTTGATTAGGTCTATCAATAGATTGTCTAACACATTATTCCAACAATTTTTTTATAATATTACATGTTATGTTGGTAAAACATAACATACACAACAAATCAAAATAGCACTATTCTTAAACTCTTGTTTCATAAGTAAAAGTTGAGAATAAATTTTAGAGGACCGCATATTTCTAATAAGTAATATTAATAATGAGTGAATAACTTATCTGTAATATATATAACATTCTTGGAACAAAATAAATAAAAGTCCTATTAGTTATGAACCATTCCTTTAAAATAGTGTTAATTATTCAAAGTTTTAATGAGTTTATTTCAGAGCTAAGATGTCTAAGTAATTCACGAGAATGTGATAACACAAAAAAATGAATACAATGTACTTGGTAAATTTTTTGATAAAAAATATACATATCTAGAAATATCGCTAGAAGACCTTTCCAACACCTATCTTTTTTCGAAAAATGAAGTTCGTATGCAAAATTTATTCCCCTAGAAGCATAAAAATAAAGATATGATTTTGATTGGAAATAAATACAAAAAGAAAGAAAAATGAAGAAAAATCACCTACACCATTGGATTGGTCTCAAACTAGCTTTCCTACAATATTTTGTTCCTAAAAATTTGAGTTTGGACATAAAAGTTATGGTTAAAATACCAAAACTATGGCAAAAGGGGTTTGGTGGTTAAACCTAGCGGTTAAGCTACCATTAATCGCTAGCAATAACCGCTAGCATTTAACTACTAGTGGTTAACCACTAGCAGTTAATTGACAGTGGCAACCATTAGCACTGTTCTTTTTTTATAAAAAAAATTCAAATTGCATATCATACTAGGTGGTACAGTGCAAAAATGAAAAAAAATTAGCTCTCAAAATCATTGTGTCTAATTTCGATAATTTGATAGTTGATTTTGGGGTTTTTTGACACTCTGAACATGATGGTGAGGTTTGCTTGGGCTCAAAATGCTCCAAAATTGCTGGTATGCTCTAGATTTGGAAACCCTCATAGATTGGGTGCCATATAACCAAAATTGATGAAACAAAGGTTAATCATGACTATTTAGAACCATTTGGACACAACGGTGAGGTCCAAATTGACTAAAGATGAAAGAAAAAATGCGCTTTGAATGCTTGAATCCCTCGAAAGATGAATAGGAAATTGCAAATCTAAATCTTTGATACCTTGTAGAAGTATTAAAAGTTGTCACAGATCACAATGAATACCAAGGGAGATCAAGAGACACAAGAATGATGGTCTACAAACATGAAGCAAAAATGCATTAACAAGAATTAAATAATTACAAAGAGATCAATCCTTAAGAATGATATCAAAACCCTAAGTTAACCCTAGGATTTAATAAAGTAATTATTAAAGTGCCTAATTTTAGCTTATGTGAAAAATAAAGTAAAGATACAAATTAATTAATCAACATGATTAAATTAGTTAAGTAATTAACCTATTACTCTAACAATTTTAATTATACATTTTTTAAGGAGAATTCAACTAATATCAAATAACCATAATTATATAATTACAAAGAGATCAATCCTTAAGAATGATATTAAAACCCTAAGTTAACCATAGGATTTAATAAAGTAATTATTAAAGTGCCTAATTTTAGCTTAAGTGAAAAATAAAGTAAAGATGACAATTAATTAATCAACATCATTAAATTAATTAAGTAATTAACCTATTACTCTAACAATTTTAATTATACATTTTTCTTAGGAGAATTCAATGATAAATTAGTGTCACATGAAGGACCTAAATTAATAGATTGTCTTGGAATTCAATTGAGAAATTGAATTTTTTAATTTTGAATCCATGCTAAGATAACAATTAGTTATTTACTTCAATTGATAGATATTTGTGACAAATAAATTTTGATTCAAAGGATGACTTTATGAATAGGTGAATAATAATTTTCTAAATGAACATTGAGTTAACCAATGTGGTGAGTGATTAAGAAATGATATTAAAATTTTAGGAATTAGGTGGATAGTTTTAGTGTCTATAGTTTTTCCATTCTTAAAAAAATGTATGAAGTCACAATGTTTCAACGAAAATAAAAGTGTTTGAGAAGAAAAATTAGAATATATAAGGATGATAATGATGATATGTCCTAGTTGAGTGAGAAATGGTGAATAATAATTTTCTAAATGAACATTGAGTTAACCAATGTGGTGAGTGATTAAGAAATGATATTAAAATTTTAGGAATTAGGTGGATAGTTTTAGTGTCTATAGTTTTTCCATTCTTAAAAAAATGTATGAAGTCACTATGTTTCAAATAAAATAAAAGTGTTTGAGAAGAAAAATTAGAATATATGAGGATGATAATGATGATATGTCCTAGTTGAGTGAGAAATGGAAAATCAAATAAGAGAAGATGGATAAAGAAATGTCAAATGAATGATAGAAAATGATGAAATAAAAGTAAAGGGATGAATGCAATCTCTAGATGACTATGCATGAAGATCATGATGTATTATGTTGTATTTGAGTTTAAAAAATATTATTTAATATTAAAAAAGATATTATGCACTAAGGTATATAAGATCAAGATGAAATTGTATCCAATGCATTGAATAAATCTCAAGAAAATAATAGATAAGAGAATGCTCTAACACTCACAAGGAATTTGATGTCTTTGGTGGTTTGATGATGAAACAACCATCAAACATGGAAAAAAAATAATAGAAATTTTTATAATTTATATTATTCAAAATACACCATGGTATGAAATGATCAAGTTGGCATAGTGTGGTTTACACGATAAAAGAAAATAAAGATCAAAATAATGAAAGATAAACCAAACAAAAAGAAAAGAAACTATCAACTAACATACAATAGTACTAACTCATGCCAATTTGTGGAATGGACTAATGGATTGACTTGGATCATATTTTATGCAACAAGGAAAGCATTTTATATAACTAAAGATTATTAGACTTCTTAAGTAGCATTTTATATAACTAAATATTGTTAGACTTCATGAAGCATTTATTTTGCTTATTATGGAGCATGTTCAGTCTATTACCCCGACTCCCACCATCATTTGTAAGGGGGAACATTTTGATTCCCTTTCTGGGTCATCGGATTCAAAGTCCTCATTGGATGAGGAGGAAGAGAAGAATGAGGATGAGGTTGGTGTGGCTTTGGGGTCGAAGAATATGAAGGTGGTGGGATCCAAAATCAACAAGGCCCCTAAGAGATTGGCCATTTCTCAGAGTGAAGACACAGAGGTAGGGTCAGATGGGTCCTCTCCAAGAGTGGAGGAAGTGGCTGATCATAAAGGTGTTGTTGGTGGGGCTAATGAGGTTGGGGCCTAGAATAAGGTTGATGTGGTTGAAAAACCAAGAAGGTTGTTGAAGAGATAAGCTAATTTAAAGAAAAAGGAGTCTGATGTGGCAGTTAGGGATCCTACAAAGGTTGAGGTTAGCAATAACCCTAACATAACTGTTGTGACTTTGGAGGATTCCCATGTTCATGATTTACATAGTGCTTCTCTAGATAAAGAGGTTGGTGAGCGAAATGTGGAGGGTGAGGGCAAGAGAAATGTTGATCCACCCCTAAAAATTGATCCTCTATTAGAGGATTTCTCGTACTTAGATGAGGAGGAAACTTCAATGTTTGGCATGTTGGATATGGAAAGGGTGGGTGCTACCCATACTTTCAAATTGACCAAATGGACCTTGCAGGAATTCAATAAAATCAATATTAAAATTGGGGCCTTAAGGAAACTGTTTAGAATATCCTGAAGACCTTTGTTTCAGATATCCTCATTGACAGATTGGTGGAGCTAGAACACTACCATAATGAGTTCAAGTTGCAATGTGAGGATAGACTAAAAGCCCTCGAGGCTAATGTTACAAGTTTAAATAATGATATTAGAAATTTGATGCAAGTGAGTCATGTCTCGGTCAAGAATAGCACTGAAGCCTTGGAGACACTTATCAAGAAAATTAGTCAGCTTAGGGAAGAGAATGTCCACTTCTTAGAACTCATGGAGATAGATCATGTGGCTTAGGGTAAGGGAAAAAATCCCTTAAGGCTAATGAAAAGGTACTGGTTGGGAGAGGATCGATGGAGTGGAAAAAATATTTTGATGCTAAAGAAAAGGAACTGCTAGATATGGTTGAAAAACATAAGTCCCAATAGGTTGAAATGTCAAAACTCATGGTGGGCTTCATTATTTTTTAGTTTATTTTTGTTGCTTTCTTTTTTGGTCTCTGGTTGGTTAGTTTGTTGTTGTTTTGCTGGTGGGAACCACTAGTTGTTAGTTGTCTTACTTTTATTTGGCTCCCATGTTGGTCAATTTTTTTCCACTCGGGTTACTAATATTGGTTGATTGTTATATTCTCTTAGTAGCTTTTTGTGTCTCTTTTTGAAAGGGTTTCGTGTCCCTTCAAAACCTATTTTTCCTTTTCATCAAAATATTTGATCAAGACTTTTTGACTAAGGAAAGCATGCTCTGATAATTCAATGGCTATAATAATAATTTTTACTTAGCACCACATACACCATTGTACACCTCTTTTATTATGAGAGAGTCATCTTTGGAATGATGGTATCTCCTTTGCATATATTGAAGCTTCTTTGATATGTTGTCCATTAGGTATGGAAAAATGGATTAATGATGGATACAAATTTTGTGGTGTATGCTAGATAGGGTAGGTTGTAATGTGACATGATAGAGTTATTAGCCGATAGGCTATTTGTGTCAATGTTGCTCAGAGTTTTCTTCAGCCTCACTATTTTTCAGCTTTTCTGACGCCAGGGAAAACTTGGTAGATGAGTTATAGTCTAGTCTAAATTTTTGTCAGCCCTATCGGTTTAAGGTGTTGGGCTTGGGTCTCCATTGTTGTGTAAAAGGTGGTGGGAATTTGGTGTGATGATAGAGGATTCCAGGGAGATGACGGAAGTGTGGAGGAGGCCTATGAAATCTCAATAGCATTGATTGTTGTATTGTTTCTGTGTAGTGGTGATGTTGCAAGTAAATTCTTTTTTAAAGTCCTCAAAAAACAAAATGAATGTCTATACAATTATCGATAACATATTTTTTAGTGTCATTTTGAGGGTTTATGTTGTTGTTGATGGTAGCTGTGAGTGTGGAGTGAAAGCTTCTATCAAGGTGCTAGTGTGTTGAATGGCTATGCAATTTTTGTGAAGGTGGTTGAAGGTTATCTTGTGATTTTTTGCATGTGTTGATGGTTGTAAAAGGTGTGGGTTGTGATAATTTTGTGGTGCTCTTTTGTAGGTCATGGAGAAGGAATGGAGGAAAGAGGAAGCAAGTGGGAAGGGGTGTTATTAAAGGAAGTGGGAAGAGGTGCATCTCATCTGGGTTATTATTGAAAGAGATTGTTTCATTGTGTCGATTGTTGTTGGAAAGACTGTACAATTTTGTGGGTTTTGGGATGTTGGAGACTATTTGTTATATTGTACCATTTATGGCTTCGGTTTTGTGTGAATGGTTGGAAAATAGTTAATCTATTGTGTTTCTGGTGAATCTTGAAATCGATATTTCTTGTGTTTTGTGGGTTTTAGCATGTGGGTGAGTTTTGGAAATATTGTTTCATTTATGGCTTCTGTTTTGTGTGAATGGCTAGAAAATAGTTAAGCTGTTGTGTTTTTGGTGAATTTTGTGTCAACTTTGCTTGGAATTTTCATTTGCCTCACCATTTTCTAACTTTTTCAGCATTGAGGAAAACTTGGCAGATGGGTTATAATTTGGTCAGAATTTTCGTTAGCCCTACTGATTTAAGTTGTCGGTCTTGGGTCTATGTTGCCATGTAAAAGGTGGTGGGAATTTGGTGTGATGATAGAGGAGTCTGGAAAAATGACAAAAGTGTAGAGGAGGCCAGGAAAATGTTGTTACCATTGATTGTTGTATGGTTTCACATGTGGGTGAGTGTTGGCAATATTTTTTTATTTATGGCTTCTGTTTTGTGTGAATGGCTAGAAAATAGTTAAGCTGTTGTGTTTTTCATGAATTTCCCCATCTGGGTAACCATTGAAACCAATATTGATTGATTTAGGGTTTGTTTTTTCATGGTGAAGGTTTTGAGTTGGGCTGTTACTTGGAGCTTTCTGTGTTTTATGGGTTTTATATGTGAGCCACTGTTGGAAGTCGTGTTTTTGTGCACGATGGTTTCAACCCAATGAAATAGTTAATGTTATATAGGTTGTGTTTTTTTATGGTAGATTGTTGCATTTTTTAGAGGGTTCTGTTGGAAAAAGTGTATATAATTTGTTCTCAATGATATTTTTTGATTCATTGTTTAAATTTTGCGCTCATGTTTTTGTATGGATTTTTCATTGTGATTTTTAGTGTTTTGCACATTTGGCCATTTGTGTGAGTGTAGATAACAATATTGTTTCCTTCATGTCTTTTGTTTTGTGGTGATGGTGGAATGTAGTAAAATAGTTAATGTTATGTACTCCATGTTGTTTTACATAGGGGATTGTTCACTGTTGTTTTCTGCATTAGGCTATATTGTTCCATTTATGGCTTCCATTTATCATTATTGTTTTTACATCCATCGTCAGTACATGCAAAGCATACAACAATTAATGTTGATGTGAACCATCTTTTAATTTACATAGCCTTCTCTATCCACATGGCTCAAAAAATGTTGCCCCATTCCCAAAGTACCCAACAACTGCCTTCACCACCTTTTTTATGGCAACTGGAAGGAAAAAAAATTAGGAGGCTGAGTAAAATTCTGACTAGACTTATAAGCCCTCTGCCACTATATTTGTATATGTGTATATATATATATATGTATATATGTATACAAATGTGTATGTATATCAATATATGTATGTGTATATATATATACATATACCGACAGGGCTGACGAAAATTCTGACCAAATAATAACCCATCAGCCAAGTCTACCCCAGCACTAGAAAAGAGGAAAATGGTGATGTTGATGAAAATTGCAAGGAAAGTTGACACAAGCATAGCCTAAGCTATAGAACAATAATCAATAATACCTAATGTAACCAAACATAGAATGGACAACATTAATTATTTTATTCTGTTCCAACCATAACCAGATAATGAAAGCCATAAATCAAACAACGTTGGTTTCAACAACCACCAAGATGCAGAAAGCCACAGTATAGCCCGAGCTATACAATAAGAATCAATTGAAACTCCATAACCTTAACAATTTTAATCTTGGATATATATATTGATATGAAAATGTATCCTATATAGCCTAAGGGAGAGAACAATAATCAATAATACCTAATGTAACCAAATATAGAATCAACAACATTAATTGTTTTATTTTGTTCCAGCCATAAGCAGAAAATGAAAAGCATAAATGAAACAACATTACTTTTAATGGCCACTCGCATGGACTAAGCCACAAAGTGCAAATTTCAAACACAAACTATACAAGAATATATATGTATGTATATATGTGTGTGTGTATATGTATATATATCCCTTTTACCACCATATGAACTAAATGCAAGCCATAGAGAGAGACCCATAGGAAATTGAAATATATATAAATACATGTATATATGTACACATATATATAATTATTTTATTATGTTCCAACTATAACTAGAAAGTGAAAGCCATAAATCAAACTGCAATGGTTTCAATAGCCACCTAGATGTAGAGAGCCACAATATAGCCCGATCTATACACTAAGAATTGACCAAAACTCCATAACGTTAATAATTTTAATGTTACACATATATATTGATATTAAAATATACCCTATATAGCCTAAAGCAGGAGAACATTAATGAATGATATGTAGTGTAACCAAACATAGAATCAACAACATTAATTATTTTATTGTGTTCCAACTATAACCAGAAAATAAAAGCCATAAATCAAACAACATTACTTTCAACAGCCACCCACATGCATCAAGCCATAATATATCCCGATCTATACAATAACAATAGACAAAAACTATAGAACCTCTACAATTTTATTTCATTGCAAACACACCCACAAAGCACAAACATCAAACAAAAACCCTACAAAAATATATATGTATATATATGTGCCTATATATATGTGCATATATATGTGTATATATATATGTGTATATATATGTATATATGTTTATGTATATATATAAATGTATGTATATGTCTACACACACACACATATACATATATATATATACATATATATATACATACATATATATATATAAGCCACAATATACCCTGGGCTATATAATAACAATTAAAAGAAACTCCAAAACCCCTACAATTTTATTCCATTGCAAACACACCCACAACATGCAAACATCAAACAAAAACCCTACAAAAAAAAAAGTGTGTATATATATATATATGTATAGGCTTATATATGTATATATGTGTATATATGTGTATGTATATATGTCTGTGTATATATATCCCTTTTCCCACCATATCAGATAAATGCAAGCCATAAAGATAGACCCATGGGAAATTGAAATATATATAAATGTATGTATATGTCTACACACACACACACATACATATATATATATATTGATATTAAAATACACCCACTATAGGCTTAAGCAGAGAACAATAATTAATAATACCTAATGTAACCAAACGTTAAATTATCAACAGTATTAATTATTTTATTATGTTCTAAAAATGAAACGATATACGCTAAAGAACAATATTAACTATTTCCCCCCTGTTCTAGTCATAGCCACAAAGTGGAAGCCATATATTAAACAAACATTGAATTAAAAAAATTAATTGGTTTATTTTGTTCCACAAAATGAAATGATATAGTGTGAGGCAAAGTGTTAACTATTTTTTATTCTATTCCAAATATAGTGTGAGGCATAACTATGTTAATTAATAAAAGAGGAAGCCATAAAGATTGACAGTGGGAAGTGAAAGTTAAAATATATTGATTTCTCAACAGAGGTTTGTTTATAGAGAAATTCCTAGACATTTGTTTAGTTCTCTTAGGCATTGAATGGTTGTTGTTATTACTACAATCAATGCTAGATGAAAAGCATAGAACAATTAATGTTGAAGCGAACGACTCATTTTTTGAAAACAATCAACAACTATGGTCGCCAGCTTCCCATAGCCATTGGGAGACAAAAAAAATTGGGAGGCTGACGAAAATTCTCTCCAGACTTATAACCCACCTTCTCGTCAAGTTTTCTCCAAAAAAAAGGGAAAAATACTATCAAAGTGGCCACTTTTCTTTTGCATTTCCAACCATCTGCCTTTGCAAAAAAGACAAAATAACGTCCACCCACCTTTGCAGAAGTTGAACAAAGCTTAATCTAGCTTACAACCCCATAGAAGCATACTGACGTCCCTCTCGACACAGATACTAGGTATAGCAACAAAATGACACCAAACAATGCCTTATTGAAAATTACCCAAACATTTGTTTTGTTCCCTAAGGCATTAAAAGTGTAGTTGTTATTACGATGATCCCCACTACATGCAAAGCATACAATGTGTGTAACTATATGTATTTATGTATACAAATGTGTATATGTATGTACATATGTATATATATGTGTGTATATATATCTATATATGTGTATATACATTTATATATATGTGTATATATATGCGTGTGTATATATATATGTATGTATATATACATATGTATATCTATATGTACATATGTATATATGTGTGTATGTATGTGGATTTTTGTATGTATATATATACATGTATATATATCTAGATGTATATATGTCTGTGTATATATGTATTTGTATTTGAAATGTAGTGTACCATGGATGGAGAATTAGGAAAGATTGATAGACGCTAGTGTTTAGAAGAAGATGCTATAAAAATTAAGTGGATTGGGATCTGACTGTCAATTTTACCGTAGTTACTAGTTTTGTAGTCATTATTATTATTCCGGTGGTTGTTTTTTTTTTGAAAAGGAAAAAATAGGTTTTACAGGGACCTGAAACCACAGAGTTTAAACACCAAAAGATAAACAAAAAAAGTACAAACAACCAGACAGTTGTCCCAAAAAGGAAACGACAGCACCAAGAGACAACAAGGCCCAAAAGGACCGCCCCAAAAAAACTGCTAAATCAGTAAAAAACAATTAATGCTATCTAAGGTGTTCAAGAATCTACCTCAAAATTCTCTCCCTTCTTTCTTTCAAATTATCATCCTTCATGTCCTGTAACCCCTGCTTGAGAATTTGAGCCATATGTGATAAAGTCGGGGTCTTCCTCTTAATGTTAGCCCTGGTACGAGTCAAAATCCCTTCACCAACCGATCTGCTGCCTCCCCTGTCCGCATCCAAATCCATGACCAGGGAACCCTTTTGGTTTTTTTCAAGCTTTTCCACCATCGCATTAATGATGATGGTGTTATGCCTAGAAATTTTGTGATTGTTTGCAACAGTGGCCCTAATGTTTTGTCCAATCTTGGACATGCTGCACTCGATACTAGCCAATCTATCCTCCTTTAATTGCTGTCTTTTCCTCGGTAATGGAGTTTCCTGTTCATCATTATCTCTACAATTCCAACTGATCTTCTGTTTCAAATCCATGACCTTGTTGTTGAGATCAGTAACACGACCTTTCAATTCACAAACTTCTTTCTGGGTCCATTTGAGAATGGTGAAAAGGCCATTCGTACTTTTTTCTGCTATACTAACCAAATCCTCAGGCTTAAGCTTATTCAGGGTCGAATTAATTTCATCCTGAATAGGGGACTCAAAATGATCATTCCCAAATTTTCCAGAAGCAGGGGCACTAGGGGCCGATTCCTTACTGACCATGGGCTTATCAGAGAGGATTTCCATAGAATTCCCAAAATACGAAACAAGTTTCATAACAGGGTTACCTTTAAAACCAGGGGACAAACCTGGAGTAGGGCAACTAGGAGATGGCCGGTGATTAAGACAGGGCAGAGAAGCAAACCTGACTAGGCACTCCATGGCAGGGGTTACAATTCTAGGACAAGACATGGGGCAGAATCCTTGAGGGTTTTTCACGGCATAGTGACCCGGGAGCAAAGTGACCACCAAGAAGAACACAAGTGTGGGGCCTGTGGTTCATCTCCCTACTTCACTCAATGTCTCCCTCATCATCCATCTCTCTTCAATTTCAACAGCTTTAGGTAAAAGCAGTAAATTTTGAAAATGCTCAAAATGAGCCTACCAAGACTGTGGGTGAATAATAGCATTCATCCTAGGGCTTCTTTCCACATCATCGAGGTAATTCTTCAAAGAAGAAAATAAATAAAAAGGCAGAGATATACGAACCTTGTGACGGAAATGGTTCAAAATGGCAAAGTGGTAACCATAAACTCTGGTAAAGCACCCGTCAATCATGATATATTCCATGATAACTCTTAAAACTTTCCTCCAGATAGATTTGATGGACTCCACATCAAAGTAGCTATTAGCAACCTTAACCATCTTCACTTTCTCCTTATCTTTTTTGGGAAATTTAATGACCGCTTCATCAGAGAATCGTCGGTCTCAGTAGAATTTAACACCCTCACTTGAAAGACCTATTATCTCACCAATTAAATCCTCACTCAGCTTAACATTCCTGCCAAACAACACAATCTCACCATTTTTCCAGTTTTTAACAAAATAGTCCAGCATCCCCTCGTCTGTGCCATGGAGCTTTTCCAGATATGGGATTAAACCTCCTTTTTCAATTCTTTCCCATGCTTTAGCGTTCTTTCTGTGCTCCTGAAAATTGCTTAGCTCCACACGTTTTCTTTCTCTACCCATATTCAGCTCATTGTAAAACAACATTGAACAGTTGCCCTGGGTCCCGTTTAGGTATTTTTTGTCGAACACCCAGAAAGCGTGCCGCAGACTCTTCTTAAAAAAGAAAATTACGTCGGTCCCATCAAATCTAATGAAATTGATGTACCTGATCTTTATCCGTTTCATCATGAATAAGATTGCCTTCTCTTCCATGCACTGAACCATAATAAATTAGCGCTTTCACTTCAGGATGGAGGTTGTCATTCTTCCTCCACGTGTTTTCCCCACCCTTCTTAACCCCTTCATTGGCGAAGAAATCTGCCACCTTATTGGCTTCTCTATAGGCATGGGACACTTTCACTTTATCAAATTTTCTTAATAATGTTTTCGTGTCTTCGATCCATTTTTTGATGGTCGACAAGGGGGGGTAAGCCCAAGAATACAATTTATTATATTCAATGAATCGCCCTCCAACCAAAGATATTTCGTGTTGATCTTGAGGGCTAGGCTAACCGTATGAAAAGCCCCTACAACTTCTGCAACATGATTAGTTTGAGTTCCAATTTCCACAGCAAAAGCCACAATAAAAGCCCCCGAGTTGTCCCTTAAAACACACCCACTGCCAGCTTTCCTAGGGTTACCTTTAGCCACACCATCAAAATTGGCTTTCAACTAGCCTAAAGGTGGCATAGACCAATTAGCATTCTCTCTCCCACAAACACCAGGTTTGAGGACATTTGACCCAACTAATTTTGAATTCCACTTTGTGGCCATAGCAATATCAAAAGGAGACCAGAAAGCTTTCTCAAACATTTTTCCAGGAATTAAAGATAAGTTTTCCTTTATAGCCCTTACAATTTTAGCATACAAGTCCCCTTCCGACATCTCTTTATCCCTAAACACTCTATTGTTCCTTTCCTTCCAAATATTCCAAGACACAAAAGGTAGAATAAAAGACCATAACTTTCTCACAAAAGGATTTTTTGAAGGAGCTTTCCATTGAATGAAGAAATCTTCAACAGAAGTAGGGAAAATCCACACCACATCAAGAAGCCCCAGAAATTTATCCCAAATATTTGACACAAAATGGCAATGAAGAAAAAGATGATTAATAGTCTTGGCTTCATTCCTGTACATATAACATCTATTTGGTAATTGCATTCCTCTTTTTCCAAGATTTTCCAAAGTGAGAATCTTATTCTGTAGCATTATCCAGTAGAAAATATTGATTTTTTGAGTCAAGTGATTAATCCAAGCCTTAGCCTAGAAGGGAGGAGGCTCCATCGGACTAACCAACATAGAAGTGGTAGAGGCAACTAAAAAAATACCAGATGGGTTGTCTAACCAGACAACAAGATCCTCCACCTGGTGTTGAGTTGGTCTAAGAGCTCTGAAAGCCAACTAAATAGGGCCAAGATCCTAACTGATGGTCTTCAAATCAACCCAATCTCCATTCCTCCAATAATCTTTAACCAAGACTCCAAATTCCTTTTTACAATCATTCATCCATTTACTAAATTTCTCTATTCTGATTAAAGGATCTTTAAAAAGCCACCTGTCTTCCCAAAACCTAACATAATTTCCATTTCCAATCAGCCATCCAATTCCCATTTCCAATAGCTTTCTTCCTCTACACATATCATTCCAACAGACAGATCCACGAGGTAAAGAAGAAGAATTTATAATTTCATTTAAAGACTCATAGTTATTAAAATATTTAGCTTTTAAGGTATCACGCCATTCTCCATTTAAAGTAAGAGTTCTCCAAAGCTATTTAGCAAGAAGGGACATATTCAAAACTTTAATTTTCCTTAAACCCAAGCCCCCCTAGATTTGGGTGTACAGACCAGATCCCATCCAACAAGTGGCATTCTCTTCTTGTCCTCCACTCCGGACCATAGAAACCTTTTCTAAATTTTTTCAATGGCCTCAGCATATTTAGTAGGAATTTTAAATATACTAAGAGCATAAGTAGGAAGATTTTGCAGAGAAGCCTTAAGGAGCTGGATTTTTCCAGCTTGACTAAGAAGAGCTCCTTTCCACCCCGATAGCTTCTTATTGAATTTTTCAACCAAAGAAATCCCGAACGAGTCTGAAGGTTTAGAACAAAGAGGTAAGCCAAGATAGGTTGACGGAAGAGACTCAACACGACATCCAAGAATTCGAGCAAGTTTGACTTGTCTATATTCCAAAGTATTGATGAAAAAAATTGAACTCTTAGCCCTGTTGACAACTTGCCCAGAAGTAGATTTATAAAGATTCATATTTTTTTTAAAAGTCTTAGCTTCAGTCACAGTAGATCTTCCCATAAGAATGGTGTCATCAACAAATTGCTGGTGGGAACAAGTAAGAAGAGAAGAAGAAGGTCTTAAGCCAACAAGGGATCTTTGATCAATAAGCTTTTTAATATTTCTACCTAAACTCTCAACCAATATAGTAAACAAAATAGGAGAAATAGGGTCTCCCTGTCTGAGGCCTCTGGAGGTCTGGAAAAACCTTGATGGTGATCCATTCACAATGACAGCAGAAGTAGCTGTCGAAACAAGCTGGTTCACCAACTGAATGACTCTGTTATTAAAACCAAACTTGTCTAGAATTTTAAACAAGAAATCCCAATCAACCCGATCATAGGCTTTGGAAATGTCCAGTTTAAGAATAAACCCTTCAGTTTTTGAAACCATTAACGAGTGTAAGTTCTCATGAACAATAACAACATAGTCCATAATGTACCTACCTAGCACAAAACCATTCTGCTATGGAGCAATAATTTGGGGAAGCACAGAAAGAATTCTTGAAGTTAACACCTTTGAAATAATTTTGTAAATAGAATTACACAAGCTGATTGGCCGAAAAGCTTGAAACTCTAAAGCCCCAGGTTTTTTAGGAATAAGGACCACAAAAGTAGCATTCAATTCTTTCAACAGACATCTTGATCCAAAGAATTCCTTGACAACGTTCACCACATCCAACTCAACAATTTTCCAAAACACTTGGAAGAAGAATAAAGGAAAACCATCAGGTCTAGGAGCTTTGTTTCCATCAAAAGATAAGACAACTTTCCTTATTTCATCTTTGGAAGGAATAGCAGTGATTAAGGAATTTTCATTATGACCAACCACTTGAGGTATAGCATCAATCAAGGAATCTTGAGCTTCAGTAACAATCTCTCCATTACAGGAAATAAGGTTGCTAAAGAAAAGGACAGCTTGTTCCCTGATATCATCTTCTTCCTTAAATCTAGTCCCATTAGAAACAATACGAGTGATTCTGTTAGCAGCCCTATGTTTCGAGGCAGACAGATGAAAGAATCTGGAATTTCTATCTCCCTCAGTCAACCAAGACACCCTAGATCTTTGTCGCCAAAACACTTCCTCTTTAGCAATGATGTCATGCAATTGAATGAGGAGTTCATTTTCCTTTTCTCTATAATTTTCAATGTATCCCCATTTCTGGATTTTAACTCGAATCTCTTGAATTTTTCCTTGAATTTCTATTTTAGAGCCAAAAATATTCCCAAAAGCATCCTTTTTCCACCTTCGCACATTAGTTTTCACTTCCTTTAATTTTTTAGCAATCCTGAACATTGCTGTGCCAGAAATATCTATATTCCACCAGCTGCAAATTTCCTCATAAATTCGAGGATGGGAGAGCCAGAATTTTTCAAATCTGAAAGGGAAGTTCTTTTTCACCTTAGTAGGGTCTGCTAAAAGACAAATGGGAAAATGATCAGATCCAACCCTTGACAAGGCTCTCAAAGCACAAAAATAGTCTATAAACCATTGACCAAAAACAAGGGCCCTATCAAGCCTCACTTGGATCAATTCAGGCCCTAATCTCCTATTAGTCCAGGTATAAGAAGCCCCTTGAAGGTCTAAGTCAATCAAGGCATTATTGTTTATGAAGTCGGAAAGGCCAGATTTACTTTCCCAATTGATTTGAGAACCCCCAAATTTCTCAACGTTCAGGAGGGGTGTGTTGAAATCACCCATGACCAGCCAGTGTTCATTGACAAAACATCTTTGAAAACCAGACAACTCTAACCAGAAGGAATTTCTAGCTTTCTTGCAATTCAAGGCATATATATTGGATTGAATCCAGCAAAAATTGTCTCTTATGTGGGTGAATCTAGTGGCCACAACATTACCATTCTCCATTAAGGGCTCACCTTTAATAAACATCTTATTCCAAAAAGTAACTATTCCCCCCGAAGCACCCGCAGAACTATTTCCATGAACCCCACAATTCTAATTTTTTTAAAGATTTTCTACTTTATCTTTAGGCATTTTAGTTTCTTGAATAAGAAGAATATCAGGTTTGTGGTCCCTAACAAAATTTTGCAAAACATCCTTTTTATGATGGCTATTCATCCCTCTTATATTCCAAGACATAATTTTCATTTCTTACTTGGGGATTGAAGTATCTCTGGAATGGTCATTTGGATACCATCCGCAATATCCTGAAGGCTACCTTGCTCCCTTTGCCATTTTTCAGATTTTCTTCCCAAGCAAGGCTTGGAAATCCCACAATCAGCCTTGGCTCTAGTTCTGGTGACCATACCACTTGAAGTTTCCTTCAGCTTCTTTTTTTATTTTTTGGATTTTGAGTGTGAGATAACCTCCTCCCACTCGGTTTCATCTTGGCTTTCCAACTCTCTGCCTAAATCCCCATCCTTCTCAGATAACAACCTCTGGTCCCAAGGGAGGGTATCCATTAAACCATTCTTGGTTTCTAAAGTATTGAGATTAGGTGTTTTCATATTCATGCTTTGGGTCTCATAAGTATCCTTCACTACTTCCAAATTGGAAATCTCCTGAACCTGAACCCCCTTAGAGTAAGGGTTATCATAAGGAGAATGAAAAGGGGCAAGAATTCCTATCTCTAGGGACAAACCCATAATGGGTATTTCCTCCATCCCAAGAACATTCATACATCCAGCCGACAACAGAGGTGAGGATGGAACAAAAATCGTATCTTCATTTCTAGTTATAGCCTTCTGCAGAGTTTCCCGGGCTCCCTCCTTAGAAGGAATGCCTTCCTTTATTTCCTCAGGAGGAGAGAACAAATATTTAGGATCCTTAGGAACTTGAGAATAGGTACCTTTTGACTCAGGGCAAGCATCCATGTCCAAACATTTATGGGTCTCCTTCAGATCTTGTGGAAAGGTGTATCTTTCAAAGATTCTCCTCGTGATTTGGATCTGCACATGCATCACCTCCGGGAGATTTCTTTACGCATATCTCCTGTGGGCTGGCAGCCTCCTTTCAATTTTATTATTTAGTGGGCATTTCCTTTGCCCAATGCCCGTGATTTTTGACATTTGGAAACAAAACAAAGGCGCATTTAAAAGGTTGTTTGTAACACATTAGTTTATCAATTTCCACATTATGGTTGGGATATGGCCTACCAGGGTAACAAAAAAGTGTGGAGTTTAGTGTGGTGATTATGCAAAAATGGAATGAGCTACATAGCATTAGGTATTTTATTCCACTGTAGCCATTGCAACACAAAGCCAAAACTAACACCTACTGCCTTATGTAAAACTTTTATTCGAAACACCAAACCATATACATCTTTTGTGTAGACATAATGTGGATTTTAGAGCAACGATTATGTCTATTTCATAGAGAATATGTAAACTAGGAGATATTAAACTTCTAGATTTTATAATGAACAATTTTCTCTTTAGTTGCAATGGAATGAATGAAGTAGTTATAATTTAGCTATACTTAGTGCATATGGAAGAATGGAGTATGTAGAAAACAAAAGTAAGCCTAATTTCCATCCTACCATATTGGTTGATGGAGTGTTTAAATGTTGTTTCCCAAAAGGCATTCTTGACAATCATCCCAACTCATTTAATTTGGACTATCTGGAGAAATATACATGTACGGTATTAGATGCATAAAATTCTCTTATAAAGTAGTCTTAATCAATGATGCCCAATGGAATCTAACACAACGTCTATAAGATTATATGTTATACTCCATTACAAGAAGAATTTGAATGTAAGCCCCTAAGCAACAAGATACATTTTCCACTATTTTGATCAATGGTAAAATGGATCCTTCTTGTCAAACTTAAGATATAGGCTATGATTCTCACAAGTCGTTGTTCAGTTTGGTAACAATATTGATATTAATGAAAAATACAACCTTTTTCTAGACAACACCTTATCTGAAATTGAAACAATATAGGAATCTCACGACACCTTGTTGAAAATGATATAAACTATCCTAGGCTATAGTCTAACAATAAAGAATGTCATATTGGAACAATGGTTAGAAAATAAAGGGCATGAAATAGAAATTTGTTCCTCCTAGATATGGAAACAATACAACCTCCTCTCAACATTAGCTTATCTGAAAATGAAACAATATAGCGTTCTAATGGTTTTTCATTCAAAATGATAGGATTCCTAGGATAGAGTATAATGATGAGAATTCCATATTGGAAAGATGGCCACAAAACATACGACATGAATCAAAAATTTGTTCCTCCCCTATGTGTAGATATGTATTAATGTCACAATGGAGGAATATAGATTTATTTTGAAATTATTTATCGAGATATCTATAAACGTTCATTTTTATATTATTAATTTTTATTATATTGTAGATGTGTGAGGAAAAATAATAGGAATGTAGAAAAAATAAGACACCCTTTCTTCCTTTGTAATGCTAGCCCTTTGTCATCGACTATCTCCTAGATAGGTGCTTGCTTGGTGAATCATTGAACAACACCATCTTGGCCTACCCTCATTGCCTCCACTTCATATGATCATTTAAGGAACCACTAGAATAGGTAAATAATTCTTGATTGAAAAGATACGAAGAGCACTAAATCGAATGTTGAGTCAAAAAATTAACCCTTTGCTTTTTTTGGCATGAATAGGTGTTATTGCTTATAATGTTTGTGCCTCCACAATGCATACTGCTCTTCACATACCAATAAAAGATATGAATCCATTGAAAGTACAACCATTGACCATATTTCAAGAAGACTTCAAACATATTAAGTACATACTAATAGATGAAATGAGTTTACTAGGTCCCAAGTTGCTACTAAAAATAGATAGCTAATTGCAGAAAGCATTCCCTTCGAGACATTTGCAGCCATTCGGTGGTGTTTCTATTATACTCATGGGTGACTTGGCACAACTATCCCCTATTATGGACAGGCCTATCTATAGTTCTCGGTCCATAGCATTAGCACTTTGGCACAGTTTTAATATTGTTGTTACGCTTGACATTGGCTTTCACCAGCATGGGCAATCTGAGTCACAACAACAATTTTGTATGCTCCTTATGAATATTAGAAATTTCCAGGCATCCCTGGCTAATTGGCAACTTCTTATGAATTGAACAAAAAGCATGCTTGCATCTAAGCAAAACCAATACTTTGATTAGGCTATCCACTTAAATTCCCAACTAATAGATTGGTTGCTCTACCCAATAGCAAAATGCTACAACAATTAAATGTACCAATTGTAATTAGTGTTGTTGAATATTCTAAACAAAATGAACTTGATTATGTCAATGATGAACAACTTCAACTTGAACTCTTTCTCACAATTGGTCAACAAGTTATGTTGACAACAAATCTTTGGGTGGCAGCTGGCCTAGTGAATGGATCATTCGGTTTGGTGAAGGCTATTGTATATGCTAGGGGTACTAAACCACCTCAACTACCTGAATATGTTGTTTTTGACTTCCATAAATACACTAGGCCAACATGGGATCAGGAGAATCCAAGATTCAACCCCTTTATCCCAATCATATGAGGCAGTTGAAGACAACCCCCATTGACAATGGCCTAGGCTATCACAATCCATAAATATGAAGGCTTAACAAGTTAGAAAAAGATACAATAGATATTGGAACTAAAGAAAGGAAAGTACTAACATTCACAACTCTCTCTCATGTTAAATCACTAGAAGGAGTAAAAAGAGATCCACCTTTCTCTTTTGAAAGGTATTCTAGGCTACATTCCAACAAATACAATGCACTTTGAATCAAAGAAGAGAAACATCTCCAACAATTGTCTGCACTACCACCATCATGATTTTTTATTTTTTTTCCATAGTACCTATGCCACTTCTCCTTTTCTTCTTTGTCTCAATTCTTCCACAGTACCCTTCATTCCCACTTCTATTAATTTTACCTAGCATTTCAAAAAAATTAGTTATACAAACATCAATACAAGAAGTTTCTATTCAATTGTTGCTTTCTATTTCCCCTTCTTGCCAACAACAAACATCCATTATATAAATTTCACTTCGGTCTAATAGAATTCCTGCGCTTTACCAAAAATAGTCCCACCTCCATAACTATCACACTTGAATTATTTTTTCCTAACAATTTCAAATTCTAACAAATTTAGATTGGGAAGATTTCCAACTCTTTCTGTAGGTGTTTATAATTGTAAATACCTTTATGCTTACAACTTTCCCATGCTATTCAAGTTGAAACTATATTCTATTTGTATATAAGGTAAGGCTCTATCTCATTCTTTCCATATATTCTTTTGCAATTACATTCAAAGTTATTTATGACAAATGTTGCAACTCTATATATTTCTTTTAAAAGCTAATAGTGATTTTAGGTTAATAAAATTGCCAGGTTCCAAAAGACAATTATATTCAATTGTCCACATATTGTTTTGCTGCTCTTTGCAAAAGGTATACCTGCATCCTATTTATAACATGTATTTTATTCCACATATATTAGATATTATTCTTTAGAAATTATACTGTTATTTATACTTCCTTATCTAAATAGTTCGTAGTGATGATACATGTTTGCTATACTAAACTTCTAATTTCCATTGTTTCAAATGATATTTTGTTCACAACATTTTAGATTGCAAGTCTATGTACTAACATATAGTTTAAATTCATGGAGAAAAAATTACTCTCCATAGAGGTTTGGTGAGAAACCATGATGCTTGATACCATAATCTGGAAGGGTACAAAATAGGGCTCCCTTACTTTGTGAATCTTCCATTTCATTCCCTGTACAAGGTATACCGACATTTTATTTCCTTGCACTCTTCTACCGCACCTTCATTTCATACAATTTGTTATGAATTCTATTAGTCTTTACATAATCTGATTGATTTATCATCTACCAATGGTATGTCTTTAGTGTACTAAATTTTGAATTATTCTTTCATGTTTACAACCATACTCAACCCAAAAAATATCATATGTGCACCTTTTGATGCCTTTAGAGCTTGCATTAAGTTAGAATCAACCTAGACATTGCTTTCACCATTGATGCCAATGGTGGGAAATTTATTTTTCCTTGCTTGGGGGTTTGGTGAGGGCACATGACACTCCATGACCCAATATGGTAGGGTGGACATTGGGTGCTGCTTTCTTATGTTGACAATGCATTTTGTGACATACACTAGGTATGTCTAAGTTATGTTTACTTCATTTCTTGCATTAAAACTTCATAGAAAATTGTTTATTATAAAATAATCAACTTTCACATCTCTTGGTTTACATGTTGTGTATCAATTAGAGATGAACACTGCACTAATATTTGCACTTTTCTCTTATTTTTGTATATCATATTGAACCCGTAATGTGGATTCCAATGCTTTTATTTATACTCATTAGTAGCCAAAACATTCCTTCTATCATTGATCAAAGTAGTAGGGTGCACACCACCCCTTGTTCTCTTCCTTGCTCTACTCTTTTGTCAATAACTATGAATTTCATCATTGTATGGCAATGGTTACAATGGAATAAATAAGTTAATGTTATACAATTCATTCTGTTGATGTCCACCTTAGTCTATATTTGTTCCATTTGTGGCTTGCATTTAGCATCTATAATTGCAACACAACAAAATATCAATATATATATGTAATATTAAAATTGTTAAGGTTATGGAGTTTTGGTTGATTCTTATTGTATAGCTTGGGCTATATTGTGGCTTTCTTCATGTGGGTGGCTATTGAAAGTAATTTTTTTTTATTTATGGCTTTTACATTCTGGTTATGGCTGGAACAATATAGCCTAATGCATACAACAATAGTGAACAAACCCATATGCAAAACAACATGGAGTACATAGCATTAACTATTTTACTGCATTCCAACCATCACCACAAAATAATATATGATTTGTGTTAGCTTCCATTGGGAATTGTCAATTATAGTTGTGTTTCTTAAGCTATATTGTTTCATTTTGGAGAAGGTGTTGTTGAGAAGGCTGAATTTTTTCAATTTTCGAGGAGATTGTGCTGAGAAAGGAGTGTTTTTTGTCAATTATTATTGTATAGCTTAGATTGTATTGTGGCTTTTTGCATCCGAGTGGTTTTTGAAACCAATATTTTTTTATTTATGGCTTTCATTTTCTGGTTATGGTTGCAACAAGATAAAATAATTTATGTTATTCATTCCATGTTTCATTACATTACGTATCATTTACTTTTGTTATTTGCGTTCTTGCATCCTACATTGTTCCTCTTCTCTGCATTTGGCACAATAAATTTTGAAGCCTACCAACCTCATTGCTTGCATCTCCCCTCCCTCCAATGTACATCTCAGCCTATCGGCTCATCATTGCATGTTTCTACACGGAACTGCCAGTTTACATATGTTATGATATAAAGGATTTACATATGTTATGATATAAAGGATAGTTTGGACCAGCAAGATTATGAACTAAATTTTATTTAGGGACATTAGACATGTGGACTAAAAGGTTGTTGACAAATAATTTTTACTGATGAATATTATGCAGAATATCCAAAAAAGATTTAATAAAGGCCTTCCCCCATACATGTTTATCATTTAATTTGAGTATTCAATCTTACATTGTGATAGAGAAATGCATAGCATAAAAACTTCAAACTTGTTTAAGAAATTAAAGCAACAATATTAGATACAAACATCTAGAAAATATATAAAGAATATGGCTATAAAATAGTCTATGCAATGAAGATTTTTAAATATTATTCTATTTGCACAAGAACTCTCCTTGTCCTTAGGTTACGAAATGGCCTATCTTTAATATTGAATAATATGCTAACTTAAGCCTAAAACTAATCCAAACAAATTCATTCTATTTAGAAATCTAAAATGAAAATCCCTATAATTCCTCTAACTTCATATCTTCTAGTTGAGACAAAATGATTCAGACAATTGTAAGGAACTAACAACCTCTCATTATTTTATCTAGAAATATTAGAATAAAAGAAAAAAAATATGATGCACCTGCATCAGACTACCCAGGAAGAAAGACTTCTTCATGGGCTCCTATCCATGAGTTCATCAATACTAACACCATACTTGGTTATGTCTAAAGTTGTCATCCATGTAGCATCTTCAACTGGTTGACCTTTCCATTTAACTAAATACTAAAAATATTTTTTACCTCTTGTCTTTTTAACCATCTTCTCATCTAAAACCTCCTCAATCTGCAAGGGTTCAACTATAGGTAACTATTTCTCCCACTAAATTATATGTTCTTGTTGAACATCAAATGTATCTGTTGATTCCTCAGTTTCACTTTCCTTGCAAGGGTACAAATTTGCACCATTAAAAATTGGAGAATTTCTAATGTTAGGTGAAAGTGTAATTTCATATGCATTTGAAGAAAACATCCTCACAATTTTGCAATGACCAATCATTCTAAGCTTCAACTTATTATATTCTCTCTTTGGAAACCTTTCTCGTTTGAGATATCACACATTTAAAAATTCAATTATTTTCTTTCTAAATGTGCGCTTTCCTTATACTTGTTCTTACTTTCATATAATTTATTCCTCACATGTTTATGCAATTCCTAGATGGCTATAGAAAAATCTTCACCTTCAACACTCATTATCTCTACTTTTGCTAAGTCTCTCAATTCATAAACTCCTCTTGGATGTATTCCATACATGATCTGAAATGGACTTAATCTTGTACTTCTATTTGGTGAGTCATTATAAGTAAAATTTTCTTGAGGTAATACATGATCCCATTGCTTGGGATTTTGACCTGTTAGCCTTCTTAAAATATTCCCAAAACTCTTATTTACTACCTCTATTTTCCCATTAGTCTATGGATGGTAAGCTGAGCTAAAGTGGAGACTAGTTCCTAAATTTTTCCATAAATTTCTTTGAAAATGTGCCACAAATCTGGTATCCCTATCTAAAACTATGCTTTTGGGAAGTCCATGTAACCTCACAACATCTTTGAAAAATAAATTTGCCACATTATTTGCATCACAAGTCTTAAAACAAGGTATAAATTGATCCATCTTTGAAAATCTATCTACAACAACTAAAATTGAGTCATTACCCATTTTAGTTTTAGAAAAACCCAATACAAAATCCATACTTATAGAGTCCCATGGTCTATTTGGGATTGGAAGTGGTTTGTATAACCTAGTGTTCTAGCTTCTTCCTTTAAATAATGGAAAATCCTACATCTTGCAATAAACTTCTTTACATCAGCTTGCTTACCTAGCCAAAAATAAAAAATCACTTAATTGAGCAAAAATTTTATCCACTATGTTCTTCCTACAACAAGTACCCTCTGATGGAACATTTTGGAACACATAATTGACTTCGTTTAAATAAAAATCCTTCCTGTATCATATAATCCATCCATGAATTTTTATCTTGGTTCACAATATTTTTACAAGCAGCTTAGGCTTCTTTGAAATCAACATCTTCTTCATACATTTCCTTTAAATTATCAAATCCCAAGAAATTTACTTTGAAATCCTGCAAAATTAAACTTCTCATGCTTAAAGCATTTGCAACTTTATTAGATTACCCACTTGTATGCTTGATGACAAATGTAAAATTTTCCAACAACTCAACCCATTTAAAATGTCTTTGGTTCAACTTTACTTTCTTGGTTATAAATTACAAGCCATGGTTATTAGTATAAAAAATAAATTCCTTAGTCATTGAATAATGCCTCAATTTCTTTAATACTTGAAATATAGCATAAAATTATTTTTCATAGGAGGAAATTTTTTGTTTATCCTCATTCAACTTTTCACTAAAATAAGCAATTGGTTTTTATCTTGACTTAAAATTGCACCAACAACAAATCAACTAGCATCACACTTAACTTGAAAAACTTTATTAAAATCTGGTAATGCTAAAATTGGTTATTTTTATCTTCTTTTTGATTAATTGAAACCCTTTTTAAGCTATGTTTTTCCATTGAAAAGGTTGCTTGCTACCCTTGATTGTTTCTACAATTGGAGCAAAAATCCCACTAAAATTTCTAATGAACTTCTTGTAAACACTGGCTAAACCATGAAAACTTCTTACTTCAAAAATATTCCTTGGAGTACGCCATTCTATTATAGCTTTTACCTTTTTTGGGTCCATTTTTAAACCATCTTTAGATATAAAAAAACCCAAATAGATTAACCTAGGTTTCAAAAATGTACACTTCTTAAGATTGATTAAAGTTTTTTCTTGTTTCAACTTACTCAAAACCAATCTTAAGTGTTTGAGATGTTCCTCCTTTGATTGAATATATATTAGAATATCATCAAGATAGACTATGGGGTATGTGTAGGATCATGATGGGCCAAAAAGTGGCAATATGATGGGAATTTGTAGGGTATGTGGTCGATACAACTTTTTAAACCCAAAATTGATGAAACAAAAAGGGTTTTAAAGGAGACTTTAGCTTCCACCAATATATAAATTATGCTTTACTTTAATTTAATAAGTAATTATTATTCATTTTCACGAAATTTATTTACTAAAGTCCTAATCGACAGGCTTGGATTGAAAAACATCTATAGCTTTAAACACATACAATTTTGAATCCAAAATATGCATGACATCTCTATGCTTCACATACTATAGATTAAAAAAAGAAAATGAATTTCATGAAGTTCTTTGAGCAAGTTAAGGTGTAATAAACAAATGAGTTTTTATATTTTTAAAAAGTTATAATAAAAAAAATTATAATTAATTATTTAATTTGGAAAAAAATACAAAAAAAATATGCATCACATTGGGACACTAGTCCTCTACTTATATTTACATTCTTATAAAAATATTATCATTTTATTATGGTTAGGGTGGTCATATAGACACCTACTTCTTATTTTTTCCCTAAAATTTAAGTACTATTGCATTGAAATTTCAAATTTTCACCAAATCGATTTAAAAAATAAAAATGAATTCGGTAGTTTAGAAACTACAATCAATTTTCTACAGATTTTATTGTTACATATTTTTGAAATAATGTAGATAACTTATTCAAATTTTTAAGTCAAGTTTCCTAACTCTGATTTTTCTGATTTTTTTACCACTTAAGGGCATGTTTCTTCCATCATGATCCTACACATACCCTATGGAAAAATTTCCTATGAATTCGTTAGTTAATTCATTCATTAGTCTCATAAAAGTACATGGATTATTCCACAAACCAAATGGGAAATTACTAACCATTCATAAAGCGTATCATTTTTTATAATTTTTTTTTCCATTCATCACCTTCTCTAATTCTAATCTATTGATATCCACTCTTTAAATCTATTTTGGAAAACTATTTAGCACCACTCATAAAATCCATCAAATCATCCATACGAGGCAAAATAAATCTATACTTGAGTGTAATCTTATTGATGGATCTGGAATCTATACACATTATCCATCCACCATCCTTCTTTGGGCTCAACACTGTAGGAAAAACACAAGGACTTTAATTTTCTATGACCAGACATTTTTCAAGAAAATCTTGCACTTTAACTTTGATCTCTTCATTCTCCCTTGGAGTCATTTGGTAAACTGCTTTGTTTGGTAAACTAGCTCTAGGAATGAAATTTGTATGATGGCTAATACTTCTTATTCATGGTAGCTCATTAGGAAAATCATCCACGATAATATGAATAAATTCATCTAAAATTCTTTGAATTTATATAGGTAAATCAACTAACTTTTTGCTAGTTAGAATTCCTTTTGGTTTTCAAATTAGAACAAAATTTACCTCCTCATTCTTAATTTGGTGCAAAAATTACTTACCACTAACCAAATTAACACCTTATAATTTTTATTTTTTCTATTGTTCCCTCATCTTTATTTCGTATAAATTTATGCTTCTTTCCATCCTTGTCAAGAGTATAAGTATTTCTCCTTCCATCATGAATTTTATTCTTGTCATATTGCCAAGGTCAATCCAAAAGAACATGACAAATATCCATAGGCATAATATCACAAATTACCTGATCTTTATAACTCCCAATCTAAAATTCTACTTTATAATATTCATTCACCACTTGACTGGATGTCCTTGAACTGCAACCAAGACACCTTATATGGAGTGGGGTGTGTTGTCTTTTCTAATCTTAACTTATCCACCATCTCTATGGAAACTAGATTGTCATTACTTCCATTATCAATAATAACTTTTCAACATTTAACTTTTGTTTTGCAAATTGTTCTTAACAAAGACTTTCTTTGGGTAGGTTCTTGTATCTCCTTGTTTGAAATCAATATTACTTTTTTCATCAACAAGGATTCTCCTACTTCTACTATTTCTTCATTTGGAGGTGATCATGCAATTGCTTCATCTTTTTGTGCAATATGTGCACTTCCCTGGCTTATAGAAGGATTCTCTTGACATTCATAAGATTTTTTTCCATTCTTGTTACATTTGTAGCATCTTATTTCAAAACCTCTATCTTTGCATCTAAAATATGACCTTCTACCTCTAAAATTATTACCTCTTGTTGGCTGCTCTAGTTGCCTTGAACTGCTAGCTCCATCTTTTTGATTTTGAAATTGTCCTTGCCTCTTTCTTGTCCTCTTCCTCTTTTTTTTCTTGTTTTTGGAATTTCTTTTCTTGATAATTTATCTTCTTCTTTTAAAGAAAAGTGCTATTCCTCTTCTACCGTCTTCAAGGGGAACAAACTAATCTCATCTTGAATGTCATATCTCAAGTCGTCAATGTAACTAGCTACCTTATTAGGTGTTTCCTCCACATGAATAGCCTAATGTTAATTCTATAAAACTCTTCAGTATACTCTTTTATAGACATTAGTTTCTATTTTAAATTCTGAATTTTTTTAAACAATGTGATTTGATAGTCTATAGACATGAGTTTACCTTTTAGTTTGGTGACCATTTTGTCCCAACTATTGATCCTAGCTTTTCCTTTATTCCTCCTTTCATCCTGCACTCTATCCCACCAAAGATATTCATGAACCTTTAATCTAGTCACAAAACATTTCACTCTCTTATCTTCATCAAAATTCTCATACTCAAAGTACTTATATAGAGAACTGATCTAATCGATCAATTCTTCTACATTTCAGATACCATCATACATTAGCAGTTGTAATCACGGTTTGGAACTTGCCCCTACAATTGCTTTAATTTTTTTTTTGTGGAAGCAAATTCTCCTTCTGGTTCTGATTCTTCTTTAGAAGATTCTACTTCTTGTTCATTGACATCTCCATTTTTAGCATCTCATCTTTGTGTCATTTCCATGGCCTCTAACCATTCTTGAAGGTTTCTCACTTCAAACAAGTAAGTGTTAGCGATAGGTCTTCCTCGACCTCAACCTCATCCTCATCCTCTAAGTTTGAAAGCAATCCCTTGACAAATAAAATCTCCTCTTGAACCTGTAGGAATTCTTTCCTACTTTGGTAAAAATGATATAGGGCTAAAAAATAATTTACTTTTCATATGCAAATTTATGAATGTTACTTTTGTTTATAATAACTTATTCACTAGAGTGAATTTCTCAAAACTATTACTATGTTTTGTTTTACACATTCCAACTTTCTAAATCATTTTTAATATCTTGATTTCATCAAGAAATGAGAAAGTTACAAATATTTTACTAAGACTATTTTTTAAAAAATTTGAGGACATTTTTTATTTTTCTACAGTAAAACACTTGACACAATAACCCTATCCAAATTACATCTTAATAATACAAAACTTATTTGTATTTACCTCTGCTAAATGCTATAGACCATGGATTTCGTGATTTGTAACTTGTATAGTGAGCTTATAAATTGTTCCTTATGAAGGTCTTTCAAACATAAAACTTCTTATAAAGCTTCTACAATATGAGATCGATACTACTCACCTTTCCCAATAAATAGAGTCATTTAATTCAAACCACAAATACAAAAAAACTTCAGCTAAACCACTTAACACTCTCTCAATTTAAAATTTGTAATTTTTTTTGGTGGTTTCTTTATTCCTAATGGTAGCTTTACATTTTATTTTTTTTCAATCTACAATCTCCATAAAAGGTCCAATTTTCTGACACACTTTATCTGTGGCTTGATCACCTTCTTTGACAATTTGAATCTAGTCCAATGACTAGCAGTAATTAACATGGAAATATTTTTCTCCTCTTTTCTACTGTGACCTTTTCAATATGCTTGCAACTTCTCTTTTCAAATAGATCTTCAATCTCAACTATTAAAAACACTATGCACCTAGATTTCCCACGATCAGTGCCTCTTATACCAAAATTATAGATAAATACATAGCATAGAAACTTCAAAATTGTTTAAGAAATTCATGCAACAATATCAAACACAAACATTTAACGAATCTACAAAGGATATGGCTATCAAATATTCTAATTAATGGGAGTTTTGTAAATATTATTCTATTTACATGGGAACTCTCCTTATCCTCGGGCTATGACATGGCCTATCTTTTAAACTAAATAATAGGCCAATTTAAGCCTAAAACTAATCCAAAAAAAAAACATTATATTTAGAAAACTAAAATAGCAATCAATACAATTCCTCTATCTTCCTATCTTTCAGTTGAAACAAATTGATTCGAAGGATTGTAAGGAACTTATATCCTCTCATTATTTTATCTAGAAACATTAGAATAAAACCAAACAAATAGGATCCACCTGCATGACATTGACATACTAAACAATTCTAGAATTAGTATTTATATATAAATTAACCTTATATGATTCTTTAACAAGGATTATTTAATAACTTTTCCACATTAAAAATTTCAAGGAAAGCCTAAGTTCCTCATCTATTGGTGTCTCATTTTTTTTTATTATTAGGGGACCATCATTTTTTTTATTTTTTTTAATATCATCTAAAAGAAGTTTTCCCTAGGGGAATAAAAAAATTCATTTTTTAAAGTTTTTTATCTTTTAATTATGCTTAAACTTTAAACTTTAAAGACTAAGGAACTTGTCTTGTTCCCAAAAGTAAGTTGTTGGTTCTAATTATATATCAAAAAAATTATTATGGTTATTGATAAAAAATAGTCATGGATTACTATGAACTCATATCTAGCTTTACAATTTTAAACTATGTATAGAGACATAGGATATTGTTGGTTCTACAAAATGAGGTCTAGATAGATTAGTGGAAGATAGAAAAATTGTAATGGAAATTTTAATATTACAAAAAATTATCTTTTTGAAGAGGGTAACCAAGTTAGTGGAGGATTTTTTTGAAGTCCTATCACTTGAAATGCTTAAAAATGGGAAATGAGATTACCACAATGTGAGAAGAAAAAATGTATGAAGTGACAATGCTTCAAAAAATATAAAAGTATTTGAGAAGAAAAAATAGAAAATGTGAGGATGATAATGATGATATGCTCGAGTAAGAAATGGAAAATAAGAAAAAAGGTGAAATGACTAATTGATTTATGTCACCTCTAGATGTTATCCATGTGTAAACTACATGTGTGATATCTCAAAATAGCAAAAGATAAAGAAAGAAATATAAAATGAAAGATGGAAAATGATGGAAAAATTTAAGGGATGAATGTAATCTAAATATGATTATGCATGAAGGGGTATGTGCAGGATCATGATGGGCCAAAAAGTGTTGATATGATGGGTATGTGTAGGGTATGTGGCTGATGACTTGTTTTTTACCCAAAATTGATGAAAAGAAAAGGGTTTTTAAAGGAGATTCTCAGCTTTCCACCAATATAAATTATTCTTTACTTTGAATTTAATTAATAATTATTATTCATTTTCTATTTGAATTACAACTAAAGTTCTAATTGATAGGCTGATTGAAAAACATCTATAGCTTTCAAATGGTATCACGTTTTGTGAATCCAAAACATGGACCACATTCTATGCTTCACATACTATAGGATTTAAAAAAAATGAATTTCATTAAGTTTTGATCAAGTTAAGGTGGTCAGACATACAAGTTTTTATATTTTTAAAAAGTTGTAATAAAAAATTCATAATTAATTATTTACTTAGATAAAAATTACAAAAAAATATGCATCACATCTAGACATGAGTCCTCTACTTATATTGAAAATAATATAAAAAAATATTATCATTTCATTGTGGCTATAGTGGTCAGACAGACACCTACTTATTTTTTCATTGAAATTTGAATACTACTACATTGAAATTTCAAATTTTCACCAAATAGATTTTAAAAAATAAAAAAAAAAAATTATTAGTTTAGAAACTACATTCAATTCTCTATAGATTCTATTCTTACATATTTTTTAAATAATATAGATAATTATTCAATTTTTTATGGCAAGTTCCCTAACTCTGATATTTCTGATTTTTTTTCCACTTAAGGGCATTTTTTTCCATGATTATCCTACACATACCCGAAGATAATATTTATTATATTTTTATTAATAGAGAAAAAAAGGTTTTGAAGGGACCTGAAACCCTTTATATCACAAGCATATAATTGAATTATTTATTAGTAATATAGCACTTGAGGTTCCCCAATCTACTAACTTTAATGGATGTATCTCCTACCCCAACACTACCACCCTCACCAAACCATGTAATTTAAACTTATCATAGTCCATGAAAAGAATGAAAGTATCATATGAAGAAAATTACTCATGATCGTATTTATCATAAATAATCTATTGTGATAAATTTTTATAGTGAAGAAGAAGATAAGATAAAAAAGAAGAAAAGGATATTATAATGAACTAGACCTTATAATTTTTAAATCAATGAATTGAAATGGGGGCCCAACCATGATGATCCTCTTTCTAAGAGTGATGCACCATTTTTGAATATGGTTCTATTATTTTTATAACACTTGTTGTATTATCTTTAGCATATTTTCTAACTTTTATTTACGATGAGCAATATTGGGATGTCGACAATTTTCTTTAGATTGAATCACGTGTGTTGTACTTCTATGTATTTTCTTACACATAATATGATCTCCCATGTTGTGCTACTTGATGTGTATTTATGTTTGTTAGTTTTCTTTGGGTGACCCTTGTTGTTCTCATTATTATAAGGATATGTAGAGGAAAAAAATGTATTATGATATTTTCTCTATTTATACATATATACTTCATTTTATCATGAAAAAAATATTGTCTTGTGTTTTCATTTCTAGGATGATTCATTGCATGGAGACATTTAGATATCTTCAATGCTAACCTTAATGTTTTGATTTTTAGATTAATATCTCATTCCTCTATTGTGTTTGTGATACAATGAGTATCTAGGAAATGAAGTTGATTATAAGAATAATCACATTACATATTATCTATGGTCTATACTAACCTTAAATTTATGGATCCCTTACATGACATCTTGTGTATTTTAAGTGGCTCTTTCTTGGGGGAAACCCCTTGTAATGAGTCAATCTTATTGGAAACATCTCATTCACATAGGGTTTTCCTATAAGCACTCATGTTATTTTATGTTGCATGTATTGTCTTAGTCTACCATAAATGCAATTGCTCACAGTTTGTGTTAGCAATTAAGTTAAAGTTGTGGCATGCATTCTATTATGTGTGTCACTTTGCTCACATGTGTTCTACATAATGATTCATTAGCTTGGTATTTTAATAATTTTTCAACACCTTATTAGAACTATTGGGATTATTATTCTATATATAGTTTACATGAGGACACACCTAGTGAATTTTATAATCCACTTCTCCTTGTGTGGTTTAAATTTTCTAATTTGAAATTTTTTTCCTAGTGAATATCATAATTCACTAGCTTGTGGTGCTTTGGTTTATTGCTTGAAACTAGAAAATAGTAGATTTTTTTAGCTTGTGATGAGTAGACACCTTGGGTATTGATCCTAGTAATATCTATGCAAAATCCTACTAGTCCATGATCTTCATACCTCATTTTCATGTTTGTGTTATGATTTCATTGTTTCTTTTGTATTGTATTCTATTTTCGTCTTTCTATTATGTTTTTGATATGTTGTGTTGTGTGTTTTCATAATGTATACTTCATTTTTAACATGATGTGTTGTAGCTTATATACATGTTTGTTACTTTTACCTTCTATTATCTTGCCACAAGACATTGTATCTAGGGGCTAGCACATCCTCTAGATTTAATTGCATCATATATCTTAAATATTTGGATAATTGATCCCTTGTTGACATATTATTACTTTAGTGTGAGTATTAGTTTAATTTTATACTCTAAGCCTAAACCCTAAACCCTGGGTTTAGCTCTCCCTTATGTACTTGGGCCAAATTATGTATTTAACTACCCATTTTTCTAAATATTAGTAGAAATATGATGATGTATTAGCTTGGAAAGGAGGTCGGTATGTAGAGCTCTATGGAATTTGAATGGTCTTCTACCATTTTGCTTCCTTGAGGTTTGTGATCATTGCTCTAAGCTCATACTTGTGTTCTTTGTTCTCATTGAATCCTTTGCTCCACTTCCTCCTTTTGAATCACTTAGTAATCTAGGTCTCATTAGTATTATTGTTATTTATTTGATCTATCTAGTTCAAGGTTCTATGGTATGTGATTTTTGAATTTTTAATTTTCTCCCACCACCCTCAACTTAACCTGCTAGCGTAATTGTGCCTCGATTTAACCATTAGCCTTTGCATATTTTGAATTTTCTTTGATATGTTGTCCACTAGGGATGGTTAAATGGATTAATGGTTGATACAAAATTTTTGGTGTATGCTAGATAGGTTATGTTTTAATGTGACATGATAGAGTTATTTACATATGTTATGATATAAAGGATAGCTTGGACCAACAAGATTATGAATTAAATTATATTTAGGGATATTAAATGTGCATACTAAAAGGTTGTCGACTAATAATTTTTACTGATGAATATTATGTGGAATATTCAAAAATGATTCAATAAAGGCCATCCCCTATGCATGTTTATTATTTATTTTAAGTATTTTATATTACATTGTGATAGAGAAATGCATAGCACAAAAACTTCAAACTTGTTTAAGAAATTCAAGCAGCAATATTAGACACAAACATCTATAAAATCTATAAATAATATGACTATAAAATATTCTAATTAATGAGAGTTTTGTATATATTATTCTCTTTTCACAAGATGTAAGACCCCACTCCACATGTGATTAATGTAAATCCTAACTTGTTATATTTTTTTCTTAAATTGATGATTAGATATATTATGGATGATAAATGTGGTGATCTCTTAGAAATATTCTTGTCTTCCATTTGAAATTATGTTTTATTGTCACTACCATAAACATGGGATACACTTGTATACTAGATAGAAATACAAATTGAAATTTAATTGGATTATTATATGCTTAAAGTTTAGAATATTTAGCTAATAGATTAATGTGATATAAAATTGTTACTTATGATTGTTGGGAAAATTTTGTCATCTCAAAGAAACCTCCAAGAACAATAGTTCCTTTGGTAACTTTAATTTCAAATAGATTTCCTCAAAAAATGTACAACCATGTCACAAAGTAGAATCAGACGCAGTTCAATTCCCACATTAATCCTTCTGAGAGAAGAACATGTAAATTTAGTTTCAACACTTGCATAAATAGATTCAACAAACAAAACCATTAAACATGAAAGATGGTACAAAACATAAGAACACAATTTTACATGGGGAAAACCCTTTGGGGTAAAAAACTCCACACTCCAAAAGATCTGAGCCATTACATTATTCAACAACAAATAGAGTTACAATACAATCTCAGGCTCTTAGCCCTTTTCACAGAGATTACACCTTGTTTCATTCTAGAGACAAACTGGCAGCAACCCTATTCTATTTCCCTCTATCCTATTTACATTTCCCCAATCAACCTCTTAGTCCACACAACCTTTGCATTGTTACAATACTCTCACATAGTATACAGTGCAGATTAACACAAGAGATCAACCAAGACACTTAATCTGGAGATATTTTGGCAGCATAATCTTGCCTCAATCACCTCTCTCACTTTGTACTACAAAACGTCCAATGTATATACATTCATCTTCAGTAGACATGAAATGATTCATCTTCTATAGATCAGTTCATATTATTTCTATTGGACCAATTATCAACAGTCTTGTACATCGAAAAAACTTCTCCAACTGTCATCGTTCCAATTTCCAACCAGACCAAATGGTTTTGAGCAAACTATACAGTCACCGTAAAACTCAGCAGATCAACCAAGTTAGCACCTATTCAACCATGGTCCGCATTCAAGTCTATCGACATGAATTTGTCTATCTACCACCGTTTCACAAAACATATTGATCATCAAAGTCTCCTTGATGTTGTCCATCATCCTAAGGTCTTGACCAAGTCCATCGACAAGACAACATCCATTGGCAAGAGTTCATAATGTCACATTGAACCCATAGGTCTCCCTAATTTCATTTAGCTCACACACCTTTTGAACCATCCTGTCAGCTTGTGTCACCCCGATGATCAACAGGAGCACCAACTATCATGGGATTAGCCTCATAGGAAAGAGAACAAGCATCAGAAAAGGTTTCATTAATGTCCCATGTCACACCGATGAAAACACCTCATTGGCAAGAGTTACACCAAACACAAACCCCATCGGCTAGACATGCTCTATCGCTAAGACTCTTATAGAGCCTTCATGTCACCCCAACCAAATACCATTGGCCAGAATCATACCGAAATTCATCACGAGAAAATCTAGTGACAAAGTTCACAGCGATATGCATAAGAAGCAACTCCATCGACAACAAACTAAAAACTCACAATGATAGCTCGAGTCACACTGATCACATCCATCGGAAAGACAAACTAAATGTCACGCCAATATAGTCATGAAGGAACTTGACAAGGAGAATTCAGATCGGGCTGAGTCTCACCAATCTTATAGATAGTTTAGGATCACTTATGCAGATTGGCCAAACATCTCAGTGGTCACACTCAAATCACTCACTTAGAGGTTTAGTCTTGTGGGATTGAGGCACACAATTCCAAAAATCTCCCACTTGACAAAGTTCTCACAAACACCTCTAGAGCACTTAGGAACTAAGATCACACTAGCTCCACTAGTCCAGACCCTACTTTGTACAAGTCTCTATTCAACATCACTCAGGACACCCAATCAATGGATTTCCATAGATATCATCCTACCAAACAATTTGCAACAAAAAAAAAGTGTCAAACTACAACTAATTGTCCAACATTGCAATCGATCATAGCCTTCCATGAAACCACATAGAGCTCAAGCATGCTCTCATTCTGCATCAAGACTTCTGCACCAACATCCAAGATGTCCATCATTCAGGTAAAATCCCTAACATCTTCCAACATGCCACCTATGGAAGAAAGGTACAACCTGAGGTGAATAAGCACAAGTCCAATGAACACAAGCAAAGGATCCCAGTGATATCATCAACAAGAAACTGCCAACACTCCAAAAAAAAAGATAGAACATTAGCTAGAACGAAAATTGTCCTGACTGCTTCCATTCAACTGTAAACCTACGTGACTGAAAATAACACCCACAACAAGTGCTAGAACATCCAATCAACCATACCTCAAGGGTATACACATTAGTAAACTTGTGTCAGTAGTACAACCAATCTACCACTGCAAATAAAAGCTCTATGTACTCACCAATCAAAGAAGAAAAAGTACAACTAGAAACTCCCACTGCATAGGTAATTCCAAATTTGAACAATCAAAAAAACAAAATGAATCTACCAATAACATCACATAGAAATGTAACCATGTAGTACCAAGGAACATTCACAATGATATGCACAACCTACAAATTAATAACCTGCAAGAACAACTCTCACCACAAGTCTTCACAGCTCTCCCAAGTTCTCCACACCTAAGAAAAGAAAAACATTAAGAATCTCCATGTCATCTCCCATGAATCATGAGTGAAAACACATGACCACAAGCTAGTGATCACTATAGCTCTGACTAAACCTTAGGCCAATGTAATGCGAAATCAAATGTTAGGAAGACCACCCAGACCAAAGAGAGAAAACTCTACACAACATATACCTATAGAACATCCTCCTACATACACTTCTAACAACAAGTTGTGTCAATTATGATCTCCTTCCCATCCCAAAGAGATTCCATAACAACATCCAACCATTCAATGACCAAGATCAAGCATAAAAAATGTAGCATGTAAACAATCATGGATGTAAGCCTCCCAAAGAAGACCAAACTATTTCATTTCCCATTTTAGGAAATCAGCCCATAAAGCATCTCCTACCGGTTCTCATCAATAAATGATATAACACAAAAGCTCAAGGAGATAAACTGTGATGTACATATTCCACTATGAATCCTACAAAACCATCTGAATAGTAATTCAAGATCCATATCCATGTAAGAAAGCATAAAACAACTAAGAGAAACAATGGGAAAATACCTCTCAAATAAACTATTGAGTAGACCAAGAGTGGGAACGAGAATGCTCCTTCAGGATAAACAAGCCATCATGACTAATCCAAGAGCAATCTCCTCATTGGTCTCTATTGAACTCACATCCAACCAAGTTGTAAGCTACTTAGACTTTCAACTATAGCTAGCACCAAGAGTAACCATCAATAGCCTCACCTTATTCTTCATGTATCCATGAGTACTAACATCTGATTATCACATGCTAAACTCCAATTGTACATGAAGTATCTGACAAATGATCAAAGCACCCAATACATAAATAATTTCAAGACCACTATCAAAGCTCCACATATCTGAATCAGTAACTTATCAAGACACCATGATCTACACATCCCCCTTAGGAGAGACCATGCTCCAAGTAAACTTACCATGGTCTCAAGAACAATGCATCATGCCAAAACACTAATGAAGAGCACACCATGACATAACACAAACAAACTCAAAACCAACATCACCTATCAAGCTCTTCCAACACCTCAGCCAAAGACTCCAAACATCTTCCATGGTTCCAAGATGTTTCACATCTTCAAATAGTGCCCATACAAATGCAAAAGAACCCTTTTGTAACAACAGGATCAAAGAGCTCCTCCTAGTAACGTCTGCAAGACTAAAGAAGACCATCCATCACCAAGTGATAAATCCACAATCACTACTAAAGCTCCCACTGAAACATGACATCTAAGCTTTCCAAGCATCATGACCAATCATCTACTAATCTGAAAAACCTCTAGGTACAATCAACAACATTTCCATCTAACAACAATGCTAAGTAGTACCAAGATCTCCAAAACAAGCAGAGATTACCATCACTGTCAAAAGCTTACACAAAGTATTGTATCAAAGCCATCCATGACATCATGATAAAACATGCTATAGGTCCCCATAGCCGACTATTCAGGTACTCAACATGACCCATCATCTCATCTCAAATCAATCACACCAATGCACAAGTGACCACAAATAAGGCTAGCTTACAAGTCTACATAAATGTTGCATCGACCTCATGGATATAGACAATCCACTTCTAAGTTGTCCCACAAAAAAAACATGGGTAAAGATAACCTATAACTTTGCACAACTCGTAGATCCAATTAATGAAACATGAAGAATCACTAACACATCAATGTCTTACACAATATGAGATCTCACAAGAGAACAACCATGTAGACACTCTGACTCAAACACTAGATCATGCCAAATCTGATATGGCAAACATGTCCACAACTAGCACCATAGTCAAGGAACTCACAATAATGTTGAGTGACAAATCACATACCAACACTCTCATATAGAGAAAGCATCTCACCTCCTCACACCATGCCAAAGTAGGCATGCAGAACTGCAAACATTTCATCTAGCAACACTCCAAAAGCCAGGGTCTAGAAAATAGTTTAACAACTCCACATAATCACAAGTTTTTCTTGATGTGTAAAACCTGCAAAACCACATCAAACATGCAAGTACAATAAATCATTAAAAAAGGAAACAACATTTCAAGAACTCCAGGCCCCCTTCAAGCCAATTCCAAAACCATCAATATGCACATGCATCTGAGAAAGAGATAGGCTATTTTAGAAGCTTTCAAACCATCTAATGATTAACTCCATAGCCTTCATGTATTTGAGGTTAATAGAATACAAATCCTTCCAACACTAGGAAATACCACCCAACATAAGCACTCTCTTCCATGACTAGACTCAAACCAAGCTTCTCCATATCACCACAAAGCCTCTCACATAAACACTCAATATGAAAGCTTTGTTGTAACTCAACCAAGAAGCAAATAAATCCACCTCAAACATTAAGGTTATACTGTTGCCAAGATAACCAACTCTATCTTCACCATCCTTCCAACTATGTGTTGTCTCTGAATACTACAAGACATCCACTCAACAAAGGATCAATACATCAGCCAATTCCTCCAGATTCCCTCAAGCCTGATAGACTAAGAAATCTTCACATTAGAAATACCCAGAACTAGCAACCAAAATAAGGCTTTGCTACCACTTGTTGTAAAATTTTTGTCATCTCAGAGAAACCTCCAAGAACAATAACGCCTTCGATAACTTTAATTTCAAATAGATTTCTTCAAAAACACGTACAACCATGTCACAAAGCGGAATTAGAAATAGTTCAATTCCCACCTTAATCCTTCTCAGAGAAGCACATGTAAATTCAGTTTCAACACTTGCATAAACAAACTCAACAAACATAACCATTAAACATGAGAGATGGTAAAAAACATAAGAACACACAAATTTACGTGGGGAAAACCCTTTCGGGTAAAAAACCCCACACTCCAAAAGATCTGAACCATTGTACTATTTAGCAAGAAATAGAGTTACAATAAAATATCAGGCTCTTAGCCCTTTTCATAGATATTACACCTTGTTTCATTTTGGAGACAAACTGGCAGCAACCCTATTTTGTTTCCCTCTCTCCTTTTTACATTTCCCTAGTCAACATCTCATTCCATACAACCTTCACACTGTTACAATACTCTCACATAGTATACAGTGCAGATGAACACAAGAGATCAACCAAGACACTTAATCTAGAGAGATTTCAACAACATAATACTTCCTTAATCTTCCTCTCTCACTTCGTACTACAAAACATCCAATGTATGTACATTCATTTTTAGTAGATAGGAAACAATTCATCTTCTATAGATCAGTTCGTATTCTTTCTATTGGACCAACTATCAACAGTCTTGGACATTGAACAAACTTCTCCAACTGTCATCATTCTGATTTCTAACTAGACTAAACAGTTATGAGAAAACTGTACAGTCATTGTACAACTCAGCAAATCAACCAAGTTAGCACATGTTCAAGCATGGTCTTCCTTCAAGTCTATTAGCATGACTTTGTCTATCAGCCATAGTTTAGAAAAACACACCTATTATCAAAGTCTCCCTGATGTTGTCCATCATCCTAAGGTCTCGACCAAGTCCATCAACAAGACAATGTCCATCAACAAGAGTTCATAATGTCACATTGAACCCATAGGTCTCCCTGATGTCATTAAGCTCATACACCTTTCGACCATCTTGTCAGCCTGTGTCACCCCAATGATCAACAGGAGCACCAACTATCATGGGATTAGCCTCATCAACAAGAGAACAAGCATCAGAGAAGGTTTCATTGAGGTACCATGTCACACTGATGAAAACACCTCATCAGTAAGAGTTACACCTAACGCAAACCCCATTGGCCAGAAATGCTCTTTCACTAAGACTCTTATAGAGCCTTCATGTCACCCTGACCAAATACCATCGGCCAGAGTCATACCAACATTCATGATGAGAAAATCTAGTGGGAAAAGTCATAGTGATATGCATTAGGAGCAACTCCATCGACAACAAACTAAAAACTCATAACGATAGCTCAAGTCACACCAATCACATCCATCAACAAGAATAACTAAGTTTTACACTGATATAGTTATCAGGGAACTTTACAAGGAGAATTTAGATTGGGCTGAGTCTCACTGATCTCATAGACAGTTCAAGATCACTTAAGCAAATTGGCCAGACATCTCAGTGGTCACACTAAAATCGCTCACTCGGAGGTTTAGGCCAGTGGGATTGAGGCACACAATTCCAACAATGATTGTGTCGGTAATGTGTAGGAAGGTAACAGTGCTAGCATGAGAAGAAAAGACCATCGAGAGAAAATAAAAAGACCTTTTCTTAAGGATGTAGATTTGGTCCCTTTTGGTGGGCTTAGAACAAGTATAGTTAATGTTTTGGTAAGTTAAGGTGGTGAGGGTGGTTGTTAAAGGGTTAATCAATTATGTGTTTTTTGGGTGCAAGTGGGGCTAGGGGTTAGGAACTCTTATCCAAGTGTGAAACTCGGATGGATCTTTAGGTGGGTCTTTAAAGAGGGTTTTTGGTCAATTTCTTGGATTGGGATGCATAAATAAACCCCCTAGGTTCTATACCATAGTGGTAGGGGTCAAGTGGACATATAATAGTGCCCTAAGGACATGATTTGACCCCTAAAAAGTCCTCATAATGAAGAGTGACGAGTTTTGAGGAGGAGATGAAATGAAAGGATGGGGGCGGTGTCCAAGTGCATGTTCCTCTTTAATAAGGAAAAGAATCTCATTGATGAAGGTAGGTACACTTCACACCTCCTCACCCAAAATTTGCATGTTGAAACTCTTATATAATTGGGAGAGGAAGAATGAGTGGGGTATTACCCACTTCTCCTCTTGGAGAAATTTAGTGGAGATGGTAGAGAGAATGAGAAGAGGAGAGAAGTCCACCTATTTTGGGAGATAGTGTAGATGGCTTGGCTTGGAGAGGAATGATGGATAAAAAAGTTCAATCCTTTCACCCACAAAGCAAATAGATAAGTTCTTCCTAATTTCTTGTACTTGTTTATCATAAGAAGTTGACATAGTGTATGGATCATGGTTGAAAATAGAAAGTAGAAAATCTAGATGCATGAAATTTGTGCTATGTCAGTTTATCCCTTGTAAAAATAAGAAAAGATTCCATTTATCATCATGGAGCTAAAATAATACCTTGCTCGGTAGTATGGTTAGAGCCCACGAGGCTCCATGACGCCATTACGGTAGGGTGGAGAGCAAGCCTCACTCAAATGTGTTTTTCTTCATTGTATTTCTTTAAAATTGTTTGTAATATGGCAAGCTGGTGTTTGGATGTAACATGGAAGATAATGGAAAATATCAAGCCTGAATTCTTTTGCATGTAGCTGCATTGCTTATTTTGTTTATATAATATGGGTAATGCTACAAGTTTAAAAGATGGGTTATATATATGTCCAATAAAAAGGATGAAAAGAGCTAGCCTTTATGCATTGGGTTATTAATAAGATATTTTCTATGTATTATCGTAATGACCAGTTTAAGTAAGGAAATGGTAAATTGTTGTAATGAAAGAAAGTAGTTTTCTTCTCCCAAAGTACTTGCATTACAATACTTCACTTTGTGATATTCTTGTGAGAAATAGTAGTCATTAACCTTTGAGTCAATTGTTTTGCAAAGCATCTATTTTAATGAAAATATATAGTTTAAATCTTGCATAAGTTTCTCATCATCTGTCTTGAATAGATGTGTATTTTATAATGCTTGCATTTGAATATGCATGAATTTTTAGTCCTTGATAAATCACATGTAAAATTTCTTCAATTCTATTCATAATCCATATCTAAAAAAACTAGTACTAAAGAAATTAAGTAGCTTTAAATATATAAATTTTAGCACAAATAATTCCAACATGACCTATAGTAAAAATACTACATTTTGTAAATAACAGTCTACATATTGAGGCTATAAATACACTAAACAATATTATACTTTCCAAAAATAGATACATTAGGCATCCTAGTGTTATTCATGGTACAGGAACCTCTCTAGCCAAAGCAAAACAAGAAAAAAGAAAAAAGAAGCTTACCCTATGCCCTTGTGCAAACCAGAGAGGAAATAAAAATGGCAAACAATAATTCTCAAAACCTGAGTGTGAGGATTTTGTTTACAAGAAAAATGGGAAAATAGTTTATGTCAGCTAAAAAGGATGTCGTGGACTTTATTTTGAGTTTTCCCACTATGCTGGCACTAGGAACGGTGATTAAATGACTCTCAGCATTAGGAAGTTCTAAGGAAGTTGACTCTATTACCAATCTATATGTTGCTCTAGGAAAGGCCTCCCACATAGTACATTAATGGTGACAAATCTAAGCTGCTAGAACCAAAACTAGTGTCAAAAAGTTCTTGGCAAAATCTTCTGATTGATGGTCCTAGAAGATCATTAGAAAATCTCATCCCCATAAATGTGTTACACACTCTGTCAGCACCACTCCTAATGAAATTTGTGCATGTGGGCTTGCTCTGAGCTACCTTGTAGTGTTCCCCCCAAAAGCCTATCGAAGTAGTAGCCAAGATATGGATGGAGGAAGTAGCGGAGTTATTTGAGAGACAATACATTTATAATAACAGATGACCTGAACATAACACCCAGTTCAAAAACTACAAGCATTAGGTTGTTGAATTAGCTCAAAGTGAAAAAATCTAAGTGTAGTAGAGGAGAAGACTATGAGTGTGGGTGCAGATAAGGGTATAGAGATCCTTCGGGCTTCGTAGGTTTCAATTCCTTAAGAATGTGGGTTATAGGATCGAGCCATCAAACTATTCATTGTGATAAGTGAGTTATTTTTCTAGGTTACCTATGCAAAAATGAGATGAAGGTTTTGTGGGCACCTCATCCAGCTATTAATGCTTAGCATGGGCACCATTGGTCTTCTGGGCGTATGAATGACTACCAGAGTCAAATAATTCAAATCATAGTGGATGGTTTAAATTTTGGTTGGGGTATCCATTGTTGTCAGCTACGTGAGTTATTCGTCTACATATCCCATTCAATTCCAATAAATTCAATCCCTATTGCAAGTCTCATCCAGTGTCAAAGAGATAGAGTGTGGTAAGGAGACGATATGGGTGATCGATTAATGTGAGGAAATTCAATAGGTTGCATGGTTTAACATGTGCGTCTGAAGTATTTAAAATTTGAACGAACTCGTTTATGATAAAAAAAGGTGATATTCCAGTGCTTGATTTATGATGGTGGGTGAATATATTCAGTTTTAGAATAGATTTAGCTTTTGGACTGATAAAAAAATATAAGAAAAGAAAGGGAAACCTTATTTGCAATAAGATAACATCACCTCATAGAGTAGGTTATTGTTATCTCATCGAGGTATAAGTGTACAGGATTAAGTAGTTACAACAGCAAGACTCTTTCAATTCAAATGTTGATTTCACCCATTTTAAAAATAATAGAGACAATATTTCTCTATGCATAGGAATCGTTCAATGTTGAAACTATTATTTTCTTTTGTATAAAATTTTCTTATTTAACAACTATGTAATCAAACACCACAAAATAACTTTATATCAATCTTGTACCTTGTGTACTACTCCTTTTAACTGATCTGCTCCAAAAAGTCCTTAAAATGTGTCTATTTTTTCCATTGCTATAATTGTTAAGGAAAAATAAAGATATTGAGCTACGTACTACTCGCTGGTGGGAGCATTGCTTGGAATAAATGGCCTTAATAATGGTTCTTATATTAGATAATAATAGTGAGCAATTTGATAATTTTATTAATCTGATGTGTTAAATAATAATAATATTCCTTTTAAAATTATATATATAATTACGCTGAGAGGTGTATTCAGTTGTAGAAGGAAGAATGTTTCTCCATAAACATTAACCCTTTTTCAAAAAAGTTGACGTCCTTGTTGGCCGTCTTGATGGCGAACAAGAAGAAGTTGAAAACTTTCACGGTGGCAGATTAGATGTTTGGCAAGCAGCGACTCATAACCGACAGAAGCTGAAGAGTCTCATGATGAGAGTGGAAGTTTATTACATTGTGTAACTGATGGCAGCGGAAGAGTCATCATAGTTTATAGTGGAGTGCAAGAGTGCCATAAAGAAATTAGATGCAGTGTGCATTGAATTCCTCATCTTCTAGTTTCTACGTAGGTTTACTGATCATCTTCTGGTTTCTATGCAAGCTTTGTTTCTTTCCTGCTGTTTATAATTACATATATTAGAGTAGATATTATTGTAATGTTTTTTTGAAGAAAACAGTTCACTTCTTTCACTTGTGCATTCACAGATATCCATTTCGCCAATTGCATTTGCTTGAAAGTTTCCAAGCTCCATGTTTTGATCTTTATGCCGAGAGGCATATTTAGTTGTAGAAGGAAGAATGTTTCTCTGTAAACATTAACCCTTTTTCAAAAAAGTTGACGTCCTTGTTGGTTGTCATGATGGCGAACAAGAATAAGCTGAAAAGTTTCACGGTGGTAGATCAGATGTTTGGCAGGTAGCGGCTCATAACTGACAGAAGCTGAAGAGTCTCATGATGAGAGTGGAAGTTTATTACATTGTGTAACTAATGGTAGCAGAAGAGTCATCATAGTTTATAGTGGAGTACAAGAGTTCCATAAAGAAATTAGATGCAGTGTGCATTGAATTCCTCATCTTCTGGTTTCTATGTAGGTTTTGTTTCTTTCCTACTGTTTATAATTGCATACATTAGAGTAGATATTATTGTAATGTTCATTTGAAGAAAGCAGTTCACTTCTTTCACTTGTGCATTCACAGATATCCATTTTTCCAATTGCATTTGCTTGAAATTTTCCAAGCTCCATGACTTGATCTTTACAAAGAGAGGCATGTAATGCCCGTCGTGCAAACCCCAGAGAACACACACATAATGCGGATAATTTTTTTTTTTTTTTAAATAATAAAAGTAACATGTAACGACATTAAACTAAAATCACATAGCATAACACATAACATTAATACACTTGGTTCTCTGGGGCACGCAAGGTTACATTGCAACCACAAAACAAAATAAAGATAACGAAAACAACTTAACCATTTAATTTATGAAAACCATATACAATGATACAACCGATAGCCATGATGCGAGTATGATAAAAATCGCATAAGTACATCCATGATAAATCTTTTAACAAGATCCAAACTAAACCTAACTATTACATCATTGTTCAATATTACATTACAATTTTCTTTGATACATGAATTACATTGAATTTCCCAACATGGGAATTGATACAAGAATAATGAACATGAAGTACAACTGATCACTGGTACAACTCCACTGTGGAAAGATGAGAAAACACGACGCTGATGGGGAACCCAACGGGTGCGGAGCACGTTCCACCCAACCATGTGAATTACAAGTAACTCACCCCCCGTGCTCAGAGGTGATGAGGAAGTGAACCCGACCATGAATGTCAACCGACTCAACAACATGATACAAAACAAGTACAACTCAAGCATGCAATGCACAACCAATAACGTTCACAGACCATGAGACAAGTTAAAAACTAAGAAACTCAGCACGATAACATGAAGTACCATCACTTAACAACCATGAATCAATTTCACAAGAATTCAAATAAACATCACAAAGAGATAACATCCAGAGGAAACAACACAAACAACAAGGGTGTCAAGTGGAGAGTGTCATCGCATAGCTCTCATGGGATTATCCTGGCCCTTCCTCCAACTGAGGCGCCGGCACCCATCTATGGATATCCTGGCCCTTCCTCCTAACTGAGGCGCCGGCACCATAGGGTAGCTAATGCAGAGCCAATAGTCTCTCATGAGGACGAGACTATGACTATGTCGACCACGGCCTTCTCAGTCTATCACTAGTCTAAGGTAGCCCTAATGCATAGCCGAAGAATCCAATGTTTTGTTATCTTGTGTTTTTAACCTACCCCACCCCCTAAATCTATTGTTTAGGTTATCACTTGTTTAGCTTACTCATTCGTGGGTTATCCTGAGCCCTTCCTCATCCTGAGGCGCCAGCGCCCACGAAGAGCCACTCTCCCTATGACCCCTAACATGAATCAAAACTAGGCAAGGGTTGAACTAAAACATATAAAACATAATACTCAAAAACAAGCTCATGCGAGGCATTAACCTTCTCGCCATATCTCATAACCAAAAGTCTTAACAACCGTTCAACCCTTCCTAACATAAATCATCCAGTATCAATTTCCAAAAGTATAACTAAACGAGGATAACATTTAAAGCATAAAACTCAACACAAGAATATACAAGGAAAATCCATCTCGCTATAAATCGCAATCACAACAACTACAACCACGTACAACCATTCCAAATAATAAAGCTCAAAAGCATGTAATACTCTAATTGCAAAGATACAAGTATAAACATCAAAGATATAAGACATGCCTCTGGAGAAGACCAAGATTTACAATAATCCAATGAAGTTCAAAAACACAACAGAGATCCCACATCACAAGATAAAGGTCAATAACAATAAAGAGAAGACAAAACCAAAACCACACGAGTTTCTAACTCGAGAAGACGATTCGACCAACTTCGTATAATATCTCTATTTTACTCGACATAACATCGAAAATAAAGAACACTAAAATTAATGACAATTTATCTAATTTACTTTCTTTAATTATTCCAAGATAATAATTTCATACTTACCCAACTAAATCACTTTCGAAAATAATAATAATATATTTCTATATATATATTTATTTTATTTTAATTTAATTTAAAGCATAACTATAACACCTATTTATACATATTAATCACTAATCTTAATAATGATAATCAATTAGTATAAATAAATAAAATAAATAAATAAATAAATAATAAACACGATATATATATATATATATATATATATATATATATTTATATATACTATATAAAAATAAATAAAATAAAAACAAAAACAAAAAAAATAAACATAAAAATAAAAATAATAATAATAATTTGCAAGGTGTTGCCGAGCGTACCAAGTACGCGCGTAGCCCAAAAGGGCTGCGGACAACAGTCCTTAGGACTGCAGCGGCAGTCCTATGGGGCTGCCGTGTGTAGAAAGTAAAGGGGATGGGGGACGGGTACGGCTCAGTCCGACCCAACCCCCCCCTCAATAACTTATTTTCTTTTATTTTATTTTTAATTAAAATTTCTTCTATAAAAATTTTGACATCATAAAAAAATTCATATTTTATTTTATTTTTAAGAACATGGAAAACAAAAAACGTTTTCCTGCGTACGGTACAGAACCGTACCCGAAAATTCCAATTTTCATTTTCTGAGAAAAATACATAATCACTATAAACGAAAGATTGAAATAAAAATGATATATATATATATATATATATATATATATATATATATATATATATATATATATATATATATATATATATATATATATATATATATTTCTCAGAACATAAATACAGTTATATATATATAAAAGATTACATACACACCAATAATTTAATTTTCTGTATATAGAAGAAAAGAAACAGATTCGTCACATATTTGAAAATACATATAAAAGATCGTCACACAAAACAAATTTCAGATTTATTTAAACACAAGATTGATCTTTTCTTCAGTAAATCTAAGGGTGAGCAATTGAAATTTTACAGAGTTTCATCTCAGTTTGTTTACAACAGTATTTCTTATTTCCACATGGGTTTTCTTTTTAAGATGGCCTATCAGTTTATTTATTTTCTAAACAAAACAAACAATTTTATTCGAGATCCAATTTACAAATGAAACTACAAAATGGTTTTCTCAATAATCTTTTCCTATTGGTTTGCTAACTGAGAATCATTAAATATCAGATGAAGGTTTTCTTTTTCTATAAATAAAATCAATCATATATATATTCATTTATTTATCTAATTTCTTTTAGAAACAGAAAGAAGAATGAGATGAAACATTTGAAAACCTAGAGTCCTACGCTTATCCAAAAATTTGGTGATGTTCGTTGATTCTGATGGTCTCTCCGAAGAGCTCCACGTTCTTGCTTCCAAATCTCCTCTATAGAATTTTGCTTTCGAACTTGAATCCCATTTCATTGTTCAGACGACTCTCTAGAACATTCACCAGAAACAGATTGACAATATCTCTCTAAAACCCTCCTCCAAATACAACAGAAGATTTTTAAAACCCTTTCTAAAATTTTAGAATCCTCAACCAATCCCTTGCCCCCCTTTTCAATCAAAAATCTCTGTATATGTCCCCCAAAAACTCTCAAAAATTCATAATAATATAAAAATATATTCCCATTTCCTCAAAAACTCTCAAAAATCCAAATTAAAAGAAAATCAATTCTTTAAAAGATGGCTTTTTTCCCAACTCTACATTCCTATTGGCTCACACTGTCTTCTTTATTCTTTTATTTGTTTTATTGCTTTAATTTCTATTTTTTCAACTTTTCTTGCACCTCACATTACATATTTATTTTAAATAAATTATTCACATAATTATCCACCACCAATTTAATTAATTAAAATAATTAAGCATATTTAATATTTAATTAATAATTAAATTGCAATATCAGATTTTCAAAAATAATTAAAATAATTAAATATTTAATTACAACATAATCCAGCATTAAAATAAATAATCTATTTCAATCATTAAAATAAATCATAATTATCAATGCCCACATAAAATAAGACAAAACACAAACACAACAGACAAAGACGACAAATTCACAAAATAAACAATACCAGACAAACGAGACGATCTGACATCATGGGACGGGAGGACTTCATTGTCACCTCTGTATCAACATTTAACTGTTGGGTTATTGGTGCTCGCCCTGTCCTGCCGAAGTAGGTGGAATCGAGACTTGTACCTGCAGTCCTGCATACAAATGAAGTTGTGTACATGTGCATATATACATATATATAAAATCAAAATATTAAATTAAAGTACTGCATTGTGAAAAGGAATCGCAACATCGCAGGGCACTCGCGAACGAGTGATGCCATATTGTCCTTCATCACACCTATTCTAATAATTATAATATAACCAATAAATCAACATTTCTAACTAGCAATCATCTCATAACATATCTAATTAAATCACTGCATCATATCACAATTATGAAAACGAACTAACATCTAACCAACCACAATGTCAAATGAAATAATCAATTCCTCAAGTGCATAAACATAATCACCAACAGTCTACTAATGGAATACAACATCATCAAATGTCTAACTATCCAACTCACACAATATCATCATCGTCACAAGAAGCAAACAACCGCATAGAAAAATACTAAATCCTACCAGTAAGAGGAGGGGTATTACAAGGCATATTCAGTTGTAGGAGGAAGAATGTTTCTCCGTAAACAATAACCCTTTTTCAAAAAATTTGATGTCCTTGCTAGCTATCATGATGGTGAACAAGAAGAAGTTGAAAAGTTTCACGGTGGCAGATCAGATGTTTGGCAAGTAGCAGCTCATAACCGACAGAAGCTGAAGAGTCTCATGATGAGAGTGGAAGTTTATTACATTGTGTAACTGATGGCAATGAAGGAGTCATCATAGTTTATAGTGGAGTGCAAGAGTGCCATAAAGAAATTAGATGCAGTGTGCATTGAATTCCTCATCTTCTGGTTTCTACGTAGGTTTACTAATCATCTTCTGGTTTCTACGCAGGCTTTCTTTCTTTCCTGCTATTTATAATTACATACATTAGAGTAGATATTATTGTAATGTTTGTTTGAATAAAACAGTTCACTTCTTTCACTTGTGCATTCACAGATATCCATTTCGCCAATTGCATTTGCTTGAAAGTTTCCAAGCTCCATGTTTTTATCTTTATGCCAAGAGGCATATTCAGTTGTAGAAGGAAGAATGTTTCTCCGTAAACATTAACCCTTTTTCAAAAAAGTTGACGTCCTTGCTGGCTGTCATGATGGTGAACAAGAAGAAGCTGAAAAGTTTCATGGTGGTAGATCAGATGTTTGGCAGGTAGCAGCTCATAACCGATAGAAGCTGAAGAGTCTCATGATGAGAGTGGAAGTTTATTACATTGTGTAACTAATGGTAGTGGAAGAGTCATCACAGTTTATAGTGGAATGCAAGAGTACCATAAAGAAATTAGATGCAGCGTGTATTAAATTCCTCATCTTCCAGTTTCTACGCTGGCTTTGTTTCTTTCCTACTATTTATAATTACATACATTAGAGTAGATATTATTGGAATGTTCGTTTGAAGAAAATAGTTCACTTCTTTCACTTGTGCATTCACAGATATCCATTTCGCCAATTGCATTTGCTTGAAAGTTTCCAAGCTCCATGTTTTGATCTTTACACCGAGAGGCATATTCAGTTGTAGAAGGAAGAATGTTTCTCCGTAAACATTAACCATTTTTCAAAAAAGTTGATGTCCTTGCTGGCTGTCATGATGGCGAACAAGAAGAAGCTGAAAAGTTTCACGGTGGCAGATCAGATGTTTGGCAGGCAGCGGCTCATAACCGACAGAAGCTAAAGAGTCTCATGATGAGAGTGGAAGTTTATTACATTGTGTAACTGATGGCAGCAGAAGAGTCATCATAGTTTATAGTGGAGTGCAAGAGTGCCATAAAGAAATTAGATGCAGTGTGCATTGAATTCCTCATCTTCTAGTTTTTACACAGGCTTTGTTTCTTTCCTGCTATTTATAATTACATACATTAGAGCAGTTATTATTGTAATGTTCATTTGAAGAAAACAATTCACTTCTTCACTTGTGCATTCACAGATATCCATTTCGCCAATTGCATTTTCTTGAAAGTTTTCAAGCTCCATGTTTTGATCTAGGGCTACTTCTTCGTGCTGCTTTTGAATTTTATAGCTCTTTGAGATCAAAAGGATAGATTTGGGACTCCAGGTATTTTTCTTTGCTCATAATGCAATACTCGGGCATTTATGGTTATTTCCATGGCCGAATCTTTGAACAAAATGGTGGATTTAATTAAGAATCCCTCATAGGCTAGTATAATCAAAACTAAGAAATGTGTGTTGTTTATGACTATGTTCCCAATGGCACACTCAAGAAGTATCTCCATGGCAAGGACCCTGGAAGTTCCGATGAAATTATTGTAAAGGAAATTATTTCTATGTTTTTTTTATTCTGCATAAAAAGGTATTATTTCTGATAGTGAGACCAAATGTCGAGCCTATAGAATTTTTTAATTAATATGGTAAATATTCAAATGTCATAGAATTATATTGTTTTGGTCCCAAAACTAAAAAAACAAAAGAGGAAAGAGGAGCTGCACTATGTGGGGACAATGGAGGGAGCTTGATTTTGTAGGCAATCATTATCGAAATAAATCTCATATTTAGAAAAAGGTGTAAGCAACGAGTAAATATGTCTTGAAACACTAAAAAGAATTGCAATAAGCTTGAGATCATAAATTCCATGAGCATCTAAACATCTATGTGGTTAGACTATCCACCATATGTTTCTAATAAATTTCTCTCAAATTTTGATTCATATAAATGGTTAATAGAATTGTAGCTTGACAAGGTCTCATGTAGAGGCATACTTAAATTTTTTTATGCGGTCACTGCTTAGAAAAAATAGCAAGTAATTTTTAGATGGACTTATCATGTTATTTTATGGTCCTTTTTTAATGTTTCACATAAAAATTTAGAGGGAAAATGTAATCTTATGTGGGCATGATTTTAAATTTTTTGTTCACAATTAAAATTGTCCATCAAATCTCAATTATTTTTTCTCCATGTTTAAAATTGGTAACAGCTTGGTTTTTTAGAAAGAAAAAATTCTCTTTTAAGATTCAGATAACAAAAATATTTTTTATGATGAATTTTTTATGTTTGTTCAAGTCTTATGATAATGGCTCATTGTTTAATACAGTTTAAATTTGATTTATGAAACTGGAAGAAATAAATAAACAAAAAACAATGTAAAATAATAAGTTTCATAATTTCTATTTAAAGAGAATATAAATTCAATTTTATTTTTTTGTGAAAGCTAATAATATAATATAATATAATATAAAAATATAATATAATAATATGAAATAATATTTTAAATATCATTAATAATAATATTATAGTATAAAATAGTAATATATTATACATAAGGATAATATTTTAATTTTTTTGAACAGGCACTCTCCTCTTTTAACATCTCAAGTAGATATCTTTGATTTTACTCTCATTTTCCTATGCAATATGCAATAAGCACTTATATTTAAGTATTTTATATTCATTTGATAAAATGGATTGTTGTAGAATATGATGTTTATTATACAAAGTTAGAATGTGTGGGAATTGAGGATGTCAATTCAATTCACAAGAAAGAACCTTTTGCACAATCATAAATATTTATAAAAATATGCTTGAAAAATAATGAAAACTACACATGTTAAATTCAAAAAAAATAGTTATTAAAAAAATTATAAGGATAAAAAGAGAGTCAATAATATTATGGGTGTAATTATTCCCAAATAGGACAATAAGGTATTATTTCACAAAGATATCAATGATCACAAGATTAAAATTTAATGGTTTTACTAGCAACAAATAAATTTGTGATTATGGCATAGGATCTTAATAACTATCAGTTGGGGTTTGCTATTATGATTTTTCTCCAATCAAATATATTAGTTTTTTTTATAATCTTTATTTAATAAATCACTCCTTTGTAGCTAGCATTAAACATTAACTATAAAACCCAAATTCGTATTATGTTATTAGTGACTATAGGACTATAAATCTATTAAGGATTTACATTGTTTATTATATTATGGTCATTAAGCATGATTACATTCTTATTTCACTTGTAAATTTAATAATAATATAACATAAAAACTCATATGTAAATCATGTTTATCAATATTAAATCATGATTGCTAATATTATTTAAAGGTTAGGGTTAAGATTCAATTAAGGTTAAGGTTATGGTTATGGTTCAAATACAATTATGGTTACAATTAGTGTTGTAAGATAAAGTTTAGAATTTGGATTAAGGTTAGGGTTGGGATTAGGCTTATGATTAGCATTCATTTAGGGTTGAGGTTATGGTTCAAATAGACTTATAATTAAATTGGAATTAAGATTATAGTAGGGTTAGGGTTCAAATAGGGTTCTTTTATTTTTAGCAAATAATTGAATTTAAAATGGGAGATTTATAGAACGAATCAAAAATCATAGTTGAAATCTCAACTACCTTGTAACATCAAATGATTTTTTTTGAAACCCCTGTTGACAAATGTACAAGAACAGTTTTAGAGTATTGCAATAAGATGGTCAAAGAAGCTTAATTATTGATGATGTCAAAGAACTAGAAATAATGATAATGGAAGATGTTGCAAAAAAGTTCATGAGTCATACACTTTAACAATGATTATATGTCTTATAGATTTTTAGTGTGTATATATATATATATTAAGTGTGTGTGTGCATATATATATATATATATATATAATTTGTTGAGTTCCAATGTAGAAGCACTCAATAAAAATGATAACTCTCGGCGCATTTTATATATATTAATATTTAATATATGTATGCTAATAATATGATAATTCAAAGTAAATTTTAAAGTAAATAGTAACAACATTTGAGACAGACGAAAAGTAACTATCAGCATAGATTTGTTCATAAATATTGAAACTATTGCTTTAGTAAAATGGTAACATAGTAAAGGGAATAGAAGTGAAAAAATCTATTATAATGCTACTAGTAAATGAAAATATATCCATGCGTAAATATTAGTATTGATAGATAACTTTGGTAATAATCACTGTTATTGGTAATCAGCAATATAATGTTTTTTTTTTTTCAATATTAAGGGAGGTGATGTTAAAATCCGTAACAATAATAAGATAGATTGATAATAAAATTAGATTAGCATTTTATAATTACATATCATTGTTGGTATTGCGAGCACCTAAAATGTTAAATAACATTAATAATAAATTGGGTTTTAACGCTGCTAAAACAAATGTGAATGGTTTTATCTTAGCATAAAGTGAAAGTGAAATCAGTAATAAAGTGTGAAAATATCATTTAATGATATTACTAAGATATAAATATTATTATTATTATTATATTATCAATATAAATGCTAATATTGATGTTGAAATTAATAGAAAATGTAATTCTAAAATTATTCTTATAATAACATAGAATTTGACGGTTGAATAATAATGTTAATTGAATTCAAATATTCTTGTTGAGTAAATACCTCTTAAACGAAGATATAAATAAAATAAAATAAAATAACCTTTTGTTAACAATTAATTAAATTCTAATAATATAATTAAATTGGTGGTTAATAGAATTTTTAAAAGGATTTAAAAAAAAATGTTTATTAATATTAGAGTTAAATGTTATTTGGAAAAAGGTGATATTGTACTAACAAAGGTTTAATAATACCCTTATTAATAATGTTTTAATCATATTTTCAAGAGTAAATATTTTTGAAAAGCAAATATTACATAAAACACAAAAAAAATATTGGGATTTAACCAAAAAAATATGATGTACCTACATCAGACTACCCAAGAAGAAAGACTTCTTTATAGAATTATATCCATGTGTTCATCAATACTACCACCTTACTTGGTTATGTCTAAAGTTGTCATCCATATAGCATCTTCAACTGGACCTTTCCATTTAACTAAATACTAAAAAAATCTTCACCTCGTGTCTTTTTAACCTTCTTTTCTTCTAAAACCTACTCAATCTACAAGGGTTAAACTATAGAAAACTATTTCTTCCAATGAATTATATGTTCTTTTTGAACTTCGGATGTATCTGTTGATTCCTCAGTTTTAGTTCCTTGCAAGGGTACAAATTTGCAACATTAAAAATTGGATAAATTCCAATGTTAGGTGGAAGTGTAATTTCATATGCATTTAAAGAATTTAACTTCCTAACAATTTTGCAAGATCCAATCTTTTTAAGCCTCAACTTATCATATTCTCTCTTTGGAAACCTTTCTCTTTTGAGATATGCCAATACTAGATCACCAATTTGAAAATTCTATTATTTTTTGTTTTAAATTTGTGCTTTGCTTATACATGTTGTTACTTTCCTATAATTTATTCTTCTCATGTTTATGAAATTCCTACATGGATATACTTCACCTTCAACACTCATTATCTCTTATTTTCCTAAGTCTCTCAACCCATAAAATCCTCTTGGATGTATTCCATACATGATCTGAAATGGACTTAATTATGTACTTCCGTTTGGTGAGCCATTGTAAGTAAACTCTGCCTGAGGTAATACATGATCCCATTGCTTGGGATTCTCACTACTTAGACTTCTTAAAATATTCCCCAAACTCCTATTTACTCCCTCTATTTTCCCATCAATATGTGGGTGCTATGTTGAGCTGAAGTTGAGACTAGTTCCTAACTTTCTCCGTAAAGTTCTCTAAAAATGTCCCACAAATTTGGTATCCTTGTCTAAATCTATGCTTTTGGGAAGTCCATATAACCTCACAACATCTTTGAAAAAGAAATTTTCCACATTAGTTGCATCACTTGTCTTAAAACATGGTATAAAGTGATCCATCTTTGAAAATCTATCTACAAAAACTAAAATTGAGTCATTAACCCTTTTTGTTTTAGGAAAACCCAATACAAAATATATACTTGCAGAGTCCCATGGTCTTATTTGGGATTGGAAATGGTTTCTATAACCTAGTGTTCTAGCTTCTTCCTTTGGAATATTGGAAAATCCTACATCTTGCAATAAAATTCTTCACATCAACTTACATACCTAGCAAAAAATAAAAAGGACTTAATTGAGCAAATTTTTTGTCTTGCCCAAAATATCTTGCAAGGCATCCACTGTGTTCTTCCTACAATAGGTTGTCTCTCATGGAACATTTTGGAACACATAATTGACTCCCTTTGAATAAAAATCCTTCCTATATCATATAATCCATCCATGAATTTTTATCTTGGTTCAAAGGATTTTTACAAGCAGCTTAGGCTTCTTTGAATTCAACATCTTCTTCATACATTTCATTTAAATTATCAAATCCCAAGAAATTTACTTTGAAATACTGCATGTAATACCCCTCTATTTTTCTTTCGGGCTGTACAATATGTCCTTGTTTGCTTAGATGTGCTTTTTGGTTCTCGAGATACTTTATCATGTGTGTGTTATTTGATCGTTGTTTATAGAGTGATAGTCTATTTGTGTGATGTGATGTATCTTATCTGATGCTTTATTTGACATGTTTTAATTTGGTGTAATGATGATTAGTTATTGTAACACATTATTGCATGAGATATTTGTTTATGATGGAACTGTCAATCTATGATGAGTGTATTGGTGAAGGGGATGAGATCGCATCACTCACTTGCGAGTGCCCTATGATTCCACAATTTCCTCTTCATGGTGTGTTTATTATCATATATATATGCATGTTCGATATACTCTTTGTTCGCAGGTTGATAGGTATAGGACATTGACTCCACCTGATTTCATAGGTTTGAGCGTGTCCATTGACCAACAGTAATCGATTGGGAGATAGTAATTAGATTTTCCATGCCAAGTCATCACCCTAGTCATAGTGTTTTGTCGGGTTGTCGTCGGGTTTAGTTGTTTTAATATGGTCCATTCCTCCTTGGTTATTTATTTAATTTCATATTATAAGGTTATTAAATGGCTTGTGTAGTTAAAATGGTGATTAAATATATCTGGTTGCAATGTTGAAATGTTAGTTATTTTATTGATTAATTTAATTTAATTAATAAAATAATTTAATCTTGGATTAGATTTAGTTTAATGATTAATTAAGTTAATGGCGATAAGTTAAATTAAGTTAATTGTTTTGGCATTATTGGATATTAAGATTTAAATTAAAATAAAAAAGGAAATCATGTTTGGATATTTAGAGTTAAAATAATATAAAAATGAAAATGTGTTTTAAATTTCACTTTTTGAAAATTATAGATAAAATAACTTCTTTACAAAAATTTGAATTCTTTTGTTTAAGAGAAATTTTTAAATGCATGAAATTTCAATTGGAAAGTAAATTTTTGTAAATTTTAAAAGAAATGGAAATATCCCCAAAATTGCAATAAATTTGGTAGATGGGATATTTTAGGGGTTTGACTAAATTTGGGGAAAACTCTATTTGAGCAAATTCAATTTCATATATTTTTTAATATTTTCAATTTGGTAGTTTTTGCTATGGCTTTGCTTGGATTTGAAGAAGGTTGAAATTTCTTGGGTGCACTGGAAAAAGATTTGGAAGCACCATTTGAATCCTTCAAGCTTTGGAGAAAAAACCAAGTTCTTCTTTTGATTTATATTTTTTCATTTTGAAAGAGTTTCAAATTTCTTTATGCTGTTGGAAAAATCTTCAAAATGTTGTTTGAATTTCAATGAAAACCCATGTAAATTTGTTTCAGCTCTGTATTTTGTTTGGAGGAAAAAAATTTGCACAACTTCATTGTTAAACAGTATAAATTTTTATGTATATAAGCATATATATAGTCTACAACTATAGATGCATATATATATATATGATATATAGTTTTGTATTGAGTTTCAATCTGGGAATTTTTTTATTTTTTTTAAATTGTTACCCAGATTTTATTTATTTATTCTTTTTTGTATGAAGGGGAGGGAGGGAGGCCACCTTTGCATTTACCCAATATGGGAGGTGTTGTGGAGTAGTGTAGATTTGCCTCCCAAGGCGATTTCCCACACAGCGTGCCCATTATGGGGAGGCTATGTGGAAAAACCCTACCTCTCCCATTGGGAGGGAGGCCCACAACCCAGTATGTAAGGCTTTATTTTTATTATTATTTTAAATTTTTATTTATTATTATATAAATTATATATATATAAAATAATAATATATATATTATATATAATAAATATATATTATATATAATATTTATATATTATAAAGTATATATATTTTATTAATATTTAAAATTAATTTTTGTATATATATATGCTTTATGTATTTTTAAATAAATTAATTAGTTGAGTTTAAATGGTTATATTTAAATGATAATTATATATTGAAATATATATATATATATATATATATATATATATATATATATATATATATATATATATATATATATATATATATATATATATATATATATATATATTTGTATATGCATTAAGTATATACTTATATATACATATTTAATATATGTGTAAGCAAATATAGATAAATTTAAGTTGATTATTTATTATTAAAGATGAAATAGGATTGATTTATTTTAATCAAATGATTTTATCTAGCAAGTTGATTCGATTATTTTGTATGAATGAGAAAAAAGGAATTAAGAGATTACTGTTAATTCCTTAATGTTTCCAACACGATTTTATTTACTTTTGAGTATTTGTAAATGAGGTGTTATTGGGTGAATTGGATTTAGACAATCCTAACAATAGTTTAGTTATAATTGTGTTTTGAGTTGGGAGGTGTATGTAAGTTTTTTATTTTAAAATTAGTGCTATTGTATTTTGGAAATTAAGGTTAGTGCAATGATTAAATATTTGTTAAGGGTTAGGGTTGTAATTGAAATGAATATGGTTAATGTGTTTACAACAACTTGTTTGATTTCATGGAATCTTAAAGTTCTTGTAAGGGATTTGTTAAATGTTAGGATTAGGTATGTGGTTAAGTTATATGGATTATAATTAGAGAAAATTTGATGATATTAAGTATGTGTAAAGAAAAGGGTTATTTTATTATGATGTTATTATAATCGGTAGAATGTTATTAAAAAAATTCTTGTATTCCATTGCCTTAAATGGTGAATGGGGAATGTTGTTGTCCAGATTGCAAGGAATAGATAAGGTTCATAAAAATTATATTGTTTAGAACTTATATGAATAGTTAAAAGATTAAGTATATGAGGTATATATGGACTTTGGTTCCTATTTTATGAGAAAATATCGATATGTTGAAAGACATCTTTAGTTATTTAAAGAACATGTATTTTTTTATGATTGTTGATTTAAGTGAATTCTTGTTGGTATTGTACGGGCAATATTGTTATGATTGTAAATTTATGAGTGTACTTTGGTAGTGCTAAGTTTTGCTTCCAGAGGCTAGGGAACTCTTTGATTGAGTTGTTTGTTCTATTTGGAGTGATTTGTTTATGTAAGTCTTCCAGATGGGGTTTTCATTTAATTGTGTGGGTTGTCATAATATGTTAGTCAACCATTGTATTTCCTTGGGTAGTGCATCTAGACGTATCCATTTTCTAACCTAGTTTTCATGAATGGGGATGCTTTGTGCCTCCTTTGAATTAAGAGTGGTTTATGTGTTTTGTTGCCTCCAGTGTTTGGAGAGGGTTTTGGGTTTTGTTGCCTCTAGTGTTTGGAGAGGGTTTTTACCTTTGTTGCCTCCAGTTTTTGGAGAGGGTTGTGACTTTGGTTGTCTCCAGTGTTTGGAGTAAGTTTTCTTTATGTGTTCCTCCTAGAGTTGGAGTGGTTTTATCTTGTTGGTTTGCACTTGGGATTCCCTTGGTGATTGGTTTTGGTTGGTATGTTGTCAAGTAGAAGAGTGGCTTCTGTTAGGGGCCAGAGCCCAAAGAGGTAAAATGGGAAACCTTCAGAGGTGGTTTAATCAAGTGATAACCAAAACAATATACTTAGAAGTTAGGTAGTTCTTCACATTAATTAAGATAATTGATCCTCGCTCATGGACACAAGGGCTTTCATAGACTTGGGATGAGATGGGAAGGCCTAGAATGGAAAGGTCATCTATCTTGTCCTGATGAGAGGTATTTGATTCTAGATGAGTGAGTATGGGCGCCGAGATTCAGTAGAGGCCACCAGGACAACCCATAGTGGGGGTTGGAGCCTAGGAAGATTCCCGTAGGATATCCCATGTCGAGTTATGTGATGACACTCTTTCTATGACAATAGTTGGTATTTGGTTTTATGTATTTGGTCTTCTTATCATACTCGATCTATTTTATTCCTTGAAGCAATGTGACTAATGTCATTGATGTTGGAGTTGTACTTGTGTTATCCTTATGGTTTTATGGTTCATGTGTTTGGTTGTGTCAGTGTGAGTTAGCCTGTGTCTAGGGGTGGATGGTCTTGTTTAGAATTCCTTGTTACTATCTCCTTGCACGGGGGGTGAGCCTTTAGTTATCACATGGTTGGGTGGAACATGAACCTTAATCTGTTGGGTCCTCTTCTTGTTCATGTGGACGAGATTTCTAGTTGGAGAGCTCATGGGATCTAGTACTTTCATGCTTTACTCTTTTCAGTTATTATTGTAATTTATTACCCCTCTTTGCATCGAGTTGGAAGATGTAATTTGTAACTCTGGATATTGGAATTACCTCATTCGGGGAATGAGTGTTGTAATCATATCATAAATTTTATTTTTGGAATCATGTGGTATCTTTTATGCCTTTGTTGTAATTTGATCATGTATGGAATGGATGTGTAATTAATTTTTTAAATAATTAAATGTAATGGTTTTAATTCATGTTACTTGTTTGGGGTTAAGTAAACTCAGTCTCGTAACCTTAGGGGTTGTTGGAAATGTGTAGTGAACTTTCATGCCTTTTGTAATTAAACAAAAAAAAAATTTTATTGCATTTGTGTTTTTAATTGCAACTTTCCCTAAGGTTGTGTGGCAGGGTGTTACACTACAAAATTAAACTTCCCATGCGTAAAGCATCTGTAACTTTATAAGATTACCCACTTGTATGCTTGATGAAAAATGTAAAATTTTCCAATAACTCAACCCATTTAACATGTCTTTGGTTTAACTTTACTTGCTTGGTTATAAATTACAAGGCATGGTTATTAGTATAAATAAAAAATTCCTTAGGAATTAAATAATTCCTCCATTTGTTTAATGCTTGAAAAATAGAATAAATTTCTTTATCATCAGATTTTTTTTTTTTTTTAGCCTCATTCAAATTTTCAATAAAATAAGCAACTATTTTTTCATCTTGACTTAAAATTACACCAACAACAAATCCACTAGCATCATACTTAACTTGAAAAACTTTATTAAAATCTAGTAATGCTGAAATTGGTTGTTGTTATCTTCTTTTTTATTAATTGAAATCCCTTTTTAGTTGTTTCTGTCCATTCAAAAGGTTACTTGTTACCCTTTATTGTTTCTACAATTGGATCACAAATCCCATTAAAATTTTAATGAACTTCCTATAAAAATTGGCTAAGCCATGAAAACTTCTTACTTCAAAAATGTTCCTTGGAGTAGGCCATTCTATTATAGCTTTTACCTTTTTTGGGTCCATTTTTAAACCATCTTTAGATATAAAAAAACCCAAATAGATTCACTTAGGTTTAAAAATTGTACACTTCTTAAGATTGATTAAATTTTTTCTTGTTTCAACTTACTCAAACCAATCTTAAGTGTTTGATATTTTCTTCCTTTGATAGACTATATATTAGAATAACATCAAGATAGAATATGAAATTTTTTCCTATGATTTCCTTAAGTAATTCATTCATTAGTCTCATAAATGCACATGGAGTATTCCTCAAACCAAATGAAAAAATACTAACCATTCATAAAGCACATCATTTTTTATAAATGTTTCTTTCCATTCAACAACTTCTCTAATTCTAATCTAGTTATACCCACTCTTTAAATCTATTTTGGAAAACTATTTAGTGCCACTCATAAAATCCATCAAATTATCCATATGAGGCGAAATAAATCATTACTTGATTGTAATCTTATTGATGGATTTGGAATCTGTACACATTATCCATCCACCATCCTTCTTTGGGCTCAACGTTGTAGGAAAAACACAAGGACTTTAACTTTCTCTCACCAGTCATTTGTCAAGAAAATCTTGTACTTTGACTATGATCTTTCCATTCTCCCTTGGAGTCCTTTTGTAAATTGCTTCGTTTGGTAAGCTAGCTCTAGGAATGAAATGTGTATGATTTCTAATACTCCTTATTCATGGTAGCTCATTAGGAAAATCATCCACCATAATAAGAATAAATTCATGTAACATTCTTTGAATTTATATAGGTAAATCAACTAACTTTGTGCTAGGTAGAATTGCTTTTGGTTTTTGAATGAGAGTAAAATTTACCTCCTCATTCTTAATTTGGTGCAAAAATCACTTACCACTAACCAAATTAACAACTTATAATTTTTATTTTTTTTGGTTCCCTCATCTTTCTTTGGTATAAGTTTATGCTTATTTTCTTCCTTCTTAAGAGTATAAGTATTTATCCTTCCATCATGAATTTCATTCATGTCATATTGCCAGGGTCGATCCAAAAGAGCATGACAAATATCCATATGAATAATATCACAAATTACCTGATCTTTATAACTCGCAACCTAAAATTCTACTTCAGACTATTCATTCACCACTTGATTGGATGTCCTTGAACTACAACCAAGACACCTTGTAGCGAGTAGGGTGTGTTTTCTTTTCTAATCCTAACTTATCCACCATCTTTATGGAAACTAGATTGTCATTACTTCCATTATCAGTAATAATTTTTCAATATTTAACTTTTTTCTTCCACATTGTTCTTAACAAATATTTTCTTTGGGTAGTTTCTTGTATCTCCTTGTTTGAATTCAATATGACTCATTTCATTAACATGGATTCTTTTGCTTCTGGTGTTTCTTCATTTGGAGGTGATCATACAATTACTTCATCTACTTGTGCAAGATGTGCATTTCCCTGGCTTAAATAGAAGGATTCTATTGACATTCATAAGATTCTTGTCCATACTTGTTACATTTGTAGCATCTTATTTTAAAATATCTATCTTTGCATCTAAAATATGACCTTCTACCTCTAAAATTATTACCTCTTGTTGGTTGCTCTAGTTTCCTTGAACTGATAGTTCCATCTCTTTGAGTTTGAAATTGTCCTCTTCCTCTTTTCTGTCCTATCTTTTGAATTTTTTTTCTCAAAAATTTATCTTCATCTTTTAAAGAAAACTAGTATTCCTCTTCTACTATCATCAAGGGCAACAAACTAACCTAATTATGAATGCCATATCTCAAGCGATTAACATACCTAGCTACCTTTTTAGGTGTTTCCTCCATTTGAATAGCCTGATGTTAACTCTATAAAACTCTTCAATATACTCTTTAAAAGACATTAGTTTCTATTTTAAATTCTGCATTTTTTTAAACAAAGTGATTTGATAGTCTTTAGACATGAATTTACCTTTTAGTTTGAAGACCATTCTATCCCAACTCTTGATCTTAGCTTTTCCTTTATTCCTCCATTCATCATGCACTTTGTCCCACAAAAGAGATTCCTGACCCTTTAATCTAGTTACAACAAATTTCACTCTCTTATCTTCATCAAAATTGTAATACTCAAAGTACTTATCTAGAGGACCAATCCAATCGATCAGTTCTTCTACATTTGATATACCATCATACACTACAACTTCCACTCGCAGTTTGGAACTTGGCCCTAGGTATGTGCAAGATCATCATGGAAAAAATAGGCCCTTAAGTGGAAATAAAATTTAGAAAAATAAAAGTTAGACAACTTAACGTAAAAATTTGAATAAGTTATCTATATTAGTTCAAAAATATGTAACAATAGAATCTGTAGAAAATTGAATGTAGTTTCTAAACTACTAGGTTTATTTTAAAAAAAATCTATATGGTGAAAATTTAAAATTTCAATGTAGTAGCACTTAAATTTCAGCAAAAGAATAAGAAGTAGGTGTCTGTGTGACCACCCTAACCGCAATAAAATGATAATATTATTTTATAATATTTTAGATATAAGTAGAGTACTAATGTTTTGATGTGATGCATATTTTTTTTATAATTTTTTTCCAAGTAAATAATTAATTATGAATTTTTTATTGTACAACTTTTAAAAAATATAAAAATCTTATATGTTTGACCACCTTAACTTTGTAAAAACTTCATGAAATTATTTTTTCTTTTTAATCCTATAGTATGTGAAGCATAGAATGTGATGCATGTTTTAGATTCAAAAAATGTGAGAGTGTTTGAAAGATAGAAATGTTTTTCAATCATCTTATTAATCAGGACTTTAGTCGTAATTCAAATAGAAAATGAATAATAAAAATTTATTAAATTCAAAGTAAAGCATAATTTCTATTGGTGGAAAGCTAAGAATCTCCTTTAAAAACCCTTTTTCGTTTTATCAAATTTGAGTAAAAAAAAGTTGTTAGCCACATACCCATCATATCACCACTTTTTGGCCCATCACGATCCTACACATACCCCCCTACAACTGCTTTAATTATTCTTTCTTGTGGAAACAAATTCTCCTTTTGGTTTTGATTCTTCTTCAAAAGATTCTACTTCTTGTTCATTGACATCTCCATTGTCAACATCTCACATTTGTGTCATTTCCATGGCCTCTAACCATTCTTGAAGTTTTCTCACTTCAAACAAGTGTTAGCGACAGGCCTTCCTTGACCTCAACCTTGTTCTCATCCTCTAACTCTCAATGCCATCCATTGACAAAGAAAATATCCTCTTCAACCTTTAGGAATTCTTTCCTGCTTTGCTAAAAAATAATTTACTTTTCATATGCAAATTTATGAATGATATTTTAATTCCAATTTGCAACAAATTTTATATTTTAAAAATGCCCATCATACTTCTGTTTATAATAACTTATTCACCAGAATGAATTTCTCAAAACTATTTCTAAGTTTTTTTCTACACACTCCCAACTTTTCTAAATCATTTTGAATTTCTTGATTTCATCAAGAAATGAGAAAGCTATAAATATTTTACTGAGACTCTTTTTTTAAACCTGAGGACATTTTTTTAATTTTTCTATAGTAAAACACTTGACACTATAACCCCATCCAAATTACATCTTAACAATACAAAACTTGTTTGTACTTACCTTTGCTGAATGCTACAGACCATGGATTTGGTGATTTTTCACTAGTATAATGAGTTTATAAACTGCTGCTTATGGGGGTCTTTCAAACATAAAACTTCTTATAAAAATTCTACAATATGAGATCTATCCTACTCACCTTTCACAAGAAATAGAGTCATTTAACTCAAACCACAAAGAAAACAAAACTCTAGCGAAACCACTTAACACTCAATCTAAAATTTGTATGTTTTTTTCGTGGTTTCTTTATGCTTAGCTGTAGCTTTAGAGTTTAGTTTTTTTCAATTTACAATCTCAATAAAAGGTCCAGTTTTCTAACACACTTTATCTGTGGCTTGATCACCTTTTTTGACCTCAATAACAATTTGAATCTAGTCCAATGACTGGCAGTAATCAACTTGGCATGACTTTTCTCCTCTTTTCTGTTGTGACCTTTTCAATATGCTTCTGACTTCTCTTTTCAAACAGAGCTTCGATCTCAACTACTACAAACACTATGCACCTAGATTTCCCATGATCAATGCCTCTGATACAAAAATTGTAGTAAAATACATAGCATAGAAACTTAAAACTTGTTTAATAAATTCACGCAACAATATTAGACACAAACATCGAAAAAATCTACAAAGAATATGGCTATCAAATATTCTAATTAATGAGATTTTGTACATATTAATCTGTTTGCATGAGAAATCTCCTCATCCGCAGGCTAGGACATGGCCTATCTTTTATACTAAATAATAGGCTAGGTTAAGCCTAAAACTAATTCAAAAAATTCATTCTACTTAGAAAAGTAAAATAGCAATCCATACAATTCCTCTAACTTCCTATATTCTACTTGAAACAATCACTTAAACAAATTGATTGAAAGGATTGTAAGGAACTTATAACCTCTCATTATTTTATCTAGAAATATTAGAATAAAACCAAACAAATAGGATACACCTACATCACATTGACATACTAGAAAACTCTAGAATTCATATTTATATCTAGCTTAACCTTATATGATTGTTTAACGAGGACTATTTACTAACTTTTCCACATTAAAATCTTCAAGGACATCCTAATTTCCTCATCTATTGGTTTCTCATTTTTTTCATTATTAAGGGACCATCATTTTTATAATTTTTTATTTTATTTTTATTTTTTTAAATATCATCTCAAAGAAGTTTTCCCTAGGGAAATTAAAATTTTCATTTTTTAAGTTTTTTGATGTTTTAAGTATGCGTAAACTTTAAAGACTAAGGAACTTGTCTTGTTCCCCAAAATAAGTTGTTGGTTCTAATCATATATCAAAAACATTATTATGGCTATTGATAAAGAATAGTCATTAATTACTATGAACTCATATC
>VDFB02271358.1:424690351-424758612 GCA_007258455.2 Sequoia sempervirens | reverse complement strand
GAATTTGCTAACTAAATAGGCAAACATTGATAAAATTTATGAATTGTAACTATTATTTAACTTATTCTTTTCTAATCTAATTATAATTTAACATTGAAACTAAATTTTAACACATCATTTTCTTCATAAAATTTAAATGAAATTTAAAACATTTAAGAAATGCAAATGAATTTTCTTAAGCTTGAAACTAGGGTTTTCAAAATCAAAATGATTTGTTCTATTTCAATTTAGGGTTTTAGCTATTTTTTTTGTTTCAATTCAATTTAAGGTTTCAATTTCTAAGCAATTAGGGTTTTTTATGCAATTTTTTTGTTTCATTTCAAACTAGGGTTTTCAAATTCAATTTTTTTTGTTTGATTTGAATTCAAGGTTTCAAAAATCTTGATTAGGGTTTCTAAATGCAATTTTTTTATTTTAGTCAATTTCTAGGGCTTTGAAATGCAATTCTTTTTGTTTCATTTCAATTAGGGTTTTCAAATACAATTTTTTTTTTGTATTGATCAAACAATTTAGGTTTCAAAAGCAAAATTTTGTTTCTGAAATACAATTCAAGGTTCATTTTTTCATTTCTATTCAGAAATCTTTAGGTTTCATTACATTTTTTCATCTATTTATACAATTCCTCATTTCTAATATAACATGAAATAAACTGCTAAAAACATCAAATAATTTAAAAAAAAATGCTAAAATCAATTATTCTATTGACAATTTCAATAAAAAATGAAAAAATGCAAAAAAATGGGGGTGGATAGGTACCTGGAGACTGTTTGTGGAGGTCGTTGTCACACACAACTAGAGGTCATGTGAACTGGTAAAATGCAATTTGTTCATTTTTTTTTAAATAAATACCATTAGAAAATGGGATCCCAATTTTTATAAATTAGGATCCCATTTTGTACTAATCAAGATCTTGTTCCCTTTCGGTCGATTCGGGACGCTTTAACAAACAGGATTCCAATTTTTAAAAAGTGGGATCCCATTTTACATTTAGGTTCAGGATCTTGAAGTTGAATGAGATCCTGATTTTTAAAAATTGGGATCCTATTTTTGCAATGTTGATTTCATATTTTTTGCTAAGGAAAAAACATTCACGTTTCATGGACTCAACTTTGTGCACTTACCCTCCAACTGATGGTCACAACATGTTACAGGCCATGATACCTTCCCCTACAACAAGGTGGTTTATATAACCTTAGAGAAAGTTGAAGACAAAGTTGGAATATTCTACTTACACCCCCAATGATCATAAGGACGAGATAAAGCTTTGCAATGGCTTTCCAACCTACTAGATGTTCCTTCGATCCTTGGGGGTGATTTTAATATGGTTTAAAACCTAGAAGATAAGTGGGGAAACATTGAAATGGGTTGGAAAGGTAGTGAAAATAATTTTTTGAAAAGGATGAAGGCGAAGTTAATCTTGGTTGACTCCTTCGAAGGTGGGAGGAAAGGATGCAAGGGGATCTAATCCACTTGGTGCAATTCCCAAAAAGGTGGCAAACATATATATTATAGGCTAGACATAATTTATGCCAATAGATATCTATCTAACTTTATTCCAAATAATGATGGACATAAAGTGAGTGTATATCTATACATAGTTTAAAATCACCATTTGATAAGGGAAAGGTTACTCAACAATAAAGGCAGAACCAAGGAGGACAAAAAAATTGGCTTCATCCTCAACACTCATCTTCTAAATGACAATGGCTCGAAGGATGCTATCATTACTCTCAAGTAAATTAATAAATGGATGTTAAATGATACGAAAGCCATTAATAAAGAGCATTGGAGAGAAGGACAAAAGAGAATGAAATTAATAAATGGATGTTAAAGGATGCTATCATTACTCTCAAGTGAATTAATAAATGGATGTTAAAGGATACAAAAGCCATTGAAATATGGGAGAAAAAAGTAAGTGGTTGGAGGAAATTGTTCCAAACCATAGGTTAAAAAAGAGCATTGGAGACAAGGAGAGAAGAGAATTATCTTCAAGACAAGTTATTCATAGCAGAATCTATGGTCCTGTAGACATATGAAATTAGTGTCATTCACATTCATCCATTCATTAGGTAAATCAAGTTCATTAATTTAAATCTCCTAAGCTCATTCATTTAAATTGAATAAATTAACTTTATTTAATTTAATCCTATCACCATCCTTTTAATTAAATAAATCAAACCTTTATTTAATTAAATCTGAAATCATCTTTCATCTCCCTTTGATTTAGTTTAAATCCTTAAATCTAAAGTCAAATGGCTCAAATCACCTAATCATCATCCTAAATTAGTCTAATCCTAATTAATCTAATATAATCACCCATCACATCCTCTAGCTTTTCCCACTTGCACAAATAAAGCATTTTAATTCATTTATTAAAATCCTCATTTTCCCTCAACAAGACATCTTTGGATAATATTCCTCAAGTTTGAATTTGAAAACAAGTTGAATTGTCCCTTCCAACATGGCAATAACTCCCCTCTTACATGTCCCCCACTTGCCATTTAAGTCTCTTGTTCTCCCTCCAACAAGCCAAATTTTAATTTCAAAAGGCCAACTAATCTCATTTATTGGCACATTGACCAAAACTTGCACATCCTCAATCCTCACAAGGTGACAAGTGGCTCCTTCTTATTGGCTAAATCTTTATCCCATATTGCTCTCTTTTGGGCACTCTTTCAACTTGAGATTCTATAAATAGAAGGCTCATTCTTCAACAATTCATCCACAATCTTCATGCAAAGTTACTCTCTTGCATTTTATCATTGAGCTTGTGAAGGATTGGGAAAGGGTCACTTTTCACAAGTGACACCAATCCACTATGGAATAGGTGTGCATATGTTTCTTTCATGCTTCTAAGTAGTTTTTTTTTGTTATCCTTTTTGGGAGACATTATGCATTATTTCATAGGAGCATTTAACAAGTTTGCATATAAATAACCCATGAAAGAGAGTTTAGAGTGTGTGCATATTTTGAAGGGTGCTCACATAGGGCACTAGAAGGAGGGAAATCTTATGGAATATTCAATGCTTTGTTACTATTATTTTGATTTCTCTAGTTTTAAATCAAAGTTCTTTACTATGTAAACATTATTTTCATAAAATTTTTGGTTAAATTTTGTGCCAGGAACTTCAAATAGAGATAATTCCTTGAGGTTTTGTGTAGTTAAGAGTACCGTTCATGTTTTGTTTTATATACATTGAAGATTTGTAGATTATCCCATTCATCATATAGTTCAAACAAGCTAAGTCAAACAGATCCTAATTTTCTTGAAAGTAGTGACATGATAAAAAAAAAAAAACAACAAATCAAATGTGTTATGCACTTGACCAAAATGAAAAAGTAACTCTTATTTGATTGATGTTGTAGTAAGATGCCTCTCGATCCATGCTTGCCTAAGTTTATCTTATTTTTTTTCTTCTTTTCATCTAAAAATATTAAAAAGTCAGGAAACGCTCTAGGATCAACATTATGCAAATCGAGAGATTATTAGGCATTAGACATACAGCCTAAAGAAAATCCTTTGTTTTGCATCAGAAGTCTGAATATGAAAAAAGAGAAATTTGTCACATAAATACTGTGTTGGGTAGTTGTCTTTCCATAGAAATATGCAAAAGGGGGAAATGTGCAGAAAAATAAGTGTTTCATCCATTTTGGATAGGCGGGTCATTTCCTTATGCAAACATTATGCACTGCAATGCCAACAAGAATCTCCAGCTTCTAACTACGCACAAGTCATTGCCTCTTTAGTTCTTCTTATTTCCAATAGTCCACAAATTTATGACTAATCTTCACCATACTTCCCTACCATTGGTTTATGTTACATACTTCTCCCATATTTTTTCAATGTTTGTGGTCGATGCATTTCTCTGCTCCTCTCCAACCATAGCTATCATCTTGGTCAAACGTCTCCTTGGTATCTTCGTTGTTGTACCATTCATGCATCTTAGAGTCTCATATATGCTATACCTTGCATATGTTGTGAAATTCAAGATTTGGGAACTATGTAGAAGGGACTGGAGTAATAGTAGATTGATATCTTCCTATTCGCTGGAATGTTGAAGTAATTTTTGAGTATTTGATTAGTCCATTTGGAAAGAAGGGAAACTATAGCTTCTATATTAACAAACTTTATTTGTCTTTGTTTGATGGAGGTTCTCGGGTTTAAAGCAATATCATTTGAGAAGAAAAGGTATGCAAAATGTGCTTTCACATCACTTCCATCTTTCTCACATCTTATTAATTCATCTATTTCTGACTAATAAAGGATGGGTTGAAGTCGCTGTGAGGGATTTTTATTCAGGATTTCATCAGGAATTTGCACAAGTCATTTCAATTTCACCTCAACATTTTTAATATGCACACAACAAGCGGCTCACTATGGAGACCACAACCTCCTCGCAAGGCATCAACGAGCCTCATAGATCAAAGAACAATAAGAATCAACTTTACACTTGCCCATTGCATCAATTTGAAATTTCCTTGGCTGTGGGATTTAAAGCTGCCAATTGTGCTAGCTTGAAAACTTTTAAAAAGGAATTTATTCACTTTATGTTTTACACCTACAAATTGCATTTTCCCGAAAGTGCTTGAAGCCTTTTCAACAATTATATTTTGTGCCTAGCTTTACACCCATGGCAGCATGAGACCATATTCCTTTAAGACATTCTGTAAAATAGTTTTGTGTGCTGATGTGCTTCCACATTATGCATTCATCACTTTGACCCACCTGTTAGAGTCTCATCCATCATTTATTGTGAGAAATTAATAGCAATGGGTTTAGTGCAAATTGTTTTAATATTCTTATCAATATTTTCTTTGAATGTTGGAAGTAATTTAGTCTGGTTTCAATTCCCATTTTCCCACAATATCATGATAGTTGAATAACAAAGCTAGGTGCATCATTAAGATCTTGGCAGTAACTTTCAGTTTAATAATCATTCTTCGTCTAAAATTTATGTTTCATCATGTCAAGGCTGCGGCTCACCAAATTGGAGAAGTGAAAGGTTAGAATACATTTAGTAAACAATTGCCCCCTATGTTTGCACGTGTTAAGATCAACATGTTATAATTTTTCTTTATCTTAGTGTTTATTTTTTTTGTGCACCTTTAATGAGTGTACATGTTGTTCTGAACTTAAGTGTAAATGTTTTGATGGTTGTTTTGAAATAGAGAGCTCTACAGGTGGAAGTCACTATCTAAATCTATCGCAATTAACACAGTAGGTAACGTTTGAAACATGCCTTACACAAGTTCATTGACCTCTAACTTTCTCTTAGTGTTATGAACCTTTCTAAATGCCACATTTGTTGCTAAAAGACATGGAAAGTGTTGGTCATGGTGAGAATCTCAAGCTAGGAATCAGGTAATGATTTTCCACACGTCCCATTTACTTTGACAACATTGAGATTTCCCCCAAGTAGATGATAGTATTGTAAAGTCCAAGTGATCACATCAATTAACAAAAAGAGGTAATCCTGATTGATTAGACATCGTTTGCAGAGTTTGTATTGCTACACACATATGGTTCTTCATATGAATGTTTTTTGGACTATTTGTATTGCTACGCATATCTATAGGTGTTCACCATTCTTAAGGTTCTTCTTTTAACATATATTCACACTGTAACTTGTGGTTGTTGTTTCTCTCATTCATGTTTCAGTTTCTAATCATTAATGAATGAGTTACATGGGTATCACGCATAAGGCAGGTAAAGAAAAGTTATGAAAGACAACACTTTTGATTTAATGGTCGATGTGATTGACAAAGATGGACTAAGTTGAGGGAGGAGTCATCTTCTCTCTTGTTTCATTCATGTGATTTTATTTAACATTCAATTTGATTCTCTTTCTTAAAAACATCACTTCTTTTGAGTCCTTTGTAACATTGTATGGATGGGATGGTCATTGATAAGATGTGTGCTTCTCTAAAGAGAAATTTTAGTTGAAAGAATGTCCTTTTTATATTGTTACTAATGGTTTTGATTTATAAGGATGTGAGCTATCCAAAATATCATCATTGAAATAAGATCCTTGTTGTAGAAATATTGTTATTGAAATGAGATCCTTGTTACTGAAATGAGATCCTTGTTGCAATTTTCAAAGGGATGATACAAGGAACGTTAGGTTGAATATTTTCAATGAAATCTACCCTTGGTGCGTTGATGTTCAACATTTAATCTCATAATGTCAGACACTCATTATAATTTCTTATTGATGGTTTACAGTTATATCTTGAAGACACTCATTAATGTTTTTGCAGGCATCCTCATTAATTGGCATTCCTCATTTATGACCTTTTGCAGGCTAACTGGAGGGGATTTGAAAATCTTACTTAAATTGTTGTGTAAAGGAAAAGCAAGAAGGAATTTTGTTGCACAAGGAGCTTGCAAGAGATCTTTGAAGAAACTTGGAGGAAATTTAAGCATTAAATTTGGAGTTGATAAAGTGTCTTTTAATGCTTGGAGATTCCATCTTATGCCTTAATTTTCTGCTTTAGACTAACTCATTTGTTTTTGGGCTTTAAATTGAACATTACGAAAGATTTCAATTTTCAATTGCAAAGGGGTTAAAATGAACTTTAGAAAAATTGACTAGATTTCGTTTCAAGTTAACAATTGAACAAAAACACTCTCATTTATCCTTTGGTTCCTTAAAAAGAACTCACAATTGCTTTGAAAGGTTAAAAAAGAATATGTGTCTTTTATGCTTTGTAATATTTTTTGCAAAATAATCTCATCTAAAAGGGCGTATTCACTTCTCTCGTGCTTCACGGAGATCTTGAGAATCAAAAGTCTTTTTTATGACATTAAGTTGCATAAAAGATTGCCTCCACACTTCATTTTGGGAAATAAAATTGAAAAAAGCTTACGAGTGTGAGTTAGGTATATCATGTGTGTTCTCCCTTTGTTTCTAAATGAAGGTTGATTGAACTACAGATATGCTTGATCACTGTTTTTTACCTTTAGAGGGGCTTTCCTAAGAGACACATCTGAAAGGAGAACTCGAAGGTGACTCCAATTAGTTTTTCATTCAGGTCGATATATAAATGGATAAGACTAAACTGTCAAGTCCTCATGGTATGTAGGCCTTAGCCGTACAATGTCTTTTAGAACGGGGTACTACCATAAAAAGTATAAGTGCCCCTAGTAGGATTGATTAAAGCCTTTAGTTGTTTGTTGGATGCTCGCAAGGTGCCATGTCCTCGATGTCCCGTCATTAAGAACCTTGTTTATAGTAGCCAATAAATCCATCCAATGATTTTATCAAAGTGGTGCATTGGAACCTAGATTCCAAGAAGTTACTTTCCATGTCCAATCTTGGTTAAAGTATAGAGGTTAAGACTTCATTCTTAACATACCTTTATATTTTTTCCTTCGTTGCATGTAAAATCATCTCTTCTACTATGAAGGGCATGAGGGAAGCCCACCAAGAAAAATGTACCAATTGAGCTAGGATGTTATATTGCTTGTGAGTCAATTTGAAAACATAGTGCTTGGATCCAAGACATTGAGAAAAACATTAAACAAATCATCATAATTTCAAACTCTTTGAGAGGAACAAATACCTTTGAAAAGTCTTCATGTTACTGCTTGTCCCTAGGGGTTCTTATCCCTAGAAGGCTTCTAAACACTGAGACCTACATCTTGATTTGTTCATTTCAATGTCAACAATAGGAAACTATGCTCTTGAAACCTTGATTTTCATATAATGGACCTTGTGGAATGAAAAGGAATTAAGACATAGACATTCAGTTTGAAAATTAAGCAAGAAGTGTGTTTGTGGTAAAAGCAAGTCATTAACCAAGATTAAATCAATTGGACCTTGCACATGTACTTGGCATCTTTTGGTCATATGGTTTTCCTGCAAACATTGGTCTTTTGGTTTTGAACTACTCTTAGCAAAAAGCATGTTCTTCAATATCTTGGTCTAGTAAACAAAGCCTCTCTAAGTCTCTTAGGATAAAAATCAAAACTTTCATCCATCCCCCAAACATCAAGATAAAAATCACCTCACAAACAATTCTTGGAAATCTTGAAAAATCCCTCATGCTAAACTTTGGGCAAATCATTTGAACCAAATAAAAATCATTTCATTTAATTAGATGTGTGTAGATGAATACTTCTCCACATATTTAGTCAAATTATCAGTCTTTGTGAACAAGTCTATCCCTTGGTAACATCCAACATCTTGTGGTTTATGAGTTCACTATCCAAAATCGAAAATCAAATCAAATAAAAATTGTCTTGTTTGGTTAGGTGTGTCTAGATGAATCCTTCTTTACACATTTAGTCAAATTAGCATCTTGTGGATAAATTTACTCTAGGACAACATCCAACCTCTTAGAGTTTGTGAGTTCACTATCCAAGTCAAGCCAATCCAAGTCCTAAAGTTTAGAATCCTTTTCAAGGTTTCCTAAGAGTTCCAGTCATTCACCAATCATCCATCTTTCATATCTCATCACCATCCTTTTGATCCTTAAAATCTTAGACTTTTTTTTTTCTATCTAGAGTTTAGATCAATCCAAAGAATTAAAGGTTCACATCCCACATTCTTGAAAATTGATCCTTATTTAACCGTCCAAACTAGACCTCAACACAAGAGCAACATGTAATATAAACTTGATCCATACATCATGAGTAATCCAAGTCAACTAAACTTTCAAAGCCTTACAATGCCGATTGATTATCAACACTCACATCTATACAATACATACATGGGATCATTATCTCCTACAAACCTTGATGTTACAACAAATGTGAGTATGACTAGTCAAAATTTTGGAACACCTTCCCTGATGATAGATTTAAATCCAAGTCCAAACTTACAAATATATCAACCAAACAATCAATGCATGAATCTTCAAGTGAACAACATCATTCCACCTAATCCATACATACCAAGTACATGTTTACCAAAGATGAACATTTTAAATCCACATTTGGTAAACTTTGGGATGGATATATTTTCAAATCACACAAATGTTGTTTAGAGTTCAAACAAGATGTTAATGACTCCATGTATTAGTCCCATTCAAGGTAACACCATGCAAAATCAGAGTTACCTAAATAAGGGCAATGTGATTACCAACCACAACAATTTTCAATTTCAACCTATCATGCCAAATCTAAGCATCACCCCAAGCTAGAACATTGTCAAAAATCAATTTGTCCATGATCCCCTGCAAACACCACAAATATGAACTCAAATCTATTTGAACAAAAGCAAAATCAAGGGAATCAAAATAAAAATCAAGATCAAATTTTGCTAGAGAAACTTGCTTCAAATGCAAAACTAATTGAATTATTGAGCTAAGAGATATCTTCACTCCAAAGTCAATACACTCTTCGATTGGTTAAACCATGTCATCAAAGAATTGAGTTGTGTCCACAACCACATTAAGAACAATATCTCCAAATTCAAGAGGTTGGATATCAAGATAAACGACATCAATAACAAACCCAATCACCACATCTCCAAAATCAGCTACCACAAGGTCAATTCAAAGTACAAATATCACAAGGGACAAGAAAAATACACACCACTTGGGAGACCAATTGAATCATTCCTACAACAATTGGTACAAGAAAGTCTCATAAAGCTCCCCATGTATGGGAACTATCAAGAGCCCCTAGTTAAACCACTAGGGTATAATGAGGAGCACCATTGTGATTATCACAAAACAAAGGGACACACAACATCAAGTTGTATTTGACTCAAAAATCTCATCCAAGACTTCATTGATCAAAAAATAATAACTATTGGGGACAACGATGAAGATCCAACCAATATTGATAATGATGAAAATCTCTCAACCACAACTATTGAGAACAAGGGTCAAGATCAATCCATCACTGAGCACCTTGAAGTTGTGTCTACCTCATCTGAAGATCAAAAAAACATACATCAAGAGTCACTTTTTGATCATGATTAAAATCCACCAACAATACCCAACAATGATCCAATTCGAGAAATGTCAACAACACTTGACCCTATGGTTGAAAAAATTCACAATCTCTTTGTCGCAATTGTTGAAAACAATGTTCAAAACCTATCCATCAATGAGCACATTGAAGATTTTTCCACCTCATTTGATGACCAACTCACCATACATCAAGAGCCACTTTTCAGTGATCTATATCAAGGACTATTAGAATTATTTGATTCTATTGACATAATGCATGATCTGCTACACCTTTAATATTAGTGTACATTGGGTTATGAATAGTCATCTTGTGGCTATCTTAACTCTCTATTAAGTCATATTATCATTAGTATATTTTTATTTAGTTGTTTAGGTTGGCCTAAGACTTATATAGGTGTGTCTAAGTCAACCTAGGTGATATCCTAGGCATAAATAGGTATATATAGGAGGTTGTGAGTCTTATTTCATCATCAAGTTGTGAAGTGCGTTCTCATTGGAGATATTTGGAGGATTTCCCCCTTGAAGTGGCTTGTTATTCTCAGTTATTCTCAAGTATTTGCAACATATTTCATATCACATTCTTCTATTGTGCAAGTTATTTCATAACGAGTGGTATCAGAGCATGATCTTGGCACTATAGAGGCAAGGTTTTTCTCAATTTTGGAGGCAATTTTGGGAAGAGCATATCTTTCAGATTTTGGCAAAAAAAATTCTGATTTTTAAAGGGTATTTGAAGAACATATTAAAGAACCTATAGTCCATATTTAAGAAAAATTGGACCATAATTAAGTGAATTACTATATAATTAGGGTTTCTACACAATATTTTTGGAATTTACATATCTCTCACATCTTGTTGAATTGGAGTCTTATTTTTATTGGGTTTTTGAAGACATAGTAAAGGAGAGTATAGTAAAAAATTTAGAGGAATTCTAGCATAAATAAGGAAGTTATTGATTTTTTTTCACAATTATCACTCTCCGCGCTGCAAATTTGCTTATTTCTTGGAGATTTTCTAGGTCAAAATTATTTTTGCCATAGTAAGGTACAATAAATTTTTTAGAGAATTTAAGTTTCATTTGTGTGATTTATTTTACAGTTAGTGGTTCCCATCATGACGGGGCCTGTAACAAGGGGCAAAAATAATGTTGTCACTCTGGGGAAGACTTTTGATAAGGATGGGGTAACAATAGAGGATATTACTTCTAATGAGGAAATCAATAAGGTCAAGGAAGACATTTCTTGAATTAAGATGGATATGTGTGACCTAAGTGGAGATATATTAGACATACGAAACATGTTAAGCACCTACATGGCTGAACCAAGAAAGGAGTTCTCAAGTGACCAAGGTGAAAATTCTAGGTTAGCTACCATTGACACAAGCTTTAGTACTCATATGGGATCTAGGAATTTATTTCCAAAGGTGGATATGCGCAAGTTCAATGGAAAGGATCCTCTAACATGGATAAACCAAATGGAGTTTTTTTTTAAGTACATCAAATCCTAAATGGATAAAAGGTCATGATGGCTTCCCTATATCTAGAACTAGATCAATTCATTTGGTATCATTGGATTTTCACTCAACGAAGGAAAAAGGGGCTCACTGTCTCATGGTCAATTTTTACAAAGGAACTCCAAGCACAATATAGCAATAGCGTGATAGAAAACTTCTTTAGCTAGCTGGCTAAACTTCAACAAATGGGATCAGTTAAGGATTATATTGAACAGTTCCAAAATCTATCCTTAAGAGTGAATACAATTATGGATGAAAACTTGAATGATTTATTCTTGGGTGGTCTCAAGGATCACATTCAACATGAGGTATGCATGTTTAGCCCTAGCTCCATAAACGAGTCTTTTATCTTAGCACGCAGGGTAGCGGAGAAGTATTTGATTCCTAAGAAACAAGAGGCTAATGTGACAAGAGAGAAAGGATATCCAACACAACCTACTAAGTTGACTCTATAGCAAATTGAGAAGAAAAGAAAAAAAGGGTCATGTTTCAATTGTGATAGCAAATACAATCGAGGACATAAATGCAGTGAAAATAAATTGTTCTATATTGAAGGCCCAAGTGAGGAAGAAGAGGAGGAACCCATACTATAATAGAGGATGAAAGGGATTAAAATGAGGAATCACATGATTCTTGGTCACGGCCATGAAAGGATATAAAAGTCACAGAAAATACTAACCTGGGAATTGGACATTCCAGTAGGCGACTACCATCTTCTTATGGTCATTCATTTACTTTGTCAAACCAAGGAACATATACTTGAAATGGAGCAGCATTGTATGTGCACTAAGAACCGATTTCAGTCATGATGTACTAGAAATAAATGCGTGAAAGGAATTCTACTTATGCTACAGGAATGTAATGTGAAGCCTTCTAAACTTAATCAAAGTAGAAACCATAACAACTATAACTGAGAAACAAACCATGAACTGGCCTTATGCTATAGGAACAAACACAGGGATGGATTCTCGATGCTGTAGGAACAATATAAGACTGAGTTTGCACCAAAAATTTAAGAACAAAATATAACTTATGATCAACAGAAAATAAACGACTAACTAAATAACAACAGATACTTACTAAGTGGGCCCCCTTAGCAAGCATCAACTAGTTATGCCAGAATTGAACTCAGAACTTCATCAACTTTTATTCATAAACTCCTAATGATATACATTGTTCTACTCATATGAAAACTAACATAAAACTCTATCTCTTATCATAGTACTAATTCTTACATACTCTGCTTCTTATTATCATACTAACTCTTACATGATATCTTTTCTATGCTCATTATGCTTGCTCACTCACATAGAAGGAACACTTATTTAAAAGAAAAGAACAACTAACTACCGAACTCTAACAGAGAAAGACATGGACATAAATGAATCCTAAAACCGAGGAACAAACTTCTCATAAATGAAAACATATTCGTTCAACACGATCCAGAGAATTTAGCATTCCACTCTTTCCAGATTAATGATATTTAAGTTTCTTCCCAACAACCCAGACAAAGAGTCTTTTCCGGAACAACTTCCTTGACATCATGCAGGAAATGGAATTTACTGTAGGGCCGAGATCCACTGTGCTTGACTCGTTCATGCTCCCTTCAACAACCTACAATGCACAAGGTGATAGAGGCAAAAGAAAGCATGTGTGGTAACAACATGATCCATTCATTAATCACATATTAAATCTATCCCATTATTCAAAAACTATATGCATTATATCAGTCATTTGGGAAGTCAAATAGGGTAATTAATAAGACACATGGAGATGTTAGGCTGGAGGAATGTAGGAATGTATTGCTACAGGATACTACCCATTTTAGATCAAAAGTATTTAATAAAAGAGTTAAAACATCCATTAGAAGTAAAAGTAGAGATATTAAAAGTACATTATGATACTCAAATTATGAGCATATCCTGAGCTCATCATATGCCCCCTACTTAACCTGATGATGGTCCACTAGCATTAAGCTTCCTAGTTGTTTTCCTAAAATCTGTAGGAGCAATATGGCTTTTTGGCATAGTCCCAAATTTATAATAGAAACCTTTGAAATCTTTCCATCTTTCATATCTGAGTTTCTCTGTATCTTTATTAACATTTTTAGTTCGATAGCGATAAAGTGGCCACATTAAAACTGGAAGTCGAAATGTTATTGGTAACCATAATTTGAACCTCTTCTAAAGACCAAACTATATGTACCTCTCTGTCCTTCCAAGGGCTACCTCAAAATTCAGGGGGCTATATGGCTCAGATTTCCTGAGCCCAATAGTCAATTTCTCCCATCTCTTTTCAATTCTGGAAAAGGCAAGCTTCCAGAATAGATACAGTTGCCTATTGAATTCCTCATATACTTGCTTTCTAATATCAAATATTTTTACTCTTTCTTCTTGATTTCTGAACGCATATGCAATAGTGAGCCAGGTTTTTACCATTGTATAGGGATTTGTGCTTTCTAATCATAGAGGTAAGGGCTCATCCCTTTCAACTTCTTCATAGGCTTCTAGTTGTCTGCCATAATTGGTTTCATTGGCTGCCCATGACATAAGTGACCTTAAATGGATGTCACCAATGTATAGAAGTGGATTCCACTCTGTTTCAGAGGGGATTATCAATCCATGCAAATAAAATTCACATAAATAATTCTTTAGCCAATTAGGAGCCACTTGGTATGTATCATAAAATTCTTTGGCCATATGAATGATAGGATCTAAATTCCTTGAAACCCTCATTAATTGGAACCAAAGAAATTGTTCCTTTAGGAACATGGCATAGACTCGAGGCAGTGGTCTACACTCTACAATCTTACCAGTTATTTTCATCATTTCATCCATTTTCTTTTTCATCTCCTAGATTTCCTATTTCTACCTCTCAATTTCTCTTTTCAGTTTCTTCTTCTCTTCCTCCCAAATACTTTGTTGAATTTTAGTCTTGGCTAGGTGGCAAAAACTCAAGGTTTGGAATGTGACCGATCTCCATGTGGTCCTAAGGTATTCCAAAAATTTAATAAAAAAATGTCTTTTTGTAGACAACCATGGCTTGACAAGTTACAGGGAGTAATCAAGCTTCATTGACCACTTCCAATTGTTCAGAATATTCATCCTCTTGCTGTAGGATGAATTCATATTTCTATGCAGGAGGAGATTGTACTTTCTATAAAATTTTCTTGACTGCTTTAGCCAAGTCATCAAGACTTGGCATTCCCCTTTCATTACTATCATATTGTGCTTCGTCAACTTCCATAGGTTCATTTTTCATTTCCTCAGGAACAACAGGTGAGCTATGTGAAACATTCTCAGGCACATTCTGAGAATCATCATGGCTATATTCTTTAGAATCCTCTAAAATTATTATAACTTTAGGTTGAGCAGACGTTGAGGTGACTTTATGTTGTTTCCTTACTGAAACTCTTTTTGGCAATGTGGTAGCTGCAAGAGGCACTCTTGTGGCTTTCCTCTTCCTGACTTTCCTAGAGGGTTCAGACTCAACAGAAGAGGATGATAGAGAAACTGCAGTGGCAACAGGTGTTGTAGGAGGAACTGCTATAGGAGAAGGTGCTACAGGAGAGGGACACTATTATATTTGAGCATGAGGGTTAAACTCTGAGGTTTGTTCTACCCTAGATGACTCTCCTACCTTCATTTTTCCTTTTTCTCTTCTACTAGCAGACCTGGTTTGTACTCTAGTAGAGGGTTCTGATGTGGAGGTTGCAGGAATAGATGCTACAGGGGAAAATGCTACAGGGATTTCTCTAGGCGGCTCTGGAAGTTGCATACCCTTTTGGGCAACCAATTCTTTCCAAGAAATGGGTGACACATCCCTCAGGGAACACTCTATCAAAAGTTTAATGAGGGCATGATGGGAAATTGAATCCCTTCCCCTCTGGGTTTCATGGGCACTTTGTTTTAATAGATTTAACAAAAAAATTGGGACATTAACAGCTAACCCATGCCTCATATGGCTCAATAACTTAAAATGGTAAGAATGTAAATAAGAGAAGCATCTCTCATAGGTTAAATACCTAATTATGAATGTATCATACTCTGAATATAGAAAGGGCAGTGACACTCATTTGCAACCTTGTTTAGAGACCTCCAAAGGTCCATCAGTTGGTACTATAAATTCTTCCCTAGCAGAAATAGCATCTGAAGACAAATTTTTCCTTGCTGCAGGAAGCCTGGTTACTTCAACAATTTGCTCTTTTGTTATAGCCATTGTCAGACCCCATACTGAAACTTCCCCTTCTGAAAGAGTTCTTAAAAATTCACCAGCAGCTTCCTCATTGAAAGAATCTAACCTCAGGAAATAGTTTAGCCAAGCACAATTACTAAATTCTTGCATTGTTTAAGGATTCTATGTTAAGAGCTCATGAGCTATAGGCTCATATCTTACCAATTGACCACCCATAATTGCAAATTACCTTTGCTAAGATTCTAGAAACCCAAACCTTTTCTAAAAATTCAAAAGAAAATTCTTCTGCTCTACTTCTTTTCGCTTCTTTTTGTTTCTTTTTTTCCTGCTGTCACTTTTCTCTTCTTTTCCAAGAATGACTCGAAAGATAATTGCATGTAATGATTATTAGGAACTACTCATATCAAGTAGTTAATATTGCTTAAGATAAATCATGCAACCATATTTGGAAAGTACAAGAAGAAATAAAAATATCTTATTAGTTGTGACAGCGACATAAGAAAAGGTTTGAAATGGATTATCTCGCCCCTGACTTAAAAGTTGACATGTGTCCACACATGGGCGAAAGGACAAGCGAAGCATGGGTGATAAAGACTAATATGTACATAGTAGTTGTTGAATAAATGAAATAAATAAATAATGTGATTAAGAGAAGATATCACGTACCTTTCAATTAATGCTCGTATGTGCTAGGAAAAATCACAGTGCACCATGAAATGACAACTTGAATAGAAATTATGAATGAGGTGGTACGGTAGGATGGATGATGTGGAAGAAAAAAGAATGAATGGTGGTGATGGATGGAAAATGGAGAATCTGGCATCCTTGAAGAGGAAACCTTTATTATGTGCATGCAACGTGGAATTTAAAGAGATGCTGCAGGAGAAAGACCGAAGCCTTTTGCTGCAGGAAAATCGGTGGCCGTATTTGAAACAAACTAATGTAGAAACTCATTTTTAGATGCTGGCTTATGATACAACCAAAGATGGTACCCATTAACCAGTAGCTTGAATCAAACAAGATCTATTGTAGCCAACTACACTGAGCCATTATCAAATACATGTTCTATTTCATAAGGACCAAGCCAGCGTGTGTTTAGTTTACCTTGATTTTCTTTGTATCTGGAGTCATAGAGCCTTTTCCAGTCACTGGTAGAGAACTGCTTAGTTCGAATATGATTGTCATGCCATTTCTTTCTTTGTTGTTGGACAGTTTTAGTATGCTGCAGGGTAGTTTTCCTTAGCTCATCCAATGCATTCAGGTGTAGGAGGCATTCCTTTTGAGCCTCAGAAATATCAATGTTAAGTTGGAGAGCAGTCCTTAAAGTCTTATGCTCAAACTCAATTGGCAACATAGCTATCTTACCATAGAGTAACTCAAAAGGAGTAAACCCTGTAGTTGTTTTCCATGTTGTTCTATAGGCCTAGACTGCTTCAGGAAGGCGGCTGCTTGAATCTTTCTTATGTAATTGGACTATCTTTGTAAGGATTGCCTCTATTTATTTGTTAGTAACCTTTTCCTAGCCATTGGCTTGAGGGTGATAGGGGGACCTTATAATCATTCATCAATGCAGTGATTAAGTTGGATGTAAACTGAGTGCCTTGATCAGTAACAAGTTCCCTTGGGACTCCAAATCGAGTAAAAATCTGCTCATACAAGAACTCAACAACTTTATTGTCACGGGCATGTGTCATTGCTTTCACCTCCAACCACTTGGTTATACAATCTATACACACCAAAATGTATGATTTTCCACTAGATGGAGGATCAATAGGCCCAACAAAATCCATGCCCCACTTATCAAAAGGATTGACTACAACTTGAGGATTCAGGGGCATTTCATCAGACCTTGTTGGTCTCCCCATGCGTTGACATCTATCACATTTCTTGGTGTAGGTTGCAGTATCTTTATGTAGTGTGGGCCAATAGTATCTTTTGTTAAGCACTTTCATAGCTATTGTCTTAGCTGTAAAGTGTCCACCACAAGGCTCATCATGACAAACATACAAAATGTCATAGGTCTCATCCTCCCTAACACATCTTCTCATGACTTGGTCATGTCCTATTTAAAATAAACAATTTGCAATCCATGAAAAGTTAAAACTTTTCTCAACTAACAATTTCCTTTCCTTTGGTGAGAGGTGAGTTGGGATCTTGTTTGGTGCTAAATAATTTGCAATATCTGCATACCATGGAGTTTGAGCAGCAATAGAAAATAGATGTTCATCAGGGAAACTATCATCAATTACCTTAGGAGTGTCAGGTGTAAGTGTTTGAAGTCTTGACAAGAAATCAGCCACCACATTAGCCTGACCTGGATTATCAATAACTGTGATATCAAATTCCTGCAACAATATGAGCCATCTTGCTAATTTGCCAGATATGGCATGCTTATTCATGAGGTACCTTATTGCTGCATGATCTGTATGAATAAATATTTGGTAACCAGTGACATAATGTCAAAATTTGTTTAGGGCATACACAACTACTAGTGATTCTTTCTCTGTGACAGTATAGTTTAATTTAGAGCCTTGAAGATTTTTGCTAATGAAATATATGGCATGCTCAATAGAATTATCTTTCTGTCCTAAAACTGCACCTATGGCATAATCAAAAGCATCTATGTGTATATGAAAAGGCAGATTCCACTTCGGTCCTTGAAGAACAAGTGCCTAAGTAAGTAAGTTCTTAAGTTGTAGGAAAGATTTGTCATAGGCCCCAGTCTAGGTAAACTCAGAATCCTTAGTCAATAAAGCATATAATGGACTAGCTATTTTGCTAAAATCTTTGATAAAGCTTCTATAATATCTAGCATGTCCTAGGAAACTTCTAACATCCTTTTATTTTGTAGGTGTTGGAAAAGTTAGAATAACTTCTATTTTTGTAGAATCAACCTGAATTCCTGCTTGGGAGACATGATGGCCTAAAACAATTCCCTTTTGCATCATCATGAAGCATTTCTCACTATTCAAAGATAAATTCTTCGCTGGACATCTTTTCAACACTTTTTCTAAATTGGCTAATGCTTTTTCATAAGTAACTCCATAAGTAGTGAAGTCATCCATGTAGATTTACATAGAATCATGAGAAATATCTGCAAAAATACTGATTACTTCCCTTTGAAATGTTGCAGGTGCATTACACAGCCCAAAAGGTAAGACAGAGTAGGAAAAAGTACCCCATGGACTAGTAAAAGTTGTTTTGTCTTGATCTTTAGGGGTGATTCTAATTTGATTATAGTCACTATATCCATCCAAAAAGGAGAAATACTTTTTCCCAGATAATGAGTCTAGTACTTGGTCAACAAATGGCAGTAGAAAGTGATCCTTTTTAGTTGCTATGTTCAACTCCCTGTAGTCTATACAAACTCTCCATTTTCCACCTTTTTTAGGGACAATCACCAATGGAGACACCCATTGACTATCTAAAATGGGGTAGATAAAACTAGCATCAAGCAATTTCTGGAACTATATTTTAACTATTTCCCTGAGTGTTGGGTTTATCCTTCTTTGAGACTGCTTGACAGGTAAACAATCTTCCTTAATGTAGATCCTATGAGTACAAAGTTGAGGATCTATTCTCTTGATATCCCCATAGTCCCATGCAAAAGCTCTGTATTGTTCTTGTAACATTGTGACTAGGGCAGCTTGATGAGATTGAGGCAACTTATTATTGATATTCAAACAGCGGCTTGGAGACACTTCTACTTACTTGATAAGATCATTCATGGAGGCTGATGACAAAGGTGGTGTATGTATTTCATATGGAATCAAATTATGATAAAATGTAGAAGATTCAGGTGATAGGTTCTCTAAATTCAGTTGTTGTAGGAAATAGTGTTGAAGATAGCTATCTACAGCAAATGGGCTACTCAAACCAAGGTCAAACTGCACAATATGTAAAAGCAGGTCATCCTCACTCTGAAACTATGAAAATGGATTAGTTTGCAGCATCATTAGTTAAGCCAATGAATTCACTTCTTCAGTTTCCTCTCCTAAATCTAGCCAAATTGGTTGAAACAAGTCTGGCTGAGGGTGAGCAGGTGGATATAGATCTAATTTATTTCTTGATTGACCATCGAAAATTGTCATGTCTCCTTAACGACATCCTATAGAAGCATCATTTGTAGCTAACCATGGTCTATCTTGGATGATAGGATATCCTCCCAAAGTTACCTTAGTGGACAATATGGTGAAGTCTATTGGGTATTCCCATAACTCAGATGACAATAACATCTTCTACCATTCCATCAGGCTTTACTGTGGAACTATCAGCAAGCTGCGGGATGGTAGGTGTAGACCAAATGTTTAAGATATTCAAATAATCCATTGTATTCTTGGTCATTACATTGATTGATGCACCAAGGTCAATCAAAACATTCTTTACTATTTGGCCATTAATATTTATTTGTACCACAGGATTCCCAGGGTTAGTATATTTTGGAATGACTACCTTCCCTAACATAATATCTGCCAACTGTCCTAGAACATAGATAGTTTGGGGATCCTTTTTCTTTCTTCCCAGTTTCTTTAAACAAGCCTCCTTAATGGCTTTTCCATAAATTGGGACCTCTCTAATGGCTTGAAAAAGAGGAATTTGAATGTGTACATTCTTTAACTGATCCAAAATATCAAAGGTAGGCTCTTCCATAGACTTTGATGTAGTAATTTTCAATCTTTGAGGAAAAGCCGATTTGGTCTGATATTGTAGGATAGGCTCCTTAGAGACAGTATCTGATACAGGTATATGTTTTGTAGGATTAGTAGGTTGTTTAGAGGTAGAGTTTGAAATCTCTGTAATTATAGGCAGCTGTGGAGCAAGAAGTGTGGTTCCAGATCTAAGATGGATATCATGAATATTTAGGGCATAAGCTGGATACTGATTGGCCTCTGCAAAATACATAGTCTGTGGTTGCTACTGCTTATTATTAGGATTTGGCAATGGTTGAATAGGCATAGGGGTTTGTTTTGGAGGGCCAGTATTTGCTATAGGTGCTGCAAGAGGTGGCATGAGGGCCTAAGGTTGTGGTTGTTGAAGTTGTAGGGAGGTAGGGGATTGGTTCTACCATTGCTGTGGACTTCTCCATTAAGGATTCTACTGCCAGTTACCTTAGGGTGGAGTCCATTGTCCTTGTGGCTAGTGCCAACCTCCTTGAGAAGATTGCCATTGAGGACTCTGATAGTTAGGATAATGTGATTGAAGAGTATTCCAAGGTGGTGATGAGCCATATGTAGGTTGCCACTGGTTATTGTAATTAGAATAAGGATTACCAAAAGTCAAAGGATCTTGAAGCATACCTTGTCTTTGAGCCCATGGTCTCCTTTGTACGAAGAAGAATACTTGGTCATCATCACTCTCTACCATCTTAAAGTCAGTAGGTAACTGCTTAGTTTTCAGGTTAGCCACCATCTTACATCTGCAGTCCCATTTCTTTTGTCTACAATGTGGACAGAACTCAGCCAAGATTGCTTCAGCTTCCTCATGTTTCTTCCAATCTTGCATAGTATCCAACTGTGTAGCCATGTTTTTTATGATATCCTGCATGAAATTAGATAGAAAATATGTAATCTCCATCCATGAAACTCCTTTAATAGAATACTTTCCCACTGTGGCTTGATGACCTCTACCCTTCTTAACAATTCCTTGAGAGTAGTTGAGACATATTTTCTTGATATCATCCCAAGGCAGTTGGGTTATATCACCTCCTCCCATCAGGTCTAGGGCATCTATACATGTATCACTGATTCCTCTTAGGAAGAGTAGTTTTTGAGAATCTTCGTTGAGAGTATGGTCTGAATTATTTTTCAGTGAAAACAAGAATCTTGAGATATAGTCTTCCAGACTTTCATCCTCCTTTTGTTGAATTCTGAATATATTATCTCCCTTACTACCACTCTTACAATATTCCTTGTATTTCTTAAGAAATTTTGTTTGCATGACTACCCAACTATCAACAACACCTCTTCCCAAACTTATGAACCATCTGAGAACTCCTTCCTTCAAAGATACATCCAATTTTTCATGATTCCTATTTGAAGAAGGTAATTGGGCATAATATTCCCACTCAAAAAACACTACCAAAGCTCAATGAAGAAAGAAGAATCATTTTGGAACTAGAGTGCATTCGTCAAACATGCACAAAGAAGTTGAGGAATATAACTCTCACTAAGTATCTCATCCAATGGAGGAATTTACTAGTTGAAGATGCCACATGGGAGGACAAGGAGTTCATTCAAAAGAATCCAAACTTGATTAGCATTGAGGAAAATTATTCTTTGAAGAAGGGGCGCATGCTACACCCTTAATATTAGTGTACATCAGGTTATGAATAGTCAGCTTGTGGCTATCTTAACTCTCTATTAAGTCATATTATCATTAGTATATTGTTATTTAGTTGTTTATGTCATTCTAAGACTTATATAGGTGTGTCTAAGTCAGCCTAGGTGATATCCTAGGCATAAATAGGTTTATATAGGAGGTTGTGAGTCTTATTTCATCATCAAGTTGTGAAGTGTGTTCTCATTGGAGATATTTGGAGGTTTTCCCCCTTGAAGTGGCTTGTTATTCTCAGTTATTATCAAGTATTTGTAGCATATTTCATATCATATTCTTCCATTGTGCAAGTTATTTCATAACACGATCCATCGACCAATGATCATGTCAAAAATGTCTCTACATCACCTGATATGTTAGAGGACATATCTCAAGAATTTATTCCAAATCATGACCAACATATTTCACCAAAGTCTAGCAATGGTACTTCCCAAGACATATTGACACCCTTTGACCTCATGGTTACAGATGCTAAAAGAATCCTCAACTCAACATTTGATCCAAGTCCACTCAAAGATCAAGAGGATATTAACCATTCTCCATGCCTAATGATGACATCTAAGAACCCTTTGTAAGCAATCCATCCTTTGAAACTAACCCATGTCAAGAAAATGATCAAAAGCATGTCAAAGGTGATTCCAAAATTATTTAGGATCAAGAATTCGTATCTCCAAGATACTACAATGATCTAATGGACACTCTCTTATGTATACAAGATGTTGTAAATGATGATTATGTCCATATAACAAATACTCCTCCATCTACCCATGAGATTCTTTTTGTGGAAGGACACGTAGATGATCTTCATTCAAAAAATGATTTCTTTACTCTTGATATTATGACACAAAAAGAGTGGATTATTGATTCCTACGGTCAAACTAAATCATCAACAGCGAGACCAAATATATCCCAAATTCAGACTAAGGACATCATATATGAAGATATCCAACATTATACACTCAAGGAAACAGGTTAGATAGAGCAAAATATTCTAGAGTTAGAAAAGAAGCAAAGTGAAATAACATCATCTATAGTGATCATTGATCGAAGAATGCATTCTAAACAAGAGCTCTCAGAACAAGCAGAATCAAAGAATGAAGGTAATACTTCCACAATACTGGGGGAACTATGTGTCAAGAAAATGTCAACATAGGGAGCATGAAGAATCCTAATGATGAAATTGATGCTAATACTACAACCAACCATGTCATGAATCTCCATCCACCCATCACCCCATCCACAAATTGGGACCAACTTTGAAGGAAATATTTGAATCAAAGCACAAAAAATGTTATCAAAGAAAAAGAATCCAAGGAGCACAATGGAAAAATAAAATACAAATGGATACCAAAGAATACAAAGAAAGATTATCTCTATCAAACTCCATCAGTCAAAGAAACTATGGAGAAAAATAAAAAAAAAGGGAAGGTATCCATCAAAGATGTCCACAAAAGAAAAAGTAGGCTTTTCGAGTGACATACAAAGTGTATCAAATAGTTGGTCCTAATTCCATACACACTTTCATATCCACACATCATTGCTCATCTTCCCAAGTTTAGAGAGTCAAAGGTTCCAAACTGTCAACCAATCCATCTCCTATCCCTAAACACACTCCATCCATGCCTCCACATATGATATCTAATTCTCACATTGACCATGTATTGGCAGCCACCCTTCATCATAAGGTTTCAGAAGGCACTTTATTACAATGTGCACACAGATACAAAGTTAACTTTGGTATAAATAAAGTAGATCGAGAATCTCAAAATTTGTATTCAAGTGCATATATCTTGGTAAAACAACTTCTTCAAGAAGGATATCGATGGCACATTATGACAGAAGCATCTACATCAATACCACTAGGTGGGTTAGTATGAACCTTTCAGAAAAAATCAAAAAATAAAAATAAAAAATATGAAAATCCAAAAAAAAATTAGAAAAAGGATTAAAAATAGTAAAGAGAAAAATTGTCCTCTAGTGAAAACCACATGGGCAACACTTTGGGAAGGAACCATGATAAAAACCTAGCAAATAGGCATCATGTGTAGAATCAAGCATCTGTGTGCACTATTTCAGGTGGAAGCATGTCATCCCATCCATAATAAAGCTATCATTTCATCCATCTTATCCATAATAAATCCATTCATCCAAATTTTGGTACTCACTTTACATTGGCCTATGGTAAACATCTTGACATGGGTCATTTTCATTGATCTTACCCTATCCAACATTATTTGAGCCATGAAACACTATCCAAATGAGATTTCTTTATCCGAACACCTTATCTTATTGCAAGATAATCCTTGGAATCCTTTGCATGCTTACCATATCCATCCATCCATACATCTATCCAAGCATCTATCCATAACATTCCATACATTGCTAGACATTGGGGTAGGTATGTACATCTTGCTTCAGGAATAAATCTTGATCTACATCCTCCAACTTATGTGGTGATCCAAACATTGGTAAACATGAAATCAAACTAGACAAAGCATTTGTGATCTAAAATCCAAATCACTAGCCCATGGAACATTTTGATAAGAAGATGTTCCTTATCAAGTTTTATCTTCAATTGAACATCGATCCAAACAATCATTATCAGTCGCATCTAATGCATGCTTCAACATCACATCAAATCATTCAAACAACTTTTGTTCCAAATCAAGCTTCATCAATCATGATTAATCAAATCCAATAAAAAAAAAATCATATTAGGATATCCTTGTGTTACTTAACACTATCCTTGCATTGTTATGTATCCTTAACAATGTTATCCAAATCAATCCCTCATCATCTTGGGATATCCATCCTAATCCTTGTGTTGCTTAACACTATCCTTGCATTGTTGTGCATTGTCAACAATATTATCATCATCAATCCACCAATCACATCAATCAACCTTAGCTTGGCTTTCAACAAAATTCCAAAATAGATCATTGATATCATCACACACATCCATATCCAAATCATCAAAATCGTGCAAAAATCCAAAAAAAATCCAAAACATATCAAAATCCAAAAAAACATCGAAAACATATCAAAATCCAAAAAACATCCATAAAATAGAAAACATCAAGAACATGTTATCTGAACTATGTTGTCTCTGAGCTTAAACTTAGGCAAGGCTAATCTTTGATCAGCCGTTGAGACATCAAAAAATCAAAATCCAAAAACATTCAAAAAAAATCAAAATCCAAAAACATTCAAAAAACAAAAAATCCAAAAAACATTCAAAAAACACAAAATCCAAAAACAGAATTCAAAAAACAAAAAACCCAAAATCAGTGGAAGAAAAAATAAATCAGAACATTCATAAAATCTTAAAAATACTAAAAACAAGCTCACAACATTGCAAAACTCCAAAAACATCCAAATATTTGAAAAAATACATCTCTCTCATCTCGCTCAAGCACCTGCAATAAACACCACTCATAATAAACAATTGTTGTCCTTAACCTTTGGCGAAACAATCAGAAACAAGTCTAGCAGGTGAAAAGTGAAAACTCAAAACGTTAAGTCTCAGGTTTAAGTCAGTACATAAACAGTTTGGTCAACTCTTTGTCTCAATAGCCTATCATCCAATCAGTCCCTTATAAATCATTTGATAACATCATTTCCTAGGATGTATCCTTCCTACAATGGACATTATTTATCAGAAAGAACACTATAGATAAATGAAATGATGTGCCGCCATCCACTAACATGTCCTAGGATGTATCCTTCCTACAATAGGCATTATCTTTTGGCAGTAGTTTCAGTTCTTATCCTTAAAAATACATTTCCCTTTGGCTAGAGGTATGAAGAACATTGGCATGTTTGTTTGCTTGATCTTTGTCTTTTGACTTATCTTTTTTCACTCAATCCAATAACCTCTCGATGATGTCCAAACAAATGGATTTAGAGAGATAGGAATGGGTCAATGATCATTATCTTTTGTATGTTGTGCTTGTTGGATGTTATTGTAATATAACTTCACAAATACTTGCTTTGTTAGATATGTATGGAGGTTGTTTTGGGTAGCTTGTTGACTATTGCATTGATAGGTTATACCTTTTCATGTTTTGGTTTGAGATGTTTGAAACTTCTAAAGTGCATCCTAGCAATGTTTCCGTATGTCAGGTGTGAACAGGAATACTCCTATGTATTTGTTGAATCAAAGTCCATCACACTAAGTGCAATTCCATCTTGGTCTTTTATACCTCGATGCATTGTGGTTATGCGTGTTATCAAACATAAGGTAAGTGACCATTTTAAAATCCCAATTCTTGATAAGCAAATCATCCATTTCTCATCATCATCTCTCATAAAGTTGGCTTGTTGGATCCTCTTGTCATCATGTCATTTCTCATTTCCTCTTCTCCAAACTAACATCACATCATGATCAGTTAATCATCATCACCAGTGCATCCATCCTACATCCACAAACCATCAACATTCTACATGTCATCTCACATGCATGTTCATCATCATAATATAGATCTAATAGTCTAAGCATCTCATAAATCATACATTTGCATAAAACACCTACTGCATAATCATATAGGCATCATCACATCGCATCATCATTTAAGTCATTTAGGATAATATAGATTGGTTATTCTAAGCATCTTAAAACCATCTCATTTGCATCATCATCATAACCATCCATATGTCCATCTTGAACCTCTTTATTGCGAGATCGACCCTCAAATCGAATCTTTTCGCTCAATCTCTCAAGGGGTCAATATACTAGTGTACTTTCCATTGGGGCATAAAAACAAATCAATTTTTTTTTGAATTTTGATCGCAGCAAGTTTATTTCTTTGAACCAACACAACAAGTACATTGCTTCAAAGAGGGGAAAAATGTAGACATACAAAATTAGCATCATTTACATTCATCCATTCATCAGGTAAATCAAGTTCATTAATTTCAATCTCCTAAAGTCATTCATTTAAATTGAATAAATTAAATTTATTTAATTTAAGCCTATCATCATCCTTTTAATTAAATAAATCAAACCTTTATTTAATTAAATCTAAAATCATCTTTCATCTCTCTTTGATTTATTGTAAATCCTTAAATCTAAAGTCAAATGGCTCAAATCACCTAATCATCATCCTAAATTAATCTAATCTTGATTAATCTAATCTAATCACCCATCACATCCTTTAGCTTTTCCCAATTGCACAAATAAAGCATTTTAATTCATTTATTAAAATCCTCATTCTCCCTCAATAAGGCATCTTTGGAGAATATTCCTCAAGTTTGAATTTGAAAAGAAGTTGACTTGTCCCTTCGAACATGGCAATAACTCCCCTCTTTCATGTCCCCCACTTGGCATTTAAGTCTCTTTTTCTCCCTCCAACAAGCCAAATTTGAATTTCAAAAGGCCAACTAATCCCATTTATTGGCACATTGACCAAAACTTGCACATCCACCATCCACTCACAAGGTGACAAGTGGCTCCTTCTTATTGGCTAAATATTTATCCCACATTGCTCTCTTTTGGGCACTCTTTCAACTTGAGATTCTATAAATAGAAGGCTCATTCTTCAACAATCCATCCACAATCTTCATGCAAAGTTACTCTCTTCAATTGAGAGCTAATTTTGTCCACTTCACTCCATCTTCAAGGCATTTTATCATTGATCTTGTCAAGGATTGGGAAAGGATCACTTTTCACAAGTGACACCAATCCACTATAGAATAGGTGTGCATATGTTTCTTTCATCCTTCTCAGTAGTTTTGTTTTGTTATCCTATTTGAGAGGCATTGTGCATTATTTCATAGGAGCATTTAACAAGTTTGCATATAACTAACCCATGAAAGAGAGTTTAGAGTGTGTGCAAATTTTGAAGGGTGCTCACAGGTCCAATTGGATCCAAAGGATGAGAAGTTATGTTTAAAACTTTATCTTTCAAAAAGTAACCTAAGGATAATTTGAGCTCATAGAATTCAAGGGTTAAAAGTGAGGGCCAAGTTGAACTGATTAAACTATGGTGAAAAAGGCTTTAAATTTTTCTTTAGGTGCATTATGGAAAAAGGTTTAAAGGAACAAATTGATCAAATTTGGAATGATGACTATCTTTTCACCTACCATTGGGACATTTTGAAACAATTCTAAATTTTCTTTAAGAACCTATTCAATTCTAAGGGAGGATATGAGTGTAGTCAAAATTCCATAGATTACATCCAGACAACTATTCCCAAAAAAATATCTAAGATGCCTCAAGGCTGGCTATTGGAATATCCAATGAAGAGATTAAAAATTCCATTATCTCCATGAACAATGATAAGTCCCTAGTAGTGATGGATTGATGGTGGAATTCTATAAAACTTTTGTAGAATGGATCTTTAAAGACATACTACAAGTTTACATGGATGGATTGGATGAATGTTCAAAAAGGAAGTGCACTAATGAGGATATTATTAAGCTCCCACTTAAATGGGGAGATAAAACCTTAATAAAAAAATTGGAGGTGAATATCCTTACTAAAGGTATCTTATAATATCCTAATGAAGGTAATTGCTCTAACACTGGTCAACTTTCTTCCCAAATTCAGTAACAATACTCAAGTTAGCTTCATAAAAGGGAGGTACATCTTGGAAAATATGATTACAAGTTGGGAGGAAATGTAGTGGGAAAGATGCTCAAACTAAAATGCATCCATGATCTTGTTTCACTTTCAAAAGGCCTATGATAGGGTAGAGTGGTCTTTTTTAAGGGAAATTTTGGAAGCCTTTGGTTTTCCTATTGGGTTTTGTAACATGGTGGATACACTCTTAAAGGATGTTGTGGCACAAGTGGAGGTAAATTTCTCACTATCATAGGATTTCAAACTTAAAATATTAATTAGACAAAGATTTCATTTGGCATCGAACCTCACTATTATTGCATCAGATGCTTTATTCTTGTTATTGAGAGAACACACCTTATCACCTACAGTTAGGGACCTAAAGCTCCTAGATCAAAGTGAACTATTAAACATCTAGTTTTTAGATGCCACTATAATATTTCTAAATTTGAAAGAAAACAATATCAATTTCTTGCTAAAAAAGCTAATCTTCTTCTATAAAGCTTTAGGTGCAAGAATTTCCAATTATAAATCTATCATCTTGGAGTGGGAAGAAATTCTACTTAAGTAGATCAAGAAATATGATTTCTAATGGTGGGTCTTGATAAGCAACTAAGGTACTTAGGTATTTCTTTTGTGGTCAACCCTAATTTAAAAGAGATGTGGCTATAGATTAAATCCAAAATTGAGAAAAATATTGATCAATGGAATAGGAAATACCTATCACTGGCCACATGTAGGATGCAAGTGTGCTAAAATATTTCATCCTATTATAACATTTACTTCACATCTTTTTGATTCTCTAGCAGCTATGAAGTTAATGAGATAAAAAAAGGATAAGGAATTTCTTATGGTCAAATGGGAAGGGAAAACATTAAAAAAAATCAATGAAATGGATTTCAAGGTGTTTTCTTGAAAATATGTAGGGTGGGTTAGGCCTAAAATACCTAAGGGTACATGACATTGCATTAGCTAAAAAATGTATTTTCAAGGATCTAGATGGCAAAGAGCCTTGGAAGATTCTAGCGAGGAATAATATTCAACTTGCTACTCCTAAGCAAGCTAAGGCTTGGAATAAGCACCTATTAGTGTTATTCTCATCAATAAACACCCTATGGCCCCAATTTGTTCTTTGGCCTTTAAAAGTATTTGGAAGGCTTGGGAGTTGATTAAGCACAGTGTGGTGTTTAGACATGCTAAGATTTCCATTCACAATAATATGAAATGACAAACCTATGGCTCTATATGGTGGAACCTAGAGAATAATAGCAAGCTCCTTGCCTTGCTGCAAGGGTTCTTTGCTAAAAATATGCTGAAAAAGGTATTCAAACATTCAAAGACATCTTTTCCAATGGTTAGCTTAAAAGTTTGAATACACTCTGTGGAGAATACAACATCCCGTATTCCAATTTAAAAACCTACACTACCCTCCTAGGAACTTGGAGAGATGCTAGCTTCCCCCTAGAAACAGATGGTGACATTGATCCATCCAGTGAACTTAAATGGAAAGACGGATCTGCACTACTAGGGATCAATGCCAAAACTATTTAGAAGTTTCTAGTTAACAATGAATTTGTTGTTTAGCATGTGTCAATAAAAGCTAGGGGTGTCACTATCTAATAAATTTTGGAATAAGATTTGTAATTTTGTTTGGAATAATGTGAAAGAACCTAAGAAGGCCTATTTTAGTTGGATGTTCCTATTCATAAAGTTTCATTTAAAATTAGCCACAATGATTTGGATATCTACAATATTTGTAGAAATCCAGAATCTATGATGCATATCTTTTTTTATGATTTGGGTTTAAGATGATAGGATTATTTGGAAATATGTGTTAATTAATAATGGTAAACTAAATAATGAATGTAAATTATTTTGGGACAACCTCCCTATTGAAATTTTATGGCACATTTGGAAGGCAAGGAATGGGGATAAATTCAAGGGTTGTAAGAGGGCACATATTGAGTAGATTATAAAAGATTCATTTTTTTCAATGTTGTTTTGTAGGGCACGTTTACTATGGAGATCTCAATGTCCAAGTTCATGAAGCTAATTGGAGATGGTGCAATCATAGTTAACAAAGGGGAGGTTAAATATGGGCACACATGGAACCACAATCATGAAGACGTTGAAACCTTTCTTAAAGAATTAAGATAATTCCAAAGGGTCTTCAATGAAATGGTAGGAGGGAAACTAAAGGAGCTAAAAGAAGTTTGCCATGCCAAGCTTCATGTGAATGAGGGATATAATCTAGTGATTGAGGAAGTTAGGTCCAATGAATTCCTTTCTGAAAGAGAATTTGGGTGGGAGGATCTTGAAGATTGTAACTAGAGTTGGAATGGTTAACATCATATGCTTTTACTACACTCAGATCCACTGTACATTTATAGGCTATCTTTTTGTATAACATTGTATGCTATGTATCTATGTAATGTTTAGATGTTATATATTTTGTAATTTTGTAAGTAGAACAATTGAATAATGTAAATGTTATGCATCCTAGAATTGTTCCATTGTAAGCTAAAACTCTACTAAGTCAGATGATCTGAAGGATATGTAATCCATGTTTTGATAGACTATTACTAATACAAAAAAAAAAATGAAAATAATGATCAATAATTTATCAAAAGGAATACAAACAACAATAAAAAATATAGACAATGATTGAATATATTTAACAAAAAATGTAGTTAGAATGGTCTATGTTAATGCAAAATAAAATACTAGTTCATCTTTTCAATGAACACAAAAATTAACATTCTATGATGAATAAACATACAAAACATGTGTAAATGTATAGCTTATGGGACAAAATTTAAATGCTTTCAATTTTTTTAATTGATGCTAGAATTCTCTCATCCCAACCAAAATATGTAACACATGACAAGAATTAATATTATATATATATATATACATACATACATACATATATACATGCATGCATACATACATACATACATACATACATACATACATACATACATACATACATACATACATACATACATATACAAAACGAGGTAAATTAAACATTTAGTTCCCACTCACACTAAGGAAAATTTACAGAGAGACATTTATACTTTATTGCATAAATATAGCTTTTAGTGGTCTACACTATATATACCTACCGCTCTCTCTCTCTCTTATATTATTAGAAATATTTTCATATCATTTGGTAAAATATAATTATTTTCTCATTTTTTTTCTATTTATGTTCTTCCATTAAAACACCTTGATCAAGTGTGTCTACTTTTATTTCTTACTCTTATATGTTATCAATACTTGTAGGTTTTATTTGTGTTTTTATTTTAAGAGATATAGTTTGTAGTTCTTGTAATTCTCCAAATATCCAAGTATGCTCTTCTCTTACATGGAATAATGATGTAGAGAATTAAAAACAATTACATAGGTACCAAATTTCATGAGGGTTCTTTGATATGGTTTTTTGTATTGTAGGTGTATTTGTTAAAATTTTGAAGAAAATTTGATCTCAAAATTAAGTTTAGGGTGTTTGAAGAAGTTAATTTTTCTATTTTTTTTATATGTGTATTTTATTTTAATATATTTTGTATATATTTATGAATTTTGATTTAATATAAATATTTCATCATTTTGATTCTCTTTATGTTCTTTTATTAAATAACCTTAATGTTATATTTCTATCTCCATAAGCAACTCTTGCATGGCCATTTAAGTTTAATCCTAATAATTTATTATTTTTTATTGATTTTACAACTATTAGGTTTCTATATGGGTGATGTCATAATAGTGGTTTATAATTCCTAAGAGGAACGAATTTTAGCTGAAATCACATATTTTTAGAAAATATAATGATTTAAGCCTTAAAAAGTTCCATTTTAAGGATTCCAATTGAAGAGTGTTTGATCAAATCACCTTAGATCAAACCCCCTTGGATAGAACCTCGCTAGATTTAAACCATACTTATAAATACGTCTCCTTTACACCTATCAAAATGCTGATAAAAAATCACTTTTGATTTAGATTTTGGGGGATCAAATGAATTCATTTAAAATTTATTTCAAATGATAATGGTATTCCTTGGAACAAGCTATCTAATGAATATAATTTTAATATGTTTTGGTTTTGTTATGTATTTGTTTTTTATGTTTTATTAAACATAGGTCTTTCCTCGAAAAAGAATTTCTTTGTTCTTCACATGTGGAAAAATAAAATATTATCAAAAAAAAAAATTGAAAAATATGAGTGCCCCAGATATTGAAGTCCTTGATCCAACAAAAAAAATTAAATTAAATTTTGACATATACAAAAAAAGTTACGCTTATACGGTTATGTCCGAATTGTAATTTGTTTGACTTTGAAACTTTATTAAGGAAACAATATTCAATAAAAAACTATCTAGCCAAGTGGAAGCACTAGATATCAGAGTTACAAATCTAAATTTGAAAGAATTAGAATTTTATCCTTCATGGAAACAAATTTATGGTTATATGGTGTCGTCACTTTTTAAAATGTTGTTTTCTGAAAAAAATCAATTTTCGTGGGAGATGGAAAAAGAAGTGAAATTTGATTCCAAAAATTTTGAAAAAAATATTTTTAGAATCTACAGACAAAATTTGATGAGACTCTAGTTTGCACCATCCTCAAATTCCTCACAGTTTAGCTGTTATAAGTGCCCGAATGTGAAGATTTAGTTAAAAACAATAATTTCAGTGTCCAGTTTGGCCAAAAATTGTAAACCACTATTATGGGATAACCCATATGCATTCAATATGTTTAAGATCTTTCAATGTATTTTCATTTCATTTAGTTAAAGTGGAAGCAAAGACATTTCAAATAGGTCTCACCGAGAATTCTATATATGGATGGTTGCTAGTGATCCTAAGGCACAAAAATATTTAGGCAATCATGCAAAGCAATGAGAGAACCCTTGTGTAGGTATTTCCTTATGTTACTTTGTATTGTGTTGAATATTTTGGTGTGCAATTTTTTAGTATTGGTTCTTGTCAATTAGTCACCATAGTCATATCCACAAGCTCGGGGGTGGACAATCTTGTTGTCCTAAGTTTGAGAGGTGAACTACCATTAGTCCATGTAAAAAATTTCTTGCAGATTTGAGTTGTGGAGTAAGTTGATTATATTCATTTTAAAACTTCCATTTTTTCATTTAAAATGTGCATTTAAGCCATATAAACAACCCATGTAGGAGGAGTTCTTGTAATAAGGTGATTGCTGGTAGAATTATAGCTATCGTTTAAGCTAAACTTAGACTTAGTTATGTGGGTTAGTGTTGCAGTATGCATTGTTGTTCTTAGAATATTGTTGCAGATTTGTATTGAATAGATGCTTCTCTATCATACATTACTTCAATCATGGAAGGGGGATTTACAACTAAGTTAACCACTTCTTCGATATATAAATATTTTCTAAGTGCTAGGATAAATGTTATCTCATACATTTACTACTATAAATGTTCTTTGCATACACTCACTACTGTTGTAGAAATTGAAATAAAAAGAGTTAACATTGTTGGACATAGATGTACATCAAAAAAATTGTAGCCATGTGAGATTTATTATTCTTTTTTGTTTTTAATGTTGAGAGAACAAAATTTGAGTATTTGAGATTTCCCCTGAAGCCACAACTTGTAGGGGGTTGACACTAAATATTACGCCTATTAACACAAGAATAGAATGGGTTATAGTAATTAACATAATTTGTATAATATATATATATATATATATATATATATATATATATGTATATATATATATATAATTTATTTTGGAGAATCAATTTTATTAAAACTAATTATTTTTTTACATTCATCTAATTCATCATAAATCATATCTCCCTATTGAAAACAAGCATTCCATTTTAGCTGTCATAATCTCCTAAAAAGATGTTATATGACATATCTCATAATATACCATAAGATTCCAATGTAACTCCATTTGACTTTACTATCTAACACATCCTAAGATTTGTCATAGAAGGACCCCAAAATTATAAGGCATCTCACATTTCCTCGAGATGTTCCTATTTAATTACATCTTACAATTCAAATATCTACACATGACCCACCAATTCTCATCTCTAAGTGAGATGTCTCATTTTTCATATGACACTTTAAAATATGAAAAGAATAACACTATTAAGAACTTGCAAAGATTGAGATAGCTTAATTTCAAACAACTTTACCTATCAAATATTTTTTATGATGACCATCCATAGACATAAATTGTTTCTAAAAATTTATTATGAAAAAATAAATTTATATTTTCCTAAAATTATATATAATATTGAATTGTCTATCCAAGATTTATTTTTAACAAGACACAATTCCCAAAAGCTTAATTTCCAACAACTTTACCTATCAAATAATTTTTATGATGACCATCCATAGACATAAATGGTTACTAAAAATATATTATGAAATAATAATTTTATTTTTTATTAAAATTATATATAATATTGAATAGTATATCCAAGATTTATTTTTAATAAGACACAATTCCCAAAATTTGAATCATATTTTACATTTTTTTTTTTAAATAATCCATACAACCATCAAATTTATCCTTCACAAAAACATTGAATTTCAAAAGATAAATCTTAATGCAAAGCTACATGTAATTGAATTTGTGTCAACAAAATATGATGATCATATCTAAAAGAGCTTGAAAATGGTAAATAGACATGGTGTGAGTTAATTCATTTTAAGTAATTTGTAATTCAATAAAACGCTGATTTTCCTTAAATGTTATATCTATCATAATTATGATATACACTAAGCTTAGTTCTAGAAATAATTGTATTTGTGTAACCAAATCTGATGTTCATATCTAAATTTTTTTAGTTTTCTAAGCATTAACTAATCATTTTTCACATTGAACCATATATTCTTCTATAAAAAATTTCTAAATAAGTATTACCTTTTTTAATCTAAATGAAATAAATTAAATTCTTCATTTATAGTCTTGATTGAGCTTTAAAATATTAAATAGACATATTGTGAGTTCATTTAGACTTATTCAATAAAACACTAGTTTTGCTTATGTGTTATATGTATAATATTTATGATATACTTTAGACTTAAGTATTCACACAAATACTTGTAATAGTGTAAACAAAAATCTGATGTTCATATATAAAAGATCTTATATTTCTAGACAACAACTAATCACTTTTCACATAGACCAATATATTCTTCTATCAAATTATAAAAATAACTATTATATCTTCTAAATTAATTAATATAAAATAAATTCTATATTTATTATTTGAATCAAACTTTAAACTAATAAATTAATTTACTAATTATGCTGAGAGGTATCTAAGTGGCGATAAAATCTTAAGTTAGGAATTTAGCTTTCTTTGGTTTTAAAGCTATTTTATTCACAACTAATTTTAGCATGACTTATCATTGAATTCTTTGAAAATCTCTTTTAAAAAGGGGTTGTTGTAACTACTTTTTATATTTTTCATTGTTGTAGAAATTTGACATGAAATATACCAAATGCCTCACAATGTTCATGTTTCCAAAGAGTAAGTTTGGTATATTGTATGTCTTTGTTTGTCAATTTTCCATGGTTTTCTATTTTTCCTTGTTACAATTGTCTTTAGTGCTCCACCTAAATTCTGGAATCAAACAACTTAGTCACAGTTGTATTTGAGATCAATTATCCATTTTATATGTGAGGCCATTTTGTTAATGAGATTTCCTAAGATTTTCCATTTCCATTTTATAGTTTTTCTTTATATACAAAGAAAAAGAAATGCATGTTTGAGTTGCATGAAAGAGTCTTCTCAATATCATTCTTATTAGTGTATTATTAGAAATAATCTGTTTCATTTTACATATTTTATTTTCTATAGAAAAATAGAGCTGTAATTAATAAATTTCAAATGTTTGGAATGACATTTAGTTATAATTACGTAGAGGTCTAGACGAGTTAGTGTTGGGTCGACAAAGAAAAGAAAATGATTAAGGAAGAAAAATTTGCAGATATTGACTACCAGTTCATGTTTCTTGTCGAGCTTGTAGAAAATATTTTCTTTCCAACATTAACCCTTATATACATGGGTATTTTACGTTTCTTATAGTAGTTTCATTTTCCAATTTTGTGATTTAATATTTGTAATATTAGCTGGGAAGATCATGTTGGCCTCTTATCATGGTCATGACAAGGCTCTTCCATTGAGCACATTCATGCATTAATAATTGTTATATATGTGTTCACTTTAATTTGTTTTCTACTTTTTATGTATTTTTTTTATCTTTTATGTCTAATATATCTAATTATTTAACTAAAAGGTGGTTATAAAGTATTTTTTGTATAAAAATGCGTGCTTGTAAAGAGTGATAAGAAAATGTATATAGGAGTTAATAAGGTGTAAATTATAAATCTTATTTGTTTGATCATGGTTTAAGATTAAGATTCATCAAATTAAGTATCTATTTTTGTTGGCATAATTGATTGAGCCTGCATCATTAGATCTTATTTGTATAAAGATGGTATTTTATCTTTATGCATTAAAATTGACAACTCAAAAGAAGCTAATCAAGTAACAAAGTGTTGGACCTTTATGAACTTTTCTGTTCAATATATTTTTCTATGACATGAGATAGATAGGTTACAAGATCGGTGGAAGTCATGTGCAACTAAGTAGATTTGATGAAACAAAATATCAAATAAAAGAGATTTGATGAAACAAAAAAATCAAATAAAAGAGATTTGATGAAACAAAAAATAAATCAATGAAATTTGATGAAACAAAAAGAAAAAATAAATAAATAAATAATAAAAATAATTCAAATATTTGCATAAACTAAAATAACAAATAAATAAATAAATAATATTTTTGATTGTAAAGAGAAATTAAAAATTTAATGACAAAGATAAATCATTCAAAAGAAAATAGAAAATGATAATTTTGGATGTATTTTATATATATTAATATTTAATATATGTATGTTAGTTCAACAATAACTATGATATACATTAGACTTATTCATAGAAATAATCTACAAATATACTTCTACCTTTAATTAATTTTGTCTTTTTATGTATCCTAAGGGCATTTCCTAAGGGCATGGCCATTGAATCTGGAGAAACATTTGCAAGTATAATGCAACGCCTACAATTTAAATAACACGGCTGGATATAATTCTTAGAATTTCTGTACACTCTTGACTTGTTGTAAAAGAGTAGAACTTCATATATAATTCAAGAATAAAGAGTTGATAATTGATTTTTTGTAGGAACTATCTAAACAAATAACTCGAGACATCTTACTAAGAGTGCCATACAAATCACAAGCAAAGGTTAAGTACTTATTGAAACCTGTGAAAGAGAGAATGGAATGTTTCTAGTTTTATCAAGATAGAATTGACTTTGGAACGTCTGAGAAATATATATGTGTCCTCCAGGCTATTGGGATTTCTATATACGACCCTAATGATAAATCATGGGAACTGCTTGCTCCAATTCCCACCGCGTTTGAAGTTGGATTGGTTTCTCAGATTCTGTGTGTTAATCATAAGCTTGTTTTGTTGGGCTTGAAACATTATGGCAATCTTACTACAAAGATTTTGATCTATGATTTATTAACCAGTAGATGGAAGCAAGGTGCTAAAATTCCAATTGCCAGATCTATATCCCCATTCGCATGGTGTGCTTCATCTGAAGGATTAATTTGTTGGGGTGGTAGGGGTGCTGATAAACAGCTTTGGAATTGTTACTGGACTAACAGACATAAATAAAACACACAGAAAGTGCACAGAGTACGCATAGTGACAGCAAGACAAAACAGACAGAAAATAACTTTGCATATATTCCTTGTTCTTTCCAAAATACAAAAAACTCAGAGGATATTCTCTGATATGCATGAACAAAATAAAGATAAACTAATCTGGATAGATGTCCAATGGCTAGGTACTACACTCACAACTCAAATACATAAGCTGCTACAATCCTGTAGTTGTAGCTGACAATGCATTGCGTTTGCTAAACATTCTTTCCGTGTTGCTGCTATCACTGATCTCTGCTAAACATTCCCTTTTCATCTACTACTATAGGGTCACCTTCCAATACAAATTTTTTGCTGCTCTAAACTAACTCCAACAAATACATTCTTTTTGTCTTCTATTAGCAAGATCATGAGAATGAGTGCTTGAATTCAAAATTCAAATTTACCTACCCACATTAATTTCTGGTAGGCTGCAACAACTAATGCAAACTCAAAAACTTGTGCTTCTTTTCAAATTCAAATTAACCTACCATCTTGAATGTTGCAGGAATACGTTGGCTGCAACTTGGTCTTCATTCTGATGTGGGGGCTGCCGATAGTTCTGATGACTACAGAATATTAAATATTCCAACACTCCCCCGTAATCTGTAGGTCAGCTGTCAATCTGATGTTTCCTTCCGAAGCTGATCTTTGAACCTTTCCATAATGCCAAGCCTATCTCTTAGGCATTCAAAACTATCCCTAGGCAATGTTTTGGTGAAGATGTTGGTGAGATGCTGCTTGGATCTGCAATATTGTAATTTAATCTCACCTTGAACATTCTACCAACTACTTGATGAAGTGTTATCGAATCTCGATGTGTTTTCTTCTTCTGTGGAAGACCAAATTCTTCATGACCGCTATGGAGGACACATTGTCACAATGAATTACTGTGTTGTCAACTTGTTGTTGCTATAAATCTGTAAGGATCCTCCTCAACCAAATAGCCTAACAAGTTGTTGCATTTTCCGCTATGTATTCTACTTCTGTTGAGCTAAGAGAAAAAATTGACCACTTCTTTGATGCCCATGATATTGTACCCAATCCCATGTTGAAGACATAGCTAGATGTGCTCTTCCTATCATCCACATTTCCTACCCAATCACTATCCATGAAACCATCCAACTTAAACTCATTAGTTGTTGCATACAAAATGCCATAACCAATTGTTCCATTGACATACCTCAAAATACTCTTTCCTGCTTGCCAATGTGTCTCCTTAGGTTCCTCCATGAACCTAGATATCAAGCTTACCACATACATCAAATTAGGCCTAGTTGATGTCAAATACATCAAACTTTCAACCATGCTTTTTGTAAAGGGTTTGGTTCACTTCCTTACTGCTGTCAGTCATGTACAGTTTCAGACCTATTACTATGGGTGTGGGGGAAGGTTTGATGTTATTCATTTTGAACCTTCTCAAAATCTGTTTGGAATAGTTAGATTGTGAAATAAAAATGCCATGTTGTGTTTGTTGAAATTCTATCCCAAGAAAATACTTCAACAAACCTAAATCCATCATCTCAAATTCATTTTTCATCACCTCCTTAAAATCAACAATTTTGTTGTCACTGTTACTAGTGAAAATCAAATCATCTACATACAAAACAACAATTAAAATATCACCTTCAGCTGATTTGATGTAGAGTGTGGGCTCACTATTGCTTTTGTTAAATCCATTGCTCAACAAGTAAGCATTTATTCTATTGTACCACACATGAGGTGCTTGTTTTAGCCCATAAAGAGCTTTCTGGAGCCTATACACATTGTCCTCTTGCCCTGGGACTTCATAGCCAGGTGGCTGCTCCACGTACACTTCCTCTTTCAGCACTCCATTTAAGAAGGCTGACTTTACATCCATCTACATCACTTTCCACTGATGAGCTGCAACTGCTACGACTATCTGCACTGTTTCCATCCTTGCAACTAGTGCATATGTCTCATCATAATCAATATCGAGCTGTTGTTTCTACCCTTTCACAACAAGTCTTGCCTTATACCTTTAAATTTTCCCTTTTGTAGTACACTTGGTCTTATAGACCCACTTCACTCCAATCACTTGCTTACCTTTGGGTAACTCGGTCAACTCCCATGTTTGGTTTCTCTCTATAGCATCCAATTCTTCATCCATGGCCTTACATGATTTCTCTTATTTTACTGCTTCCTCAAATTATGTTGGATCATTATAGGAAAATAGTGTAAAATCCAAGTTCTCATCAAAATCAACATGTTGTGTGTTGTCATAGATCTCCCTCACACTCTTTATTTTTCTTGGCATCAATGATGTGAGTGTAGGGTCTGAGTTTGCTTCCAAACTGCTAATACTCTGACCTTTCGAGCTACTGTACTACTGACTGTCACAGCTACTACTCTGATGAATTCTAGAGCTGCAAGTCTGCTACCTCTATTCAATGCTGCCAGACTATTGTCTCTGTGGAACACTACCAGACTTACTGTTCTGATGCAGATCACAGAAGCTACTATCATCTGCAACTTCTTCATCATCAAGGGGTATTGTAACTAAAATACCTGTGGTGTCATCCACTGTTCCATCCCATGCTTCGTTCTCAAGGAACACAACATCCCTCCTTATTACAACATTTTTGGTTATGGGATTGTACATTTTGTAGGCTTTTGACTCCTCAATATAGCCTATGAAGATGCATTTTTCTCCTTTATCATCAAATTTTTGTCTCTTCTCCTTTGGCATGAGTGCGTATGCTCTACACCCAAAAATCCTCAAGTGCTCAACACTCCATTTGTTGTTTTCCCATGCTTCTTGTGGAATCCTATCAAGGACAACTTTTGTGGGTCACCTATTCAATATGTAGATTGTTGTTACTACAACTTCTCCCCAAAATATGTGTGACAACCCTTTTGCCTTTAGCATACTAGTTGCCATATCTTTAATGGTCCTATTCTTCCTTTCCACCACTCCATTTTGCTATGGGGTATACCTATTTGTGAATTTTTTGTGAATGCCCTCATTCCTACAAAAATTTAGGAATTCATTGGAGATGTATTCTCCCCCTCTATCTATTCTAAGGGATTTTATATAGTGACCACTCTCCTTCTCAACTACTGCCTTAAACCACTTAAACTTCTCAAAGGCTTTCGATTTGTTTTTCAAGAAATAGACCCATATTTTTCTACTATAGTCATCTATGAAAGTCATGAAATATGTATTTCCTCCTAAAGTGGGAGTTTTCATGGGTCCACACAAATCTGAGTGCACTAACTCTAGTGGTGTCTTTGCTCTCCTAGAATACCTAGATTGGAAAGGCTGCCTACGTTGCTTTCCTAAAATACAAGCCTCACACTTGCCATCGGGTTCTACAATGGATGGTAAACCCCTAAACATTCCCTTTCTAGACAATAAACTCAAACTTGAAAAGCTTAAGTGCCCATACCTTAAATGACATAGCTTGGATGGGTCTTTGATGACTGTCTTGAATGTAGATTGTTGTTTGACCGCTGGCTATTCTAAAACTGCTATCAGTGCTGGTGAACAATACTGTTGCTGACTGTCTATTACTCCTGTCACAGACACTATGTGCATCCTGAGAGGAAAAATTTTGTTTCTCATCATCTACACTACAACGATCACTCTTTTGTTGCCTCCTCTATCAAATATTTTGCATTATCCATTCTCCATCAGGATCTTGTATCCATTTTGGACCATTTTTCCAATACTCAATAGGTTATGTTTTATGTCGGGGGCATAATAGACATCCTGGATTTGTTGCCTCTCACCATTCTTGGTTTGGATGCTGACTACACATTTTCCAATGATGGGAACCTTCTCATCATTTCCCATTTTGATTTTAGTTTTTAAACTACTGTCAATGGAAGTAAAGAAACTCTTGTTACCACTCATGTGGTTGCTACATCCACTGTCCAAGTACCATACTTCCTCATTGCTGAGCTCAACAAGGTTGCAAACAATGAAACATGTGATTTTTTGTCATTTTGAACTTTGTTCTCATTTGCTACATTAGCATTTTGGCCTCCATAGTCATGCTACTTTTTTCGACATTCACTATCATAATGGCCATATTTGTGACAACTTAATAACATTGCACATTGCTTTTGCACTCCTTTGATTTGAACTATTGTTCATCCTCTGGTTCTAGTTTGCAGATGTGCTGGTCATCGCCTCTGTGCTGTCAGAACCTCCACTTCCAGAATTTTTTATGCCTTTGCCTCTTTGACCTCTTCCTCTATTGTTTCTTCCTCTTCCTCGACCTCTTGCATTGGTCAGAGCTTTGAATTCCTTCTCTAGGAAAGGAGCGGATCTATTCAACCACTGCTCATGTGTTTGTAGTGAACCCATCAACTCATCTATGGTCATTTGAGATAAGTCTTTTGCCTCTTCAATGACAACTACTACATAGTCAAATTTAGTAGGCAAACTTCTTACGATTTTTTCAACAATCCTTTGCTCTTCCATTGTTTCTCCATTGACTCTCAGCTGATTTACCAGGGTGGAGACCTTAGCGTGGAAATCTGAAATGGACTCATTATCCTTCATTTGTAGAGTCTCAAAGTTTCTTCTCAAGAGCTGCAACTTAGCTAACCTCACTTTGTTATTCCCTTTGTAGCTATTTTTTAATATATCCCAAGCTTGCTTTGAGTAATTTGCTACTATAATAGGTGGGAAAATAGCCTCACTCAAGGCTGCCTGAATCAAGCTGAGGGCTTTGGCATCCTTCATTCTTATATCTTTCAACTGATTCTTTTGTGCATTTCAAAGGGCTGCAAATGCATTTGGGTCAGTTATATCATTGAACCCATTTGTGACCAACTCCCATAGGTCATTTGCAACTAAGATGGTCCTCATCTTCTTAGCCCATATGCCATAATCTTGTCCATCAAAATGTGGTGGCTGCTACAAACCTTTTTTCTCACCTCATGCCATATTTCTCCTCTCAAATCTGAGAAAACTTAATGCTTAGATAACCTAGGGCTTAACCCACAATAAATAAACTAACTGACTAATTGTCTTCCCAGAAAAATAGGGCTTTGATACCACTTCGTTTGGTGGCAGGGGTGCTGACACACAACTTTGTTGTTGTTACTGGATTGACTGACATAAATCAAACACACAAAAAGCACACAAAGTATGCACAGTGATAGCAAGACAAAATAGACAAAAAATAACTTTGCATGTATTCCTTGTTCTTTCTAGAATACAAAAAAATCAGAGGATATTCTCTGATTTGCATGAAAAAAATAAAGATAAACTAATTTGGGGAGATGTCCAATGGCTGGGTGCTACACCCACACCTCAAATACATAAGTTTCTATAATCCTGTAGCTGCAGCTGACAATACATTGCGTCTGCTAAACATTCTTTGTTAGAAACCAAGATCAAATTTGCAAACCAAAATAATCCTTCCATAGAAGAGAAAAAAAAAAAAAAGACATTTGCAAGAAGTGCAAATATTATTATTCAAGAGTTCGTTATTACAAAGAGATCAATCCTTATGAAGGAGATCATGAGACCCTAAAAGGGAAACCGTAAATGAAACCCTAGTGTGCACACTTAATAATTAATCAATTATTAATGTACCTAAGTTTAGCTTAAGCAACTAAAGGAATAAGTGACTTAATTAATTAACGGTATGATATAATTAATTAAGCATAATAACTTATTACTCTAACACCCCCCCTTAAGATGAACTTAGGAAGAAGCTAAAACACTAGAATAAGAAGCATGAAAGCAAAGATGGGTACCAACAACTAGGCTTGATTAGGTACCCATTTACAAATGCAAGAATGAGGTAGAGAAGGAAAAACCCAGTGGGACAAAACCCCCCTACAATGAGATGACATGCTGCAAAGAAGCACTGGAAGAACTCTGTAGAATAACACTGGAACCAAAATATGACAAGCAAGGAAAGATTATTCTATCTACTACTAAAACTAGATGAGAGTCACTGATTGATTCAAGGAATCATGAAAAAAGAAACAGTAGACGCGATGCCTTAGAACAATCAAAAACTCCAAACGGGAACAACCCTAAAATCTATGAAGCAGCAAGCAATTATTGAAAGATTTATTACTAAAAATGAAGTGCAAAGATGCAAGATGCTCCCTCCCAACTGCCAAAACATCCAAGTAATCTCCAAACAACCCATCGGGCCAAATTTGGACTAAGTGATCAACCTAGGACAGATACAAAAAGGTGCATTGACAGCAACATAGAGCTCCTTAATACCTTTCAAACTCCACAAAGACAGTGAAAATTGAAGATCGTGGCAAAAAGTTATGAGCTCGGAAGTCCAAAAAGAACATCTGACTTAAAATAGAAATAAATGTATTAAAATAGAAAAATACTATAAAATAACCTACACCACAAGATAGTTCTTGGAACTAGCTTTCTGACGATTTTTTTTTTTTCAAAAATCTGAGTTCAGACGCAAAAGTTATGCCCAAAATACCAAAACTCCTCCAAAAGGGTTTGGAGTTAAGCCTAGCGGCTAGGCTAGCTGCTAGCATTAACCGCTAGCATTAACCACTATTGGTTAACCGCTAGTGGTTAACTGACGGCGGCGTCCATTAACTCTAGTTTTTTTTTTAAATTCTTGGATTGCGTGCCGTACAAGGCCGTACGACCCAGAAATGAACAAAACTTACCTCCTAGAGTCACTGTGTTTGATTATGATGATTTGATAGTCGATTTTGGGGTTTCTGGGTGCTCTGAACATGGTGGTGAGGTCCGTTTGGGCTGAGAATGCTCCAAAATTTTAGGTATGATGTAGATCTGGAAACCCTCATCAACTTCAAATCCTCGTAGATCTGACAAACATAGGTCTTTTTCGATGAAATGAAAGGCAAACCTGACTGCTCCGGAAGCTCTAGATTCAATGGAATGCTCAGATCTAACCCAAAATGTTGCATAGATGAACTCAAGGCATGATACCTTCGAGGAATCTTGAATGAACCCTGCAATGATTTTCTCAAAAATTTGAGAAGGGGTTGCAAATCAAGGCTCTCATACCATGTTAGAAACCAAGATTAGATTTGCAAACAGAAATAATCCTTCCACAGAAGAGAAAAACAAAAAAGAAAGAGATTTGCAAGAAGATGTGCAAATATTATTATTCGAGAGTTCATTATTACAAAGAGATCAATCCTTATGAAGGAGATCAAGAAACCCTAAAAGGGAAACCCTAAATGAAAACCTAGTGTGCACACTTAATAATTAATCAATTATTAATGTGCCTAAGTTTAGCTTAAGCAACTAAAGGAATAAGTGACTTAATTAATTAACAGTATGATTTAATTAATTAAGCATAATAACTTATTACTCTAACATTCTTTTTGTGTTGCTACTATCACTAATTTGTGCTAAACATTCTATTTTCATCTGCTACTATAGGGTCACCTTCCAATACAAAATTTCTGCTGCTCTAAACTAACTCTAACGAATACATTTTTTTTGTCTTCTATTAGCAAGCTCATGAGAATGAGCGCTTCAATTCAAAATTCAAATTTACCTACGACATTAATTTCTAGCAGGCTGCAACAGCTAAGCAAACTCAAAAACTTGCACTTCTTTTCAATTTCAAATTAACCTACTATCTTGAATGCTGCAGGAATACGTTGGTTGCAACTTGGTCTTCATTCTGACGTGGGGGCTACTGACAGTTCTGCTAACTATATAATATTAAATATTCCAACATAATTTACATTGCAGGGGGATTTGGCAAAGATGGTAATGTTGATGGACAATGTGAAGCAGCAGTTTATAGAGTAAATGAAGACAAGTGGGAGCTTCTCCCTAAGATGCAAGAAGAAGTTGGAATGTGTAAGGGTGTTTTTATTGTAGGAATGTTTTATGTCATTGGTATTTTTAATAATAGAACTGAAAAATTTAATCCCAAAATAGGAGAATGGACAAGAATAATTGGTATGTCTTTGGACACTATTAATGTATGGGATGCCGATCTTTTATATGTGTTTGGACAACTAATTGCATTTGGAAAAGAAGGAATAGAGCAATATGATTGGGAAAAAAATATGTGGGAAGAATTAGAAGCCTCACCTCAACAAATTTACTTTTTTCCTGCCACATTATGTGGTGATAGATTTTTCTTGTGCAACTATAATAATAATCTTTCTTTCCTTGAGCGTGAGCGTCTAGTTTTTCATATGTATAAACCTGGAGCAACTTTCTCGGAGAGGTGGATTTCCTTTTACAAACCACGAATTTTCTGGATATGCCAATCATTTCGGTTGCCACACTAGAAATATAAAACATCCACAACTGCTTCATTACTATATCATTTAAAATATATGATTATTCAAAATAGAGTTTACATGTGTATTCCTTTGAATGTTAAAATTGGTGTTCTGATATATAGTACTAATAGAGGAGGTTTAGGATATTAATTTAAATAAAATAAATTATATTTTTAATTTTCTAATTGTCTTAAATTAAGACAATAAAAGATCTAAAATAATTTTTTAGCCAATAGGTGAAGGGAGATAAATTTGGTGCATTTCATCTAATAAAGCATTCTGCGCTGGTAGGGTTTCGTAAATTTTCTGTCTTTTTTTTTTTTGTATTGGATAATTTTCTTTGTCTTGCTTTGGAAAATCTTCGGATTCGAAGATTCTTCTTGGCACTTTGTCGGTGGTGGATGGATTGCTCAGGCATGTGATTACTCGGCCAGTGCCCTTGTGAATCTTTTATACCTTTCGGTGCTTTTTTTTGTTCGAGGCTTGTAGCTGATGAGTAGAATTTGGTGAGCTATGTTTTTCTAGCAGACCGTCTTCTTTCTTGGATTTGTTCAATTCTTTGATTAGACAGGGGTTTGCATGTTTTTTCTGACTTTTTCCCTGCTCTATTCAAGTTCCAGTTGAAGGAAGATGGTGTTAGCGGAGCTAAATTTTGTTTCAGGTGCAGTTGAATATTTTTGAGTACTTTATGTTTTTGGTTTGCTTATTATGTTGTATGCAAAGATAGCAGCAGTGAGAATGAAATTGAGTCCAGTGAGATAGTGAAATTTGGGGGGCAGAAAGTTTCAATGTTTCGGTTGGAAAAATGGGCTGATTTTGATTCATCTTTACTACCTTTTAGTGCATCCTCTTTGCCATTTTTACACCATCGACTCACAGATGGTCATGACATTTTTTCTCATCATGAATTTCCCGTTCTTTTCTATATTCATTTCCTATTCCATCAATGGGTTCTCCGTAGCTCTCTCCAAAGAACAAGATCAATGAATTGCTTGTACATTATCTTCTTTCTTTTTGTCTATACCAAGTTCCAAATAAGGTGTTCACTAAGATAATTCAGAAAACCTTATGAATGATTCAAATATTTATTTCATGGAGGGTCAATTATGTAATTTTTGTGAAAAGATAATTTAGCCTAGTTGTTCTGTAATATGTGGAAATGATTATTAATGATAACCAGTTATTATTATTGGTGTAGCAATGGCGGGAGTCTTTTCAGTGTTTCCCAGTAGGATGCATAGTCTACACATGAGAAGATTATAGAATTTTTGAGTTTGGATGTATGTGAGAGGTAGTTTAGAATATAGAATAGATACTCCTAGCATAAGTGATGTGATTATAGGCTTACTTGACATAGGTATAGGGAACTGTTTCAATATATCAAAACTGAGATTATGTGGTATTTTCAATTTGAAATCTTGTATTGTCAAACACTTTAAGTTTTGTTTTGGGAAATAAAAATTGTGGATGCACATGTAATGGATTCTATCTATTGTGTTACCATCACCAATAAATATGTAAAAATGCAGGAATATGACACTTTCCACTTTTTCTAACCAAATGGGTTTCCTATTTCTGCATATTCCTTACTACTTTTTTCAAAGATTCCAAGCATAAATTAGTAAAGCATCTAATATGTTCCAATTTTATTTGAAATTTGATCTAATACTATGCAAAATGGAAGCCGTCAAAGTTGTGTTATACTTCTTACATCCAATTATCTATAGTTCTTTCCTTGCTTAGAGATGAGGTGGGAAGAAAATAGTCATAGTGTTTCTCTAGATATGAATATCTATGGCTTCAACAGAATATAAATACTTTTAGCATAATCTATCATTTTTAAAATACATGTCCTAACCAGTCATGTAGACCCTTCTTTTTTGGGGATATTTATAGAGACTCCATTAATTTCTTTTTTTTTTCTAAGCTTAATATTATGAATGATTAATATGTGAATAATCTAGATTCAACTATTTCTATGTTCATGGAAACCATTTGGTGTTGGATAAAATTTTGTGTGGTTTTTGACTTTTATTTGTTTCCCCTTATATTTTTAATGAATTTTATAACTCGAGAGTCTTTATTATTTTCCTCTATATGTGATTCTTATTGTGATGGGGTTTCCATAAAATCACAATTTTATTGATACTTAATACATTATTGTGTTAGGATCTTCATGAACTGCTCTTCATCTTGTGGCATAATGGTTTTTAATGCAAATAATTGCTTATGAGATAATTTGTTGGAAACATTTCTATGTAGTGACCTTTTATGCCATATACATAGGATTATGTCAACTAATTGCTTGATATTGACACTAGGATAACTATGCAATTTAGAGCTTTGGGCATGAAATTTTAATAAGAAAAATATGGTGCGAGCAAGCGACGATGTGCAAAAAATTACAAGCAAATAGAGCAGTCGTTGGGGCTATTCTAAACTAGTGGAAGGAGTCTAGCCTATTAGAAAGGATGGTGGCGCAGTAGATCAGTAGAAGCTAGAACATATTCCTCAGTGGATTTTTGAAAATGGTGGTTGGGTGGAAAAATGCCTTCCCCAATATAGACAGAATCAAGCCAACTGGAAATCATAAGAAAAACTAAAATATAGGAGTAGGTGTGGGTGGTTCGGGGAAGGGGATCTAAAAGGAAAACAATCAATCGCCAACTAGAAGTCGAAAGGAGGAAATCCTCAAAATCGCATCAACAAAGTATGGAAAATGAAAAATCCACTCAATGCTGAGCAGAACACCTTCGTGAAGATGTCTCAACTGATTGGAGAGGAATTTGAATTTAGCAGAAGAATGAATAAGAGAGATTGTGATCTTCTCTAAAGAAAGTTGAATGACAAAGACTCTCAATCCTGAACATTCCAAGGTATGAAAATGTGACCTATAGGTCATAAAAAAATTCAAATGCTTGTAGAACTGATAGTTTAAAGGGTGGCGAGACTTTCAGACCATGCCCTTTTTGCGAAATGGACTGGCCCAACCAACTCGAATGAGGAGATCAAAGTTTGGTGGATGAAAAAATATCTAGATTGGGTAAGTGTTACCCCTCTTCTGAATTCCTTCTTTCGGATAGAATGTATAGACTTAAATATGAAATTGGCAATCCTAGGAGGGGACCCTTTGTTTATGAATGTGAACTAGTTTTACTGCACAAATTGGCAAGCTACCTTTAACCCATGGAATCACCAATTGACCCAAATCCTGACCTGGATTAAGCTAGTAGATCTACCATCAGAGTTCTAGAATCTTTATACTATGATCAAAGTGGGTGATGCCCTAGGAGTATGTTTGGAGTAGATGAAGACTTCATTAATGGAATAGATAGATCAAAACCCTGTGTCCTAGTCAAAATAGATGTAGGGGTTGGGATATATAAAAAAATGAGATATTAACAAAATTTGGAAGTTGGCAGCAAGACATTGAAGTATGGGAGGGTTCAGGGTTAAAAAATTGCCTCTTTAGGAAGACACTTCAAGAAAGCACCTCAAAAAATTCAATAACAGACAATGCATTCAGTATCACTCAAGAAGATCTTGCATAAGTACCCACATTGCATTCAAATGAGGCGGGAAAATGCGTCTTGCGGTCAGTTGGGCCAACCAGAGAAGAAAACAATGCCCATTCAGTGGTTCACCTACTCTCCCTAGCTCAAGAAGTCAGAAACCCCCATAAAGAAAATATCCAGGCTGAACAAGCCCTCATTGCCATTATGGACAACACTCAACTTCTCTAGAAAGTGATTCAAAATGAATTGAAGGAATTATATGTTAGTAGTGATCGATCCCTTCCTCCTCCTATTTCCCCAACACAAATGATCTCTCAAATCATATTAGCAAATTTAGTTTTCCCCCAGACTGAAGTAGTAGATGGGGGTCAACAATCAAATGAAGAGGAATGTGACCAACTATCTGATGAGGCAAGTGAGCTCTGGGAGGTTACAGAAGAAGGAGAGCTATTGGAAGTGAGATAGTTGCAACATTCAAAATAAAAGCTTAAAGGCCCTAACATTAAGTTAAAGACAAGCAGGGGAAGAAAATCAAAAAAGACAAAGCTAGTGTTGGTTGGCAATGCCTTTGGGAAAAAGAAACTGATATTAGGGAAGGAGAGTATCCTTCCCTCGGTAGAATGAGGATCATTACCTAGAATGTTATGGTCATTAACACCCCTAACAAATGGCGCATGGTCAAGTGCCAAATTGACCAATCAAATGCATATGTGGTGCTCTTGCAAGAAACAAAGTGGAATAAGGAGGAAGGTAGTAGAAGATTGGAAAGATGGAAGCAATGGAATGGACAACTCTTGGAGGCATCAGGGGTTTCTGGAGGTCTGGGGCTTATATGGAACCCTTTCACAATGGTAGGGGTAGTAGAGGCAGAAGTTGAGAATTGGAAAACAATTAGTTTTAAAGACATCAAAAGAAACCTTTCTTTCTTTTGCATTAATGTCTATGGCCCGATCTCCATTGAACATAAAAAGGGACTTTGGGATAGTATTTCTAGAATAGTAGAATGAAAAAGGTCAGAGGAAGGTATTATTGCAGGGGACTTTAATGCCACTCTAAACAACACAAAAAAACAAGGGGGCTTAGGGAGACCAACAACTGTTCAAAGAGACTTTCAAGAGTTCTTGGATAAAAAAATCCTCTTGTATATACAAGCAAGGAATGGAATATTTACCTGGTCCAACAGGAGGAAATATTTCACTAACATTGCATAAATACTTGACATATTTCTCTTGTGGGGTGACTGGGGGGAGCTGGAGGAATCACATGATGCACAAATCCTTCCCTTCACTGGTTCGAATCACTTCCCAGTCCAACCTTCCTTTGGCCCGGTTGAAGCTCCTAAAGGTTTCCCGTTCAAATTTAAATATATGTGGTTAAGATATAACTGACTACCAAATCTAATTAAGACTTGGTGGAGTGAAGTCAAGCTCAACGGAGTAATAGATCTTCTCAAAGCAAGCAAAAAATTGGGTTATATAAAAGTGAAGCTGAAAGAATGGAATAAAAACCACTTCAAAAACATATTGTAGGAGAAAGCAAGAATAGAACAAGAAATTCAAACTCTTAACGAGCATGTGATAGATAGGGGCATGGATGCGGTAGACTTTGAGAATGAAAAAAATCTAAAAGAAGAACTAGCTGAAATTCTCAATCGGGAGGAATGTTATTGGCATCAAAAATCAAGGGAAGTTTGGCTAAATGAGGGGACAAAAACACAATTTTTTTTCACAAATCAAAATAGCGAATAATAACAGCAAGAGGATTCTAGAAATCAAAAAGGCCAATGGTGATACAACTCAATCAACTAATGATGTCAACAAAGAGGCTGTCACTTTCTCTAAATCCCTACTAAACACAAAGACTCTTGTTAATAGGTGTGACAGAGACTATTTACTGGGCGCAATTCCATCCATCATTTCAGAATCCTAAAACAAATTTCTCTATCAAAAAATATCCCTAGCAGAAGTTAAAGAAGCAATCTTTCAAATGAATCCAGATAGGGCCCCAGGTCTAGATGGCTTCCCTGCAGGCTTCTTCCAAAACTTTTGGGATATAGTTGGAGAAGACCTTGGTGCAACTGTTGAAGAATCCAAAAATAAAATGACTATGCTAGGGGCGATAAACCACACCTTACTAGCACTAATCCCAAAAAGGAAATCCCCTCAATCTATGAGTGATTTCAAGCCTATTACCCTATGCAACATGGTGTACAAAGTGGTAAGAAAGGTAATTGCTAACAGACTCAAGAGTGTGCTCAAGGAAGTGATCTCTAAGGAACAAAGTGGCTTTGCTCTAGGCTGATCTATAGTGGAAGGTATCATTATAGCACATGAAATAATACACACAGCTAGGAAAAACAAGGAGGCTTGCATGCTCCAAAAATTAGACATTCTCAAAGCATATGATATGGTAGATAGGGGTTTTCTTATGGAAGTATTAGGTAAATTTTTCTATAGTACAAACTGGATAAATTGGGTCAGTAGCTGTATTTCAACTCTTAAGTTCTCATTACTAGTTAATGGCACAACAAATGGTTTCTTCTCTTCATCCAAGGGCCTTAGGCATAGAGACCCACTATCCCCATTTCTATTCATAATCATGGCAGAAGTGCTAGGAAGGGGGATCAAAAGGCTAAGAGAGGAAGGTAAATGGAAAGGAATCCATGTAGCAAATGGAATGGAACCTTCAACACACTTAAAACTTGTAGATGACACAGTACTAATGGGTGAAGCAAGCCGGAGGGAAGCAAGATTGATTAAAAATTTCCTAGATACATATTGTAAAGCATCAGGGAAAAACATCAACTAGGATAAATCAAAGATTTTCTTTCTGAATACTCAACCATGTCTTCAAAGGGATATTGCAAGGATCCTAAATCTAAAATTTGCATCCCTTCTAGGCTGCTAATTGGGAATCCCTTTGTTTGTAGGAATTAACAAAAACTATTATTGAGAAAATTTAATTAGAAGCTGCAAGAACAAGCTGAGCACTTGGAAAGGTAAATGGCTCTCATCAGCAGGTAGACTCCTGCTAGTTAAATCTGTATTATCAGCAATTCCTATCTATTCGATGTCTTGTCTCAAGCTCCCCAAAGCTATTGAAGATGCTCTCACACAAATCTTTAGGAGGTTCTTTTGGAGTGGTGTGGTGGAGCAAAACAAATTCCCTCTTTTGGCTTGCAACAATATTTTCCTTCCCAAGAAAGCTAGAGGTGCAGCATTACACCATTTACCCCTTAAGAATTAGGCCATGGGTACCAAATTAGTTTGGGACATCCACACTAAAGGAAATCAGAAATGGGTTAGATTTTTGACAAGAAAGTATCTTGACTCGGATGACCCAAATATAATCCTCATAGTATTGAATCCCCTGAGAGGTTCTACAATCTAGAATTTCATACTTGAATGTAGAGACATCATATCCAATCATGTCACATGGGAAGTCCGAGATGGTAATAGTGCCTCCTTTTGGCATGACTCTTGGGGAGGGAAAGCACCAATAGGTGACATTTAGGGCTTGGAGGGGATAAAAGAGAAAACAATCAGATTATGGGGTAACAAGGTTGCCAATTATGGTGTGAAAAATAATAACCAAGGAAGTGCATGTTGGGTTTGGCATGATATTCAAACCCTCAATGCCCCACAACCCTAGAAAAAAATTCTTTCCAAAATCCTCAAAGATAGATTCTTTGTCCCATCTAATGTGAAAGACCAAATCAAGTGGTGTGGATCGTCTACTGGGAACTATAAAGTAAAGTTAGGATATAGGGCAAAGGAAATAATAGTAGCTCTTCAGGATTAACCAAGCAAAATTTTCTGGGGAAACAACTACCTGCCTAAGGTAGGAGTTTTTGCATGGATGGTAGTGCAAAAAAGAGTCCTCACAGAGAACAAATTGACTAAATTCAGAATACAAGGCCCGAGGATGTGTTGCCTTTGCAAAGCTCAATTGGAAATGGCAAACTACTTACTGTTGTCTTTTCCATATGTATCATAATGTTGGAATCATGTAAGAAACAAGCTTAATTTTCAGAGTCCAATACTGAATGATCTTGCAACCTGGTTTAAGATGTGGCCTCAAAAGTGTAGTAAAGTAGTGTTTAACAGCATTTGGCAAATCTCCCCATCAATAGTAATTTGGGAGTTGTTTAAGGAAAGGAACTAGAGATTTTTTCAAAGAAAGGAATTGAACAAGGATAGATTATGGGACACGATTGAAAGAGCAATAGTAGAACTGGTGAATGAGGTTGCTAGAAAAAAGGAAGCTAAACACAAATTTTTCACTAGCTGGGATGACACTTTGATCAAATGCTTCCTGGAACTTAAACCACCCACACTACATGGAAGCACCTCCTTTCAATCCAAAAAAGCATCAAGAGAGGAAGCTAGGTGACAAGCCCCTAATCCTGGTTGGATAAAAATCAATTTTGATGGCACTGCGTAAGGAGACCCTGACCGGGGTGTGGCTAGCTGTATAGCACAAGACTCTGATTGCAAGGTGATAGCAGTAAAATCAGTTTCCTTGGGTAGATACACAAACAATGAGGTAGAATTCAAAGTGACAACAATTGGTTTGTAGCTAGGAAGATGCCTAAATTTCAGACAGATCCAACTAGAAAGAGACTCCCTAATTACAATCAATGCAATATGTAAGGGATCCACCCCTAATTGGAAATTAAATCACTTGCTATAGAAAATCAAGGATTTTTTAGATGGATTTGTAGTATTCAAAGTTAGCTATAGATACAGGGAAGGAAACTCTAAAGTAGATGAGTTGGAAAAACCTACCTCAGTGTTGCCTACCTAGGATTTCAAAGGACTAATGACTAGGAAAGTCTATTGGTAATTTTTTGCACCGGTTATTACTTTGGCAGCCCCAAAACCTTCAGAAGGAAAGGACACTTTCTCACCTCAACTTGAAAAACCATGGGATGTCGCCACAATCATAATTTAAAAAGATAAAATTGAGGAAATGATTCCTCCATAAGGATGCCAGCTATTGCATTAATTTCATTAATTTCATATATGGGAATGAGTACTCTTTACATTTGTAGTTGTATTTGTCACACAAGTAGGTGGCACTCAGTACATTAGCTCTCATGTGTGGTTAAGCAAGTAGCTTACAAAGGCATTCATAGCATTTTTTCATCACAAAGGCTCCAAACAAGTTTAGAGTAGAAGTTTCTGGAAGGCGTGAAGAAAGGTGCACAATGGAGATGCCACTAGCTTTGGAAACGAACAAACAAATGCAGGCTTTTCACAGGGAAATCATAGACAAACGTTTGCAAGGCCTTCTTCAATCCTCTCATCTGCTCATCCTAGTGGCCACTAAGTGTGTGCTGGGTCCAGAATTCCTGAATGCCTACCACAGAGCATGAGCCAACACAGAGATTCTAGCAATGTTTCTTGTAGTCCTCCTTCACATGGGCATTTCCAAGGCTTTAGGTAAGAAATTGACCCAGATGGTTTTTGCACATACATGGTTGGGAGAAATAGATGCATCATTGGACAATGTGGATGAGGAAAGGAACATTCCCATGCCATAGAACTATTATATGATGTGTGTGAGGGGCCACGAGTTTATGAAATTCCCTCTAATTCACACTATTGATCCTGAAGTTTTTGAAAAACTATGGGAAGAAATGGATAGGAGCATCTTCTTCCTCCTCAAAGCTGTAAATCTAACTACAAATTTTCCTAGGGGTTGGGTCCGAAGGTACTCAGAGAATGAGGAACTTGACAACAAGTTTAATGTTGATGATGTCTAGGAATGGGGTCTGGGTGAGGGTGAGGAATGGCATGAAAATGACCAACGAGACCCTGAAGAAAAATCTAATGATCTGGCTCACAAGAACTATGGGCCCGACTGTCCCATAATCGCCAGTTACAAGGCTTACCTGAAGTAGTGCAAAGCTGAAGATGAAGATGAGGACCTCTAAGAATTAACATCTTGTAGGGTGGGTTTCTGAATCTAAGTGCAATGTAATTATCTTCTTAGTAGTTTATGGTTACTAGTTTTTGTGTTAGTCCCAGGTGTGGGGTTTACTTACCATAGTCTATGGTGTCCTCCTAGTCTATCAGTAACTGAATCAGCAACCAGATTTTGGTCTGTCCTCCATATTTTGCTATCTAGTTGTCCTGGTTGGTCAATAATACAGAAAAGACCAGCCAACATTTTCTATTACTACTCATTTAAAATCTTTTGGAAATCAATATAGGGTGCTGCCCTTTGCAGTGTTTACTGATCAAAAAAAAAAATTAGAGCTTTGGGCATGGAATTTCATTGTAAAATGGTGGTGCTTTTTAATGGAATAACTATTAAGTGTGGTTTCAAACCTTTAGTAGTATTAGTTAGTATACTTATACTTTTTTAGGCTTATTGGTCTCCCTTACCTTGATTTTAGGATGAGGTGTCAGGAGGAAGGGGAAAGCCATCTATGATTGTTGACAAAGATGAAGGCTTAGGGGAGATTAGGATTCTTAAGATGCATATAGTTTGTTATGAGACCATTTATGCAAATGACTTAATTAAACAATAGAATATATATCGAATGGATTGTTTAAATTACATCTAAATAAGTTTTCTTTGTAATTTGAATTTCTTTGTTTCTATTTGTTGTTGCAAAGTTAAGGAAACTTATACCAGCTTTTAAAGAATCTAAAAATGTAACTACTAGAAATGTTTCAACTATTAGGTTAGTTATCTCTCTCTTTGTCACTCTCTCTAATGTATTTTATCTACAATTTCTTATTATGTGCACATATGAAATTAACCAAATTTTAAATCTCTACTTTGTAAATTTTTATGTTTTCAACTTATATGCATAGTAGAAGATAATAAAAGTATAAAAAACCCTTTTGGATCATTTAAAATGTTTTACATTACATATTATTTTAATGGACCTTCTATTCCTTGAGTTCTCACCCACATAGTCCAATGTCAAGACATTGATGGTATATTTTAGCTTTTTAAGATGATATTGTCAAATGGTAAATATGTGAGAAGATCCAACTATTAAAGCCAATGTATAGATGATTTTATGTATTAAAAATCTAATATTGTATTGTATATAGGATTATAACATATAATGTTTTTTCAAACATCATTTTAACTTTTTGATGGACTTCATCAACTACTACTAAACAAAAAGCTTAATGTATATACAATGCTATGAAATAGAAATCACTTCTAGGAGATACATTATGCTCAAACCATTTAGAAATGTGGTGAAAATGATAATTATACTTTAGAGACAATAATTTAATTAAAATGCAACAAATGATTGATATAGTTCTAGAATATCAGGAACAATTATAAATAATATCACATCTAGGTATGTTAAGAGCTAAAATATGTCCTGAGAAAGGTAGTGTCATTTCTAGTTATTGAAACTAGAAAAAATAAGAGATTGTAGACTAGGTTTTTGTAGTCAGATAAGGCAATAGATGCAAGGTGCATGGTTGGTTCCTACTCAAAAACATGTTCCTAACCAATTGTAAATTTACTTATTCTATTTCTAGATTATATTTATATAAAAGATGCATAGCCAATTAAATTCCCAAAATATGTAAAGTTTTAAATTACTACTTTCTTTTATTGACCTCCTCTAAAACATATTTGTTATAAAATACAATTGGCATAACTATTGCACCTCCTTTTGGTGCAAGTGCTAGTTATTTGATAGGCTTTTTAATGTGGGCACAACCCACTGATTTTGTCTCATTCCTAAAAAAAAATCATTGAAAAATATTTTTGACAACTAAAAAAATTGAAATTGTGTGGCTAAAAATTAAGTGTGTGAAAAATTGCATGACTAAAGCTACTAAAAGATCAGGGAAAATTTGCAACAAAATGCAGAAAAAATTGTCACAACCATGACTACCATTATGTTGTTTCTATTTATATGCAATAAACTTGAAAAAAAACTCACAAAAGTCCACATAAAATTGAACATCATTAGCCCTCAAATTGCCATATTTTCAGCATGCTTTTGTTTATTGTGAATATATTCAAGTAGTAACTATAAGGTTTCATGACTTTTTCCTCCAAACTTCATCAGTATCATTCACAACATGACACAGTTTGGCCATAATTTCAAGGTAAATCACTTGCCAAAGTTTTAGTACTTTTTTTTTCAAAATGGGTATCATCTGAATTGTTTAGGAGCTTTGAAAACCCACAACATGCTTGCCTAGCCTTTGTAGGAGGTTTTTTGTTTGTTTTAATTGTGGGTTCCCCTTTTGTTTTGAATGTTTAGTGGATTAGACAATGGCACTAGAGTAAAGCACATAGAGTCATGTGATTACCCTTGATGATGCATGCCATGACAATATCCATATTGGATTGTATATTTTTATCAAATTTAAATGCTTGTTATCTATGAAAAATTGATAACATTGAGGAAAACCAACATTTTCTTTAAGTAGGCAAGTAAAAGAATGATTATGTTTTGACTAGAGTTAGTTGGGATAATTTTAAATAAATTGTATATGGTAGTTATTGGTTCATCCCATTACTAGTAGTGCAAACCATGAGGAAATCAAAGCTATGATTTATTTGGATTGTTATGATATTGCTAATGTAGGGATAGGTTATATGTAAGAACCCTACATAGGTTTACTTCACAACTGCAAGGAAAATGATACCCCAAATAATGTTTGATGTAAATATGTCCTAGCAAGTCAATGAGAATTCATATAGCTAACTTATAATCAATTTCTGATTAACTCACAACCTCCAAATCTAATGTAATGATTGGGAAGATAAAAACAATAAGAAGACATTTTTTTTCTCAAACTGGCAATATGATCGATCATAGCATGCATAAAAAAAACCCATAATATATTCTATATCCAACATACCATAAGGACTAATACTGGTTGGGTCTAATAATAGTAATCTAGATTTGAATGTTCACAAAGCACAATAGTGTTTCACAGTTCGATAATACACCAAACTCCCAACTAGAACACGACAATATACATATATATATATAATGTATATATATACATATATATATGTATGTATATATATATGAATATATACATACATATATACATACATATATACATATATATACATAAATATATATATATGTATGTATGTATATGTATATATACATTATATATATATATATATACATATATGTTGACCCTTGATATTGAGCATAATTCCCTTATTGGTGGTATCAGCTTGGACGTCGACATGGTTTGATTGCACGAATGGTCCTTCATGGGAAAACTTCCAAGTGTAGGAATGCAAGGAATGGTGTCCTTAGTGTGATGGAGTGCATCCATGAATGAATGATGGAGTTCTAGTGACTCTAAAAGATGTTAATTATGTAGCATAGGTCAAGTACCTTAGGTGGCACCATCTTGTGATGAAAGGCTTGTGAGTTGAGACTAGCAACCTATGTTGAGAAACTGTGAGGAAGCCTCGATGGTGTGAAGTTAGTGAGAGCCAAAGGTTTGGCCAAATTGCTCCTAACACTCCCTAGTTTCACTTTGTTGTAATCACAATGACAATTAAAACATGAATTAATGGTAGAAATGAATGGGATAACTTGAATAATAGAACAAATAAAAAGACCTCTTGGTGAGGTTTCCATCCTACAAAGTCTAGACCAGCTATGTTGTCAGAGCTCAATGACTTCATTTGATGACTGAGATCCACAAAAATGAAATCTTATTAATAGTAGTGCCTTCCAAGAGGCCAACCATTAGAATAAAATTCAAATAATAACCTTTAGCACCAACTGGAAGGTGGTTAGCCAAATAATATTAAATTTAAATATTATTTATCAATAATTTAAATTTAAATATTATTTATCAATAATTTAAATTTATTATTTAATATTATTATATAATTATTATTTAATAGTTAAAATATGTTATTGTTTCCCTCCAAAATTAATTCAATTCATTTGGGGACATGACAGTCCTCCCTGCTTGGGTGTTGCTTACCCTCAAGCAACTTTAGATCTAGTTCCTTGAAAGTATTTGCTCCCTCCCTCATCCTTTTTTATGCCTTTTTCCAAGAATGCTTACAATGCATCTTGGAGAATTCTTGAAGAATGACCTTTTTTCCATTAGCATTAAACTTCAATTCTAGAGTCTTATAGTTCATTGTGTACTCCCTAATCGAGTGTAGCCATTGCACTCCTAGGACCACATTTGTCTCACCAATGTCAACTATGTGGAAATAATCTTGCATCTCTTGTCCTCCTATGGTCAACTCCAATTTTTTAATCCAACAATTGCATGGAATATTGTACCAATCTTTGATTATCACATCTAATTGTTTGAAATATTTTTCTCTCAAGCTTAACTTAGCTACTAACCCTTCATCGATGAAATTGTAGGTGGCTCCACTATCAATTAATATTTTTACCCTCTAACCATAAAAGTCCCCTCTAATGTGGAGAGTTATACCGAGGTGCTTTGGAAAGCATTGCAAAAGTGACCCTAGAATATTCTTCAACCCATGTCACACCTAAGAGCCTTCCTCTTCTTTTATTATTTCATCTACTTCAGCCTCTCATCCTATTGTGCTTCCTTCAACCTCTACTCCTATTCCTCACATGAGGAGTTTGATAGTGCTTTCTTGGGAGAAGGATAAGTGTCAGGTATTCAAGCTTCCCATCTTACCCATGTTGTTGAGGCCCATCATGCATGGTAAGGGAAAGAACCCTTGTGGAGATAACCCTATATCTTTTCCTTCGCTGCCTCCTACTCCTCTTTCACCTTGGGTGGTAAATGGGAAGACACTTGCCACCAAGGAACCTAAGTTTTCTCCACCTATTACAGTTCTTGCTCATGTGCTTACTGCTCCTGCTCCCATCTAGGAGGCTACCCTTTGACTAGTCATGATTGTTGAGGACATGCCTATGGTAGAACAAAGGCCTCTTGCTCCTTCTCAAGTAGCAATTTCTAGTTGTTGGAGCCGAAGAAGGTGGCTTGAGAGTGACCGTAAGAACTAGAGGAACACTATGGCTACTAAGGATGCTACCTTGTGGAAGGAAGAATAGGAGCCAACCAATCTAGTTTTAGCATCTCTTGCTATGCTTCCCTCTTCTTTTTTTTGGTTCCCATTGCTTGAAAATTGCTTTCACCCTCTCCCCCCACCACCCCCCATGAATGTTAATGACAAGGTCAATTCAGGATCATGGGGGTGCAAACTAGGCCCTTAAGTGGCAATGAAAGTTTAGAAAAGAAAAGTTAGACAACTTGTCATGGAAATTTGAATAGGTTATTAAGATAATTTGGAAAAGATGTAAGAATAAAATTTATAGAAAATTGAATTTAGTTTCTAAGACACTAGATCTTTTTTAGAAAAAGTCAATTATTTGTTTAAAATTTGAAATTTCAGTGTAGTAGTACTAAATTTTTAGAAAAAAATTAAAAGTAGATGTATGTCTAACAAACCTAAGTACAAAAAAAAAAAAACCTTTTATTTTTAAACTTTCAATATAGGTAATGGACACATGTTTGGATGTGCCACATTTTTTTTGTATTTTATTTGCAAGTAAGTAATTAGTTATGAATTTTTAATTAATTTTTTTAAATATTAAAAAAAATTATTTGACCACCATAACCTTGTCAAAAAATTATGAAATTCAATTTTATTTTATTTTATCCTATAGTATAGGAAGCATAGAATGTGCCACATCTTTCATATTCAAAAAATATGAAATTGTTTGAGAATTATAGATATTTTTCATTTAAGCTATCAATCCAGACTTTAGTGATGATGCATGTAGAAAGTAAATAATAATTATCTATTAAAATAAAAAATAAGGCATATCTTATATCGATTGAAGTCTCAAAATTTTCTCAATAAACCCTTTTGTTTTCATTAAACTAGGATAAAAAATGTTTTCAACCACTTTTTTGTCATATCACCACTTTTTGGATCCCTGTGATCTTTTAATCACCCGAACCTCACCCGAAAAGGGTGCAAGTTTTCATCCCTCCCTTGATGGATCCTCCTCTTTTGACGTCCCTTTTGTACATACCTCTATTTTCCCATACCATGGACATGCCAAACACCATAATGGTGTTCGTTGTGCCCTTGTCCTCTTCCTATGTGCCTTCCACTTCATATCTTGGGATTTTGCATCCTTCATTGAAGTGTAAGTTGGAGGATGGCCTCTCTTCCAATGGAGGTTGGAAGAAGGGATCACCTTCTTTGGGAGAGGGTTCTTCTTTGCCTTGCACCATCCTTGTGATGGATGTAGCCCCATATCCTATGAGTTTATCACAATCTCTCTTGACAAGATCAATGGTGGATCTCAAACATGTCCTTCATCTCTTGTTCAACTAACACATGACACTCCTATAAAGTTCCCTATCTAAATTTCACTCCTAAATATCTAAGAGCACTTCTAACTATGTGGCTAAGGGTTGTTTATTAGGTTACAAGGTTACACGCCTTGCAACACGTGAACCTACAACATGCCTAGGGAATGAGAGAAGGTCCTTCAATACCTAGAGATGAAACATAATTAGTTCACTTTAGGTTCACCATAATGTAGTGAAGGTGGACCCACCACTCTAAGACTCTATGTCATAGGAGAGTCATAAGCGATGACCTAATGTAAACTACTTCAAGTTTTCTAAGTGAATTAAAAGAGGCAAGGTATTGAGGCTGAAAAGGAAGGATGAATGGCCTATCACTTTCCTTCTACTAAAACTGAATGCTTATAGGGTTAAAAGAGCTAGTTTCCAAGGTTTGGTCTATTACCCAGATAGTTCACTATTTGAGGATGAGAGCATGGATCTTGGACTCCAATGTGGTACACTAGTGTCTAAGGGATGAATTGGTGTTTGCATGGATAGAAGGTCTAGAAAGCAAACAAAAACATGGGAAAATTGTCTAAATGCTAGATTTTTTATTCTACGACAAAATACTAGAAAGCAAAAAACTAAAAGTGTAACAAGAGGAATGCTATAACTGAATTATGCTAGAATGGAAAAAGAGAGGGTGATGAGTTAGACCTATCCAACCATAAATTAAATCTTCAAGTAGCTCGACTTAATCGCACCTACACATGAACATAAAAAATACTAGCGTTGCATTTAGAGTATTGCCTCAATCAATCCCTTGCTTAGGTGTTCCCACTTCCATAGAAAACTAGATAGCCACGAAGTACAAAATAATATATGGATATAGAAAGGAAGTGGTGGTACTAAGAGAAAGCATAAACAAGAAGTATGCTACATACTAAAATAAATTATTTAAATATAAACCGGTAATGGAAAATATCACCTCCACAACTATGAGCAAGAAGAAGCTTGATATTGGAGAAGAGTGTTCAATATCCCAAGAGAGACTGAATGAACGAGAAGTTAGAGAATTTGAATGGAGAAAGGGAGGAAAAGAGCCTTTATTTCATAGGTCAAGGAGGTAGGAGATGTTACACTTTTCCACCAATGGAGAAATGCAATTTCTATATGGATTCTAGAGGCAGGAATCATATCAAGATAATAGCCTAGCCTATGGATGTCTAAGTGACACATGCACATCCTTGAAAGAGATTCCTCCAGTGACATGAGAAGACGTGGCCAGGTGGATGAATCTTTTTGGTGTGCATGAAATTACATCATCAAATATACATTTTCTAGGGTAGGGGTGATGAAATGGGGAATTTCCCTGGGGTTGAAAATTCACTCCACTACAATACCATAAAAGTTGAATAACTAAAGGTCAATCAATTATCAAGATAATACCTAAACTATGAATAATATAAAGCATGATTTTAATATGTAAATAGAGAAAAGAATAATGATAGAGGCTAAAATGGGTACATTACCATGTGTTTTTTCCTTCTATTATGTTAATGAAACAAAATAATACAAAATACTAAAGTCAAATATCTAGGTTGGACGTTATCCTAAAAAATAATCAAAAAATCATTACTGAGCAATAATAGACAATTCTGTAATGAGCTTTCCACACTTTGGAGAGGCTCAACAATTCCCTTTTATAGAGGAAGTTAAGTAAAGAAGCGTAGAGCTCTCTCCACCACCACAAAACACTAAAGATAAAAAATAAACTGTGGCATTAAATTCACTGCCTCAAAAAAACCCTAATAAGATCAAATTTATACCAAATAAATCTATAGGGAAATAAAGTTTGAGCTACTAAAAACTGATTTAGAGAAAACTCAAACCACCTAAGTTAGTTCCCATCATTAAAAAATGTGAAAACTACTGTGTTGGAACTTGACTTATGTGTAAAATAACTTCCCTATCAAAAGTAGTGTAACATCATAATAACCCAATCTAACAAAAATCTAATTGAATCTTGAATTGGAAATCCAATTGTAAAATCTATTTTCTCTATAATATTTAGTGGTAAATAATCTAGGTTGAATCTTGAATTGGAAAACCAATTGTAAAATCTATTTTCTCTGTAATATTTAGTGGAAAATAATCTAGGTTGAATCTTGAATTGGAAAACCAATTGTTAGATACAAATTTCTCTCACACCTTGTCCAGATAGCAATAGAATTACAAGTGTAGATGCCTATACCTAATTTCCATCTCTCCTAAAAAAACACATGCATACTAAAACTTTAATTTCAAAAACTATAGAAATATATTTATTATAAAAAGTACTCAATATTGAATGCCTTGCTTCCATGGAAAAAATGTGTCTTTTTTGTCCAATCTTAAAAAATACACACGTGTGATGACCCATACAAAAAGCTTCCATTAACTTCAAAATTAAATGATTAATTGATTCAATAGGCTATACAAAAAATGAAAATATACATGTGCATCTCTTGCCATTAAATATAAAATTTAAATATTCTTGCTAGAAGAAACAATTATATTAAATTTATTATTTAATTTAATTTTTAAGTTCCCAGTTTTAAACAAATTTCAAAATTTTCTATAGTGTTAACTAAAATTTATACAAAATGTTCTTCGTGATTATTTGATTCATACAATAAAACTCATCCATTTCATTCACGGTCACCTTTCCATGCAAATAAAAAGCTTCAACCCTCCTCACCACAAATGTTACCTGCCGTGGTTGGCCCCTATCGACTGATTGTCACATGCCTATACATACAGCTGCTAGTTATTACTGTTGATATCCTTTCAGCTATTTTCAGCATCTAACTTATTCCTTGACTGGGCGATCCCAAAGGCTGTGCGGCTACAATCAATTGTAGCAGCTTCTCGTGAGATTTCCATGTCATTTCCAGAATCATCACTTTCAGAATAATTACTTTCATAATCATCACTTCCAGAATCATCACTTGCAGAATCAAAATGGTTAAATGCATATATCAAATTTGTACAATCCAGAACAGAGATAAACTAAAAACAGAGGAAAAAGTACTCCACAGAAAATACAAAGAACAGTTTAAACACAAACACAACTTTTATTCAGTTCTTCGAAAGGGATTACATTTTGCAGTTGTATATATCAAATGACAATAAGACAGTTTTTTTTATAGAGGTTGTAGCCTCTTTCCATTGCATCTATCATGCATTAATTAACTCGTCTTAACTGACAGATCTCTATGCAAAAACATAGTTAACATTAATTATCTTAAAACTATGTGATTTCCAGAATCATCCTTTCAGAATAATCACTTTCATAATCCTCACTTCCAGAATCATCACATGCACAATCAAAATGGTTAAACCCATATATCAAATTCCCATGTCTATGAAAGTTACGAAAAGGATCTCTTGAGGTATATTCTTCCTCTCGCTCATTCCGTTCACGAAGCTCCGCTCGCTGATTCCATTCACGAAGCTTTTGAAGAGGATCGGATGAGATTTGGTTTTTCTCTTCCTGATGGTCATCATTACTTTCACCATCATTGAAGCCCAGAATAACTTTTCCTGTATAATCCTGGATCAAATAAATCATATCAAGGCATCCATAACGGTGATGGGCAGCCACTAAAAACATCGCTTGGCCATTGTTGGCTTCTACATTAGCCTGAAGAGCGCCATTGTTCTTTGCATTCACATATCTCTTTACAAAGCTCTCTAGAAGCACACTCACAAACTTGTTCAATTGCACTCCAGGTAAGAAATAGAATACCAATTTAATAAACAATGGATGTTCACGAAGAACATCAACTTTCAAATAAAACTGCTCAAAATTTGTCTGTGCTGCAGTATCTTCAGGCTGGTTACCTACAATAACCAGTTCGGTTCCATCTAAAGTAATGATTCGCCTTTCCCATGAGCTATTCTGTTCGACAGTAATGTCTTCGCCTCTAGTGGTGTGAGCCATGATTTCGGTAACCCAATTAGTGCAAAGCACGATTAAGATTTTTATTTCACAGTTGAAAAAACTTAATGCAAAACCTATATTTCTTCTTTCAAGAATTGTAAGAGCTCTATCTATTTATATAGATTGCCATGCCGTCGTCAGTTTTATCTGTATTTTTTTCTTTTCTCCACCGCTTAGAGCAGCTAAGTCATTGGTTGAGTTCGTCAACTACCTCTTTTGATGCGTCCTACCCATCAAAGCATAGTGGGGAAGTTCAGTTATTTTGGATTTTTTAATGTACAGATTATTTTTTATGTTTTAACATGCACAATAACATGCACAATGTCTATGATAGAGCTAAGATAAGATATTCCAGTTTTTAATTTAATCTGTTTTAACATGCATGCACAATAACATGCAGAATGCCTATTATGGATCTAAGATAAGATATTTCAGCTTTTTATTTAATCTGTTTTAACAGGAATCATCTTATTATGAACCAAAGATTATTCTTGGATCATTAAATATTTTTATTAATTTATTTTAGTTTATTAACTATGTAAAAAGAGGACGCTTCGTAAATTATATTATTTATTAAATGGTTATAATAATATGATATTAAAATAATTGATAAATTATATCACTTTTAACATGTATCATCTATATTATGAATTTCAAGATTCTTGATGTATTATGAAATATGTTTATTAATTTCTTTAGTTTTTTAGCATAAAAAGAAGATGTTTTGTAAATTGTGTCATTTATTTATTAAATGGTTATATAATAATTTGTTATTGAAACATTCTATAAATTATAGCATTTATTTTTTGGAGAATATTGTAATATTATATTTAAAGATTATAATATATAGAAGATGAAATTATAAAAACTGGTTCAAGAAAGTCACTATCTTAAAACTAATCATGGCTTTGTAAATCTAAAATATCAGGAGAGATGTGTGAACGCGATGTTCTCTTTGACTAGTACATATATCTAGTTTATATGATTGATGCCAAACCTAGACATGTGATTTAAGGCCTCTAAAGATATCCCAAGGACCATTAACATACATACACATTGCTTAAATCTAGAAGGATGCTATCAAGAAAATATGCGTGTAAAAAATGGTTGATTACATAAGAACCTTTTAAAGAACATAAATATGTGTCCAAAATGAATAAACCCTTAAGAAGTTTGAAAAATAACATGTAAAAAAATGATTAGTATTTGCTTCTTTGATGAATTAATTTTAAAATAATAGAAAAGTTATACCATATGTATTGCATCAATATTATCACACATGTTGATTGAGCATAAAGATGTTTATACCAAGTTTTATATGTCTTATAGTATAACTTGTAAAAACGATTAGTATATCCTAACTATCTTTGATACCATGTCATAAATTAGGATCTTAGGACACTAATCATTATAAAAAACCTAAAATCAAGAAAATGAGAAACATACAAGCATATGGGTCAAGAAGTCCAAACTAGGCCCTTAAGCGGCAATAAAAATTTAGAAAAATAGAGTTAGGCAACTTGACATAAACATTTGAATAGGTTATTGAAATAATTTGAAAAATATAGAAAAAAAAATTAGAAAATTGAATGTAGTTTCTATGATACTAGTCCTCTTTTGGAAAAGAATAAATCTATTTGGTGAAATTTTCAAATTTCAATACAGTAGTACTAAAGTTTTATACCAATTTTTTTTTAATATTTTTGCAAGTAAATAATTACTTATGAATTTTTTATTTCTAACCACCATAACTTGGTCAAAATTTATGAAAAATCATTTTTTTACCCTATAGTATGGGAAGCATAGAATGCGCCACATCTTTTAGATTCCAAAAATACAAAATCGTTTAATAATTATAGATTTTTAATCATCCTCAGAATGCAAGTGGAAAATCACAAATAATTATGCATTTAAATCCAATTAAGTTATATCTTCTAGTGGTGGA